>CM039516.1:18485879-19202973 GCA_022432975.1 Begonia masoniana | reverse complement strand
TATATTGCTAATGCTATTTGAAAACCTCAATGTATTTCATATATCAGTACGTGCAGTCTATGGTTCTCGGAAAGCTCGACAGATAGATAGGGCAAGTCAAGCGAATAATAGACAGCCCACACCATCTGAAGGGAGGAAAACTCGCCTCACCACAGAACGCCAAGGTCTGAACCTATCCCTCGTAACCCCACTGTCATGGTGTTTAATGTGATACTTTAGTTGCTTTACAATGCATGTTTCTTTTTATAAAATCACTGCGTAAATTCATTTTTCATGACGTTTGAAACACCATGAGGCTATCATGAAACAGTTTCAATATACACATACTAAAGAGCCTACCATTCAAAACGCTACAAATACCATCAAAAACAATACGGAATACTGGTCACAGCAATCAACCTATAAAGCAACCGAACCTAAACTACCAAACCAAGAACAAATTAGACGAAACAATGACTAACTAAACAACAAAGCACCAAAGGTATCACCTCAAACACGCTTTTCCGATTATATGGTGGTAGGCAATCGGCCACAGGTAAGTCACGAGAAATACCTCGTTTTTTTTTTTTTTTTTTACCTGGATTCCTTGCAAATGCTCGGTTAAGAGCTACTTCGGGGGTTTGTTCACCTATATTCATAAACAGAACGTTAAACCTCAATCTAAGCTATTCAGAAATCTAAGGAGTGGGTTGGGCATTTCTATTTATCTAACATTCCCGATTCTGCTCTAATCCTCAAGCAGAATCTCTCGCTCGTAACATTAACAAAATGCATACGTTGGGATCCTTAAGCTACCTAGGTACTAAAATCAGCAATTAATCGAATCAAAACTCACCTGGGTTGGAGGAATCGGTGAGGAAATCGCCTAGAGAGCTCTGCTGGGTTGAGCTGAAAACCGAGAGTGAAATGAGTATGACGGCTATACCTCATTTACTCTTTCCTTAAATACGTTATCCATTTGCAAAATTGACAATTACCCTTATGCCCTCACTTAGTTACTCATTAACCTAATTGATTTTACCCCTAATTTCATTCTATAAAATTCACACTTAGAAGATTAATAGATTATTTTAATTCTAATAAACCGGGTGTTACAAATCATCAAGTTAACACTCTACTCGCAAAAAATTTAATTTCATGCCTTAAATCAATCAATACCACTAAATTTATCTACTTCAAAATAGATCTCACAATCAACAATAGATATACACATATAACATTAAAATTCAACTTTTCTCCACCTGTAATATTAAACTTAGTTTAAGTAATACTTAGGATAAGAATTCTTACCTCTTGATGTTTTTTTTGGCTCATTTGAAGGTTTGATTCTTAGTTCAAAAGAATATTTTTGAAGAGAGAAACAACTTTGCTTAAAGGCTCGAAGATCGACTTTAACTCCTTCACCTTCAATTCTATCTTTCTCCCACTTCTCTCTCGATCAACACAATCATGGCAGATAACTCAACCATTCTTCTTATTTCTAGAAGACTCTTATGGTACAATTACCATTTTTTCTATTTTGTCTTTTGTAGATTACAATTTTAATCTTCTATTATGCATATTCTCACAAATACCATGTTTTTTTTAATTATACTTAATTTAAACTAATTAATTTTGTTTTAGTTTTAAGTTAATCACCATGATTAACGTTAATTAATTATAATCAATTAACATTAATCATCATAATTAATTAATGTTAATTACTCTCTAATTACACTTTAATCCCATTATTAGTCACTAATATTAAGGTGACACGTGTCGTTAACTTATTGACCGATAGATCTCATTATATAACAAGTTACATCATGTCAAATGGAGTTCATATGACTGGCTTTATGATACTCAATTTTGACTCGAGCATATACTATTAATCATCTGAAATCGAAAGTTCTAATACAACTATTTCTCTATGCATTGTTGACTTTACACATGTATAACTTTTTATCCTCATATTCAATTGACTTAATTTTACCATCAAGTTTAGTATATCTACTATGATAATTATTTTTGGTTTGGAAATATACTCTCAATTGGATGGTAAATTTCTTTCACAAAGTCATCTCATAGAATGACTATCAAATGCAGTGACTTAACTTGTTTATATTTGCCATCTCATGGTTTATACATTTTCAATTACATTTAATTATTCTAATCGTGATCATTATAGTTGTTATTAACTTAGACCATCATAGTTGCACTTTACACAATGTTCTGGTACCTCGAGAAAGGAGTTCTAGTATGAGGCACGACAATATTGACCTTTCAAAGTTTGCACGTAAGAATATGTTCGGAAGCTTGAAACACTCACAAGATCTAAGCTTCTAACATGCATTCTATCTATAGTTGGAAAGCTCTAAATAATCTTTGAATTAGATATTGCTTTGATATACAGACATAATAGTTTGTTACAAAACAAAAATATCCCATGCACTAACTTTGGAAACTCAAAGCATCCACTTGGAAAATGCATCATCTTGGAAAATTGTCATTGCCACTGGATTAATATTCCCCAAATAAAATAAACTAGAATATATTAATTTAGATGACATGCGTGTATGATGTCTGCATGTGACATGAAGATGTTATTAAATTTATTGCAACTTTCGCCCATCTTAGAGTGAAAGTGAGATAAAATAGAAATTTACTCTATTATTGTTTCACTGAGTATAACTTTAATGATTGATTTATGCTAAAAAAAAATCTAACCCACCATGCATTATAGAATTATCTTGGGCTAATGGAAGGAATGATTTACAATTGAACCATATATGACATATGAAACTATAAAAAAGATTCAAATGATTAGGGGTCACCTAAAACTAATAAAGTAGACAAAAAATTTATGCATAATCTTAAAAGAACATAAATATAATTTGAGATGAGATCAAATCTTGGCGTACTGTGAGTTTTTTAGAGTTAAAGACAAGTAGGAACTACAACATTAGGCCTTGCAAGATCTATGAAAAGACCAAAGCATTACTTATAGCCAGTCGCGACGACATCAGTTGAGTTATGTGCACAAGTGTTTTTCAATGTTGAGAATGTACACTCCCAATCTATCTTAGACATAGATTCGATAGATGCTCCTATACAAGAAAATGTTTGTTATGAAGCAAAATTAATACAGTTTTGCACCTGTGAAACTAAGGTTTTTTGTTAAAGGGAAAATTTCACTTGTCGAAGTGTTATGAAAACATCACAAGGTTGAAGCCTCATTGAAAATAGAAGCTATTGATGGCATCTTGGAAGTTCTAAATTATAGGGATTAAATTTCCTTATGAAAGATGTAAAATGCCTTAAGTTGAGTCATTTGAAGCAATTTTTGAAAAACTGGCATTGTCTTTGGATGCAATAACCCCATAAAAATGAAGAGTCTTTGGTTCTGCTCTTACAATATTGTTTGCATTGAGCTGAAATCTGTACAATTTTGTTTTTAAATTTTATCCCAAAAAACTTGCACTAGATAGAGAGGAGAATAATATTTATTAATAATTAACTTTCACTTCTTCTAAACGATGTGCGGTTGTGCAACTCCCTTGCTATGGGTTGGACCTTCACAATTAATAAAGAAATAGGTTGTTTTAGTCTTTACAAGGTGGGATGGAACAATCTTCCCAGGTTGGGCACCGGCGTTCCCATCGGCCATAATTCTTGTTGGGTTTGTGATGACTTCAAGCTCCAATCACAAAGGCGAGGGCCAAACACCTAACTAACCTATTTAGTTTTCTTTATTTTGCAAGGAAACACTTTCAAGAAGACTTGAAGGAGACACAATTAGCTTGTGACAAAGAAAAGCCAAAACATATGCTTGTGTGGGAGCTCATAGAGGGAGCGGAGAACCTAGAGGGCATGGCCACCTGGCTCAACTTGGGTCGAGCCATTATCTCATTTGGAAGCTTGAAGACTAATCCTTTATAGATCTTCTTTAACCATGTTGTTATTGTTGTTGTTGTTGTATTATTTTCTTTATTGGACTTGGACTATGTTTATTTTCATGTTGGAGCATTTTGATTGTCAAGATGTTGATTCAGTTTCACCACTTGTTTAGTCCTGTCCTGTGTGAGTTGATAATTTATCACTTCTCTTTCTTCTATTGAACCTTCTAACTTAGAAGTAACCTGCTCAATATGTTGATCATTCACCTGAGAGTTATTTCAAGAGCTAAAATCATCCAGCTCCTCCTGAAACACAATTTTTCCTACTTCACTCGAACTGACTTTCATCTCTGGAGTCAACTGTAGTTTCAATGGTAGTTTTTTTCTCATTAAACACCACATCACGGCTAAGAATTATTTTTTACTCGCCAAGCTCGATATACCACAACTTGTACCATTTTACATTGTTTGTATACCCCAAGAAAGCACACTTCTTTGCCCGAGGCTTCAGTTTCTCCTAATTTACATGTACATAAGCCACACACTCAAACAACTTCAACCTCTTATAATTCGCTGATTACCCGTGCCATAACTCATATGGTGCCTTGACCTTAATGTTGTGCAAGGACATAAATTGTTAAGATATCTCACAGTTTGACAGCTTCTGCTCATAACAAATTGAGTAAACCTGATGTAAGGAGCATACATCTTACCCTCTACAATATTGTTCGATTCATCCTCTCTGCCAGGCTATTCTGCTAAGGAGTGTGCCTAACTATACAGTGTTTCAAGATGCCCTTCTTTTATAGTAAGCATCAAATTCTGAAGAGCAACACTCCAAGCTATTATCGGTTCTCAGCTTCTTCACCCTTCGGCTGGTTTGAGTTTCCACTATTTTTTTCCAGATTCTAAATAAATCAAATACCTGATACTTTGTCTTCCGATAGTACACCCAGAGCCTCCGCGAATAGTCATCAATGATGGACATGAAATAATGTTCTTCTCCTTTTGAAGCAACCCTGGCTATTCCCCATAAATTGGAGTAAACATAATCCAACACTCCTTATGATTTATTCATAGACGATGTAAACTTAACTTGCTAGACTTTCCGAGAACACAGTTTTCACAACACTCTAATTGCGATACTACAACATCAACCAACAACTTCTATTTTGATAATTCATGAAGCCCGCATTCACTAATATGCTTGAGCCTCTAATGCCACAACCGAGTTTTCTCATCCACATTATCAGCAATATTTACAGACCCACCATTCAAATAATATAAGTTGTTTCTCTGAACCCCCTTTATCATAACCATCGACCCTTTAATGATTTTCATGCATATATTAAACATCATAATCTGCACAGAACCAATTCCTTGTATGGCGCACGATTTGTTGTTACCGAGTAGTATCTATCCACCTTTACATGGCTTGAATCTTGAAGTTACTCATTCCTTGAAGTCATATGAAAAGAACACCAAGAATCAGGACCCGTATGGATCACTGGAATCCTTCGTTGATGCAACTAGAATGTCTGAAAAGTTAAAACTATCTTACACCACCGAGGCATCACCAGTCTCAGTATTCTTCTCAGCCATCATTCGCTTCCATTAATGACAATCCTTCCTGAAGTGTCCTTATTTGTTGCATAAGAACCACTTCTTACCTTGCCTTGAGTTTGATCGTACTTTATTCTTTGATTTCTTTTCATAACGGATTTGAGCTCTTCCCCGCATCGATAACCCCTTACATATGAAGTTTCCTTATATCAAGCTTAATGGTGGAGCTCCTTCAAATTAAGCGCAGCTTTTACCTCTACCTTAGTTAGGGTTTTCTTCCCATAGAGCATAGTGTCGCTGAAATGGTCGTACTGCTTCGGTAGAGAACTCAACAGGATAATAGATTGATCATCTTCTTTTATCTTGAAGCCAATGCAATTCAAGTCTAAGATTATTTTTATTGAAATCGTCAACATGTTTTTGCATCGCCTTGGATTCCTCCATCAAAATGGTGTACTACATCTTTTTCAAGTATAGACGGTTTGCCAACAACCTTTTCATGTATAAACCTTCAAGCTTTGACCAAACTAAAATCATCAAACCTTCTTCGGTTACCACCCTTAGTACCCCATCCCCAAAACTCAACAAAATAGTACTATGCACTTTGAACTCCATCTCAGTAGCCCTATTGCCATCAGAAAATTGAGGCTTCCTGATGTGCCAAGAGGAGTCATCACTCGATCGTGAGCCAAATCCTTGGCCAAGCCTTTAACTAATGAGTGTGCTCTTTTTGTAGGTGAAGCATCCTTTGAAGACTTGAGGTTGGAACCAAGTGCACTAGACATGGAGAAGCCTTTCCACTTGCTAACATGGGAGCACCCTTCGGCCATTCCAAAAATGAAAGAAGGAATTTGTCTTCCTTGTGACAATTAATGTAGTTTGAGTTTCCTTTTATTTCTTTTAAAGACTTTAGCATATTTTATGTATTAGGTGGCATGAAATGGCTGAACATGTAATGGAGTGATTATTGGCTGCATTTTGAAAGAAGAGAGACCACTGGAGAGAGAAGAATTTTGTCCAAAATGGCAAAACCAAGGTGTACTCGGCTAAGCCATGTGGCCGAGCACCCATCTCTTTTGAGCCTTAATTTTTACTAGTTGCTAAACCCTAATTTGTAAAGAAGATGCATGGTATTTAAGCTATCTTTTTAGCCTCCATTGGGGACTTTTTGAATGAAAAAATCGCAGAAGCTTTCAGCTTGTTGAAGCTCCATAACTTTCTTCCTCAGTGAGTTACATTTGAGAGAACTAGGTTAGTTCTTTGGATATCCATTATTGTGAGAGCCAAAGTGGTGTCATTTCTATTACAACCTTCCTCCTCCCTTTCTTAGCATGAAGAATCACCAGCAAGATTGTATTTCAACTCTCATCCAAGGCTAGTTGGAGTGTTCCTTTTCAAAGAGAAGCCAAATCTCGAGAGGTGCTATTATTACCTCCTCAAACCAGCAAACAATCTTTCATCCATAACTTTTCATCCACAACGAATCAACCTCTGATTTTTAGAGAACACTTCCATTACACCCAAAGTAAGTTATCATTAAAATTTCAGCTCATTTGAAAAAGTTGTGCTTTCAAAAAAATAGAACAATTTTTGGCCAAAACTGTTTCACTCAAACAAGAGCCCTGTACTTCAACCTTCGTTCTTTAGTTGAAGCACGTCACTTCCTGAACGCCTCGTGATCAATAGCAGTAGACAACCCTTGATGAACCAAGAAAGCCTTCATCTTGATTCGCCATAGACTAAAATCATTCTTGCCCATTAATTTTTCAACCACGAAGTTCTTCATGAAAATCGAAAGAAAGCAATTCACTCTTATTGCACCAATTGTTGTGATAAAATCAATCAGCTCGTGAGAGTAAAATCAAGAGTAAATGACATGCCAATGGCCTGCAAAAGCCGCATTTCCAACCCACAAAACAAATTAGCACTCTCGGTGCTCAAGCAAGCCGAAGTTATCTTAAAATAGGCCAAATGTTCTATAGGCAAATGAAGTCCATTGAAATTTTAGGTACAGCTTATCTTATGAGTGAAGTGAAATACTTTAATTTTTCATATCAAAATAAGTTGTGGATGTAACACTCTAAAACTTTTTCCTTAACGTACGTAGCTCTTAGACTAGATGTTTTATAGGTGCTTAAAGTTAATTCTAGTGTTTCTCTAAGCTTTTAAGTGGAGAGTGATTAAAGGAAGAGTGAATAAAGGAAAAGAAAAAGAAGGTTGAAAAGTCAATTGGACTTATGACCAATGAGAGGAAATTAAAGTTAAAGTGAAGGTGATTGCTTTAGGATAAAGCTTTCACGTTGAATTGAGGGAGAGATAAGAGTGAGGTTTATTTTATAAAAAATGTGAATTTTGGTGGCAAATTTTAAAAGAGAGAAAAATGTTAGTTTATAAATTTGAATGGTTAAGTAGTTGAAGTTACAATTTTGGCTTTCTTCCTCCTTTCTTCCCACAAAACCTTGGCAGCCATTGAAGGGTTCTCCTATCCTCTATTCCATCGAATTTGGCAAGGGAATTAAGGTTAGTTTGTGTGATGACCTGAATGTGAACGTATGTGTACGACTGCGGGGCAAACCTCGGGTTGCGGGGCAAACCTCGGGACCTAAGCCGAGTGTAGGCGAATCCCAGACTCGAGTATAGGTGAATCCCAGGTCGTAAAGATGGGGTCGTCACAATCCCACATCGCTTGGGGAAGTATGTGGAAATGAAACATATGTAAAGAGACCCTTCCAAGATAGCAAGACGCGTTTTGGAGCACGATTGGCAACGGATCCCATAAGAACTCCGAAGTTAAAAGTGCTTCGGCGAGAGCAATCCCAGGTTGGGTGACCTTCTGGGAAGTTCTCGCCAAACAAAGCCGTGAGGGGAGGATATTGTGCTACGACCCAATCCCCAGAGCGGACAATATCTTGCTGGGAAATGGAGTCGTTACAGTTTGAGTGGGTTTTAGGTTTTATGCAATGGAGGAGTGTTTTTTGATATTTTGATGGTGTTTGGAGTGAGTTTAGTTAGGGTTTGGGAAACCCTAATTGAGGGGTCCGAATTTTACTTTTCCCTTGCTGGTTTGTCTTCCTATTTTGATGGTTTAAACTTAGGATAGGTTAGTTTATGTTGTTTAGGTAATTAGATTAGAGAATGGATGTGAGTTTGTGAAAAATCAGTTTTGGAAACAATGTTGGCCGATTCTGTTTTGGTGATTTCCGATTGGCCAAGTTGTTTGGTTGTTAAATTGATTGCTTCAATGGATTGTAGACGTGTTGAGGTTTACGGAATGGGGTGGAACGTCTAAATTCGTTGAAAAACGAGTAAGTTATGGCCGATTGAAGTTGGACACTAACATTGTAGGAAAAATTGGGTTTTTAGTGGTTTTGGGAAGTTATAGTTTAAAATTTGTTAAATTTTGTTGTGAGTTTTACTTAGGTAATTCTTTAGAATTTTTTAGGTTGGTACTAAGTGAATTTCTTTATATTTGCTATGTTAACAAGTGAGTAATTGAGCGTAGACGAAGTGAATAACTATGTACAGAGCAACAGGTAAGTAGCGGAGTGTATTTGTTTTGCCTTCGGGCCTACACCACAGAACGGTAGGATTTATTGTTTGGTTGTCATTTTGGTTTGTGTTTGAGTATTGTGTGAGTGTCTTGCATCATGTTTTAAGCTACGAAAACGAGTTTTGGGAATGGTTTGAAAGGTGAGCATGAATCGTAAAAAGATAAGAATAAACGAAATATGGTCTCGGGTGGAGTCGCCAGGTTGTGCAGGGTGCTGGGGAAGCACTTGCGAGGGGCTCTACAAGAGACGTATTGTTGAAAATACGTAAGTGTCGTGAGTATGAACGCCTCGTCGTTAACATGCAAGTAGGCACTAGAAGGTTCTATGCTCGATGTGGGAGGAGATCGTGTGTGGCTGTCCAATGTGGGGGACCTGGATGTGAGCTGGCCGATGTTGCTCTGTGGGTCAAGGTGTGGCCGTCTAATGAGCGGGGCTCGGATGTGTGCCCACTTGATTCACGCGTAAAAGTGAAAGATTAATGAAACGAAAATGAAACGAAAACGAAACGAAAACAACAGAGCGAGTAGAAACTACATGTGTTAGGGAGTGTGTGCATTGTATGTGTTTGCATTCATTATTCTCTACTTGCTAAGTATTAGGCTTACGTTTTGGGTTTTGTCGTGTAGGTGAT
This sequence comes from Begonia masoniana, assembly GCA_022432975.1. Classification (NCBI taxonomy): domain Eukaryota; kingdom Viridiplantae; phylum Streptophyta; class Magnoliopsida; order Cucurbitales; family Begoniaceae; genus Begonia; species Begonia masoniana. The sequence continues at coordinate 19,193,353 of CM039516.1, read as the reverse complement.
GACGTCTTTACAGGTGAGCTAGATGAGGGAGCCCAGGACTAGGGAGTAGTCGGCGATGCACGAGACATGTCAGTGCGGGTACTTGTCGGGGCGTCTCGACCATGGTCTTCTGGGAGAGGTGTTGTAACACCCGGTTTCATTGAACCAATTTACATAACCAACTTGTAGTGTACGTTTTATGGATAAAATTGGGAGAATTAGTGATTAGGTTAATAAATGACTAAGTAATGGCATAATGGTAAACAGAGAATTATAGTGATAACCTATTTAAGGAAAGAGGTTTTGTGATTAATGTAATATAGCTGCCACTATTTTCCATACTCTCTCTCTCTCTCTCTCTCTATTCAGCTCAAGCTCAGCAGAGCTCTCCAAGCGATTCCCGCTCCGATTTTTCTCCAAACTAGGTGAGTCTACTTCGATTTCATGTTACATTGTAACTAGTGATGGTAGAGAGGAGCATAGATGTGAGCTTTGGTGAATGCTGTAGGTGGGGGTTAGTTTCGGTTTTGTGGTGAATCAGGAATGCACTATGTATAGAACTCCCAAACTAGATTCCTCAGATTTCTGGATAGATTAGAATGAGGTTTAGTAAAAATCTATTTGTTATTCTGTTTATGACTTACGTGAACAAAACTTCCGAAGTAGTTTGAAACCGAGCATTTCCAGGAAGCCAAGTAAGTGAAGTATGCAATAGCCTTCGGGCCTACATCACAAAACAGTAGGATTATGTATGTTTGAATTTGTCTGAATGTCATGCATCATATTTTGAAAGAATACGAAAATGAATTTACATGTATTGGTATGGTGAGAAATGAACAGATTGAAACTGATAAACTATTAAGGGAACTAATCCGCCCTTTAATTTATAAAGGGATTTATAACTTTGAAAAAATTGATCCGCTTCCCAATGAAATTTAGGATCAGATCAGCTGTTAAGGGAACTAATCTGCTCCCTTAATTTATGATGAAGATGTATGACTTTGGAAAAATTGATCCAACTCCCAATGGAACCGAGGGATTAGATCAGTGAAAGAATGTAAATACAACTGAGATGTGAAAGTAGAAACTGCATGATTAAGATTTATGTTTCAGCATTTCATTTCGTTATTGCTTCACTTATTTAGCATTAAGCTAATAGATGAGTTTTGTGATGTAGGTGAAGAAGCCTCAAAAGGTGTGTTCTCTGAGCATGTTGAGGAATAGGCTGGTTAGGGAAGCACATTCATTCCTCGACTTGGTGAATTGATGGGACGGTTTAACTATTGTCAAATTATGAAGTTTTAGTGGTTAAGTGTCTTGTGGAAGTATGCAGAGAGTTTTAATAACATTAATAGCTCTGGTGTTTTTCACAACTTTATGTTTTTCTTGTTCTAAGCATGAAAAACATGATTTGGTTTAGAGTTAGTTGGTTTGCTGGATATTTTTAGAAAGTTGTGAACTTATGTTGTTTTGATCAATTTTTAGTAAAATGCTCAAGCTCTTTTGGTAGTCGGAGTTTTCCTTGTATAGAGTGATAATGGTTTTTATGCTGTTATGATTGAGTGTTTTGTCTATCGGTGGATGTTGAGTACTTTGTCTATCGGTGGATGTAGTCCACCGGTGGATGTTAAGTGTTTTTTCTATCGGTGGATGTAGTCCACCGGTGGATGTTGAGTTTTTGTCGTTTTGTGATCGATGGATGTTGAGCGTTTTGTCTATCGGTGGATGTAGTCCACCGGTGAATGTTGAGTTTTTGTCGTTTTGTGACCGGTGGATGTTGAGTTTTTGTCGTTTTGTGACTGGTGGATGTGAGCGTAGGAGTGAGTATTAGATTTTTGTCGTTTTGTGATCGGTGGATGTAGTCCACCGGTGGATGTTGAGTTTTTGTCGTTTTGTGACCGATGGATGTTGAGTTTTTATTGTTTTGTGACCGGTGGATGTGAGCGTAGGAGTGAGTATTAGATTTTTATCGTTTTGTGATCGGTGGATGTGAGCGGTGGATGTGGGTAGTCAACATGTCGTGCGACTGACACTGTTGAGCGGTGAATGCCCTCTATTTTCGCCTCTATCGCTGAGTCTATTTTATTTCTGCTTCTGCCGCTGACACTGTTTAACGGTGGATGCCATTTTGTTTCTATCGCTGGAACTGTTCAGCGGTGGACGTGCTCTATGTTATTTTGTTTTCTTTCAACCAATTGTCTTTAATATTTTAATTAAATTAATAAATGTTGTTTTATACAAAAAATTTTCCGCTGCAAGTTTTACTTTTAAGGATCAAAATTTGACCGTCGAGTGAAATTTTAAGTTTTTCTCAGAATGTTAACGTATGGTTATGTATTATGTGTGACGAATCGGGTTTGTATTATTGTATGGGTGTTACAGGTGTAGGGATTAGTATTTTAGATTGTATATAGTTTTCTGACTATTTTGGATATTCGTGGAATTTGGTGTTTTGGTTAGACTTTGTTTGTATAAAGGATGGTGGTTATATAAACTCTTATAAATATTGTTTTTAAATGGTTTGAATATGTATAAAAGTTTGAATTTCAAGTTGTAGTTTTAGAAAACTTTCGATGTTATGCTACTCGATTTTTAATAAAGTAAACGACGTTTGTTTTAACCCATTTTAATGTTTTTGCTAAAGTTGGAACCTTGTGTTTTTCGAGATTTCTACGTGTCAAGGAGTCGGAAATGTTGGGAAAAGTTTTTGGGAAATTTTTAGTGTTTTGGTAGGATGAAATTTAATGAAAAAGGGAGAAAAGTGGAATGGGGTCGCAGTGAAGTGTGCTAGTGGCGCACGGAGGGCGCGCAGGTGCTGGATGGGCGCACGCAGCAGGTGCGCTGCATGGGCGCACGCAGCGCCCAGCGCCGATCAATCGGCAGATTTCACTGTTGCTGATTGAGCGACCCGAGAGGTCGCTGATGGATCGGCGCTCTGCGCCGATGGATCGGCACCTCGTGCCGGGTGGTGAGCTACCTTGAGGGCAGCTGCGCGCTCCTGATGCGCGCGTGTGACGCCCTTTATGGGCCACTTTGATTTTTTTTTTAAATTTTCCTGTTTCAAATATGTTTCAACCCGACCTTTTCCAACACGTTTGGCACGTATTTTATGCATGTTTTCCAATCATTTTCGAGGGTTCGAAAAACCAAAAATCGAGTAGAAATTCTATCAAAAATTATTTTAAATTATGTTTTAAACGTGGTAAGTGTGAGCAAAGTAGCGTACCGAGCTAGGGTGGATTCGGGGGCGTTACAGTGGAAGTGAAGTTATGCAAGGAAATCAGAGGTTGGCTGATGAGCAATATTTTGAGGCTCTCGGCTTGCATTTCTTTCCAAGAAAATAAAAGGCAACCTTTGGGAAAAGGTTGCCCACTTTCTTCTGGTTTCCAACTCTTGAAAGAGTGGAGAGAAGGATGAAAAATAAGAACCTTCAAGCAACCTTGAGCTTGTAGGTAATAGAGGCGCAACTCGTCTCATATGAAGCACACCGAGGCTTACCTTTCGGCCATCAAACCTTCTCAGATTTCTTTAAGCAAATAGCAGCTATTTCATTCATCAACAACCATTACAAGCACTAATAACCATTCTTATATAGACCTAAGGATGGCTGGAGGGTTTGGTTGTAAAAAGAGGCTCCAAAAGAGCCATTGGAGGCTTCAGCCGAACACTTGGACAAGTTGGCCTCAAACTTCACTTGGATGGCCGAGATGAATGTGTGCAATTTGATTCAATGGTCAAGGGCTGCCATGTCATCGATCCAAGGCATTCTTCAAGAAGAGAAACTCCAACATAGCATATTTTTTTGGTAGCAAGGTGATAAGCCAAAAAGGGTAATGGTCCCAACTCCATTTTGGCGCTCAAATGGGCGGTTTTCGTTGCTCGCGCGGCCCTTGTATGCAAGCCTTGCAAATGTGAATTGAACCAATTCCAAACCATCATCTAACCTAGCATACATCTAATCCTAATGCCTAATGATGCATATAATTAATAAAATTACATAAAGGTCAATGTTTTCCAACAAAATACAAAGAAAAGCCAATGTTTGCCAAACATAAAAACTTGGTTACAAAATGATGCTTTCAGGAAGACAAATTTCCTCTTCAACGAATCCATTCCAAGCTTTAAGAAGACCTTTACCTACAAAACTCATAAACCAATTAGAATGCAAAATAGTTAAAATACATATCTTGGTTCGTTCTCGATGGTTTGGCTTCGTAGGCACATCATCCTCTCTGGGTGATTGAGGATTTGACATCAAATCCAGTGGTTGGCTTTTCCCGAAATAGGCTCCATCAAGATTATGCCTTAGGGTCCTAAACAGGTCCTCTACGCGTTTAAATTTTAATATAACTAATAATAGTCACCCATTAAAACATATAATTGAAATCTTTTTAACCACCAATATTGTTTTTGATAATATGTTCAAAAATTGGAAAGTTGGTCGGTCTTATGTTGTAAACTAAAATCGATTATAAAGATGAAAGGATCATTAAAAGAAGTCTCATCCTCAAATTTTGTAAATACTTTGTCTTCATTAAAAAATAAGCAAGGATCAAGAAAACAGTCTGGAAACTTTATCCACAAAGCAAGATAGTTAAAATCAATAATAAGACATACGCTTAAGGCATCATTTCTAAACTCATCCAACACTAGATATTTTAATTTCAAAAGTGAATATACAAAGACATAGAATAAAAGAGGTGCTACTACACATGATGAGTTCTCCTTCCAAGAAAGTTCACAAACATTATACCAAAGAAACCAATCAACAATACTATCATAGCAATCTACTATCCATCAAATCCTAAGTAACCAATCAATCAAAGTAATAGTTGGTACATACCTTGTTGTCGAGATACTAACCAATTCCTTTGCAAGGTTTTGATTTACTTGAGTGCCATCACTTGGCATAGCCTCTTTTTCCATATGTCCGCCAATTTGGTAAGCAAACTTTAATATGTATGTGCAGATATTACTCATTACAAACTTATCAATTTCAATCTTTATATTACGAAGGTATCATCAAGAATAGATTAAAAAATAGAGTTAAACCTAATATTAACACAATTAAATTCAAGTGCACTAGTGATTACATTAATTGTCAAACTATAACATTTAAATTGCAAAATAAAGAAATAATTAGGCAATGACAAAACATAGATAGGCAAGTGGTTCATAACTTGAAGGAAAATATTATTTTCAACCTTGAACTCATTATACCAAAACCAATGACCAACATATAAGATAGTCTCATGTCATACTAAACAAAACAAGCCAACAATATGCTCAAGCAAAAATACATTCCACCCAACTCGAGTGTTACCTTTCACAAACTTCACAATAACTACTTTTATAATTCCAACAATTTTGGCCTAGGATAATACATAGGGGATTAGATGCCATCCCCTCCTAAGTGACAAAGAAAGGAAACCATTTAGTGAAGTGTGAGGTCTTAAGATAATTGATAATTCCTTGTCCTTTAATAAAAGCCTATTTAAGCTATTGTTTACGGATTTACTCCTACAATTCCATTGTCCTATCCTAAATTCTTCTTTCTTTTCTTCTACTTCATTCCCTTGTCAATCATCTCCAAGTAATGGCTTATCTTTGGGATAGAAGTGTAACGGCTCCCGGAGCATCCTCACGATACGTCATCCTCCAGTTTTAACCTCGACAACATGGCACTCTCCCATAGCACGTCACTCCACGTGGCAAGGTGGCACCATTTCTCACGACATTCTCCTCCCTGGAAAGGGTGTTTTACCTTTCCAATAATCGAATCTAGGACCTCTAGGCTATAATTCGTGAACTACTAGCTTAAGTGGTACCAGCACTTGTAGAGTGCCAAGTGGTATCAGCACTTGTAGCCCATTGATTACAGCATCGTGATCCTGGATTCGAGTGCTGGGGAAGGTAAAAACTCCATTTCCAGGGGAGAAGATCGTGAGGAACGGTGCCACCTACCTGGAAAGGAAGTTTTTGAGGCCTGAGTAAAAGAGTATACACTCTCATGTCATACTGCTCCGTCTCAAAACTCTATTGCGATTTCGTGAGGCAATCCACATCGTTGTAATGAAAGTGAAGGACCTACGACAATAAGTGGTACCAGCACTTGTAGCCCATAGATTATAGCCTGGATGTTCTGGATTCGATTGCTGGGGAAGGTAAAAACTCCCTTTCCAAGGGGGAGAAGAACGTGAGGAATGGTGCCACCTGGCCACGTGGGGAGATGTGCTCTGAGAGAGTGCCACGTGATCGAGGTTAAAATTGAGAGATGATGTGCTGTGAGGGCGCCCTGGGGGTCGTTACAAAAAAGACTCCTTTTATGTGCGGCCCCCGGGGCACCCTCACGGCACGTCATCCCCCGATTTTAACCTCAACCACGTGGCACTCTCTCAGAGCATGTCCCCCACGTGGCCAGGTGACACTGTTTCTCACGACCTTCTCCCCCTAGAAAGGGAGTTTTTGCATTCCCAGCACTCGAACCCAGGATTTTCAGGTTATAATCCATGGGCTACAAGTGCTGGTACCACTTAGCTCAAGTGGTATCAGCACTTGTAGCTCATGGATTATATCCTGGAGGTCCTGGATTTGAGTGTTGGGGAAGGCAAAAACTCCCTTTCCAGGGGGAGAAGGTCGTGAGGAACAGTGCCACCCGGCTACGTAGGGTGACGTGCTCTGAGAGCGTGCCATGTGGCCGAGGTTAAAACCAGAGGATGACGTGCCGTGAGGGTGTCCCGAGGGCAGTTACAAGAAGTTTAAATCTATTCTCCAAAAAGATAGGAAAATTAAGTTTCCATTTATATCCCTAGTTTCAATTTCTACTATAGGAAAACTAGTGATCCAAAACAAACGATCAAAGGGTAGGGTTACACAAAATTCAGTTTTCATGTTCCTAGTCGGGGGCCTATGATCATAATCTACTAAGGTAGGTTTATTAGCTAACAATTAGATTCACTAAGTAACTAGCTACTAAAGGAAAGAATGAGTCACTATGCATGATAACGTGAAGTTGTAATCCATTGAGCCACCAATAACTTGTTCGAGCATAATGTTTTGAAAATCCTCATAAATTTTCTTGCTTAATCTCAGCTCATTCCTAAGCAAAACTAAGTTTATAGACTTATGTATGACTTGACAAGGGCCATAATGAACTAAATTTGCATTTTTTTTTTAATTTTAAAACATTCAAATTTGAAGCTACTCTTAAGAAATCTATAGGATGCTGTAGAGATGCTTCAATATAAAAAGAATCCTTGATCAAAAGACTTACCAAGTCAAATGGTTTAGCCATAGGTAACTCTATTAAGGAATGGGATTAGCTCTCTTCTTCTCGGGTTAGGAACTCTCCTTCAAGTCTTAAGATGAAAGTTGGATCTACAAGGTTTGATTCACTTAGACAAAGGAAAATGCTAATTGTGGCATCCTTTCTAAGGTGGTTGTCTTCTAAGTCTACAGATTTGATCTCTTGAGGATAGTCACTTTCCTCATGATCACTTTCTTCTTCCTTAGTTGTTGTGATGGGTGTGTCCTCTCCTTCAAGGAAAAATCCTTCTAGCGGTTCATTTTTCTCAAGTTACTCATTAAGACCGGTTGTAGTGGTTATTTCTAAAAAGGGGAGATGGTATTCTTTAATATCAAATGGATCATACACATTGATAACCCCTTTAGTTCTAAAATTTTGGAAGTCCTCAATTTTGGATTCTATCGCTTGGGTTTTAAAAGTTCCAATAGACTCTACCATTTGCTCAAATTCAACCGCAAAGAGAGATTCCTCAAATAGCTTATTAATTCCAAAATCCTCAATGGAACTGATTGGGTTAGAGATCTTTAAAGCTTTCTCTTGCTTATCAACCTTTTGTTCACAAGAGTCAAAGTCCATGGGATCTTGCTCTTCCCTTGATTCATCCAATTCAAGTAAGGGACCCTCCTCGGTATAGATTGTTTTCTCTTCTATCAATTCATCCTTTTCTTCTTCTGTAACACCCAGAAATTTTCTATAACTTACGTAACCCTAGTTTAGGATATGTGTGAGAGTTTAACAGTAATTAAAGAGTTCTCTTAAGCTCTTGAGTGGGAAGTGAAGTTGGAAAAGAAATTGGAGAGAAAACTATAAAGTTGGAAGCAAAACTAAAGTATTTGGTGGTGTAGTGTATTTGGACTTTTGTTTTGACTTAATGAGATAATTCAAGGGGGAAAATGAGGAAGTCTTCGACGTGGAAGAATGGTGTGAGGGGTAGGTCAATGTATAAAATTTTGTTTTCTTGTGGTTAAAATTAAAAAGTTGGTGTTTTAAATATTGGTAAAGTTAGGTGAAAAAAAAAACAAAATCCCTTTCTTCTTCCCCATTACCTCCACGAAATTTGCAGCACCTTGAGGGTTTCTTCACCTTCATTTTCATCAATTTTTTGCAAGGAATTAATGTAATGACCCTTTTTTCCAGCAAGATATTGTCCGCTCTAGGGATTGGGTCGTAGCCCAATATCCTCCCCTCACAGTTTTGTTTGGCGAGGACTTCCCAGTTGGTCACCCAACCTGGTACTACTCTCGCCGAAGCACTTTTAACTCCAGAGTTCTTATGGGATCCTTTGTCAATTGTTCTCCAAAACGTGTCTTGCTATCTTGAGAGGGTCTCTTTACATATGTCATTTCCACATACTTCCCCAAGCGATGTGGCATTGTGACGACCCCCTTTTTATGACCCGTCACCTTCCAGTTCGCCCGCACAGACGTACTGCCATCTGGATTTCGGTTCGTGCAGCCATTGTACACATACTTACACATCCGGGTTATCACAATTAAGGTAAGTTTGAGTGAGTTTTATGTTGTATGCATCGAGGTGAAGAATTTTGGTATTTTTGTGGAGTTTGGTTAGGGTTTGGGAAACCCTAAGTGAGGGGTCCGAAAGTTTTCTTTATTTTGCTAGTTCTCTTCTTATTTTTGATGGTTTAAACTTAGGATATGTTGGTTTATGTTGTTTTTAGAGTTAGATTAGAGAATGGGTGAGAGTTTGTGAAAAATTGGTTTTGGAAACAATGTTCACCGGTTCTGTTTTTTTTTTATAGAATTGGCCATGGTGTTTGTTTGTTAAATTTGATTAGTTCAATGGATAGTAGACGTGTAGAGGTTTACGGAATGGGGTGGAACGTTTAAATCCATTGAAAAATGAGTAAGTTATGGCCGATTGAAGTTGGGTGATAAAAATTGTGGAAAAATCAGGTTTTAGGGTTTAGATTTTTAAAGTTGGTTAAATTGTTATTAATTTCGGTTAGGTAAATCCGTAGAATTTCTTAGAGTGTTATTAAGTTATTTTCTTTATAATTGTTAGGTTGACGAGCGAACATTTAACATAGTTGAAATAACTGGATACGTGCTGGGAAACCAGGTAAGTAGTGGAGCGTATTTGTTTTGCCTTCGAGCCTATACCATGTAGCGGTAGAGTTTATTGTTTGGTTGTCGTTTTGTTGTGTGTTTGAGTATTGTGTGACATGCATCATTGTTTTCGAAACACGAAAAATGATTTTCGTGCATGGTTTGAAAGGTGAACATGAAACATAAAAAGAAAAAGAAGAAACGAAACGTGGTCTCGAGTGGAGTCGCCAGGTTGCGTAGGGTGCTAGGGTAGCACTTACAAGGGGCTATACAAGAGACGTATTGCTGAAAATACGTAAGTGTTGTTAGTATGAACGCCTCGTCGTTAATGTGCAAGTGTAGGCACTAGAGGGTTCTATGATCGATGAATGAGAAGATCGTGTTCGGCCGTCCAATGGGCGGGGTCCGGATATGAGCTGTCCAATCTTACGCTGGTGGGTCAATGTGTGGTCATCCAATGAGCAGGGCTCGGACGTGTGCCTACTTGATCCACACCGTAAAGTGAAGATTAATGAAACGAAAACAAAACAAAACAACAGAGTGAGTAAAAACTGCATGTTTTAGGGGTTGAGTGTGTGCATAGAGTTTTGTTTGTATTTATTATTCCCTACTTGCTAAGCATTAGGCTTACGCTTTGTGTTCTGTGGTGTAGGTGACGACGAGATCTTTGGTGAGCTTTTTGAGTAAGCCCAGGACTAGAGAGCAGTCTGTCACACACAAGGTATGCCGGTGTAGTTATATGTCAGGGCGACTTGACCATTGGGTTGCTGGGAGAAGTGGGAATTTATGTTTTGGTTGGACTTGTTTGTACAAATGATGATGGTTTTATAACGAATGTTGTTTTGAGATTTTTGTAAATATTTGTTTCAGGGTTTTGGTTTTTGAAATGTAGCATTCAGGCGTTACTTTGTCGAAATTTTCGGGGAGGACGCCGTGGTGCTTAAAAGTTAGGATTAAGGAAAATTAGTGAGTCTAGGCAGGTAGGTATGACATAAGAGAGCTTCGGGAGACTTAGCTTTAAATTCCGCTGTGTCCGATTTATATAGTTTGGGGTTTTTAAAAATTATTTTAAACGTCGTTTTCATCGGGGTTAGAGTGAGCCAAGTAGCGCACCGAGCCGGGGTGGGTTCGGGGGCGTTACATGAAATATTAATTGTTATGCTGCCTGAGTTTTATAAACAAAACAATGTTTAATTTCACATTTTTGTTGACATTTTAGAGTCGAGTTTCCGAGGTTTTCACGTATAGGGAAGTGGGAAATATCGGGGAAGGTTTTGGATAAGTTTTAGGTGTTTTTGTTGTGTGTGGTTTAATGAAAATAGAGAAAAAGAAGAAGGAGTGCACTTGTGGCCGAGGGAGTGCGCGTGCAGAGCTCTGGAGTGTGCGCGGGGCGCGGGCTGGGTGCGCGCAGCGCCCAGCGCCGATCGATTGGCCAATTTACTATTCCTCGATGTGCGCAGTGGCAGCGTGCGCGGTGCGTGCTGCCTAGGCGACGCGCGCGTGGCACCCATGGTATGCCAACCCAAAATTTTTTAAAAATTTTCCTACTTTAAATATGTTTTGACTCGATCTTTTTTGACACGTTTTGCAAATATTTTGCGCACGTTTTTCCACCATTTTCGAGGGTTCAAAAAATCTGAAAATTGAGTTAAAATTTTATGGAAAATTATTTTAAACTTCGTTTTTAAACGTGGTAAGTGTGAGCCAAGTAGCGCACCGAGCCGAGCCGGGCCGGTTTCGGGGGCATTACATCTTCTAAGCTAAGGGACTCTTTAACAAACTCTACTTGAGTTGGAGTTTGAAAAGATGGTGGTTCACGTGGGTTTGGCCCCCTTAAATATGTTTGAGCATTACACACTTGCAAATGAGGAGGGTTTTAGAAAAGTTTGATATAACTTTAGGGTAATGGCATTGATTTTGCCTACTTGGCGCGAACTGTCTTTTCATTAGGTTCTTCATCATCTTCCAAGTAATGACTTCATCTTCACCCTCTCTCTTTCGTTGATACAAAAGATCACCCCACCACTCTCTATCATAACCGGTGAAATTCTTAGAGGCTACTCTAAGTTTTCATTTTTCCAAAATATCCTCATAGGTAAAATATTATTCTACCTTCTCAATCCAAAAGAAATATTCATCTTCATCCATCGATCCTCTAAAATGGGGAATATAAGGTTCACTATGGTCTTTTTCCCTAGTCATACCATGCCGAGTATGTGGTACAACATAACTTATTCTCTCGGATTCATCATCAAAGTTGGTTCGGTGAAAATTCCTCCCAGTGGTTTCTAGTGCTTTTCTAGGGTGAGTGAAATGAGTGTTTCTTTCTCGTGAAGTCCTCTTATCTAATAGCCATTGGTGACAATTATCTAATTTTTTGTTAAAATCCCCTATTTGTTTTTGCAAATTAGATTCAATAACTCTATGTTCTATAGATAGAGAAGCATTATATTCTCGGTGTAGCTGGGATGTAACAATATCTTTTGCATACATTTTATCCACTTAAGACTTCCTATTAATAGTCAAATATCATCACAAAAAAAAGTCCCACTCAGACTTGGAAAATGAACGAGTTATACACTAGACCTTAATTTAACTAACTGAGAAACAACTAAAATTGTAACTCCCCCAAACTTACACCTAGCTTAGGTCGCTACTTTGCTCACTCATACAACTCATTAAACTATGATTAAATAATGTTTCGATAAAATTTCTACTCGAAAACATAAGCGGAAACGTAAAAATTAGTGAAAACGAACACTTTTCTTTTATAAAAATTTGAGCAGCATAACAGTTGATTGTTTAAAAATCAAAACCTGAAAACAAACATTTTATACAATACGTCCCAAAATACACACCAAAAGAGTTATAAATCCCCTACATATACACAACCAAAACTACCAAATCATCACAGCCCCCAGCCACATCATGGTCAAGGCGCCCCAACAAGCTGCCCGCACCGGCATACAAAATGCATCCCAACTGCTCCTGGTCCTGGCCTTGCTCGTAGAGCTCACCTGAAAACTCGTTGTCACCTACACCATAGAACATAAAAAGTAAGCCTAATGCTTAGTAAGTATGAAATAATGAATGTAAAAACACAATGCATGCTCAACCCCTAACACATGCAGTTTCTACTCGCTTTGTTGTTCTCGTTTCGTTTTCGTTTCATTATTCTTTTACTGAGCCGTGTGGATCAAGTAGGCACACATCCTATAACAGTCTAGGACGGCCACACCTTGACCCAGCAGAACAAGATTGGAGGCACACATCTGAGCCCAGCTCACAGGACGGCCATACACGATCTCCTCCCATATCGATCATAGAACCCTCTAGTGCTCTCTCTAGCACGTTAACATCGAGGTGTTGATACTCACGACACATTACATATTTTTAGCAGTGCATCTCTCGAGGTGCTACACTAGCACTACTCCCTGACGAGGCGGTTCCACTCGAGACCACGTTGCAATCACTTCTTATCTTTTTACATTTAGTACTCACATTTCAAAACTATGCACAAAACTCATTTTTCGTAGTTCGAAAACTATGATGCATGCTAAACCAAATGCTCAAATACAAAACAAAACAACAACCAATAATCAAACCCTACCGTTCAATGGTGTAGGCCCGAAGGCAAAATGCACACACTCCACTACTTACCTAGTTTCTCCGCACATATTTGGTCACTTCGGCTATGCTAATTGCTCAATCGTCAACCTAACAAATATAGGGAATTAACTTAGTAAACCTCCACGAATTCTAAGGAATGCATAATCTAAATCTAACAACAATTTAAACCAACTCTAAAGCATAAAACCCTAAATCCCGAATTTCTCTCTTTTTCAATGTCCATACTTTAATCGACCATAACTTACTCATTTTTTATCGGATTTGAACGATCCTACCCATTCTGTAAACCTCTACACGTCTACTATTCAATGAATCAATTCATTTTGCAAAACCAACATGTATGGCTGATCGAATTCTTCACCAAACAGAATCGGTTTTCATTGCTCCAAAACCGATTTTCCCACAAAATCCACCAATTCTCTAATCTATCTATACTATCAACCTAAACTATCATATTATAAGTCTAAACCACCAAAATAACAAGAAAAACCAGCAAGGAAAGGGAATTTTTGGAGCTTCCACCAATAGGGTTTCCAAACTCCTCCAAAACCCAACAGACTCCTCTAAAAACATCAAAAATCTTCACTACTATGCATTTACAACAATACCCATTAGAAACTCACCTTAAATCCTTGCTAATATTGGGTGGAAGAAAGGTGGAGAACCCTTTAATGGAGCTGCAATTTTTGTGGGAGAGAAAGGGAGGAACTAGGGTTTTTGGCTTTTTTCCCCCTTCACTTTCTCTCCTTTTAAAATTCAACTTTCCTTTATTCAAATTTTTACCACAAACTAAGGAAAATTAATAAACTAACCCTCCCTTCACATTTACTCTCTCCCTTCACGTGGAAGACATCTCCCTCTTACACTTTTCTTTCATTTTTCCTTTATTTTTATTTCAACCATTTTCCTTTACTTTTATTTCAATCAATAATATCCTAAACCACTTCAATTATAGTATTTTCTCTCCAACCTTCACTCTCTAACTTAAATATTTAGGCTAACTCTAGGACCATTTCTATGCTCTCCTAACATAACCTAATCTAAAGGCAACTCTCGTATAGGAAATTCCCGGGTGTTACAAAAATAACAGAACAAACACAACAAGAACACATCTAAGTTGGCTAAACAGAATACTATGACTAACATGCATTAGAAAAATCGAATAGAACTACAACAAAAAACAGCACAATACCCTGTTATCAACTTAGTTTAGTAATTATGAAATCAAGTATCAACACGTTATAAGATTTTAATCTTTTATCCTATGTCTAGGTGATGTTATGATTCTTGTTGTAAAGTTGATTAGCAACAAAATAAAGAAAACAAACTAACAAGAAACATATTTGTTTTCATGCATAATGTCAACATTAGCGGTAAGCGATTAACAATTTTGAGTGACAAATGAAACCATTAAAACCAACTTAAAATAAAGGAGAAAATATAAGAAATAATACGCAGGGTAAGTAGCCTATGCTCTGATACCACTTGACACGCCAATGGCCTGCAAAAGCTGTGTTCTGACCTAGAAAACAGATTAGTACTCTCGGTGCTCGGCAAAGTCGAGGTTACCTTAAAATAGGCCAAATGTTCTACAAGCAAATGAAGTCCAAATAACATGAAATTTTAGGTGAAGCTTATCTTATAAGTGAAGTGAAACACTTTAAATTTTCAGATCAAAATAAGTTGTTGAAGTGAAGTTATGCAAGAAAACCCAAGATTGGCCGATGAGTAATATTTTGAGACTCTCGGCTTGCATTTCTTTCCAAGGAAAGAAAAGACAACCTTTGGGAAATGGTTGGCCACCTTCTTCTGGTTTCCAACTCTTGAAAGAGTGGAAAGAAGGATGGAAAATAAGAACCTGTGAGCTTGGAGGTAATGGACGCTCAACTTCTCTCGGGTGAAGCACACTGAGGCTTACCTTTTGGCTTTCAAACCTTCTCGAATTTTCTTAAGCAAACAACAACTATTTCATTCATCAACAACCATTACAAACACCAATAACCATGTTTTTATAGACCTAAGGATGACTGGAGGGTTTGGTTGAAAAAAGACTCCAAAAGAGCCATTGGAGGCTTTGGTCGAACACTTGGACAAGTTGGCTTCAAACTTCACTTGGATGGCCGAGATGAATGTGTGCAATTTGATCCAATGGCTAAGAGCTGCCATGTCATTGATCCAAGGCATTCTTCAAGAAGGGAAACTCCAACATAACATCTTTGTTTGGCAGCAACGTGATCGGCCAAGGTAATGGTCCCCACTCCATTTTGGCGCTCAAGTAGGCAGTTCTCTTTGGCCACGCGGCCCTTGCATGCAAGCCATGCAAATGTGAATTGAACCAACTCTAAACCATCATCTAACCTAGCATACATCTAATCTTAATGCCTAATGGTGCATGCAATTAATAAAATTACATAAAAGTCAATATCTGCCAACAAAATACAAAGAAAAGCCAATGTATGCCAAACATAAAAACTTGGTTACAAAATGATGCTTTCGGGAAGACAAATTTTCTCTTCAACGAATCCATTCCAAAATTTAAGAAGGAATTTACCTACAAAACTCACAAATCAATTAGAATGCAAAATAGTTAAAATACATATCTTGGTTCGTGCTCGATGGTTTGGCTTTGTAGGCACATCAGTTAATTAAAAAAGTGAAAGAAGAAATCAAGACAAAAGAATTTAAATGGTTTGGACCAAATTGTCTTACGTATACGACACAAAACTCCAATAGCAAATTTTAATAGAGAGTCAAGAAAACAAATATTTTTGTAATGCTACAGC
This sequence comes from Begonia masoniana, assembly GCA_022432975.1. Lineage (NCBI taxonomy): Eukaryota > Viridiplantae > Streptophyta > Magnoliopsida > Cucurbitales > Begoniaceae > Begonia > Begonia masoniana. Next base: position 19,177,589 of record CM039516.1, on the reverse strand, counting down.
ATTGCTTGCAGCATCACCCTAAGATTGCAAGAAAAGTAATGTTTTCCGAGAAATTTCTCTTCCCTATTTCTCTTTTGCTTATTTTCTCTCTGACTCTGCTCACGCCACACCAGAATCTGATTCTCTTTCTTGTTTTTCTTATCCCTCTATCAATTCTCTAATTAATCTATATGAAATAAATTAACACAAATTTGAACAATGATTAAATAATCACAAATCTAATTCAAACAACTCTTGAACAAAACCGAACAAAAATATTGAAGCAATAATTAACACATAGTGAGAGGTTCCAAAGGCTTAATTCGAGATTAAAACTTCCTGACATGATGCAGCCCTGTAAAAACAAGTTAAAATAGTAACAATAGGAATGGTTCCTTCTCGGCTCAATTTGAAAAGAACCTTCAACAAGATGTAGTAGAACTCAGTTAATACTTACTCAAATAGCATGAAAATTTATAGGAAACTTACGTGACGTGTGAGGGAGAGTCCCTTAAATTTTCAAAGGAAAACTCGCTCGGATGAGAGAGTTGTGCAAGAACAACCTTAGTTGGTTTGAAATGTCACTTCTAGTACATTCAGATGAAGATTCCTTCGAGAAGAAATGCTCCAACTCAAGGCTAGGTTTACCACCTTCCTACTATGGTTCCAACATCAAAAGGGAGAAGAGGAGAGGTGTCTTTAAGAGTCCACAAGCAACGAAAAAACTTGAAGACAATGGAGGACTACTCCACTCGGTAAGGCTTATCGAGGTTCAAAACAAAGCAGCTCGGGGCTTTTCAAGTTTTGATAAGGAAAAGTGCTTATTTCATTTCACTAAAAACTATTTTACAATCTTAAAAACTACGCTTAAATATGACCTAAGTTCTAGGGTTTGCTGGTTTGAAAGTTGAAGGAGAAAGCGGTTGAAAAGAGCTAGCAGTTGGAAAGGGGCACTCGGTAAGTGCGCGCGCCGTACGTCCTTGGAAGGACAGCGTGGCCTTCTTCCATTGGATGGTTGGCTGCTGCTTGCTGGGGCTAAATGGAAGGTTATAGAGGTAATGCATCCAGCCCTTGATTATGGCCATGTCACCAATCCATGTGTGCCTTTATTGTTGGTCAAGTTGATGCAACCACGGATCTTCAGCAAGGAGAGCTTCTCACACACACGCCAGCCTTCATGCAAGCTGATCCGAGCCTTCTTCTTTGCAAGATTACCTTGATGAGTCCAGCACCTACAATTCTATATGCATGCATGAAATGAATAAAGACAAAAAAGCCATTGTTTGCTAACAAAATATATTAAAGGCCATTGTTTTCCAAACATAAAAGATATGAGGTTACAATGAGATACTTTTAGGAAGACAAATTTCCTCTTCGACGTGTGGAGAATCCGAAAGCCATTTTCACGAGAGCACATGCATAGGTTTGTCCATATCTAGAGGGTTTGGCTCCACTCCAAGTTGGCAAACATATCATCCCCTGCAAAATTAGCAAATTTTTTAGTTGAATCACTTCTAGGTGTACTTACCTTGTCTTGTGAGCGAGTCACTGGCCTTCGTGGTGTATCACTTCCTTAGATTTTTAGATACTTGGACTTTGGCTTTGGTAGGCCCATTTAAGGTAGGGATTCATTTTGATGTTCAACATTGCATCGTTTTCTTAACATTATTTTGAGACGTGATATTATATAAAATGCCGTGTTCATTTTCATGGCTCGTCAATTTTTTATATTATATTATGTATTTTTCACCAGACATGTTTTCTTTGAACATGCATATCACTTTATTGATCATCATGGTCGTGTGAACCACATTGATCGACTCATGTGGGGTTCTTATTTTTGTTATGTACATTTGACCGTTGGAGGATGTGTTAGTTTGTTGTTAACTAGAGTATTGAGATAGTAGTATGCGTGGTATCATAACTTTGCAATTTGATGCTCAATACCCAGAAGCGGTGGTAGCCCTTGTTAAAGTTCATCCGGAAAAACATCTTGATATTGGTCCAAAAGTGCTTGGACTTTCATGAGAATTTCACCTAACTTTTACATTGTCTCTCGAAACAACATTAGGATTATAGGGCTCCCGCTTAAAAGAGACTTCCCTAACTCCTTCTTGGACATGAAAAGAGTGGACTTGCCCTTTCCCTCCTTCCTCAATTCCTCATCTAGAGCCACTTGATCTGGTTTGAGAGGAGCTAGTTTGATCATTTTCTCTCCAAACTTAAAAGAATAAAAGTTGGAGTAACCATCATGAGACACCCTTCTATTGTATAGCAACGGTCTTCCCAATAAGAGGTGGCTAGCACTCATTGGCACCACATCACAAAGGGCCTTATCTTTGTATCCTCTAATGGAAAACTTTATGCTTCCTTGTTTTGAGACTTTGATATCTTCCCAGTCATTCAACCATCTTAATTTGTAGGGACTAGGATGTAGGGTAGTTTCCAATCTTAGCTTGTCCACAAGGTTATGAGAAGCAACATTGGTACAAATCGCTCTATCAATGATGAGAGAGCAAACTTTCCCCTTGATCAAACAATGACTATGGAAGATGTTCTCGCTTTGACAATCATCATTGTTGGTTTGTGTAGTGAAGACTCTTCGGATGACCATTAAAAGTGGTCGTTCTTGAGCATGAAATACTTCTTCTTGCCCTTTAATGCCTTCACTAACTTCTTCCACTACTTTATCTTCACTCACTACCTCATTGGTTCCTTCTCTAAGAATCATGACCTGCTTGTTGGGACATTGAGATGCAATATGCCTCAATGTGAGGCATTTAAAACATTTAATCTCTTTTTCCCTACGTCGAGTAGCATCTTCTACAACCTTCTTGTCCTGTACTCCTTTTGTAGGCCAACTCTTTGTTTTGGAGTCATTCTCTTCAACTTTTGGCCGCGGTTTGTAAGAACTTGTGCCTTTGGAAAGAACCGGTTACTAGTTTATTTTCCTTTTCTCTTCATTTATCTCTCAACCTTCATAGCGAGTTGAATGACAACATCCATTGATTCAAAGGTTTGTTGTCAAGCCCCGGCCCTTTTCATGTAAGTACGTTTATAGCTTTGTTTTATTTCGATTACTTAGAGTATTTGTTTTATTAACTTTTATAGGAGATATATATAAATATGGTGCGTCGAGGAAATGATCGAGACGACCGAGATGATACGATTGATACACTTAAGGACTTTATCGCCCAGCAATCTCAGCATATGGAGAGACAGGCTCAGCAGATGGAGAGACAGTCTCAGCAGCTGGGCACCCTTATTGACCGAGAGGGCGTTAGAGCTCGGGAGACAGCTATTTCGGGCAACCGTGGGATGGAAAGGTTTCAGAAGCTCCAGCCCCCTATATTTAACGGACAGTCTACGGATCCTGCTTCAGCTGAGGAGTGGATTCGCACCATGGAGGACATGCTGGCCTATGCTAGCATTGAGGACGGAGAGAAGGTGGCATTGGTGACTTACCACCTAGCCTTAGATGCCCGATTTTGGTGGGACACTATGAAGACGACCACCGATGTGACGATTATGGGATGTGAGAGATTCAAAATGGTATCAGAGCCTGTACCCAACCGGAAATGTGGCCAACGAGGACGTTGGGCCCCCGAGGGGGGGTGATTGTGATGACCCGAATGTGAACGTATGTGTACGACTGCGGGGCAAACCTCGGGTTGCGGGGCAAACCTCGGGACCTAAGCCGAGTGTAGGCGAATCCTGGACTCGAGTATAGGCGAATCCCGGGTCGTAAAGAGGGGGTTGTCACAATCCCACATCGCTTGGGTAAGTATGTGGAAATGAAACATATGTAAAGAGACCCTCCTAACATAGCAAGACGCGTTTTGGAGCACAATTGACAACGGATCCCATAAGAACTCCGAAGTTAAAAGTGCTTCGGCGAGAGCAATTCCAGGTTGGGTGACCTTCCGGGAAGTTCTCGTCAAACAAAGCCGTGAGGGGAGGATATTGGGCTGCGGCCCAATCCCCAGAGCGTACAATATCTTGCTGGGAAATGGGGTCGTTACATTTGTAATTCAACTACATCCTCAATATCTCTATTTAAACCTCTTATAAATCTTGCGATCACTTGTTCTTCGGGTTCTTCCAATCCATTCCTAGTCTTAAGTGTTTCAAACTCGGTTAGGTACTCTTCCTCTGAGAAAGTATCTTGCTTCAAATTTTGTATTTGTAGAAATATTTCTTGCTTATAGTGGCTTCGTACGAACCTCCTTCTCATCAAGGATTTCATAACCCTCCAAGTCACAATTTTCTCATCATATTCATGCTTCCTTTGAGCCTTTAAGATTATCCCACAATAACTAGCATAACCGGATAGTTCTAAAGAGACTAATTGTATCTTCACCTTATCTAAGTAGTTGTAGTAATCAAACACCTTCTCAATCTTCTCTATCCAATCTAAGAATGCATCACCATTACAAGAATCGTTAAAGGGGGGAATTGCTACCTTAACATGCTTCATTTCATCATTAGGGTTGTCTCTTGCATGCAGACTATCATGGCCTTGATCCTCGATTTCCTCCTTATCATTGACTACTTCATGATTATTTCTCCTCCTAAAATTTGTGGTTATTCTCCTAGGTAAATGTGTTGGAGGAGCCCTCACATGTTGGTTCCTTGTCTCTAATGAGAGTTGGTGAATAGCATCAAACTTATTATTCAACTCTTCTAGCTACTCTTGAATGCTAGACTCGCCTTCCTTCGGATTTGGTGCGCAGGTTGCTTGTGTATTAGTGTCTCGGTTTTGGGATTTTTTGACTCCACTCTTTGTCATCATCTTGACACCAACAAACATGTAACACAAGGCATGAGAAATAGGTGTAGATAAGATGGAGCTCTGATACCAAATGACTTGCTTCAACTAGGACAAGTGAAACACCAACTCGGATCTCGGTAAGAATGGCCAAAAAATAAACGAAAAATGAACTGACTTACTCGGGCTCAAAACTCAACCAAAACAACTCTAAATAAGCTAAAATTTTAATAAACTCTTTCTCTAGAAGGAATGGAAATACCCTCCGAAATTCAGCGTCTAACAAGATGGAAATGAGGTGATATGGATGAAATGGTGCACGTTGGTCGTGAAAGTGATATGGCTGCACTTTCTTAGTTTTTGGCTCTCCTTGAGGATGAGCACTCAAACTTGCTGTGATGAGAGCTTGATACACCTTTGCTGAATGTTCTAGCTTCATGGAAGAGGTAGAAGAAGGGAGCGATAATGATGGAATCCACTACACTCACAAAAATGGAAGCCAACACAACGAACACACTCGGATACGACTCACAGAGGAAATGCAAAGACTTGATGCCAGAAGTTTCAAGGTTTGGAATGAAGAAGAACTTCAGCCAACAAAAGAGAAACAAAACAATGTGCAATTAGCCAAGTGTGTGTAGCCAAGTACAACATGTCTTGCCAATTTTTGCAAACCATCATTCTCTCCAAAGGTCACTTTCAAGTGGTCCATTCTTCCACAAAATACAGCTATAAAGAGCCTCTAATGCAAATATGTTCATTCATCACAAGTATGTAAGAGGAACTACTAAAGACATAGAGAAAAATAAAATAAACTTTCGGTTACATCTCTTTGCTCCAAGAAAGACATTGGTTCATTCTTCAATCTCGGTTCGGACTTGAGGTTGCTCTCAAGTCAACAAGTGAAATGGTTTCTCATTGTGTTGCGTGTTAGGCTCTAACTCCAATTGGCCTCCAAATGTATTACCTACACAAGTTAGTTAAAGCTTTGGTCCGTGACCGAGTAGTTGGTTCCCTTGGCACATCACTACCTTTCTCAAATAATTTTGGATTGTGCAATGATCTCGGTAGGTGTCACACTCTTAATTACCTGATTTGTGGTTGTATTTGCCTACACATACATGTTTTCACAAACTAATATTAAAAAAGTAAGTTAGTATTGAATTAGATATTTTAACATTTTAACATAACGTACACATTACATTTGAGCATCATATGTATTGTCGCGTTAACCATGAAGATTCAAATGATATATAACAAACTCATCTTTGCCGCATTAATCTTAGATGAAAACATATTACTTAATAAAACATATTCTGTGTTTCACTTTTTGACCAGAATTCAAAATTGTTTAAAAGAAATCAAAATCTATACTAATTTAATTTATGGAAACTTTATTGGATTCGCATGATATTCTGAGCTTAAAAGGAGAAACAGTAAGAAGTTTTGAATACCATTCTTGAAATTTGCTCTTTCTTATTTCCTCTAAAAATAGTAAATTTCTATAATTCAACTTCGAAAGATAATAATTGTTTTCCTAAAGAAAACAGACATGGATTATATGACCAACTGTTTTGCCACTTAAGTGTATACTCCTAAAAATAACATAATAATTTATCCAGTTTAACATCGATAAAATGACAAGACAATAAACATAACTATCCGAGTTCATAAATGTTACAATGTCAAGATAAATTCACATTACTATGTTTGTAAAATGACTGCATATAAATTCCATTTACCAAAAAAGGTTACCTGATGTTAATAGAAATTTCTACCATGACAAGAATAAGAACAAAAGTTCTATCTCACGAAAGTACATTTGTTAGTAGAGCTAACATTAAGAACTTCTAACAATTTTAAGCCAACAAAATTAAGGTTTGAGATTAATCACTTTTAACCCGGGAGAAAAATGTAATTTGAAGACAATTTCCTCCCTACGTGCATGTTTAGTGTCAAGGTCAAAAGAGAAGGATACTTCCAAGAAAAAGATCAGCACAAAAGCAACAAGTTTAATCCAATTACTTTATATAGTTTCACACCTAGCTACCACACAACACACATCATATAACAATGCTATTTTTAAAATAATACTTTTAAGAATATTATAGCATGTCATGTTACTTTTCTAATATTTTGTAAAATCTTTCCAAATCTTCAAAATCGGATATTCTATTTATATCAATAATTGGAATTGAGACAGTCCACCCCGTGAAAGCAAGGACGACCTAAGATTTTATTGATTATGAGGGCGTAACTCATACAAGTGGGGATACATATTCCCACATCATTTGATAGATGGAAAGTAAACGGTTTATAAGTAGCGTTCTTCTTTTTACCTAGTACAATATGTTTTGGGCTAACCCAAAGAAGAGACCTATGTGGGATTCGAAACAAAATGAACAACATTGTACTAGGAGAACTAATGACACCACAAATGGGATTAGAGTCAAAACGCAACCGGAAGTGTGGACGACAAAAGAGTCGAATCCCAAAAGGGAGAGATTGTGACAGTCTCTGCGAAATCAAGAACGACTTAAGATTCCGATGATTGTGAGGGCCCAACCCACATGTGGGTGCGAAGAATCCCACATGGCTTGGGAGTAGGGGTGGGCAGAACCGGGAAACCAGACTGGAATGCCAGTTCGGTCCAGTCTCGGGCCAGTTCTATACTTCCCCAGAATCGATCGTGGTTCCGAGACCTCTAGAACCGCAGTCCATGATCCAGTCCGTGGTTTTGAGGTCCAAAACCAGTCGGGCAGTGGGAGAACAGACCCATGGGTCAAATCGGTTTATCCAACCCAAAATTACAGCCCAAAACGAGTTTTTCTCTCTTTTTTTTTTTTTAATTTTATTAATTTTAAATAGTTTATAAAATTACATATTTATTTAAATATTCTGAATTTTATTGATTTTATATAAATTATAGAGAAAAGTGGATTTTTCAAATTTTTTCAGATTTTTTTAATTAATTTATTTAAAATTAAAAAAATGTGTTAGGAGGAAACAGTATCGAACCGGAATCAGACCGGTTTTGGGACCGGGATTTATATCCCGAAAGGTCCGGTTCCAGCTTGAAATCGAACCGCGCCACCCTTACTTGGGAGAGTGAAAATTGAATGGTTTATGAGTGAAATTCTCTTTCTTACCTAGTACAATGTATTGTGAACTAACTTCAAGAACAAATCCATGCGGGTTCCGACGTAAAGCCTACGATATTGTACTTTGAAAATTAAGTACTTCACAAAAATTGTATTGTTCTTTTAGTTATCTAATACTATTTATAATCAATAGTATTAAATAATTGATTATTCAATTATTTTAGTGGCTTATTTGTAAAAAAGTACAAATTTATTTCAATATCTAAAAAAATTTATTTAGGTCTTGTTGAAGTTAAGATTAATTTCTAATTATTCAAGGAGCTATCTTGTATATCAAAAAACAATGGGTGCAATATAATATTAGGTAAAGCGAGTTCGTGCAAGTTTCAGGGCTGAAGATATGTTTTAGGCATCAAGATTTGCGATATGATATTCTCACAAGAAAAGTTTAAAACAAAACGTCAGCTAACAACACCTTATTTGATTTCTTCAACAAACAATTTCTTGTCACGCAACCATGTTGTGGGACAGCATAACTTTAACACGTGAAAATCTATTAAGGTATTATTATTATTGCTATTATTATTTTTGGCATTTTGTCTTTAACTTTTGCTTCTGAGAATATCACATGGCAATCCTTGAATTCATTTAAGGTATTTAATGAAAGCTTTTTCTAAGGGTCGGTTTTGAGATGCAAAGATGGAAGGAAAAAAAGGAGAGACGATAAGGTGACAGAGATCCAAGTAAGACAGGTTATTTTGTATGAAATGACAATCCAATTTTGCGTTTATAATGTCAAGCAACTGATCAACTTTATTTTTACCAAAAAGCTAGAGCTGGTTACATAAAGTAGATTGTCCAAAGAAGTTTGCATGTCATAGAAACGTGGAATTAGTTTGACATTGAGATGAGCCGGCCATGGTTTGGACAGCCTACTTTTCAATAATATTCCCCACCACAAGAAAGCAAGTTCTCAATAAAAAGCACGCTAAGAATAGAAAATTCCATTTGTGCGGCTCCGACCAACTGTTAAATACCGTCAAATAAAAGATTAGTAAAACAAAATTTTCTAATGACAGTTTGTAGAATGTTGAAAGCTAAAGAAAGAGTTGTAAGAGAAAAATAATAGACGTCTCAAAATAATCCATGAAATATTAATTTATCTCCGTCTAGGACAATATGAACTCAAACAAAAAGTTGTACTGTTTATTCCTACACATGCCGATATGCAATCTTTATACAAAAAATTCTGAAGCATAGTTTGTGTCCTTAGAGTCCATGACTGCAACTGAAAATCCTAGCATTAGGGGCCCCAGGGTCTAAAGCCGCAACCCAAAATCTTAGTATCGAGCTTAGAGTGCAGTGTCGCAGCTGTACACGTTCTGCAAAGTGACATGCAATTCTATGACAAAATCATCGTAAAGCTCGCGCCACAGCCTAGAGTCCAAAGATGCAACTTGATTTTAAAAATGGTACTTTAAGAAATGACAACTTGATTTTTAACTTCAGGAATTATTAATTCTGCTATATCAATTCTCTGTATTTACACCTTCTCTCGACTCTCTCAATTGTCTCAATTTTCTCAAATATTTAAATTCTGAATTTTCATAATCATTTTTCTCTGTATGTATTTGTTAGTTTCAAATAGAACATGACAAATAAGTTTTATTTTTATTCATAGAAAATCACGATTATATTAGTCTTAAAACCGAAAATGAAAATCGAAACCAAACCGACTTAGTCTTTAAATCGAGCAAAAGCCAAGCCTTGCGTTTCGGTTTTCCTCGGTTTTGTGTTCGGTTTGGACTCGATTTCAATATGTTTGGGCTTGGTTTTTTTACCTGTTTGGCTCGGTCTTTTACCTCTTTGGCTCGGTTTTATGCGATCATTTTCACCTTAACCTCCTAATTGAACCTCAAAATAGATGCAATACATTCCACATTTTCATTTAACACCTGCAAAGCTCCAAAACATTAATAAAAAATCAAATTAAACATCATTTCACTAACAAATCAATCTAAACGAATCTACCTACTTCCTGGAAATAGTAGAGAACAGTCTGAAATTCCACATTGAATATTCCCTTACTTCGTAAAAAACGCAATGGCAAAGCAGCCCAAAACATTCATAAAACAACAAATTAAACATCATTTCGCTAAACAATCAATCTAAAATAATTAATCTACTTCATGGAAGTAGTAGAAAACAACATGAAATTCCACATTGAAAACAAATTAAACACCATTTCACTAACCATTAATTGTATGCTCTAATTCCATTATAAATTCATTTTTTGTTTCAAATCCATTCAATTTCAACAGACAATGCTTCACAAACTTTAATTATATGGTGGATCAAGCATAACAGCCACATGCATGAAGTGATTGACTCTATTGAAATTGCCCTAATACTTTTCATACTTAATTTGCATTCCAAATGTCATGGTTCTTAGCGATGAGTTATCATATGCAACATATTTCTTAAAAATTTTATGAAATTTACAAACTTCTGAGAAAAATATATTGGGATTAAGGTGTAAAGTTGATGAAATTTTTAACGTCGTGTCATAACATACTTTCAATAATTGTCGGTTCTGTAATGCCTGGAATTTTCGTATTATGAATTTCAAATTTCCGTACCCAATATTTTTTAAATTAAAAAATTTAATGCTGGATTTTTATTATTATATTTGAGAACGGAAAAATAATATTTGAAAATTAGAGCTAAATTGTGGAACTAAATAGAGATTCAATGGGTAATTAAATTAGTACGGCAAAACAAATGGAGTAACTACCTAGTTAAGATCTAATGAGATAGCATAGTTGGAATATAAATTGAGTTGGTGAGAGGAGCCAATAGGAACACAACATGTGGCGAAGCTTCTTGGAGAAGCTTCTCCTTTATTATTTTAAAAATCAAAAGATGACATAACTTGAGATTTCTTCCTACCTTCTACGCATTCCATCCCTCTCCAATTTTCTTTCTCACCCCAGGGCTCCCTCACATCTCTCCCACGCCACTTTCTTTCAAATCTCTCCCCCCATTTTTGGAAGATCTAAGGTAAGGTTAAGTTTTATGGAATAGATTTTTGAGTTAGAGCTATGAAATGGTGAATAAATTTATGAGTTTTTATAGTTGTTTAGGGTTCCACAAACATCTCTCTTCCCTTGAAGGTTGTCCATGAAATTTCATTAATTCTCTTGGATTTTGAAGGCCAGATAACTCCTATTTGATTGTTTGATGATTTTAAGGTTTAGATGCATTAAATTGAATGAATTATTTGTTGTGAACTTTAGGGATTTTTGTAACACCTAGGATTTTTTCCTAACGTACGTAGCCCTTAGATTAGACTTTTAAGGGAGTTTAACATATATCCTAAAGTTTTGTTTAGTGATTAGTTTAGAAAGTGAATTCTAGAGTGGAAACCAAAGGATTTGGTGGTGTAATTGAGTTTGGTGTTTTGACTTTGACGTAATGAAAGATGACTTTGACTTGATGAAATATTGAAGGCAGAAAGTGAAAAAGTTCTCAACGTAGAAAGAGTGGTGTGAGGGTGAGGTTATTTTAAAAAATAAAAAATAAAAATATTGATGGCTTTTGGTTTTCCTCCTCTACACGTTGCCACGCCTTTAGGGTAGGTGTTTTGATCTTATCTTTTAAAGTCAAAATAAGTAAAAAAAAAAAAGAGGGATAAAGCTTCATTATGAAACTTAGCCACGGGATTTCTAAAACTTTTCTTTCCAGATTTCTTCTCCTCCTCCCTATTTCCATATTTCTTCAAGGTTAACAAGTGAACAGTTGGACCAAACGAGTGAGCTATTACGAAAACGTACAGAGTATCCAGGTAAGTAGAGGATGTTGTGTTTTGCCTTCGGGCCTACACCATTGAACGGTAGGGATTTGTTGGTTTGTAGGTTGTTTTGTTTTGTTTTGTGGTTAAGCATTTATGTGACATGCATAATCGTTTTCAAAACAAGGACAAAGGCGTTTTGAGCATGGTTTTGATGTGTGAGGTTGAAACATAAAACGATAAGTTAAGAGATTGTAATTCGGTCTCGAGTAGAATCGCCTTGTCGAGGGGAGGGGTGAAGTGCGAGAGCAGCACCTCGAAAGGGTCTCTATGCAAGATGCGTTGTTGAAAATACGTAATGTATCGTGAGTATGAACGCCTCAAGTTAACGTGCTAGAGAAAGCACTAGAGGGTTCTATGATCGGTGGGAGAAGATCGTATATGACCGTCCTGGGAGCGGATATGTCCCTACTTGATCCACACGTAAAAGTGAAAGATTAAGGAAATGAAAACAAGACAAAGACAATCGAGAGTTCAGAACCCGCATGTGTTAGGTTGACTATGCATTTTGTCTGTGCATTCATTATTCCATACTTGCTAAGCATTTGGCTTACGTTTTGTGTTCTATGGTGTAGGTGATGACGAGATTTCTGGTGAGCTAGTCGAGGGAGGCCAGAGTTAGGATGCAGTCGGCAACGTACGTGGCATGCTGGTGCGGGCATTTGTCGCAGCGTCTTGACCATGGTATTGCTGGGAGGTGGGGTGATTGTATTTTGATGAAAATGTTGGTTTGTAAATATGTTAGGGAACTTGAACTCTTTTTGAAGTGTTTTGAACATAGTGTATAAACGTTTGGGTTTTAGGGTTCTGGTTTTTAGAAAATTTAACCATTATACTGCCCAGTTTTTTTTTTTTTTATATAAAGAAACGATGTTAGTTTTTTACAAACTTTTACGTTTTTGTTATGTGTACGAGTAAGGTTTTAGAAGTTTTAATGTGTCTAGAAATTTAAAATATTGGAAGATGAGTTGTGAAGGTTTTTAGGTGAAATGTTGATGAAGGAAGTGAAGAAAATTTGAAAATGGAAAAGCGGTTGAAGTTGGTTTGACATATCCACCGATTAGTGCAGAAATCGGTCCAAAGTTGGTGTAATGATGTCCTCCCCTAGCGATATCGACTCTTGAAGATGTCGTCCTCTCACGATATCGACCTCTGATGATGTCGTCCCCTGGCAATATTGACCCCTGGCGATATCGACCCCTGACGATATCGACTCCTGATGATGTCGTCCCATGACGATATCGACCTCTGATGATGTCGTCCCATGACGATATCGACCTCTGATGATGTCGTCCCCTGGCAATATTGACCCCTGGCGATATCGACCCCTGACGATATCGACTCCTGATGATGTCGTCCCATGACGATATCGACCTCTGGTTATGTAGTCCCTTAGCGATATCGAACCCTGGCGATATCGACCTCTGATGATGTCGTCCCATGACGATATCGACCTCTGGTTATGTAGTCCCTTAGCGATATCGAACCCTGGCGATATCGACCTCTGATGATGTCGTCCCATGACGATATCGACCTCTGATGATGTCGTCCCATGACGATATCGACCTCTGATGATGTCGTCCCATGACGATATCGACCTCTGGTTATGTAGTCCCTTAGCGATATCGAACCCTGGCGATATCGACTCCTGATGATGTCGTCCCATGACGATATCGACCTCTGGTTATGTAGTCCCTTAGCGATATCGAACCCTGGCGATATCAGCCCCTAGCAATGTCGTCCTCTGGCGATATCCACCCCTGGCAATATCAGCCCTAGCGATATTTGTAACGACCCGGGGAGGAATCGCCACACAAATTCATTACTTGATCTCATAATCATTTGATTCTTGCTTCCATACACTTTATTCATTATTATTGTTAATATTATTCCCTCTTTATTTTCTCTTTTATTATTTTTTTTTTCTTTTAAAACATCTCTTGATCTGCATCCACCGATAGAGTTATAGACTCACATCGTCCGATGATCACGTGTTCGCCACGCGACACCTCTGATCTCAACCAGCAATAGATATCCGCCGGTGGTCACGGGCATTGCACGTGTCTAATTAAAGACATCGCCCGGTCCCGAACATTCTCCACTAGATGTTCATATTTACCCTACATTGACCGGTGGACATGTGTGCTTCATGTGACCGATTTAAAACATTTCCTGACTTTAAACAATAAGAAAATACTCACATCATCCGGTCACTAGACGACAATTTAACATCTACATCATCTGGTGAAGAATTACATTTCTTCCACCGAACACTAAATGAAAAAATACTATTTACATCATCCGGCGAAGAAATATGTTTCATCCACCGAACGCTAGACGACAAAATAACATTCCCAGCATCCGGTGAAGAAATACACTTCATCCACCGAATGCTAGACGACAAGTTAACATTTACGTCATCGGGCGAGGAAAACAACTACATCTTCCGGTGACGTCATACTATATCTTCCGGTGACGTCACCCGGAAGACTCAATCGTTTAACTCTCACCTATTGACATCTGCCGATGACGTCAGCCGGGTGATTGCCTCATCCAGATTCTATCATACGGCAGTAAAACACTATAATCATCAAACCTCTTCATCCGATAAAACATATCACAACTCACTCGATTCTTAACTTAGTAACTATAAACCTCAATGGGCAGGGATCATAAATTCATCCAAAAATACGCATAGAGGAAGACTTAAGCAACACAAACCATTCAATAATCCTTAAAGTCGTATTCAGACTCTGAAGTCAAACCATTCAAATTCGAATCTCATTGTTATAAGAAATTCTGTTCTACTTAGTTATTTGTTCATCATAAACTATTCTGACTTACTATGAGCATAACCAGGGAACTTAATCGCCTATCCAGCCTTGCACTGTCACACTGAGCATCCTCCAGCAACCAAGCTTAGACTGTAATGCCCCGAGTTATCTAAACCCGGTTTGCTACTCAACATACTGAACCGAACCATGACGACATGATACTAAATTTAAAAATATTTCACTCGACAGTCAAAATTTGACATTTTCTAAAACTCGATGTATTTTAAAACTTGCAGCGGAAATCAATCGAACATCAATGAAGTTAAATAATCTGTGAAAACATTTTTAAAATAATTGTTGGGAGTGTTAAGAATAATGGGCCAAAAATATAAAGCTTTAAAAGTGTGGAATACCCATGAAATTGCGGAAGTCAAAAACATCTGCCGACGACAAAGTCCTTCATCCAACATCTGCCGATCGCTAGACGACAAGACTTACCACTTTCATCTACCGATGACGTCAGCCGGATGACTCCTTCATCCAACATCTGCCGATCGCTAGACGACAAGACTTACCACTTTCATCTACCGATGACGTCAGCCGGATGACTCCTTCATCCAACATCTGCCGATCGCTAGACGACAAGACTTACCACTTTCATCTACCGATGACGTCAGCCGGATGACTCCTTCATCCAACATCTGCCGATCGCTAGACGACAAGACTTACCACTTTCATCTACCGATGACGTCAGCCGGATGACTCCTTCATCCAACATCTGCCGATCGCTAGACGACAAGACTTACCACTTTCATCTACCGATGACGTCAGCCGGATGACTCCTTCATCCAACATCTGCCGATCGCTAGACGACAAGACTTACCACTTTCATCTACCGATGACGTCAGCCGGATGACTCCTTCATCCAACATCTGCCGATCGCTAGACGACAAGACTTACCACTTTCATCTACCGATGACGTCAGCCGGATGACTCCTTCATCCAACATCTGCCGATCGCTAGACGACAAGACTTACCACTTTCATCTACCGATGACGTCAGCCGGATGACTCCTTCATCCAACATCTGCCGATCGCTAGACGACAAGACTTACCACTTTCATCTACCGATGACGTCAGCCGGATGACTCCTTCATCCAACATCTGCCGATCGCTAGACGACAAGACTTACCACTTTCATCTACCGATGACGTCAGCCGGATGACTCCTTCATCCAACATCTGCCGATCGCTAGACGACAAGACTTACCACTTTCATCTACCGATGACGTCAGCCGGATGACTCCTTCATCCAACATCTGCCGATCGCTAGACGACAAGACTTACCACTTTCATCTACCGATGACGTCAGCCGGATGACTCCTTCATCCAACATCTGCCGATCGCTAGACGACAAGACTTACCACTTTCATCTACCGATGACGTCAGCCGGATGACTCTCATCCAACATCTGCCGATCGCTAGACGACAGAACTTACCACTTTCATCTACCGATGACGTCAGCCGGATGACTCCTTCATCCAACATCTGCCGATCGCTAGACGACAAGACTTACCACTTTCATCTACCGATGACGTCAGCCGGATGACTCCTTCATCCAACATCGGCCGATCGCTAGACGACAAGACTTAACTTACCACTTTCATCTACCGATGACGTCAGCCGGATGACTCCTTCATCCAACATCTGCCGATAGACTTCAGAACAGCAATTCTGCTGTATTCCAAGAAAGCTCTGACTATCAAAAGGATTTAAGCATTTTACTAAGACCAATCAGAGACAGATCAAATCATTGCATCACTCAAATCTAGTAGGAAACAGTATTTTCAAAACCCAACAGAACACTAATATCAAAGATTCTCAGAATGTATTCAAAGTTTTGAAAACACTACTATCATAAAATTTTCAGAAAAAGAAACATCTATACTGAACTAGGTACTCCCAACTCAACACCTGCAGCCATGGATTAAACCGCCTCAACAGATGGCCAAACCGATGCCTGAAAATACTCCTCCAACCAGCCTGGTCCTCTTATTGGTCGGTAAACACACCTTCAGTAACTTCTTCACCTACATCACAAACTCATCTATTAGCCTAATGCTAAGCAAGTAGAGCAATGAATGAAATGAATTAATGAAACAAAAATTTCCCTAAACAAGCAATCTCTACTTTCCCATCTTAGTTGTATTCAAATTTGTTCTCTGTGGATCCCTCGGGAAAGTGGATCAGTCATCTCCCAAAGCATACATCCTCTGATCTCAATTAAGGGGCGGATTAATTCCCTTAACAGTTAACTGGTCTGATCCCCCTGTAGGATTGGGAAGTGGATCACTTTTCCCAAAACCTCAATCCTCTGTTCTCAATTAAGGGGCGGATTAATCCCCCTTAACAGTTGTTCTGATCATCCTGCTCACATTTACCATGCGTTTCATGTAAAATCATTTTCGTAATCTTTCAAAACATGATGCATGACAACTGGAAATAAACATACAAACATACATAAATCCTACTGTTTGTGATGTAGGCCCGAAGGCACAAACAAACTCTACTTACCTGGCTCCTTGGAAATCGCTCGGCTAAATGCTACTTCAGAAGCTCGCTCACCTAAAATCATAATAGTACATATATCAAACTTTCACTAAACTTCACAGAATCAATACAGGAGTTTGAGGAACCAAATTTGAAACCCCACAACTCGGGTATTCTCAATAGTCGCTCAGCCCGAACCTACTCTAAATCACAACATTCCTCGAAACTCCTCACATTGTACTCCCTCAGCTATCTAGCTACTAAAATTGCAAGAAAACAAGGAGGGCTTACCTAGGTTGAAGGAGAATCGGGCAGGAGAATCGCCTAGAGATTTCTGCCGTTCGAGTTGAAGACCGAAAGGGAAAGAAAATGAGTAGTGGTGGCGGCTACTCTAAACTTTTGCCTTAAATACCTTATCCACTTTCAAATTTGCCAATTACCCTTACGCCCTTACTTACTCATTCTTCAACCTAACCTACATTATACTAAAATTTCATTCATCGATTATACTTAATAGATTTATCTGTTACTTTAAATTTTTAATTAAAGTCGGGTGTTACATAGACATCCTCATTAACATTGAGTTCCTCACCTGAAAACTCGTCACCTACATCATAAGGTTTAAACTATAAGCCTAATGCTTAGTAAGGAATGCAACACTAACATGGATGCATGAATGCATAATTTGGGAAAATCACATGCTCATAAGTCTTTTCTTGTTCATGTCTTTGCTCATAATCATCATTCATAATCATGGATCATATTCATCATTCATAATCATTGATCATATTCATCATTCATAGTCATTGATCATATTCATCATTCATAATCGTTGATCATATTCATCATTCATAGTCTTTGTTCATATTCTTTGTTTAGGTTGTGTGGATCAAGAGAGGATTTGTGCCGGTAAAGGGGGTTCGACAGTGAGTTTGATCTTGTTCCCTACTGCGGGTCGTATTCATATGTCCTTCTTTGGACTGTGACATACGCCGAACCGCCCCCAACCCTCACTTAATCCACGTTGCACAAATTTTATACATATACATATATACATACATATATACATACATATCTTGTTCATAGAAAACATGCGTTAAAACATTTTCTTATGCTTGAGAAACATTCATGATGCATGAACATGAGAGCTTTTAACTCATCAACTATGACAAGGATCGTACCAGAGCAGACAACTTCACATTCACTAACAGGTCATCACATGGTGTAACTCGCAACATACATAAATCCTTCAAGTGCAGACAAACTCATTATCATAAGGTAAACATTAGACATCTCAACCTAGTACTCCCATGATGTAGGACTCTATTAGCCGGAAATCTTAATACATTCACTTACCTGGTCTCCTTAGCACTTGAGCTCATTTCTCTTCAAACTTCTTCACCTAAACATTTACATTGCAGTAGTTAAAACAAAATCTTAATAGTTCTAATCTCGAGTTATCCAAAGATCTAATAGCTAAGAGTCCTTCCCGAGTCCTTAGTTTAATACTCAATGTAACCCGAAATCCCAAAAATCAAAACAGACGGATTCGATAATAATAACTCAGGGTTGGTTATTTTAAATGTCCAGAATCGATTCGGAATGACATTACCAATCTCGGGTTTCAAAATGTTCCTATCAATACTCGGCCATTGAAGAATCCAAAACTTCAATACAGAGCTGAAAAGAGAGCTAATAAACTAACAGATAGTCACATTGTCTAATGCATACCTCAGGCGCAGAGTAGTCGAGTGGTGGCGGAGTAAACCGGCCGTCGAGGAGAGTTTGCTGATAGCAGGGAGTGAGGACTTGCGAGAGAAGAAATCACCGGAAAGGGTGGTGTCAGCTACAGTGGTTTAAATGAGGTTTGAATCCTTTTCTTTTTTCTTGAAATACTGGCCTCAATCCTCCATTATTACAACTTTGCCACTCAACCTAGTTTAGATCCACATGTAATTAATTAAGCTTGGCATAAATCCTAAACTACGAAGATTAAATATTTATGACCGTTAATACAGTTAAGAAAATCACTTGGCCGTTAACTCGGGTGTTGCATCCACCCCTCTTTAAACAAAAATTTTGTCCCCGAAAATTGATCAAACAAACAACTCTGAATACTTGTCTAACATGTCCTGTCGTCGCTCCCACGTGGCTTCTTCAATGCCATGATGCTTCCATAAAACTTTGACCAACGGAATCTCTTTATTCCTCAGAGTCTTAACTGCGGATTCCAATATCTGCACTAGCTTCTCTTCATATGTTAGTGTCGGTTCAATCTCAAAATCCACTGGTTTAACAACTTGTGTAGGGTCCCGCATACATTTTCTTAACATTGACACATGGAAAACATTATGAACTTTATCCAATGGTGGAGGCAACTGCAGTCTGTAAGCTGTACTACCGATTCTAGCTATAACAGGGAATGGTCCAATAAATCGTGGATTAAGCTTTCCCCTTCTGCCAAATCTTAGTACTCCTTTAAATGGTGAAACCTTCAGGAAAACTTCATCACCAACAGTAAATTCAAGATCTCTCCTCCTTTGGTCTGAATAACTTTTCTGTCGGCTTTGTGCAGTAATCATTCTCCTTTTAATAGTGGCAATCTTGTCCGACATCTGCTACAACATCTCGGGACGTATGAGTTTTGCTTCACCAACTTCATCCCAATACAGAGGTGATCTACATTTCCTACCATACAATGCCTCATAAGGTGCCATACCTATGGTGGACTGGTAACTATTGTTGTAAGAGAACTCAACCAAGGGTAGGTATCTACTCCAAGATGTCTGGAACTCTAGCACACAAGCCCTCAGCATGTCTTCAAGTATCTGAATAGTCCTTTCAGATTGACCATCTGTCTGTGGGTGGAAGGCAGTACTGAAGGTTAACTTTGTACCTAATGCGTCTTGTAAACTTTTCCAAAACCGGGAGGTAAACCTGGGGTCACGATCGGATACAATAGATGCAGGGATTCCATGCAACCTAATAACTTCTTGTACATAAAGATCAGCAAGCTGGTCCATCGAGTAGGTTGTCCTTACTGGTAAGAAATGGGCTGATTTTGTCAATCTATCAATCACAACCCAAATACAATCATATCCCTTAGTTGTCTTAGGCAATACTACAACGAAATCCATAGCTATGTGTTCCCACTTCCACTCGGGAATAGTTAAAGGCTGAAGGGTACCTCCTGGACGTTGGTGCTCAGCTTTAACTTGTTGGCAAACCAAATATGACTCGACATACTTAGCAACATCTCTCTTTAAGTTTGGCCACCAATAAAGTAACTTCATGTCTCGATACATCTTAGTGCTTCCAGGATGCACAGAAAAGGGAGACGAATGCGCCTCAGCCAAGATTAGCTTACGTAATTCTTCATCATTAGGGACATACCATCTATTTCTAAACTTCAGAATCCCATCCTTGGAAAGACTAAACTCAGAGGTGGTGTCCTTCACCTTGTTCATCATACCGTTATTCTCCTCAGAGTCCTTCTGTTGTGCCTCTTTGATCTTTTCTAAAACCGTTGGTTGAATGGTCAAATCGGCAAGTAAGGTTGATAACTCTGGAACTATCTCCAATTCAAACCTCAGAACTTCTGTCCTCAAAGGTATAGACATAGTTGATACAACGGGTTGCATTGTTGTTAACATCTTGCTCAATGCGTCAGCTACAGAATTAGCCTTACCCGGGTGATACTTGATCTCAAAGTCGTAATCCTTAACAAATTCCAACCAACGCTTCTGTCTCATGTTCAATTCTTTTTGTGTAAAGAGATACTTCAGACTTTTATGGTCAAAAAACACCTCACACTGTTGTCCATACAAGTAGTGTCTCCATATCTTCAAAGCAAAAACGACAGCGGCTAATTCTAAATCATGGTGGGGTAGTTCTGTTCGTAACTCTTTAATTGCCTAGAGGCATACGCTACAACTTTGCCTTATTGCATCAAAACACAGCCCAAACCAACTTTTGACGCATCACAACATACGCTAAACTTTCCTTCTTCGGTTGGAAGGGTCAAAACCGGGGCTGTTGTTAACTTCACCTTCAATGTCTGGAAGCTATTCTCACAAGCTTAGGTCCAAGAATATTTATTGTCCTTCTTTGTCAAATTCGTCAGGGGCTTAGCTATCATAGAAAATCCTTTGATGAACTTTCTGTAATAGCCTGCCAATCCAAGGAAACTGCGGACCTCACTGGCATTCTTTGGTTGTGGCCAATCCTTTACTGCCTGAATTTTGGTCGGGTCCACTGATATGCCATTAGCAGAAACTACATGGCCAAGAAAATTAACCTTGTCCAACCAAAATTCACACTTGGACAATTTGGCATAAAGCTGGTGCTCCTTCAATGTTGTCAAAACTATTCTTAAATGCTCTGCATGGTCAGCTTCTGTCCGTGAGTATATCAGGATATCATCTATGAACACAATTACAAATTTGTCCAAATACTCCCGAAACACACGATTCATTAAGTCCATAAAGGCTGCAGGTGCATTGGTCAGTCCAAATGACATGACCAAGAATTCGTAGTGTCCATAACGGGTTTTGAAGGCTGTCTTTGGTATATCTCCTTCCTTAACTTTCAGTTGGTAATAACCTGAACGTAAATCTATTTTTGAAAACACCTTTGCTCTTTGCAGTTGGTCAAACAAATCATCAATTCGGGGTAAGGGGTACTTATTCTTGATAGTCAACTTATTTAGCTCCCTATAGTCTATGCACATTCTAAGGGAACTATCTTTCTTCTTGACAAATAAGACAGGTGCACCCCAAGGGGAACTACTAGGGCGTATAAATCCTTTGTCTACTAATTTCTGTAGTTGGATTTTTAACTCCTTTAACTCAACCGATGCCATCCAGTAAGGATTCTTAGATACAGGCAATGCCTCGGGATATGTATCAATTACAAACTCTATTTCTCTATCAGGTGGTAATCCTGGCAAATCATCCAAGAATGCCTTAGGGAACTCTCTGACTATGGGGATATCTTGTAACTCTATCTTATTCTTCACCCGAACATCCATTATGCTAGCTAAGTAACTCTCAGAACCATTTTTCAGTAACCGGTAAATTTCTAGTGAGGATATAATCAGTATTTTGCTTATTTTAGGAATAGCTTGGAAGGAATAATGATCACCATTTGGGGGTCGAAAATCAACCATCCCAGATCTACAACTTATTGTGGCATAATACCTAAATAACCAATTCATTCCCAATATCACCTCATATCCTTTCATGTCAATTACAATCAGTTCTACATATAGTTTCTTACTTCCTAAGAACACAACATCACCTTTAACAATCTGTTCAGAATGTAGGGACTTCCCTGATGGTAACATAACATCATATTGTCTTCGGCTTCGGCTAGTAAAAGTTCTAAGTTGTGTTGGCATACAAACATAGTTGATATAAACGAGTGCTGGAAGGGTGTCTGCAGAATCGTTTTAGAACCCGGTTTTGCTCTGATACCATAATTGTAACGACCCGGGGAGGAATCGCCACACAAATTCATTACTTGATCTCATAATCATTTGATTCTTGCTTCCATACACTTTATTCATTATTATTGTTAATATTATTCCCTCTTTATTTTCTCTTTTATTATATTCATTCCCAATATCACCTCATATCCTTTCATGTCAATTACAATCAGTTCTACATATAGTTTCTTACTTCCTAAGAACACAACATCACCTTTAACAATCTGTTCAGAATGTAGGGACTTCCCTGATGGTAACATAACATCATATTGTCTTTCGGCTAGTAAAAGTTCTAAGTTGTGTTGGCATACAAACATAGTTGATATAAACGAGTGCTGGAAGGGTGTCTGCAGAATCGGTTTTAGAACCCGGTTTTGCTCTGATACCATAATTGTAACGACCCGGGGAGGAATCGCCACACAAATTCATTACTTGATCTCATAATCATTTGATTCTTGCTTCCATACACTTTATTCATTATTATTGTTAATATTATTCCCTCTTTATTTCTCTTTTATTCTTTTAAAACATCTCTTGATCTGCATCCACCGATAGAGTTATAGACTCACATCGTCCGATGATCACGTGTCCGCCACGCGACACCTCTGATCTCAACTAGCAATAGATATCTGCCGGTGGTCACGGACATTGCACGTGCCTAATTAAAGACATCGCCCGGTCCCGAACATTCTCCACTAGATGTTCATATTTACCCTACATTGACCGGTGGACATGTGTGCTTCACGTGACCGATTTAAAACATTTCCTAACTTTAAACAATAAGAAAATACTCACATCATCCGGTCACTAGACGACAATTTAACATCTACATCATCCGGTGAAGAATTACATTTCATCCACCGAACACTAAACGACAAAATACCATTTACATCATTCGACGAAGAAATATGTTTCATCCACCGAACGCTAGACGACAAAATAACATTCCCAGCATCCGGTGAAGAAATACACTTCATCCACCGAACGCTAGACGACAAATTAACATTTACGTCATCGGGCGAGGAAAACAACTACATCTTCCGGTGACGTCATACTATATCTTCCGGTGACGTCACCCGGAAGACTCAATCGTTTAACTCTCACCTATTGACATCTGCCGATGACGTCAGCCGGGTGATTGCCTCATCCAGCTTCTATCATACGGCAGTAAAACACTATAATCATCAAATCTCTTCATCCGATAGAACATATCACAACTCACCCGATTCTTAACTTAGTAACTATAAACCTCAATGGGCAGGGATCATAAATTCATCCAAAAATACGCATAGTGGAAGACTTAAGCAACACAAACCATTCAATAATCCTTAAAGTCGTATTCAGACTCTGAAGTCAAACCATTCAAATTCGAATCTCATTGTTATAAGAAATTCTGTTCTACTTAGTTATTTGTTCATCATAAACTATTCTGACTTACTATGAGCATAACCAGGGAACTTAATTGCCTATCCAGCCTTGTACTGTCACACTGAGCATCCTCCAGCAACCAAGCTTAGACATCCTCATTAACCTTGAGTTCCTCACCTGAAAACTCGTCACCTACATCATAAGGTTTAAACTATAAGCCTAATGCTTAGTAAGGAATGCAACACTAACATGGATGCATGAATGCATAATTTGGAAAAATCACATGCTCATAAGTAAAAAAAAAAAAAAAAAAAAAAAAAAAAAAAAAAAAAAAAAAAAAAAAAAAAAAAAAAAAAAAAAAAAAAAAAAAAAAAAAAAAAAAAAAAAAAAAAAAAAAAAAAAAAAAAAAAAAAAAAAAAAAAAAAAAAAAAAAAAAAAAAAAAAAAAAAAAACATTTTCTTATGCTTGAGAAACATTCATCATTCATAATCATTGATTATATTCATCATTCATAATCATTGATTATATTCATCATTCATAATCATTGATTATATTCATCATTCATAATCATTGATTATATTCATCATTCATAATCATTGATTATATTCATCATTCATAATCATTGATTATATTCATCATTCATAATCATTGATTATATTCATCATTCATAATCATTGATTATATTCATCATTCATAATCATTGATTATATTCATCATTCATAATCATTGATTATATTCATCATTCATAATCATTGATTATATTCATCATTCATAATCATTGATTATATTCATCATTCATAATCATTGATTATATTCATCATTCATAATCATTGATTATATTCATCATTCATAATCATTGATTATATTCATCATTCATAATCATTGATTATATTCATCATTCATAATCATTGATTATATTCATCATTCATAATCATTGATTATATTCATCATTCATAATCATTGATTATATTCATCATTCATAATCATTGATTATATTCATCATTCATAATCATTGATTATATTCATCATTCATAATCATTGATTATATTCATCATTCATAATCATTGATTATATTCATCATTCATAATCATTGATTATATTCATCATTCATAATCATTGATTATATTCATCATTCATAATCATTGATTATATTCATCATTCATAATCATTGATTATATTCATCATTCATAATCATTGATTATATTCATCATTCATAATCATTGATTATATTCATCATTCATAATCATTGATTATATTCATCATTCATAATCATTGATTATATTCATCATTCATAATCATCATTCATAATAGTTGATCATATTCATCATTCATAGTCTTTGTTCATATTCTTTGTTTAGGTTGTGTGGATCAAGAGAGGATTTGTGCCGGTAAAGGGGGTTCGACAGTGAGTTTGATCTTGTTCCCTACTGCGGGTCGTATTCATATGTCCTTCTTTGGACTGTGACATACGCCGAACCGCCCCCAACCCTCACTTAATCCACGTTGCATAAATTTTATACATATACATATATACATACATATCTTGTTCATGGAAAACATACGTTAAAACATTTTCTTATGCTTGAGAAACATTCATGATGCATGAACATGAGAGCTTTTAACTCATCAACTATGACAAGGATCATACCAGAGCAGACAACTTCACATTCACTAACAGGTCATCACATGGTGTAACTCGCAACATACATAAATCCTTCAAGTGCAGACAAGCTCATTATCATAAGGTAAACATTAGACATCTCAACCTAGTACTCCCACGATGTAGGGCTCTATTAGCCGGAAATCTTAATACATTCACTTACCTGGTCTCCTTAGCACTTGAGCTCCTTTCTCTTCAAACTTCTTCACCTAAACATTTACATTGCAGTAGTTAAAACAAAATCCTAATAGTTCTAATCTCGAGTTATCCTAAGATCTAATAGCTAAGAGTCCTTCCCGAGTCTTTAGTTTAATATTCAATGTAACCCGAAATCCCAAAAATCAAAACAGACGGATTCGATAATGATAACTCAGGGTTGGTTATTTTAAATGTCCAGAATCGATTAGGAATGACATTACCAATCTCGGGTTTTAAAATGTTCCTATCAATACTCGGCCATTGAAGAATCCAAAACTTCAATACAGAGCTGAAAACAGAGCTAATAAACTAACAGATAGTCACATTGTCTAATGCATACCTCAGGCGCAGAGTAGTAGAGTGGTGGCGGAGTAAACCGGCCGTCGAGGAGAGTTTGCTGATAGCAGGGAGTGAGGACTTGCGAGAGAAGAAATCACCGGAAAGGGTGGTGTCGGCTACAGTGGTTTAAATGAGGTTTGAATCATTTCCTTTTTCTTTAAATACTGGCCTCAATCCTCCATTATTACAACTTTGCCACTCAACCTAGTTTAGATCCACATGTAATTAATTAAGCTTGACATAAATCCTAAACTACGAAGATTAAATATTTATGACCGTTACTACAGTTAAGAAAATCACCTGGCCGTTAACTCGGGTGTTACAATATTGGCCCCTGGTGATAACATATGAGTAGTGCAAAATCGGTCGAAATTGGTGTGGAAATGTCGACTGAAACTCTTAGCTAACTTTGCTGATTTTTAGATTTTTAATCAACTAATTTAAGAACTTAACCGAGTTTTCTTATAACGTATTTTATTAGTTTTCCACTGAAAAAGAGTCTAGTTATTTTCAAACGATGAAGTTTTGAGTAGAGTAAGGAATAAAGTTTTAAATTTTAATGTATTTCTAGTACTGTCTAAGGGTACATGTATACCATAGAGTGTTTTAACGACCCGAGTTAGAGCCAAGTAGCGTACCGAGCCGGGGTGGGTTTGCGGGCGTTACAAGTTGTTCAAAGGATTACCCGACAATGCCGGTCGCCATGCAACGTGCTTCACCGACTTTAAGTGTTTCTTTTAATTTTAGTTAGTTTAATAACTAAGATTATATTTCTTTAACCTTGTGCAGGAATAGAATAAAAATGCCTAGGAACCCAAGATACCCGAGAGAGGACCCCGAGGAGGCAAATAGAAAACTCAGGGAGTTAATTAATATACAGTCTCAACTGTTGGGAGTTCTATTGAACCAAGGTGGACAGGGAAATCTTGGGGCGGGATCTAGTACGGGGGCGGGTTCCAATGCTAAGAGGTTTAGAAAGTTGAAGCCTTCACCTTTTGAAGGTCAGTTAACAGATCCAACAGCTACCGAAAGATGAATTCATACGATCAAGAATATGTTTAAGTACACCAATGTGGAGGAAGGCAATAAAGTTACATGTGCAACTTTCCATTTAGTTAATGATGCTTAAAGTTGGTGGGAGACTATGGAAGCTACCGCAGCTGCACAGGGAATTACGTGGAAGGTGTTCAAAGAATTATTTTACGACAAGTACTACAACTGAACAGTCCAAGCTGCCAAGAGAATGGAATTTTTAAGGTTAAAGCAGACTGGATCTGTGGGAGAATATATTAGGCAGTTTGAGTCTCTATCTCAGTTTGCTAGCCATTTGGTAAACAGGGAAGAAGATAAAGTGTTTTAGTTTGTGCACGGCCTGAAGCCAGAAATATACAAGGGTGTCAAGATATCCGAGATTCTTCGTGTATTGTACGTAAATGTTGTGGGAAAAGCTCTAGAGGTAGAGGAGGTTGATTAGAAGTGTGTCAAGCCAGCAGAAGCTCCCAGGCAAATGTTTAAGGAGATTACAACCCAGATGAGCCGAGGTGGATCTTCTTCTGAACAAAAAGGCCGGGTGACAATTTAAATGATTAGAGAGGAGGAAAGAAGCCTCAACAGTAACAAAAGAGGAGGTATCTGCAATGCCCGAAATGTTTGAAAGCTCATCCTGGAGAGTGTGGTCAATATGTTGGCAAGTGTTTCAATTGCTTTGAATCTGGCCATCTTTTCTGAGATTTTCCAAAGCCAAGGATCACATGGTGCTTTAATTGCAATGAGCCCGATCATGTAGCCAAGGGTTGCCCTGCAGCAAAGGAGGGACCAGCTAAGGCAACACCCAGGATCTTCTCCATGATCGAGCCAGATGGTGAGGATAGGCCAGCCGTGATCTTAGGTACTATATTTGTCAACTTAGTGGCCTGCGTTTACATTGATAGATTCGGGTGCATTCCATTCATTCGTAGCAACGGCTTTTGTGGTAAAATTGAATCTGGAAGTGAAGCCCGCGGGGTGTATGTTCGATGTAAAGTTACCGTCTGGTGAGTGTCTACATTCTAATCAAGTGGTACAGGATGGCATGATATCGATCGGAATGAAGAAGCTGCCAGCTACTTTAATTGTGATGGGGATAACTGAGTATAATGTGATACTCGGTATGGATTGGTTGTTTCGACACCATGCAACAATTGACTGCAGAGTGGGGACTGTTAATTTCTATCCTCCAAACGGTGAGAAGCTTTCACTGCAGTCTTTGAAGAATGTAAGGAAACTCTTAGTAATGGCACCTATGGAGGCTCGGAATTCGTTAATGGGTGAGTTTGTTTGTTTTCTTGCAACTATATTTGATTCTCAACTTCAAGTAGAAGCTAAACCTCAGGATATATTAGTTGTTCGTGATTTTCTTGAGGTATTTCAGGATGATTTGCCTGGTCTACCTCCGGACCAGGAAATTGAGTTCGTAATTGACACTTACCTTGGAGCGGAACCGGTGTCGAAGAATCCTTACAAGTTGGCTCTGCCTGAATTGAAGGAATTGAAGAAGTAATTGGAAGAACTGGTGGATAAGGGGTTTATACGCCCTAGCTTTCCGCCGTGGGGAGCACCAGTTCTATTTGTGAAGAAGAAGGACGGATCGCTCCGGATGTGTATTGACTACCGGGATAAACAAGCTGACTATTAAAAACAAGTATCCTTTGTCGAGGATTTATGATTTGTTCGATCAACTTCAAAGAGCCCGAATTTTCTCGAAGATAGATCTGAGATCAGGGTATTATCAGCTGAAGGTTAGATTACAAGATATCCCAAAAACAACTTTCTAGACAAGATACGGACACTATGAATTTTTAGTTATGTCGTTCGGATTAACAAATGCTCCAGCTGCGTTCATGGACCTGATGAATCGGGTATTTCGAGAGTATCTCGATAAGTTTGTGATTGTGTTTATCGATGATATTATGGTATATTCCCATGATGAAGATGAGCATAAGGAGCATTTAAAGATAGTCTTGGAGACTTTGAAGCGGCATCAGCTGTATGCAAAATTCTCTAAGTGCGAGTTTTGGATGGATAAGGTGCATTTCCTTACACGTGTAATTTCTAGTGGAGAAATATTGGTGGATCCAGCCAAGATACAATCGATTAGAGAATGGCCTCAGCCGATCAATGTCAGCGAAATTCGAAGCTTTCTGGGGTTAGCTGGCTATTACAGGAAGTTTATTGAAGGTTTTTCTAAGATAGCAGCACCCCTGACTCGGCTGACAAGGAAAGATGTCAAGTATGATTGGTCTGAAGACTGTAAGCTTAGTTTCCAGATGTTGAAGCAGAATTGACTACAGCTCCAGTGTTGACATTGCCAGTAGCAGAGGAGAAATTCAGCATTTACTGCGATGCTTCTCGGATTGATTTCAGTTGTGTATTGATGCAGAAGGATAAAGTGATTGTCTATGCTTCCTTTCAATTGAAGCCTTATAAAAAGAATTATCCAACCCATGACTTGGAGTTAGCAGCGGTGGTGTTTTCTTTGAAGATCTGGAGGCATTACTTGTATGGTAGTAGTGTGAGATATATTCAGATCACAAAAGTCTGAAGTATATCTTTACTCAAAAGGAGTTAAACATGAGGTATCGGCGGTGGTTAGAGTTCGTGAAGGACTATGATCTGGAGATAAAGTACCACCCCGGTAAGGCCAATGTAGTGGCGGATGCGTTGAGCCGAGTATCGACTTCAGTTTCAGCTTTAGAGGCTGAGATGCCAAGGATGTTGAGTACAGAGTTTCAGAGATTTAATTTGGAGTTGGTTTCAGACGTAACAGCAGTATTATCAGCTCTATCACTAAAACCTACTATGCTTGAAAATATTAGAGAAGCTCAGCATGAGGACCCCGAGTGCAACAAGTTCAAGCTGAGTATGTTGCCTGATGACATGACCAAGTTCAGCTATTCAAAAGATGAAATTCTGAAGTATCAAAATCGGTGGTATGTTCCAAACAGTGAGCAACTGCAGAAGGAGATTTTAGCTGAAGCGCATTCTTCGAGGTTTTCTGTTCATCTTGGCAGTACTAAAATATAAAGAGATCTCAAGCAACATTACTGGTGGCCTAGCATGAACAAATCTGTAGCAAAATATGTAGAAACATGCTTGGTCTGTCAGTAGGTTAAGGCAGAACGTCAGAGACCTGCAGGGAAGTTGCAACCATTGCCTGTTCCAGAGTGGAAGTGGGACAAAATTTTGATGGATTTCTTTGTAGGGTTACCCCGAACGACAAAGGGATTTGATGGTATATGGGTGATTGTGGATCGTTTAACCAAATCAGCCAATTTTCTACCGGTGAAGATGGCATTCAACATGGATCAGTTCGCTGAGCTGTACGTT
Organism: Begonia masoniana; assembly: GCA_022432975.1. Taxonomy (NCBI): domain Eukaryota; kingdom Viridiplantae; phylum Streptophyta; class Magnoliopsida; order Cucurbitales; family Begoniaceae; genus Begonia; species Begonia masoniana. The sequence continues at coordinate 19,147,154 of CM039516.1, read as the reverse complement.
CAGGAGATTTTGAGGTTGCACAGTGTACCGACTTCTATTGTATCGGATAGAGACCCGAGGTTTACTTCCAAGTTTTGAAAGATTTTGCATAAGGCAATAAGGACTCGGCTGAACTTCAGTACCACATTTCATCCTCAGACAGACGGACAATCTGAGCGGACTATTCAGATTTTAGAGGATATGCTTCGAGCTTGTGTACTGGAGTTTCAGGGTTCCTAGAGCAGATATTTGCCTTTGGTAGAGTTCTCGTATAATAACAGTTATCAGGATACGATTGGTATGGCTCCATACGAGGCTTTATATGGGAGAAAATATAGATCATCTCTTTATTGGGATGAAGTCGGGGAAGTCAGTTTGATTGGACTTGAGATTGTGCAGCAGACAACTGACAAAATCAATTTATTTAGCAGCGTATTTTGATATATCAGAGTCGACAGAAGAGCTATGCCGATGGAAGAAGGCGGGAGTTGGAATTTGAAGTGGGAGATGAAGTTTTCTTGAAAATTTTTCCATTTAAGGGTGTAATGAGGTTCGGGAAAAGGGGTAAGTTGAACCCGAGGTACGTTGGACCATTCCCGATCACGAAGAGAGTAGGAAAAATGACATACCAATTGGAGCTGCCAACTTTGATGGATGGAGTGCACAATGTTTTCCATGTCTCTATGCTGAGGAAGTGCTTAAGATATCCATCGCACGTCGTGGTGTAGCAGGATATTGAGGTACAACCAACATTGACATAGGAGGAGAAATCGGTGGAGATCTTGGATTATACAGTGAAGACGTTACGCAACAAGGATATTCCACTGGTGAAGGTGTTATGACGTAACCATAATGTTAAGGATTCGACGTGGGAAAGGCAGCAGGATATGATGAAGCGCTATCCTGAGCTCTTCAAGTACACAAATTTTGAGGACAAATTTTTTTTAAGGATGGTAGATTGTAACACCCAGGATTTTTCCCTAACGTACGTAGCCCTTAGATTAGACGATTAAGGGAGTTTAACATATATCCTAGAGTTTTGTTTAGTGATTAGTTTAGAAAGTGAATTCTAGAGTGAAAACCAAAGGATTTGGTGGTGTAATTGAGTATGGTGTTTTGACTTTGACATAATGAAACATGACTTTGACTTGATAAAATATTAAAGGGAGAAAGTGGGAAAGTTCTCAACGTAGAAAGAGTGGCGTGAGGGTGAGGTTATTTAAAAAAATTAAAAATAAAAATATTGATAGCTTTTGGTTTTCCTTCTCTACACGTTGCCACACCTTTAGGGTAGGTGTTTTGATCTTATCTTTTAAAGTTAAACTAAGTAAAAAAAAGAGGGTTAAACTTCATTGTGAAACTTAGCCACGGGATTTCTAAGACTTTTCTTTCCAGATTTCTTCTCCTCCTCCCTGTTTCCATATTTCTTCAAGATTAACGAGTGAACAGTTGGACCAAACGAGTGAGCAATTACGAACACGTAGGGAGTATCCAGGTAAGTAGAGGATGTTGTGTTTTGTCTTCGGGCCTACACCATTGAACGGTAGGGATTTGTTGGTTTTGTTTTGATTTGTGGTTAAGCATTTATGTGACATGCATCATCATTTTTGAAACACGGACAAAGGAGTTTTGAGCTTGGTTTTGATGTGTGAGGTTGAAACGTAAAAAGATAAGTTAAGAGATTGTAACTCGGTCTCGAGTAGAGTCGCCTTGTCGATGGGAGGGGTGTAGTGTGAGTGGAGCACCTCGAAAGGTATGCGAGATGCGTTGTTGAAAATACATAATGTATTGTGATTATGAACACCTCGAGTTAACGTGCTAGAGGAAGCACTAGAGGGTTCAATGATCGGTGGGAGGAGATCGTGTATGGCCGTCCTTGGAGCAAAGCTCGGATGTGTGCCTACTTGATCCACACGTAAAAGTGAAAGATTAAGGAAACAAAAACCAGACAAAGACAACCGAGAGTTTAGAACCCGCATGTGTTAGGGGTTGAGCATGCATTTTGTCTGTGCATTCATTATTCCCTACTTGCTAATCATTAGACTTACCTTTTGTGTTCTATGGTGTAGGTGACGACGAGATTTTTGGTGAGCTAGTCGAGGGAGGATAGAGTTAGGACGCAGTGGGCGACGTACGTGGCATGCCAGTGTGAGCATTTATCGGGCGTCTTGACCATGGTATTGTTGGGAGGTGGCGTGATTGTATTTTGATGAAAATGTTGGTTTGTAAATATGTTTGGGAACTTGAACTCTTTTTGAGGTGTTTTGAACATAGTGTATAAACGTTTGGGTTTTAGGTTCTTGTTTTTAGAAAATTTAACCATTATACTGCTCAGTTTTTTTTTATATATAAAAGAAACGATATTAATTTTTACAAACTTTTACGTTCTGTTATGTGTACGAGTCAGGTTTTAGAAGTTTTAATGTATCTAGAAATTTAAAATATTGGAAAATGAGTTGTGAGGCTTTTCAGGTGAAATGTTTATGAAGGAAGTGAAGAAAATTTGAAAATGGAAAAGCGGTTGAAGTTGGTTTGAGATATCCACTGATTAGTGCAGAAATCGGTCAAAGTTGGTGTGGTGATGTCGTCCTTTATCGATATCGATTCCTGAAGGTGTCGTCCTCTGACAATATCGACCTCTGATGATGTCGTCCCATGGCAATATCAACCCCTGGCGATATCGACCACTGACGATATCGACCATTGGTGCTGTTGATGTCGTCCTTTGGCAATATCGACCTCTACCGATATCGGCCCCTATTGATGTCATCCCCTGACGATATTGACCCCTGGCGATATCGGCCCTAGCGATATCGGCCCCTGGTGATAACAACTGAGTAGTGCAAAATCGGTCGAAATTAGTGTGGAAATGTCGACCGAAACTCTCAGCTAACTTTGTTGATTTTCATATTTTAACCAACCGATTTAAGAACTTAACCGAGTTTTCTTTTAACGTATTTTATTAGTTTTCCGCCGGAAGAGAGTCTAGTTATTTTCAAACGATGAAATTTTTAGTAGAGTAAGAAATAAAGTTTTAAATTTTCACGTATTTCTAGTACTATTTAAGGGTACAGGTATACCATTGAGTGTTTTAACGACCTGTGTTAGAGCCAAGTAGCGCACCGAGCCGGGGTGGGTTCGAGGGCATTACAGTTTTGTGATTGTGGGTTATGAATCCATGAAATTGGATTTTTAATGCTATCTCTCTCTATATTGTTGAATAAAAAATGTGGGAATGTGTGATTTGGACTTATAGATAGAATTGTGGGATTTCGATGGACAAATTGTTTGTTTATTATTGCATAATTGATGATTTGTTGAAATGTGAACAAATTGGAATTTGAGGGGCAGTTTTGGTTTTTGATTTTCTTCCATTAATGAGATGAATTTTTGATAAATGGATTCTATCGTATTAAAGTAGACATTTTAAGGATTCTATAGCATGTTGAATCATCGAATTCGGATAAGTATACGATTTGTTATGAATTTTCAAAGTTTAGGTAAAAATTTGTAAAATGAATTCTAGGCATGTTACTGTTTCGATATTTTTTGACCCCTTTCTTGATTTTATCTTGCAAAAATATTTTTGTGGGTTAAATTAGACACTTTAAGGAAGCCGTGGTCTTTGGAATCAGGGCATTCTGATCAGTATACACAAAGTTACATATTTTTAAAATTATTGTACAAAAATCGAGAAAAATGGGATAGGCTCGGGTTTTTGTATTTTTACCTAACTCAATGGTTTGGTATTTCTAAATGGACTTCACCATGTTAAAATAGACCCTTTAAGTGAATTGAAGCTTTAGAATTTACGGATTTCGTTAAGAATTGAAGGTGATATAGATATTTGAAGTTGGGCTAAACTGTAGGGTGAAACCCGAGAATGTGAATGGTTTGATTCTATGTTTCGTTTTGTAATGTTTAAGTCAATTGGATCTTTGAGCTATTTGAATTAGATATTGATGAATTTGTTGTTGTTTTGGACTTGATGGGTAATGCATAAAAGCGGGGAGGTTATGCCTGTAACGCCCCGAGTTTTCTGAACCCGATTCGCCACTCATAATACTAAACCGAACTATGACTTTCTGAGAAAATTTCAAAATTTCATTCAACGATCAAGAATTAACCCTTAAAACATTAAAACTTGCAGCAGAAAAACATTTGTATGAACGATATTTATTAAATAGTTATAATATTGAAGACAGTTGGTTGAAAAAGGAAAGAAAACAGAACACATCTACCGCTGAATAGTTCCAGCGGTAGAGATAGAGACAAAAGAGTCTCGGCGGTAGAAGCCGAACGAATTACATCTTCCACTCATAAAACGACAACGTTTTACACTCACATCCACCGCTCACATGCACAAAACACTTCTACCGCTCAGACCATGTGATATCCACGCGACTTCAATAACTCGGCAGACGACATCTACCGGTCACAAAACGACAAATCTCCTATTCACTTCTACCGCTTACAAATGACAAACATTCTCAGCTCACATCTACCGATAGACTACATCTGCCGATAAATAGTAACTCAGCTTCTACCGATAGAATACATCTACCGATAGACCAAACACTTAACTTCTACCGTTAGAAAACATCTTCCGATAGACAAAACTCTCAACTTCTACCGATGGACAACATCCACCGGTAGAAAACAGAACAACATTTCAACCATCTACAAACTAAACAAGAACAACTCCAACTACTACAAGGACTTGTACAATTCACTGGAACCATTCTAAACTACTTAAATCTGTGCATTACTCCAAAATTTGGTAAAACCACTATTAAAACCAACAGAGTATCATTATCAGAAAAGTCTCAAAATGTATTCAAAAACATTAAAACTACCACTGTCATAAAAACTCTCAACATACTAAAATTGAATCATGGTTCACTAAACCTTCTCATCTACTGCCACCAGTTAAACCGACCCATCAGTTACCAGATCGATGCATGAATGCACCCCTCCAATCTGCCTAGTTCTCAGCAAACTCAGAGAACACACCTGATGTCACCTCTTCACCTACATCACAAAACTCATCTATTAGCCTAATGCTAAATAAGTGAAGCAATAACGAAAGGAAATGCTGAAATATAAATCCTAATCATGCAGTTTCTACTTTCATATCTCAGTTGCGTTTACATTCTTTTACTGATCTGATCCCTCGGTTCCATTGGGAGTTGGATCTATTTTCCTAAAGTCATACATCCTCTTGATAAATTAAGGGGCGGATTAGTTCCCTTAACAGCTGATCTGATCATATATTCCATTGGGAAGTGGATAAATTTTCCCAAAGTTATAAATCCCTTCATAAGTTAAGGGGTAGATTAATTCCCTTAATAGCTTATCTGTTACAATCTGTTCATTCCTCACCAAACCAATACATGTAAATTCATTTTTGTATTCTTTCAAAATATGATGCATGCCCTACAGACAAATTCAAACATACATAATCTTACTGTTTTGTGATGTAGACCCGAAGGCTCATGCATACTCCACTTACCTGGTCTCCTGAAAAATATTGGGTGGAAGACTACCTCGGGAGCTTACTCAAACCTAAAGTCATAGAAAAAACATACATTAGACTTTCTCTAAACTCCATTCTAAACCGCTAGAATTCTAAAGACACTAGTTTGGAAACTTAGTTCATTGTGCATTCCTGATTTACCACAAAACCCGAACTAGCTCACTCATACGGCATTCTTAAAACTCACATTTGTACTATCCTCAATCATCGATAACTACCAGTGCAGCAAGGAATCAAAATAGAACTCACCCAATTTGGAGAAGAATCGAGTAGAAGAATCACCTAGAGAGCTCTGCTGCTTGAGCTGAAAACCGAAAGAGGAAAATAGGAAATAGTGGCGGCTACAGTGCATTAATCACAAAGTCTCTTTCTTTAAATAGGTTATTACTATAGGTCTCTATTTACCATTATGCCCTTACTTAGTCACTCATTAACCTAATCAATAATTCTCCATATTTCATCATAAAATGTATACTATTAGTTGATAAGATAAGTTGGTTCAATGGAACCGGGTGTTACAATGCTGAAATTTTTAGAAAATTTGCCTTTAAGAGTTGTGATGTGATGCTAAGTATGTTAAATGCGCATGTTTAAGTGTTAGCAACAAGGAAGTAAAGGTGATCAAAAGCTAGCTAAGGACACGAGGTAAATGGGTGTTAGGTGTTCGGCCCTTATAGCCCTACATCGCAAGGGTACTAGGATATTTATGTTTGATAGACTTCTTGATGTAATGTAGTTTGCTTGAGACATGTGTGCTATGGGTAGAAGAGGTTATGTGATATGGTTGTTAAGTTGTTAAGTTTCCCCCTTAGAGTAAATTATGTGTCTTATCTTGCTATTGTTATGAAAGTTATGTTCATGTTAAGTCCTTATGTGCACAAGTCATGTAGCATGCATCATGTTTTGGCAAAATCATAGAAAATATTTTAAGTGCATGTTTTCGCTATCTAATTAAGTAAAGAATATGTAATATATGTAATGTTAAGTTGTGGGTCGTGGTTGAGGATGCTTATGTATATCCACTTCGGTGGCCATGTTATGTCATGTATATCCACTTCGGTGGCCCTGTTATGTTATGTTATGTGCCTACTCTTCATGTAAATCCCCCTTAACGGATGTCAAGTGAGTTAAATGTAATGTGAAGAGAACATGTTTTACGTATCATGCATGCACGTTCATTCATTTGCATTAGTATACAGTTTACTAAGCATTAGACTTATAATTTAAACCTTATGATGTAGGTGATGAGTTTGAAGGTGAGGATGTCAAACCTCAAGATGATGTTTAGGCTCGGTTGGTGGATGGTGCTCATGGCGGGTGCTTTGTGCTTGGTAAGGCGATTTAACTCGTGGGTGATGTCTAAGTAAATTTTTTTTGGGTAAATGATTTTGAAATTTAAATTTTAAGTAGTACATAATCTCATGTTTTGATGAACATTTGGAGTGCTTGGGGATTTATGTGTTTTGGAAGAATGTGTTGAATAGATGAGTTTTTCCAAATGTTTTAAAATTTCACTACGTGTTTTCTATTTGATGTTGGGGATTATGAGATGGGAGATTTCATTTTTTTAAAATTTTGACTTCTAAACATGTTTCAAACCAATATTTTATGATACTTTCTAAACTTACTTTATGAAGCTTTTTCCACTTATTTCAAGGGGTTTAAATGTTTCAAAAAAAAAAATGTCAAGTCCCGTGACGGCCTTCGGGTCGTTACAGTTGTGGTATCAGAGCTCTCGGATTTTAAAATCGTTTATGTAAACTGCCTACCAGCACAAATTGCCGCATGAGGACATTTCTTCGACTGTAAGTATTTAAGATTAAGTAATGTCATTAGATAGTTTCTTATGTTTATATTTTGTTCAGGAATTTCAAAATGCTGAGAGAACAAAGACAAGGAATGGACAACAGAGACAGCACTATTGATCGACTGACAGCTCTGGTTGAGCTGTAATCCCAGCTGTTGGTAGGAGTTATGAATAGAAATAACCAAGGAAACTCTAACTCCAGTGCCTCCAGCTCTCATAGTGGTGAAAGGTTTAGGCGATTCTGACCTCCGATCTTTGACGGACAATCAGCGGATCCCACTAGTGCTAAAGAATGGATCCAAAAGATGGAAAGTATGTTCGACTATGCCAAAGTGGAGAAGAATAAAAAAGTTTCATGTGCAGTATTTCACCTTGAGAAAGATGCTAGTTTTTGGTGGGACACCGTCAAAACCACTACTAATGTGAGAAACATGTCTTGGGAGCAGTTCAAAAAGGTGTTCTACGGAAAGTATTTCAGCCACACAGCTCGGACTAACAAAATGATTGAATTTGTACAACTATGCCAGTATGGGACAGTTACAGAGTACATCTGTAAGTTTGAAGCCTTATCTCATTTCGCTAGTCACCTTGTGAGCACTGATGAACTCAAAGTGTATATGTTCACTCAAGGCCTGAAAGCGTACCATATTCTGAGGTGGTGGCCAAGGCTCTTGAAATTGAAGAGATGGAAATGAAGTTCCAAAGGCAGCTAGAATGGTCAAGAAAATTCTTCAAGAAGGTGCAACCACAGCCACAGAAAAAACAGTGGCAACCACAAAGGGGTGTCAAAAGGCTAAATGAAGCAATGAAGGATCAAGGAAAAGGCAAGAGACCACAAGGGGATTCTCAGGCTCCTGTATGCCAGTTATACAAAAGGCATCATTATGGGGAGTGCAAATTATTTACAGGCCGATGTTTCAGATGAAACAAAGAAGATCACCAAGTTAAGGATTGTCTCATGCAAGACCAGAGGCAACCAGACGCTACTCCGAGGATGTTTGCCTTGATCGAAGATGAAGAAGATGTGCAACCTTCAATTGTTTCAGGTACTATTCTTATATGTAACATAGCGGCATATACGTTGATCGACACGGGTGCTACCCATTCTTTTATAACAAGTGAATTTGTGTCCCAGTGGAATTTCTGTTTTGTGCCGACCGACAAGAATTATAGTGTTATGTTACCATCTGGAGAGTTTCTACACTCAAATCATGTAATGTAAGTGATATCGTGTGACGACCCCCTTTTAACGACAATGCTCGAGTCCGGGATTTGCCTACACTCGGCTTAGGTCTCAAGGTTTGACACGCAGTCGTGCTCATACGTACACATTCGGGTTATCACATATCGTATCTATAGGCGACCAAAAATTATATGCTAGCATGATTATAATCGGCATGAAGGGGTATGATGTAATTTTAGGGATGACTAGTTATTGAGACACTACGCTACGATCAATTGTAAGTCAGGAATAGTGGATTTTCGACCTCCGAGCGGAGAAAGTTATTCATTTCAAGCAACCCTTTGTTCGAATAAGATACCTATAGTATCGTCCATGGATGCCCTACATTTGTTGAAACTGGGATGTATGAGCTTTCTAGCCAATATAGTTGATACACAGAGACAGAATGAAAAGGAGCTACAGGATATCCTGATAGTTCAGATGTTTCCAGAGGTTTTTTTGGATGACTTACCGGGCTTACCTCCTGATAAAAAGATGGAGTTCACGATTGATGTCTATCATGGCTCCGCGCCAGTATCTAAGAATCCGTACCACATGGCGTCAATCGAATTGAAAGAGTTGAAGGCTTAACTGAAGGAGTTGGTAGATAAGGGCTTTGTACGCCCGAGTGTTTCTCCCTAAGGTGCTTCAGTGCTATTTGTTAAGAAGAAAAACGGCTCTTTGAGAATGTGTGTTGATTACAGGGAGTTAAAAAAGCTGACCATCAAGAATATATATATATGTTACCAAGGATCGACGATTTATTTGATCAACTACAAGGAGCCCGAGTATTTTTGAAGATTGACTTACGCTCGGGCTATTATCAATTGAAAGTCAAAACATAAGATATCTCAAAGATGGCGTTCAGAACCCGTTACGGGCATTACGAGTTTCTAGTAATGTCATTTGGGCTGACGAATGCTCCGGCGGCCTTTATGGATTTGATGAGTAGGGTATTCTGGGATTTTCTGGATAAGTTTGCGATCGTCTTCATCGATGATATTTTAGTTTATTCTCGGGATGAAGAAGAACACACAAAACATCTGAAGGCAGTTTTATCTACTCTGAAGCAGCATCAGCTATATGCCAAATTCTCTAAGTGTGAATTCTGGTTGGACAGAGTTAATTTTCTGGGTCACATCATCTTCAAGGAAGGTGTTTCAGTGGATCTAGCCAAAATACAAGCCGTGAAAGAATGACCAGAGCCGAGAAATACCGTGAATTACGAAGTTTTATAAGTCTGGTAGGATATTACTGGAGATTTATTGAGGGGTTTTCTATTATTGCAAAGCCTTTGACCAAATTAACGAAGAAGGATGTCAAGTACGAATTGTCTGAAGATTGTGAGAATAGTTTTCAGACTTTGAAGCAGAAGTTAACCACAGCTCCTCTATTGATACTTTTGGTGGAAGACGAGAAGTTCAGTATATATTGTGACGCTTCTAAGATTGGCTTGGGAAGCGTATTGATGCAATACGGGAAGGTAATTGCCTATGCTTCTAGACAGTTGACGAACTACGAATAGAACTACCCTACTCATGATCTCAAGTTAGTACCGGTGGTGTTCGCTCTAAAAATATCGAGGCATTACCTTTATGGATAGAAATGCGAGGTGTTTTCAGATAACAAATGTAATGACCCTCGCAGACCGCCACGAAACATGACATACTAGACTTTACTTTTTTCTTCACGTAAAATTTTTCGACTTTTGTTTAAAACTTTAAATCGATTTTTGGTACGTTTATACTCTTTAAAATACGTGGAATTTCGTGGAAACCCTTCATTTAAAACCAAAATTGAAACGTTAAAGCAAAAGGGAAATTTTTTTTTTAATGAATAGTATTGTAGCTACAATACTGTGCCGATTGATCGACTATAGTAGCCGATTGATCGGCTAAGCCTCTGTGTTTTTTTTTGGCCGAGTGAACATTACTGCTACAGTACTGTTCACACACAAAAATTCTCCATTTCTTTTTTTTTTTTTTTTTTTTCACTTTTCATATTTTCTTCAATTCTTTCACCTACAATTACTTCATACATTCATCAATCCTCTTCCCACCATTTTAACTATCATTTCATGAAAACCTAACCGAATTTAAAACTCTAAATACGTAGCAGAAGTTTTAAAAACAAAACGCATGGAGGACTCTAAATATTGGACATATCCTTCTAGACTAAATAACATCCAAACATTTCAGTATTGTTCCCATAATCAAAACTAACTGTACATCTTATTCCAAAAGACTTTAAGACATAAACATAAACCTTAGAACTTCACCCACGGGTCAAAGTTTCCCTGACTGCCACAACTAATCTCAGGAGCTCGTTCCTTCAACTGCGTCTACTCATCAGCTTGAGGCTCAAAGTCCTCATCTGCATGATCCGTACCGACATCATAAAGTTTAACTGATGAGCCTAATGCTCAGTAAGATCATACATAAACATAAAATGCTCGTGCTATGCATGATATTTTTCAAAACATGTACATACTTTACATTTAGGTTCAACTGGACATATTGGTCAAGGGGGCGTATAGGGGAGTAGGCTAAACATACATGACATGACATGGGTTAGTGTTTTTCCAGGTCCTAGAGAGGGATAAAATACATATTGTCCTTGGCGAGGACGGTTTTACATAAGTCCCATAGAAAGACAAGAACATATGTCAGTCCCCGTTCCACAACTTAACCTGTACATTATATTTAACATTTACTTATCTTTCTTACATAAAATATGTGCATAAAACTTTTGCATGATTTCTTGAAAAAACGTGATGCATGAGCATACGATGTACATAAAACATAACATAACAATAGACATGTGCTTGAAGCGTAAACATAGACAATTCCTCAAGACGGTTCAGTAAAGCAATAACACTTAATCTAAAACATATTCTATAATCCTACCTACCTATCAGTATATCCCATAAAGCGTATAAATCCTAGTACCTTTGTGATGTAGGCCTTAAGGGCCGAACACATGCACTATGAACTTACCTCGATCCTTAGCAATTCAAACAACCTTGATCACTTTTCCTTGGAGTTTAGAATATAAACATACGTATTGAACTCATTAATACATGATAATTTAAATAACCACTTCTATACGTTCAATGACTCTAAACTTTACTTAAAACATTTAAACATCCAATTCAACTAACTTAACTAACTCAACTTATGAAATTTGGATAAACATCAACCAAAAAATTTGGATTTCACAACCGATTTGGTTCGACTTCAAATGGTCGTCACTTCCTCAATTTATATCCGTTTTTTACAGTTCAAGATGTTTCGGAAACCTCATAATATCTAGTTTGTCATAAAACAATCCATTTATAAAAATTAAGTTGGAATTAGGGTCAGAAATCAAAATCGTGGATGCCCTGTTTTTGGCCGATTTCTAAGATAAATTTTGAATTTAATCCAACGTGCTTAGTTTTCTATCGTCAATCTATTCCAATCCTTAGAACAATTTTCTAACATATATTAGCATCAAAAGAATGAAGGAAAACCAAACCCTAGTTCAAAACTCTTCACCAAAAATCAATGCATCGATGACCTAAATCAGCAAAAATCACTAACAAAAATCTAAGTTTGCAAAGGAGAAGGAAAATTAGAGCTTGGCATGGAGAAGAAATCGCTAGAGAAGGGCTGCTAGTTCTTGCGTAGAGGAGAGGAGGAATGAAAAAAAAATGAAGAGAGGGAGGAGTTAGTCTACTGATGGGTTTTAACATGAGAGAGAGAGATGTTTGGTAATAGGGATAAGGGTAGCTTCTTAAAAAAGCTTCACAATTTGATTCAAATTTTCGCTTAAAATTTCCGTACGTTTTAATTTCCTCTTTTACCATTCTACCACTTTTTTCTCTCTTAAGTTTTGGCATTCAAATTCCACGAAAAGATACATCATATTTATAACAATTTCCTTTTGTACAAAGAATTTTATGAACTATTACATGATACAGTAAACTCGGGTGTTACAACAAAAGTCTGAAATATCCCTTCACTCAAAAGGAATTGAATATGAGAAAAAGACGATGGCCATAGTTCTTAAAAGATTATAATTTTTAGATCAAGTATCATCTTGGAAGAGCTAATGCAGTGGCAAACGCTTTAAGTAGGATGCCAAAGACGATGCAGTCCACGGTTTTGAATATGTCAGTTCTTCTAGAGAGATTCAGAAATTTGATTTGGAAATAGTCTCGAAACTAGCATCCATGCTTTCAGAATTATCTGTGCAGCCAGCCATTCTGGATAAGATCAAAGAAGCTCAGAAGGCAGATTCAGAGGAGAAAGATAATATAGTGAAAAATATGAAAGATTACTCATCTGATTTTGCCTATTGAGAAGATGGAATTCTAAAGTTTAGTAACCGGTGGTACGCCTCAAGAGATGAGGAGTTACAAAAGGAAATCTTGTCAAAAGCTCATTAATCATCTTTCTCAGTACATCCAGGTAACACAAAGATGTACCGAGACTTGAAACAACATTATTGGTAGCCGAATATGAAGAGGGATGTAGCAAATTATGTGGAATCATGTCTAGTATACCAGCAGGTGAAAGCGGAACACCAGAGGCCAGGTGGAACTCTTCAGCCTCTATCGATTCTGGAATGGAAGTGGGAGAATATAGCCATAGATTTTGTAGTCGGTTTGCTAAAGACAGCTAAAGGCCATGACGACATATGAGTTATAGTGGACAAACTGACGAAATCAGCCCATTTCCTACCTGCGAAGATGACGTTTACGATGAATCAATTTGCAGAGTTGTATATTCAGGAGATTATCAAGTTGCATGGGATTTCAGTGTCGATTGTTTCAAATCAGGATCCAAGATTTACCTCGCGATTTTGGAAGAGTTTGCAAAGTTCTATGAGTACGAAGTTGACCTTTAGCATGACATTTCATTCTCAGATAGATGGACAATCTGAGAGGATGATTCAAATATTGAAGTACATGTTGAGATCATGCGTGCTAGAGTTTCAAGCCTCGTGGAGCAGGTATCTGCCATTTATAGAGTTTTTCTACAACAATAGCTACCAATCCACTATTGGTATGGCTCCCTATGAAGCCCTGTATGGTAGGAAGTATAGATCACCTTTATATTGGGATGAAGTTGGCGAAACAAAGTTAGTTGGCCCTGAAATCTTACAGTAATTATCTGAAATGATTGTTGTTATTAGACAAAGAATAGAGATTTGCACAAAGCCGGCAAAAGAGTTTTGCAGACAAAAGAACATTTTGGGGAAAAAATTAGTTTGGGCAACAATTGTCCCTCATCACAAAGTACAGTGGTTATATTACATTTTATCTAATTATAATAACACAAAACTGATGTTAAATTAGCATTCCATCGGAAGCAGATTTGTAACACCCGAAAATTTTACCGTACATTTTAATAATGTGCATAGGATTCTATTATGCAAATTATATATTTGTTATAATAAAAGATAATAGCTATAGTTGAAAAGTCAAAAGTGATGAAAAGTCAAACCCTTTAGTAAATAAAGATGAAATTTACGTTGATGATTTGTAAACAAATTTAATCCTTATGCATTGTAAAGGGAGAGTGGAATGTGAAAATGTAAGTAAATTTGCATAGTTGATATTAAAACACCACACCTTTTCTTTAAAAAATGAAAAATCACCATTTAAACCCTCATTCTTCTTCTCTACACAATACACACACTCTCTCTCTCTCTAAGCTCTCCCTTCCACCATAGCTGAAGACTTTCTCCCACACGAAGAGCCATCTTCTTCCTCGAAAAAATCAAAGGTAAGATGAGTTTAACTTAAAGGTTCAACGAGTTTAGGGTTTATATAGAAGAGATGACTTGTTTTATTGTGTTTTGTTAATGGGTGTTGAGCTGAGAGTTGTGATGCACAAAAATGAAGTTTTCTTCTCTCATTTCTTGGATTGTTGGATGTTTAATTTAATAGAAATGTTTGGTTGGTGAAATTTTTAGATGGGTTTGTAAACCCTAAATGTTTGCACGAAAGTTCCTATTTCTTTGCTAGATTTTTTCCTCATTACGATGATAATTCATAACATATAATTATGTTGATGGTTTTATTGGGAAGCAATGGATTATTGGATGATGTTTGGTGAAATCATAAAATTAGGGCTATTTACAGGGCAATTTAGTTTTGGTTATTTTTGGCTGTAATGTTGTGTTTGGTTTATTAAATGGATTTTATTATGAGAAACTAGACACCTTAAGGATTCTACAACATGTTGAATCATTGAATTCGGACAAGTATACGAAAAGTTACGAATTTTCAAAGTTTAGGCAAAATTATAAAACAAAATTTTGGGCAGGTTATTGTTCCGATGCTTTTTAACCCTCTTCCCGATTTTATCTTGCAAAATTGTTTTAATGGGATATAACAGACACCTTGTGAGTCTATGGGCTCTGGAATCGAAGTGTTTCGATATGTATAGCATTAGTTATGAATTTTTGAAGTTTGTATAACGCATGGAGCTATAATCCAAATTTTTGGGTGATGTAAGGGTTGAATTGGTTATGTTGTGTTTGAAAATCACTTGGAATTTGAATGCTCAATCTTTTATACTTTGATGCTTCACAAGATGGATATATGTTGTCATCGAGTTGTAATACATATTTATACTCTTCTTGGACAATTTTTTTGGCATTGGTTCTTTTGATTTAGGGTATGCTCAAGCCAATTGTTTTAGATGCTAACTTGAGCTATGGTTTTATGTTATTGCCTTGGATTGGAATTTGAAGTTTGGTTAAATTTTTGTCCATTTCGGGTTTAAGTGAATCATGCATAAATTGTTTGATATTTTTGGATTTCTTGATTTAGGAATTAAGAATATATTAGAATGGATGGATTGGGCTTTGAATTAGTTATGGACTTGAGATTATGTTTTTAGCATTATGTGATTGCTATGTTTTATGGAAGATGTTAATATGGATGTTATGATGTTTAAGTTTTCAAGTTCTACGGTTAAGAATGTATCGCTCCGAGTTTTCTAAACCACCGGTGACGTCAGCCGGATGATTCATTCATCCGATCGACTTTATCATACATCCACCGGTGACGTCAGCCGGATGATTCATTCATCCGATCGACTTTATCATACATCCACCGGTGACGTCAGCCGGATGATTCATTCATCCGATCGACTTTATCATACATCCACCGGTGACGTCAGCCGGATGATTCATTCATCCGATCGACTTTATCATACATCCACCGGTGACGTCAGCCGGATGATTCATTCATCCGATCGACTTTATCATACATCCACCGGTGACGTCAGCCGGATGATTCATTCATCCGATCGACTTTATCATACATCCACCGGTGACGTCAGCCGGATGATTCATTCATCCGATCGACTTTATCATACATCCACCGGTGACGTCAGCCGGATGATTCATTCATCCGATCGACTTTATCATACATCCACCGGTGACGTCAGCCGGATGATTCATTCAT
The DNA here is from genome assembly GCA_022432975.1 of Begonia masoniana. Taxonomy (NCBI): domain Eukaryota; kingdom Viridiplantae; phylum Streptophyta; class Magnoliopsida; order Cucurbitales; family Begoniaceae; genus Begonia; species Begonia masoniana. Next base: position 19,131,148 of record CM039516.1, on the reverse strand, counting down.
CCGATCGACTTTATCATACATCCACCGGTGACGTCAGCCGGATGATTCATTCATCCGATCGACTTTATCATACATCCACCGGTGACGTCAGCCGGATGATTCATTCATCCGATCGACTTTATCATACATCCACCGGTGACGTCAGCCGGATGATTCATTCATCCGATCGACTTTATCATACATCCACCGGTGACGTCAGCCGGATGATTCATTCATCCGATCGACTTTATCATACATCCACCGGTGACGTCAGCCGGATGATTCATTCATCCGATCGACTTTATCATACATCCACCGGTGACGTCAGCCGGATGATTCATTCATCCGATCGACTTTATCATACATCCACCGGTGACGTCAGCCGGATGATTCATTCATCGATCGACTTTATCATACATCCACCGGTGACGTCAGCCGGATGATTCATTCATCCGATCGACTTTATCATACATCCACCGGTGACGTCAGCCGGATGATTCATTCATCCGATCGACTTTATCATACATCCACCGGTGACGTCAGCCGGATGATTCATTCATCCGATCGACTTTATCATACATCCACCGGTGACGTCAGCCGGATGATTCATTCATCCGATCGACTTTATCATACATCCACCGGTGACGTCAGCCGGATGATTCATTCATCCGATCGACTTTATCATACATCCACCGGTGACGTCAGCCGGATGATTCATTCATCCGATCGACTTTATCATACATCCACCGGTGACGTCAGCCGGATGATTCATTCATCCGATCGACTTTATCATACATCCACCGGTGACGTCAGCCGGATGATTCATTCATCCGATCGACTTTATCATACATCCACCGGTGACGTCAGCCGGATGATTCATTCATCCGATCGACTTTATCATACATCCACCGGTGACGTCAGCCGGATGATTCATTCATCCGATCGACTTTATCATACATCCACCGGTGACGTCAGCCGGATGATTCATTCATCCGATCGACTTTATCATACATCCACCGGTGACGTCAGCCGGATGATTCATTCATCCGATCGACTTTATCATACATCCACCGGTGACGTCAGCCGGATGATTCATTCATCCGATCGACTTTATCATACATCCACCGGTGACGTCAGCCGGATGATTCATTCATCCGATCGACTTTATCATACATCCACCGGTGACGTCAGCCGGATGATTCATTCATCCGATCGACTTTATCATACATCCACCGGTGACGTCAGCCGGATGATTCATTCATCCGATCGACTTTATCATACATCCACCGGTGACGTCAGCCGGATGATTCATTCATCCGATCGACTTTATCATACATCCACCGGTGACGTCAGCCGGATGATTCATTCATCCGATCGACTTTATCATACATCCACCGGTGACGTCAGCCGGATGATTCATTCATCCGATCGACTTTATCATACATCCACCGGTGACGTCAGCCGGATGATTCATTCATCCGATCGACTTTATCATACATCCACCGGTGACGTCAGCCGGATGATTCATTCATCCGATCGACTTTATCATACATCCACCGGTGACGTCAGCCGGATGATTCATTCATCCGATCGACTTTATCATACATCCACCGGTGACGTCAGCCGGATGATTCATTCATCCGATCGACTTTATCATACATCCACCGGTGACGTCAGCCGGATGATTCATTCATCCGATCGACTTTATCATACATCCACCGGTGACGTCAGCCGGATGATTCATTCATCCGATCGACTTTATCATACATCCACCGGTGACGTCAGCCGGATGATTCATTCATCCGATCGACTTTATCATACATCCACCGGTGACGTCAGCCGGATGATTCATTCATCCGATCGACTTTATCATACATCCACCGGTGACGTCAGCCGGATGATTCATTCATCCGATCGACTTTATCATACATCCACCGGTGACGTCAGCCGGATGATTCATTCATCCGATCGACTTTATCATACATCCACCGGTGACGTCAGCCGGATGATTCATTCATCCGATCGACTTTATCATACATCCACCGGTGACGTCAGCCGCGATTCATTCATCCGATCGACTTTCACTGAGGACATCTTCCAATAGAGAACAGATTAACAACTCAACATCTGCCGATAGACTTCATCTATCGACAGAGAACAGAACAACAACTCTAACTACGGAAAGGAATTTACTCACTTTACTGAAACCATTCTGAAACTATTCAAATTATTGCATTAGTCAAATTCAGTAAGAAACAACATTTAAACTCCACAGAATACTATCATCAGAAAATCTCAAAACGTATTCAAAATATTAAAAGAAACATTAATGTCATGAAAACTTAGCATACTCAAATTGAGACACTGTCAACTAAACCATTCCAACTACAGACATCAGTTAATCCGCCTCATCAGTTTACCAGGCCGGAACATGGATGTACTCCTCCAACCACATCTATTCATCTGTGCACTCAAGGAAATCACCTGCAGTCTCCTAAACACCTACATCACAAAACTCATATATTAGCCTAATGCTAAGTAAGTAAACCAGTAAGAAAATGAAATGCTGAAATGCTGAATCATAAATTCCTAAACATGCAAATTTCTACTTTCTCATCTCAGTTGCATTTGCATTTGTTTCTGTTCAGATCCCCCTGTGAAATTGGGAGTTGGATCACTTCTCCCAAAGTACAAGTATCCACTGACTTATTAAGGGTTTGATTAATTCCCTTAACAGTAAATATGATGCACATAACTGTTCAGATCCCCCTGTGAAATTGGGAATTGGATCAATTTTCCCAAAGTATAAGCATCCACTGTCTCATTAAGGGGCGGATTATTTCCCTTAACAGTGTATCTGTTCACATAGCTGTTTCAATATGTTCATTCCTTACCATGCCAACATGCATTCAAATTCATTTTCGTATATTTTTTAAAACATGATGCATAATACACAGACACTTTCAAATAAACACAATCCTAATGTTTTGTGATGTAGGCCCGAAGGCACAAGCAAACTTCACTTACCTGGTCTCCTGGAAGTCGGTCGGTTTCAACTACTTTGGAAGCCCTGTTCACCTAATGTCATAAATAAAATACCATTCAGATCTTCACTAATCCTCATCCTATACCATTCACAAACCTAAGGAGCTAGTTTAGAAGTTCGGATCATCGCACACTCCTGATTAAACACTAACCCGAACTCAACTCACTCACAGCATTCTAAAAAAAATACACACATTGCACTCTATTTGCTATCTAGCCACTAAATCTCGAGAAAACGAAGGGAAAACTTACCTAGTTTGAGGAAATGGAGGTCGAAGGGGGAAAATCGCCTGGAGCTCACCAAGAAGGAAAAAAATGAAGGAACAGTGGCGGTAAAACCACATTAAATCCTTCCTTAAATATGTTATCCACAATAAATTTTAATTTACCATTTTGTCCTTACTCATTCACCTATTAACCTAATCACTAATACACCCAAATTTCAATTTTACAACATCCTCTATAATTGGAAAAAGGTAAATCGGTTAATAGAAACCGGGTGTTACAATCTACCCTCCTTAAAAGAATTTTGTCCTCAAAATTCAGTACCTGAATAATTCTAGATGTTGGTCCATCACGTCTTGCTGGCGCTCCCAGGTTGTCTCCTCTATGTTCTGGTTGTGCCATAAGACTTTCACTAGAGGAACCTCTTTGTTGCGCAACACTTTAACTGCATAGTCTAAGATCTTTACTGGTTTCTCCTCATAGGTAAGAGTAGGATGAATTTCGATGTTCTGCTGTTCCACAATCTGATATGGATCCCTTATGCATTTATTCAACATAGAAACATGGAACACACTATGTACTCCCTCCATAGAAGCTGGTAACTGCAATTGATAGGCTGCTCTCCCAACTCTTTTCAGAATAGTGAACGGTCCAATAAATCTGGGGTTCAACTTTCCTCTCTTCCCAAATTTGACAACTCCTTTGAATGGTGACACCTTGAGAAAAACTTCATCACCTACCTCAAATTCCAATTCTCTACGCCTGCAATCTGCATAGCTTTTCTGTCGGCTTTGAGCTGCAAAAATTCTCTGTCGGATGAGGGCAACCTTCTCAACAATTTGTTACACAATATCAGGACCAAGCAACTGTGTTTCACCAACTTCATCCCAGTACAAAGGTGATCTGCATTTTCGTCCATACAATGCCTCATAAGGTGTCATTCTTATTGTTGCCTGAAAACTGTTATTGTAAGAGAATTCTACTAAGGGTAGGTACTTACTCCAGGAACCTTGAAAATCTAATGTGCATGCACGAAGCATATCCTCTAATGTTTGAATGGTTCTCTCGGACTGTCCATCTGTTTGAGGGTGAAAAGCTGTGCTAAAACTAAGCTGCGTACCCATAGCCTCGTGTAAATTCTTCCAAAACTTAGATGTAAATCTAGAGTCTCGGTCTGAAACTATAGAACTTGGAACTCCATGTAGTCTAACAACTTCGTGCATATACAACTCAGCAAGCTAATCCATCGAGTAAGTCACATTTATCAGTAGGAAGTGAGCTGATTTGGTTAGGCGGTCAACTATCACCCAAATTGCATCATGTCCTTTTGCTGTTCTAGGCAGTCCTACAACAAAGTCCATCGTTATTTGTTCCCATTTCCACTCAAGAACTGGTAAAGGTTGCAATGTTCCAGAGGGTCTTTGATGCTCAGCTTTAACCTGCTGACAAACAAGGCACGATTCCACATGTTCTGCCACACTTCGTTTCATACCTGGCCACCAATAATGCTGTCTAAGATCCTTGTACATCTTTGTACTCCCAGGGTGAACAGAGAACCTGGAAGAGTGTGCTTCAGAAAGAATCTCATCACGGAGTTCCTTAATGGCAGGAACAAACCACCTATTTCTAAACTTAAGGATTCCATAGGCAGAAGGGTTAAAATCTTATTTGTCCGTAGAATTCATGCTTAACTTGTACTTGTTACACTCTTCATCATTCGTCTGAGCTTCCTTTATTTTCTCAAGAATGGTGGGCTTTAAGGTTATGGCTGAGAGTATAGCTGATACACTGGATACTACTTCTAAATTAAACCTCTGGAATTCTATCTCTAAGGCTAATGACATATCAAAAATCATAGATGAGGTTGATGTTGTTACTCTACTCAAAGCATCTGCCACAACATTTGCTTTGCCGGGATGATATTTTATCTCAAAATCATAATCCTTGACAAATTCCAACCATCGACGCTGCCTCATGTTTAGTTCCTTCTGTGTGAAAATATACTTCAGGCTCTTATGATCCGAAAATATCTCACAAGATTGTCCATACAAGTAATGCCTCCAAATCTTAAGTGCAAATACCACTGCAGCTAATTCTAGGTCATGTGTAGGATAGTTCTTCTCATGTGTTTTCAATTGTCTAGGCATAAGCTATCACTTTTCCAATCTGCATTAACACACAACCAAGACCAATTTTGGAAGCATCACAATAAATACTAAATTTACCATCTTCAACTGGAAGGGTTAAAATTGGGGCATTGGTCAGTTTCTGTTTCAAGGTCTGGAAACTATGTTCACATTCATCAGTCCATATATACTTCACATTTTTCCTTGTTAACTTAGTAATAGGTGTAGCAATCTTCGAAAATCCTTCAATGAACTTTCTATAATACCCAGCAAGTCCAAGAAAACTCCTGATATCTGTAGCATTCCTTGGTTGAGGTCATTCCTTAACTGCCTGAACCTTAGCTGGATCAACAGATATCTCATCCCCAGAGATAACATGTCCTAAAAAGTGAAGTTGGTCCAACCAAAATTCACACTTAGAAAACTTGGCGTAAAGTTGGTGCTGTTTTAACACTTCCAACACCAAGGTCAGGTGCCTAGCGTGCTCATCTTTAGTACGGGAATAGATCAGAATATCATCAATGAACACTATGACAAATTTATCTAGATATTCATAAAACACCCTATTCATAAGATCCATAAAGGCTGCTGGCGCATTTGTCAATCCAAAGGACATAACCAAAAACTCATAATGTCCATACCTTGTGCGAAAGGCAGTCTTTGGGATATCTTCAGATTTAACCTTCAACTGATAATAACCGGACCTAAGGTCAATCTTAGAGAAAACTCTTGCACCATTAATTTGGTCAAATAAATCGTCAATTCTCGGCAATGGATACTTATTCTTGACAGTTAACTTATTCAATTCCCTATAATCAATGCACATACGCATTGATTCATCTTTCTTTTTGAAAAAAAGGACAGGCGCACCCCACGGTGAGAAGCTTGGGCGTATGAACCCTTTCTTCAACAGATCCTCCAACTGCTTCTTTAACTCCTTAAGTTCGTTTGGAGCTAATCTATATGGGTTTTTAGACACAGGCTCGGCTCCGGGGTAAACATCTACAATAAATTCAATTTTCCTGTCTGGCGGTAGACTAGGAAGGTCATCTAAAAATACTTCAGGGAAGTCTTGGACAATCAAGACATTTTGAGGATTTAGTTTTCCTATACGTTGTGTGTCTAAAACACTAGCTAAAAAGCACAAGTACTCTACACATAGGGAATGTTTAGTGTTAATAGAAGTCATTACAGACATTTCCTTACTCTTCTTTGAAGCTTGAAAGGTATGTTTCAATTTACCAGGGGTTGAAAGCTAACTATTCCAGTTCTACAATCAATTGTGGCGTGGTGTTTAAACAACCAGTCCATTCCTAGGATTACATCAAATCCTATAATATCCATAATAATAAGATCAGCAGGTAAACTTACGTTCCCTACTAACACATCACTGTCAAGCATCACTTGGTTAGAGTGCATACGTTCACCAGAGGGTAATGTAACATTAAACATATGCACGAAAGGAGTAAACTGTACATCCAACTTATCAGCATATGCAGAGGCTATAAATGAATGCGTTGCACCGGAATCTATTAAAGTAAAAGTAGGCACAAAGTTGATCAATATAGTACCTGACACAACAGCAGGTTGTTCCTCACCTGACTCCGTCATGGAGAATATTCTTGGTTTCATCATAGCAGGGCCACTCTTAGGAACTGGACAATCCCTGCTAATATGGCCGACCTTGTTACAATTGTAGCATCTGGTGATTCTAGGCTTCGAGCATTCCTTGAACGTGTGTCCAACCTCCTCACAGTTGAAACAATTCCCAAAGCCCAGTCTGCATTCCCCCGGGTGGTTCTTCAAACACTTAGGACACTAGGAAAATTTCCTGACATTCTGTACCTTCCCTCCTGCTCCTTGGCTATTTTGGCCTTCACTTGGCCTCTTCGTTCCTCTTAGTTGGTGGGGCTGGTTGAACCTTTGTGGGACCTCCTTTGGTCTAGCACACTTCCCTTCAGCTTCTTTCACTTCCTAGAGCAGTGGACACAACCTCACTGAATGTCAAACCTTTAATACCACAGAATTTAACCCCTCGGTAGATTTCTGGCTTCAGTCCATGCACAAATTTAAACACTTTATCCTCATCCTTGTGAGCAAAATGTCCAGCAAACTTGGACAAGGACTCAAATTGCCTACTGTATTTTGCCACAGACCCTGTCTGCTTCAAGTTTAGAAACTCCAATTTCTTCGCGGTTTGGACTGTGCTGTTAAAATACTTCTCATAGAAAATGTCCTTGAATTGTGACCAAGGCATCGCCAAAACATCAGTGGTGGTCTCTATTGTTTCCCACCAGAGTTGAGCTTCACCAGCCAAGTGAAATGTTGCCAACGTGACCTTGTCTCCTTCTCCAATGTTGGCACACCTAAACATGCTTTCAATCTTCCTAAGCCATCCATCAACAATAACTGGATCAGATGACTGTCCATCAAACGTGGGTGGTCTTAGTCTCCGGAATCTGTCTCCAGAATGTTCATTACTAGAACCCAAGTTGGCACTTCCTTCCACCTCTCGGTTCAGCAGTACTCTTAGTTGGTCAGACTGTTGGCGCACTAAATCAGTTTGCTGACGCACTAAATCTGTCAGCTACCTAATCACACTAGGCTCCTCTTCACTTCTCACATTAGGCATCTCTCTTGGCACTTTAGGTCTCCCTAGGCGTCTGGCCATTGTACTTAATTCCTATACAGGGTTAATTACACTCTTAAATATCTAATAACTAAGGTTAACATAAACACATACAGTTGTTGAAGTACTCCTATGTAACGATTGACACTGATGAGTAACCTTTTGAACGATTTAACTGAATGTCTCTGATACAATACTGTAACGCTCCGAGTTTTCTGAACCCGGTTCGCTACTCATAATCCGAATAAAACTAAGAAACTTTGAACCAAATTTAAAATTTTGCTCGAAAGTCAAAATTTGACGTTTTCTAATACCTCAAAATATCTAAAAAGAACTAGCAGCGGAAATCATTTAAGCAAAAATAGTGTTAAACAAAACTATATAAGGAATGTTGAATAATCAGTTGGAATATTAAGAAACAATCGGCTAAAGGAAATAAAGGTTTAAATCGTGAAATACTTGAAAGGTTACAGAAGTCAAACATATTTACCGCCAAGCAATAGTCAACGGAAGAGGCTGAAACGGGAACCAGAAGGCTTCCCTGGTGACAAAGCGACAAAACATTGGCTACATCATGTGGTCACAAAACGACAAAACACTTCCTACATCCACCGGTGACGTAAGCCGGATGATTCATTCATCCGATCGACTTTATCATACATCCATCGGTGACGTCAGCCGAATGATTCATTCATCTGATTGACTTTATCATACATCCACCAGTGACGTCAGCCGGATGATTCATTCATCCGATCGACTTTATCATACATCCACCGGTGACGTCAGTCGGATGATTCATTCATCCGATCGACTTTATCATACATCCACCGGTGACGTCAGCCGGATGATTCATTCATCCGATCGACTTTCACTGAGGACATCTTCCGATAGAGAACAGATTAACAACTCAACATCTGCCGATAGACTTCATCTATCGACAGAGAACAGAACAACAACTCTAACTACGGAAAGGAATTTACTCACTTTACTGAAACCATTCTGAAACTATTCAAATTATTGCATTAGTCAAATTCAGTAAGAAACAACATTTAAACTCCACAGAATACTATCATCAGAAAATCTCAAAACGTATTCAAAATATTAAAAGAAACATTAATGTCATGAAAACTTAGCATACTCAAATTGAGACACTGTCAACTAAACCATTCCAACTACAGACATCAGTTAATCCGCCTCATCAGTTTACCAGGCCGGAACATGGATGTACTCCTCCAACCACATCTATTCATCTGTGCACTCAAGGAAATCACCTGCAGTCTCCTAAACACCTACATCACAAAACTCATATATTAGCCTAATGCTAAGTAAGTAAACCAGTAAGAAAATGAAATGTTGAAATGCTGAATCATAAATTCCTAAACATGCAAATTTCTACTTTCTCATCTCAGTTGCATTTGCATTTGTTTCTGTTCAGATCCCCTTGTGAAATTGGGAGTTGGATCACTTCTCCCAAAGTACAAGTATCCACTGACTCATTAAGGGTTGGATTAATTCCCTTAACAGTAAATATGATGCACATAACTGTTCAGATCCCCCTGTGAAATTGGGAATTGGATCAATTTTCTCAAAGTATAAGCATCCACTGTCTCATTAAGGGGCGGATTATTTCCCTTAACAGTGTATCTGTTCACATAGCTGTTTCAATATGTTCATTCCTTACCATGCCAACATGCATTCAAATTCATTTTCGTATATTTTTTAAAACATGATGCATAATACACAGACACTTTCAAATAAACACAATCCTAATGTTTTGTGATGTAGGCCCAAAGGCACAAGCAAACTTCACTTACCTGGTATCCTGGAAGTCGCTCGGTTTCAACTACTTTGGAAGCCCTGTTCCCCTAATGTCATAAATAAAATACCATTCAGATCTTCACTAATCCTCATCCTATACCATTTACAAATCTAAGGAGCTAGTTTAGAAGTTCGGATCATTGCACACTCCTGATTAAACACTAATCCGAACTCAACTCACTCACAGCATTCTAAAAAAAAATACACACATTGCACTCTATTTGCTATCTAGCCACTAAATCTCGAGAAAACGAAGGAAAAACTTACCTAGTTTGAGGAAATGGAGGTCGGAGGGGGAAAATCGCCTGGAGCTCTGTTGAGCTTGAGCTGAATACCGAGAAGGAAAAAAACGAAGGAACAGTGGCGGCTAAACCTCATTAAACCCTTCCTTAAATACGTTATCCACAATAAATTTAAATTTACCATTTTGTCCTTACTCATTCACCTATTAACCTAATCACTAATTCACCCAAATTTCAATTTTACAACATTCTCTATAATTGGAAAAAGGTAAATCGGTTAATAGAAATTGGGTGTTACAAAGAATACGGTTGAGTACAAGTTGAGATAAGTTTGCTAAGGAATCTAGGTAAGTGTGTGTTAGATGTTCGGTCATTAGAGTCTTACATCACAAGGGTACTAGGAAGCTATGTCTGATGATTGTTTCGATGTGTTATGCTTTATTTAGGTTTATATGGTGATGAGTATAGTATAATAGATGTGTTATGTAGTTCTTTGATGGATGAAGTTCCTTGAGTAGGATTATGTTTATATGTATATTCATGTTACACGCATCATGTTTTCTCAAAGAAGCATACGAAAATGTTTTCATACATGATTTATGTGAAGAAAAAGTAAAGAAGAGCGTGAATATGTAATGTATGTAATTGTAACACCCGGTTCTATCAAACCGATTCTCTTTTTTTTTTTTTTTTAAATTAATAGCACACTTTATATGATAATAATAAATGTAGGGTTAATGGATGTCTAGACAAGGGCATAAGGGTAATTAGAAATTTGAAAGTGGATAACGTATTTAAGGAAAGGGGTTTTGGGTTTAATGCACTGTTGCTGCCACTATTTCCTATTTTCCCTCTCAGCCTTCAGCTCTCCAGCAGGAACCTCTGGGCGATTTCGTTCTTGCTCGACTCTCTTTCAACTTAGGTACGTTTTTCCTCATTCTCTTGCGTTTTAGCAGTTAGATAACTGAGGGAGTACAATGTGAGGATTTCAAGGATGCTGTAGATAAGAGTAGGTTCGGGTTTTTGGGGATAAATGGAAATGTGCAAGCAGTAGAGTTCCAAACTGGTTTCCTTGTTCTTCTAGTTAATTTTTGGTAAAGTTTAGTGAATGTTTGATTGATGTTTTGTTATGAACTTAGGTGAGCGAGCTTATAAAGTAGCTTACAGCCGAGCGATTTCCAAGAGAGCCAGGTAAGTAGAGTATGCTTGTGCCTTCGGGCCTACATCACAAAACAGTAGGGTTGTGCATGCTTGAATGTGTTTGTATGTCATGCATCATATTTTGAAAATTATGCGAAAATGAATTTACATGAAATGGCATGGTAAAGAATGAACAGACTGTAACAGTTGTTAAGGGAACTAATCCGCCCCTTAACCAAGAGAGAGGATGTATGACTTTGGGGGAAGTGATCCAAACCCCAATTTCACAGGGAGATCTGAACAGTTGTTAAAGGAACTAATCCGCCCCTTAATCAAGAGAGAGGATGTATGACTTTGGGAGAAGTGATCCAACTCCCAATTTCACAGGGGGATCAGATCAGAACGAATGCATATGCAACTGAGATGAGAAAGTAGAAACTGCATGATTAAGAATTTATGTTTCAGCATTCCATTTCATTATTGCTTTACTTACTTAGCATTAGGCTAATAGATAAGTTTTGTGATGTGGGTGAAGAGGCAACAGAAGGTGTGTTCTCCGAACATGTTGAGGATTAGGCTGTTGAGGGAGCACTTCAATGCCACGGATTGGTGACTCTGATGAGGCGGATTAACTGATGTCAGTAGATGTGAAGGTTTAGTGAACCATGATTTATTTTAAGTTTTGTTGAGTTTTCTAATAACAGAAGTGGTTTTAATGTTTTTGAATACGTTGGTGAGACTTTGCCGATAATGATACTCTGTTTGATTTATTAGTGGTGTTTACTAAATTTTGGAGTAATACACGGATTTAAATAGTCTGAACGATTTTTAGTAAAATGCTCAAATTCTTTTAGTAGTCGGAGTTTTCGTTGTTAGAGTGAAAATGTTGCTATACTGTTTTCGTTAAGTATTTTTGATCTATCGGTAGATGAAGTCTATCGGCAGATGTAGGGTTGTTGTTCTGTTGTCTTTCGGAAGATGTCTTCAGTAGAAGCCATCGAAAGATATAAGTAGAAAATTTGTCGTTTTGTAACCGGATGATGTCGAGTATTTTATCCATCGCATGATGAAGGTAAAAGTCTTTTGTCGTTTTGTAACCGGATGATGTCGAATAATTTACCCATCGGATGATGAAGGTAAAAGTCTTTTGTTGTTTTGTAACCGGATGATGTCGAATAATTTACCCATCGGATGATGAAGGTAAAAGTATTTTGTCGTTTCGTAACCGGATGATATCGAGTATTTTATCTATCGAGAGATGTGAGTAAGTGTATTTGTCGTTTTGTGATCGGCAGAGGTTGGATGGATGATTCATCCGGCTGACGTCATCGGTAGATGCGAGTAGCAAAACTTGTCGTTTTGCGATCGGCAGAGGTTGGATGAACGATTCATCCGGCTGATGTCATCGGTGGAAACCTTCGGTTTTGTTTCTGCCCTTTTCGTTGATTTTGTTTCAGCGGATGATGTGTTTGACTTTTATGAACTTTAAGTATTTTACGCGTAAGCCTTCATCTCTTCTGGCCGAATTATTTTTTTAATATTTTTAACTGATTATTTGAACACTATTTTATAGTTTTGCTTAACTTTGCTTTGCTCAAAGATTTTCCGCTACAAGTTTTTGTGTTTTTAGCAAACGTTCCAATTTGACTTCCGAGCGAAGTTTAAATTTGGTCCAAAATTTCCTAGTTATGTTCGGGTCTATGAGTAACGAACTGAGTTTAGAAACTCGGGGCGTTACAGTAATGATTAAGCGTGGGTTGGGGCAGTATGACCAAGATTTTGTCCCTCTCGTGGGACCATGTCACATGTCCAAGTAATGGACCATGAAACCATCTGTGAGTACCATGTACACGAACTCTTACCAACCCCTCACGAACCCCCCTCCCCCACCCCCCCCCCCCCCCCCCCCTTTATCAAGTGAAAAGAATAAGAAACAAGTAAACAGACATGATTTTTCAAGCATGCATTACATGAACATTTATTCATATATGTACACATTTTACTAAGCATTAGCCTTATAGTTTGAACTTTGTGATGTAGGTGAAGAAATTGAAGGTGAGAAAGTTCACCCTGAGGTTGATGGATAAGTCGGTTGATGGATGGTACTCGTGGTGGGCGTTTTGAGCTGGGCAAGGCAATTTCGACTTGTGGGTTGTGCTCCAAGCAAGTGTTTGGATACATGTTTTATGATTTTAAGTCAATGTAAAGAAGTTTTGAAATTACTGGACTTACTTGAGGTGTTGTTTACGATTTATAGAAATTGTTTTGATGATGAGTTTTCACTTATAGATTTTGACTTCTGCTACGCATTTCAATTTGTTTTATGAAAAATGAATGGTTTAAAATTTAGGTGAAAGATGTTATCTTTTGAAGGAATTCAAATGAAGTATGTAGGTTGTATAAATGTTTAATGAGATAGGAGAATTATTAAGGACGTCATTTAGGTTAAATGTTTGAGAAAAAGAAATAGGGAAAAAGATGACGTATCGCCCTAGGGGAGATGTTTATCGCCCCAACCAGAGGGTATGGCGATACATCGCCCCATTAGGGTGATGGATTGCTCCAAGGGTAAAAGTTTGCTCCTGGGCAAACTTTTCGTTAAAAAAACCAGTGAAAGAGGCGAGTAATCGCCCATGAATAGTGCCATGTTCACTTGAACAGTGCCGGGTGCTGTTCACGTGACAGTGCGGGTGTACTATTCATGTGAACAGTGCCAAAGAAAAAAAAAAACTTTTTGAGGAAATTTTACGCACGTTTTCTACGAAATTTTAAAAAAGAAGTTTACACGTTTTGAGACTTTTAAAGATGTACAATATATTCAAAGAATTTTCTACGAAGTTTTACGAAAAGTTAAGTCAGTAACGGCTGGATATAAGGGTCGTTACAAGATTTGTATGAAGTTTTGTATTTTGAGGATCTAAATATCGAGAAAATGCTTGATTGTTTTTTCCTATCTCTAGTGTTTCTTCAATGCATAGCTTTTTATAAGCTTTAATTGACTCATTTTAATCTCAAATTTGACTGAGGATAATTCTCGGATAAAGGAAGCTCCGATTATCTTCTTATTTTGCATAACATTCCAACTTTATAAAGTGCTTATGTCTATGAAAAGATGCGCAATAAATAGATTATATTCTTCCAATATAATTCATACATTATTCCGAAAAAAGACATCAATACATTCCTTATGAATTTCATGAAAACAAATCAATGTGATTAATTTTATTTTTCTTCATCTTTTTATGAAAAAAAGGCGTATTAATTGGTATAAACCAATCGACCAATGGATGAAGCTGAGATTAAAAATGAGGTTATAAGTGTTAGACTTGATCCACCATTTTTGCTTCTGTGTTGCTCGTCTCTTTCTGCTTTTTACTTTCATTTCCTACTGAAGCATCCTCTCTTTCATTGCTCTTCTGTTCTTTGCATTTCCCCCATAGAACACTGTAGAGGCTACCCACTAGCATCACAGCTCCCATAATGCTGCACCCACACACCAACCATCCGTTAGGGTTTTGGCGAGAGCTTACGAGAAAGAAAAACACTATCGCATGTTGGTTTTTCGATTATTTAACAAAAATATATGTCAAACTGTCATTATTAGAATATAAAATAATGATGAATACTGAGATTGTCATACTAGAAGTTCAGTATTCATCGTTAAAGAATGTTCTAAATCATTTTTAATTATGTATATACACCTATCATGATTTTGTTTCTAATATTCTTGTCGTAGAAACTTAGTGAATTTGAAATGAAACCCCCAAAACCAGGAAATTAAAAAATAAAAAATTGAAATATTCTACACGTATTTAAAACTTTCTAAAGGACCACTTTGAATCAGTCGGCAAATCCAAAATCTCAGTCATGGAGTAAAACAAAATTACACTGATCATACCCAGTGCATTGTATCATACAATGTGTAATAATCAAATGCAAATACGAAACAAAAACCGAAAAATGATTTACGTAAAAAACCTTAACATATAAAAAATCACTGACAGAGAAATTTAGCAGTTCAAAAACGAGATTCAAGCATTGAACAGTCTTACCCTAAAATACGTCTATACTTGTGAACTTTTATATAGTAGTTTTGTTCTATCAATTTGTTGCATCCTGAGTTTTTTGATCCAATTCAGCTGTCCAAGTCATATCATGCAGCATTATAACTTTAAAGTAGAAATAGTGAATTTTACCTTCCCACACAAATGTTCTCACTTAAGAGAAGCAATGATCCAGTCATGGTGACAACCAAGTTCAATGGCGTTGACACAGCTTGGAAGACAGGCCCCTTCACTTTGAGCACCCAGCTTTGCAAGAAGTTTGCAAAACAGGTCACCATTATCCCCTGAAAAAGCCGTCATTTTAGCGAATCCTCTTCTTTTTTCTTCTCTTGCGAATATCAACAAACAGTTGGTAGTCATAAAATCAACCGAATAAAGTTATCCTTTTGCTTACACAGTAAACAACGGCGAGTAATCTGATATTGAAACCCAATTTCCATTGAGCCGGGTCTCGTTCAAACGCAATGGCGACGAACAACGATTGAACTGCGCTTGAAATTATTTGCAGAGAAGTGAAAGAAAGCGGAGATGGATATGTTTTCAGAAACTGTGCCTGTTTTTAGATCAACAGAAAATATTAACAAAAGTAATTGTAAGTAACAGTTTGCTTTTAATCTGAAAAAAGGGTATATACCTGAAGAACAAGCCATAACCCCCACGAAACACTGGAGATAACCAGAAGAAAACAACCGATGATCCATTTTTGGTTAGAAGAAGAAGAAGAAGAAGAAGAAGAAGAAGAAGAAGAAAAAGATGAAGATTGGGAGGGATGGTGACGAAGCTGATTATGAAAGAATGGTTTCAAATGAGGGCCCTTGTAAAAAGTCAGGATCGCCACACCTGTAATGCACAAGACGATCCCCGCCATTTTTGCCACTCCTGATGCCTTCCTTACACTCACCTTCTCCATTCTGTTAATAAAACTAGTCAAAAAATGGAGATATACTGATGAATTTAATGTAATGGTACCCTCAAACACAAACTTATAGAGTTCTTTAATCGAAATACCATATGAAAGACTTCGACCATTTATCGTGCTGTAAATTAAATCACGCAGGGTTGGAACTGTTTCATTGCTGATATTTAAAGACAATCGAAGGAATACCCAAGTAAAAGAGCAAAGAAGAAGGTGGTAACAGGAAGACAATTAAAGGCGGCAGCCCCCAAAGTTGCAGAAGTCAAATTAACACCAACTCCGTAAGCATTCAGTCCAATGGTTATCCTTAATTATCAAAGAAAATATAGTAAATCACCATTGAAAACAGTAGGAAGTTTTACTTTGGATAAGAAAACAGCCAGAACAATCCATACCCAAGAAATGCAAGCATGAAAATTTTGCAGAAGGACACAAAACTAAGTGGCGGTCGAGATTTTCTGCAAACCACAAGTAAAAGTCACCAAATTAAAAATCAATATAAAATGAAATGTAGGATTGTTAAAATTACCTTTCGCAGAACAAAGAGAGAGGGACTAAGAAGAGGGTTCCAATGACTTGTCTGTAGAAGAGAAAGACAAAAGGACTCATGCCTCCATCAAAGGCAGCTTTAGAGAGCAAACTCATGCCAGCAAATGATGTTTGTATCAAAATTACAGCAAAATAAGGCTTTTTTGAACCCATTTGTAATGAATTTGCCTCGACTTTCCTCTCAGAAAAAGCAGTCCTCTAATGGAAGATGGCAACAAAAGAAGAGAGGTTTGAGTATCATTTTACAGAATTCATTGGTGTTATATAGCAACGCATACCAAGTCTACTGTGATTTCAAATAGACAACCTTCCTACTCATTAATACTTCCAAAAGACAATATATATTAAGATATCTAAATAGGAGGGCTAGATCAGGAGACACTAACAGCTTCTTTACTGTTAAACTGCAGTGAATTGTTATAACTTGTCCCAATAATGCTAAAACCATAGAAATCTTGAAAAGTAATGAACCTTTGACTGTCACGGGGACAACAATAAATATTTTTAGAGATTAAAGTTGGACTTGTCCATGAAGGGTAAACGTGGTGTCCTTAGTTGCTATCAGTTTAATATTGTTCGTTTAAGTCGAAGTCCGCACAAATTTATTTTTAGAGTTAGCCTAAAACGCGTTGTAATAGGTAAAGAAGAGAACTCGACTTATAAACCACTCAATTTTCACTCTCTCAATCAATGTGAGATTATGCACTCTCATTTATATAAGTTGGACTCTCACAATCAACAGAATCGTAGGTCGTTCTTGACTTAACAAGACTAGCTGTCACAATTTTTCATGTACATTTAACTTTATATATTTAGTTTCAGTGCAAAAATATTACATGCACGTGTATTTCTTACACTTTTTTATTTAAATTTTATAAATTTACTTGAAGCTATTTTTAGATTGAAGAAAATAAAGTTTAAAATACTTCTAAATTTTCATACATTGTTAACATCTCATTTACTTTTTAGTATAAATTATTCATTATTTTAAATATTTATATTTCAAAATAAATATTTTAACGACAAATAAACATCACATCACATCTAATATAGCCGTCATTTTATTACCATCCAAATCATCAGGAACAAGCATCCCACTCAATTGTCAGGAAGGACATATATGATTAATTCTTTATTCCAATAAAAAGAAAGAAAAAACAATAGATGAGATTGATTAGAAAATGCTATTCCATTCGAAATCAGCGGCTAAGGTTAAAAACGTGATGTTTAAGCGTCAGTACATCCATCACAATTGCAATACTTTACTTGAAATCTTTGTACACTAATTTTATGCAGTTTACACCTTTCACTTTGAATTTCTTCTCTTCCCTTTTCTTCCATTCCATTCCTATCATATGATATTCCAACTTTTCTACTGTTTTTGGCAATTATTGATGGAGTTGCCTTTTGGTTTTTTATTGAAGGTCGTTTCTCAATATATTATGCCTTTGATATTTATGTTGTTCTTTTCTTCTACTTAATATCGACAAAAGACGTTGGAATATAAACATAGAAACCCTTAAAGGAAAAAAAAGATAATGAAGAAAAAGAATGGTATAGTCGATAACTTTGGTTATTGCCTCTTCTATGCATAACTATGAGAACTTTAGCTCCATCTCCTTTGAGGATCTTTTGTATGATCAAGATTAAATGATAGTCGTACAATTTATCGTTATGAGTAAAAACTGCTATTTTTATGTTATTATTAATTTTTGAATTAATTTTCACATTAAAGATGGACAACGTGTGTAACACTAGACACTTAATCGGCTAAGTTAATAATAATAATTGGTATGGATGATAAGTCAAGAGGAATTGTCAGGAGAAAAGGTGAGAATACTAAGTATGATAGAATTCTGAATTTATGGTTGCATACATTAAAGGAGAGAGAGTTGAATAATATAAGAAGCAATGAGGGGAGGGTATAAATGAGGATAGGTTTTGATTTTTAGAAAGTTTAGTGGAGGAAAATGTTATAAGTTGTAATTATAATAAGTTTAAGGATTTAAGAATAATACGAAGGAAATTTAAAACCTAAAAACACTCTCTCTCTCCCTCTTCAGCTTTCCACCATTAAAGACCGATTCTTCTCCATCCAAGCTTCATCTTTAGGAGATTTAAGGTAAGCAAGAGTTGGGTTAGGGTTTATGATGGTTAATGGATAGTTATTGTGGAGTTTTTGGTGTTTATGGTTAGAACCACGAAATATCCCTTCTCTCCTTGCTGGTTTTCTGTAATTTTTAGATGCTTAAACATGGAATAAAGATCTATTTGATCGATTATATGAAAAGATTAATGTTCGGTTTAGTTTCGTTAAAGACAAAAAAAATCAGAATTTAAAGGCAACATAGAACAGTGTTCTGTTTTGTGAAAATCGGGTAGGCTATGCTGATTGGTTTGAATATTGGATTTCAATACTAGAAACTAGACATTCTAAGGTTTCCATAGCCTCTTGAATCATTGAAAACGGATGTGTATTCGATTTATTGTGAAATTTCAAAGTTTGTTAAAATTTGGAGAAAAAAATTGGAATTTGGAGCTATGAACAGAGCAGTTTTGGTTTTTGTAATTCTGCTGTGAATTGAGCTTAGCTTTTGATAAAATGACTTCACCATGTTAAAATAGACATTTCAAGGATTCGATAGCATGTTGAATCATCAAATTTCGATAGGTGTATGAATAGTTATGAATTTCTGAAGTTTGACGGAAAATGAGGAATTTCGGGTTTGAGTGAAGTCATACTCTGGTGATTATTTCTTATTGGGTCTTGATGATGCTGAATTGAGACTTATAGGATAAATAATAATGAGTATTAATCATGTTGTAGGTTTTAGAGGTTGCACAGACTTGAGATTCAAGTGGAAAAATAGCTAAGGGCGTCAGGTAAGTTGTGTTGCGTGTATTTTGTCTTCGGTCCTACATCACAGTTCGTTAGGTTTGTGTGCATATTTATTTTATGCTTTTAGTAGATCATGCGTCATAGTTTTAAAGTACGAGAACGAAATGAAAATGAATTTCCATGCTTTTACAAAATGATACAGTAAGATGTGAAATGTTGAGAATGAAACGATAAAGTACGTAGAAAGATAATCAAAGATGGGGTTGAGGTTGGCCGTCCTGAGAGGTGGACCGTGAGGTGTGCCTCATTTTCCCCCGCTTTACGTCAGTGGCTGTCTCGAGAGTTAGACTGCGAGATGTGTCACTTTTCTAGGTCGAGGTTGGCCGTCCCGTGAGGTGGACCGTGAGGTGTTCCACCTTGATCTAGCATGTAAAGAAGCACCCAGTAGTAAGATAAAGAATTTGTAAGAATGAAATGGAAATGAAAGTATAAACCAAATAGTAGAAACTGCATATATTAGGATAGTATTGTTTTCAGTGTTTACGTTTTATTATGCATTTCTTACTTAGTATTAGATTAATAGATGAATTTTGTGATGTAGGCGACGATGTTATAGCTGGTGAGTATTCAGAGAACGCTCAAGATTGAAGCAGTTGGAGAAGTGCGCTCGTGTGACGATCTGGCCATTTGTTATGGCAGTTTGACCATGGAGCGTACGTATAGATTTTGAGATGTTTTGGTGTATAACTGAATTTTTAAACGTTTTAGTAGTCACTTTTGATTTATAAAATGTTTTAAATTGCTTGGGGATATGTTTGGAAAATTGTTTTAGAACAATTTGGTTTGATTTACAGGTTTTGATTTTTTAAAAGATTTAAGCGTTACACTGCCCGTTTTTCTTCTGAAATGAGTAGCCTTGAGGGGTTGTGAATATTGTATAATAGAATAACGTTAATTTAAACATTTTCAAAGATGTCCTTTTAAGTCGAGGAACAAAATTTGATGCTATTTTATTGCGATGAGTAAAATTTTCAATTTTTCACGAATTTTCTATTACGGTTTAGTGAGTGAGCGTAGCGAACTGGGTTCAGATAACTCGAGGCGCTATGTGTCATGGGTTGACTCGTCTTGTATTGTCGTAGTCACGTTAGATTTTTAAGTCAATTGATTAAAATCGATAATTTAGAAAATTATTGTGTAGGTAAAATTGAGAAAATAATTTGGAATTTACCACGAGTTGATATTTTGATAAATGTTCGGGTTTCATCAATTGGAATTTAAGAATTTGTAGTTAATATATAAAATATATCAATTTATATTTTATATATTAATTTATAGAAAAGAAATAAGAAATTAAATATTTTATAAAATTGGAAAACCCTATTCTCCCTTCCCTCGTATTCTCACCTGGCGCCGCTCAAAGAGACGTAGGGTGTAACGACCCTCGCAGGCCGCCACGAAAAATGACATACTAGACTTTACGTACGGTTTTTGGTAAGTTTATACCCTTTAGAATACGTGGAAGACATTCATAAAATACGTTTGGAAAGTATCGTAAAATATTGGGTTAAAACATCCTTAAAAATCTAAATTTAAAAAAAATAAAATTTTGGAACCACTTCCTTCTTTCTCCAAACTTCATAACCTATAAAAACACTTTAATTACCTTCACCTTCTAACATTCTTATCCCTAACTCTCAAAATTATAGTTCATAAACGTATCAAAAAGCATAGCAAAAATCACAAAAACAAACTATATGGTTGACCTTGAAAACTGAACATATCCATGCAAACGAAATAACTTATAAACAGTTCCAGTATTTTTCAAATCTCAAAAGCTATCTATATATCCTCTTATCAAAACATCCATATTTTTCTATACTCGAACTTAAACCAAACATAAACATACTAGCTACGGTAAAAATTGCCCTAACAATCACCAGGTCACTGCCGTGGAAGTACCCTTCCAACTACACGTAATGATCCACTTGAGGTTCAAAGTCCTCACCTATACGGTCCATACTTACATCACAGAGTTTAACTAATGAGCCTAACGCTCAGCAAGATCATATCCAAGCTGTAAAATGCTTGTGCTATGCATGATCGTTTTCAAAGCATGTACATACTTTACATTTAGGTTCAAGTGGACATAATGGTTAAAGGGGCGTGTTAGGAGAGTAGGCTCCGTATACATGACATGAGTTGTGTTTTTGCCTTGTCTTAGGGAAGGAAAAATTCCAGTATGTTCTTAGGCGAGGACGGTTTTACAGAAGTCCTAGAGAAGGACAAGAACAGAACATATATCATTATCGGTCCCACAACTTAACCGGTATATTATATTTAACATTTACTTATCTTTCTTACATAAAACATGTGCATAAAACATTTTGCATGATTTCTTGAAAACGTGATGCATGAACATACGGTGCTCATATAACATAACACAACATGTATATCCTCAAGGCATAAACATAAACAATTCCTCAAGACATTTCAATAAAACAACGACACTTAATATAAAACATATTCTAATAACCTAACTACCTATCAATGTACCGGAGATGTTGGACAAATATCCTGAGTTGTTTGCTTGAGCAATTTTCGAGGACGAAAATTTTGTTTAAGGAGGGGTGGATGTAACACCCGACATTTCGGCCAG
Source organism: Begonia masoniana (assembly GCA_022432975.1). Classification (NCBI taxonomy): domain Eukaryota; kingdom Viridiplantae; phylum Streptophyta; class Magnoliopsida; order Cucurbitales; family Begoniaceae; genus Begonia; species Begonia masoniana. The sequence goes on along the minus strand of CM039516.1, from coordinate 19,108,917 downwards.
GTGATTTTCTGACCATTTTCATTGTCACCCTCTTATTTAACCTTTATGATTTAAAATTTAATGTTAAGACAAATTTATTACAAGTTGTGTGAAACTAGGTTGGGTGGCAGTTTTGTAATTAAAATCGATGGATTTAGTATAAATAGGAAATGGAAACCTTAAACCTCATTTATTACCACTGTAGCCGACATTCCCTCTCGGCGATTCCTTCTTTCCCAAGTTCTTGCTCTCGGCTACCAGAACTTTCCTTTACCGACGGCTGGTTTCGAGCTTGCTCTTCTCTGCAAATCCACACCCGAGGTATGAAATGGACAATGTAGTCATTCATTCGTAAATAGAGCTCTGTTTTCAGCTCGGCACTGAGTTCGGATTTTTAGCAGTGGCCGAGTAGTTTAAGACCCTTTTTTTAAAATCTGAGAGTAGAAATGTCATCCCGAATCGATTCTGAGCATTTTAAGTAACCGACTCGGATTTAATCAATGGTAAAACCTGTCCACCTAGTTTCGGATTTCAGACTGCAGTGTGTCAAACAGAGGAATCAGAATGACTTTAGCTATTAGATCCTAGGATGGTTTATGATTAGGACTATTAGGACTTTGTTTTAACTACTGTAATGTACATGTTTTAGGTGAAGAAGTTTAAAGGAAAGAAGCTCGGATTGCTAAGGAATCCAGGTAAGTGAATGTGTTAAGATTTCCGGCCACTAGGGCCCTACACCGCAAGGGTATTAGGAAATCACTAAGATGTTAGCTTATTGACTATGATTCGTTATTTCCACGATATGAAGAAGTTGTGTAAGTAAATGTAAAGTTACAGGATGTTTTACTTGTCCTCATGATATGACTTCTCTCTATGAACTTTATGTCTATGCACTGTGTCCCTGTTATGATTAAGTTGAGAATATGAAAAGCAAATGTAACCAAGATTAAGTGCAGAGCGGGGAAAGACTATGTTATGTATGACTCGCGAAATCTCCCACTGGTGGAGGCCGAGTTAATGATATGTACGACTCGCGAAATCTCCCACTGGTGGAGGCCGAGTTAATGATATGTATGGCTCGCGAATTCTCCCACTGGGGAGGCCGAGTGATGTATCATGATTGCCGTGATAGGCAAATGATTATGTACGACTGCCGCGATAGGCAAATGACTATGTACCCCTGTCTTCCTCCCTCGTTCACTGCCTTAGTACATGTTATGTAAATGATAATGATGAACACGAATGATGAATGGTTTATGAACTTATGTCTCTCTAAATTGTGTACTCATGTATATCTGTCAGCATGCATTCCTTACTAAGCATTAGGCTTATAGTTAAACCTTATGGTGTAGGTGAAGAAGGTTCAGGTGAGGATGTTATGTTCAAAGAGGATGCTTAAGGCTGGTTGCTGGAGGATGCTCAAGGTGACAGTGCGGGACTGGAGAGGCGATTTATGACCCCGGGTTAAGACTCTTATGTTACAGTATGTTAAAGGATATGGTAGCTTAAGTAGGATGAGATTATTTTAAAACGTTGAGCTTTGAAACTGTCTAGTGGATCACTGAGTCAGGAAATGATTAAATAGATTTATAAATGACCTGTTGCTTAAGTCTTCTGCTATATGCATTTTGAATGAGTTGTGTTTTCTTTCTGTTGGGAGGAGTCATTTGATGATTTAGTGTTCCCTACCGTAAGACGGAAGCTGGATGAGGCAATCGTCCGGTTGACGTCATCGGCAGATGCCGAAGGTTAATTGTTTGATGGTTTAGTCTTCCGGCTGATGTCATCGGCAGATGCCGAAGGTGAATTGTTTGATGGTTTAGTTTTCCGGTTGACGTCATCGGCAGATGCCGAAGGATAGTTGTATGATGGTTTAGTCTTCCGGATGACGTCACCGGAAGATGTAAAATGTCTTTTGTCGTTTAGCAACCGGAAGATGTAAAATGTGTTTTGTCGTTTAGCGACCGGAAGATGTAAAATGTGTTTTGTCGTTTAGCGACCGGAAGATGTAAAATGTGTTCTGTCGTTTAGCGACCGAAAGATGTAAAATGTGTTTTGTTGTTTAGCGACCGGAAGATATAAAATGTGTTTTTGTCATTTAGTGACCGGATGATGTTTTAATTTAGCACGCGAGGCCCACGTGCCCACCGGAAGATGTCCCCTTTTAGGTGATGTTAAGCGAGTCACGCGTAATGCACGTGATGACCGGACGACTAAGTTTCTGAGGGTTATCAACGCATGCAACCCATGCAAACCCGAGTGGTATTATGTTAAGAGAATTGAGGGCACTTCCTCTTTTCCCGAAATTGTCAAGAAACCGATGACCGAGTCCAGTCGCTCGACTCTGTGAAAGTTTGAGCCGACGAGGCGTGGGAAGTCGGGCATGAGAGGGTTCGTCTTCCTTGATGGTTCTGCATCTCTATTACCAGTTTAGAAAAAAAAAAGAGAATATATGTAAAATGTGAAAGTCTGTTGAGAGATAGTAAGTGAATGTAATAATAGTAAAAGTCAAGCAAACGACTAATGAAAGAATATGAACACGTGACGGCTCCTGGCCGGGGTCGTTACACTCATGAAATATTGGAAGTCTATTTTTAATGAAGTTTGGAGCATCGTTATTGTATTGGGTTTATTTCCCAACTTGCTGAGATCTGAATAATTCTTCAAAGATTCATTATACTGGTTTATGGAGGAGATTAGGAATAGCTACAAGCTTCTGGCAAGTGATCTGGTTAATGTTTTGGATGGTGTTCCTGAGGGTGTTCCAGCTCTCGACAATGTTTCTAATTCTGACAATGCTTCTAATTCTGCATTGTTATCCTGTTTTATCAAGTTTCTTGAAGGTGAACTGAAATTTTTGACTGATCAGCAAATGGTAATCGAAAATAGAAAATGGAAAGATAGTAGTTATTGGATGCTTGATGACTTTGTTGGAAAATGTCTGCTAAAGAAGATGCTGGTGATATTTTTGAGAGAAAGAAAGTTGCTAATGTGAAGGAACATGTTAAGGAGACCAAAATTGTTGAAAAGACAGGAGTTTCCATCGATGTCACTGGGGGTGTCAGATGCATCTTGCCCCATGGAAAAGATTTTTCAGTTTCACAATTTACGGATAAGTATGAAATTCTAGATGTCGACTTCTCATGGAACTGGTGTTCACAAGACAATAGCGGCCTTGCTGTTCAAAATTGGAAATTCAATATCTTTTGATTTTATTTGACCAAATTATGACACATGAAGACGGTAAGTATACACAGTTAGCTCTCCCATTTCTCTCTCTTATATATGGCGATTCTGGTGCTTATATGAATATTATATATTCCTGATTTTGGCTATCTCCCTATGGTGATTATTTGGTGATTATGATGTTTTTATAGATGTTAATATTCTCTGATATACATGTTTGTCTTTTTATGGCAAAAAGGGAGAGTATTTTGGATTTATGGATTTATGGTGATATGCTCTGATCTCTGATGATGATATTATGAGTGATATGTTTTATGTTGATTGAAGTCTCAATTCAGGGGGAGTTACTTTCAGGGGGAGTTCTTGAAATTATTGATTATATTGATTTTGCCAAAAAATGCCAAAGGGGGAGATTGTAAATGCAAAGATTTGCATATATGTTGGCAATTGTATTTTTGGCAATATATATACATATTTATGGAGATAATATGTTAATTTCATTATTTTCCAATTTGATGATTTAATTCTTGGTGATCAAGAAATAGCCGATTCTGATTATTGGATGGCGTCCTAATATCAATGATGAAGATTCTGTGGAAGAAAAAAATAAGGAAACTTGATTATTTGGAAAGTTATTGAAAAAGGTATATGCACTTGTTTTTTGGAAAAATTTTATTTGGAAAGCCGATTTGCTGTAGATTTGACATGATTTGCTGGGCTCTGAATTCCCATGATTAATGGGTTGCTTTTCTGAATTTTTGGATGAATATCTCAGTTGTTTTGGAAACTTTCCTAAAGTGTCACATTGAGTGTCACTCAACCGAATTTGTTAAGATATTTTTTTCCTTATTTATTGCGGCGGTAAATCCGATTTGGTAACTGAACGAATTGAAGATATGGAAGTTACCAAGGCTATTTAAGGTTTTCGTTTTCTGTGAAAACTTATTGATGACTGAGTTTTGATTTTCGTGGGAAAAGCTTTATTCGTTTCTTGTGCCGTCGGTTTTCTTTCACTCTTATCGCTTCTGCGTATAAGTTAGTGATTGTTTTACACACTCGACTTAATCTGTGGATTTCATCGTTCTACTGAGTTTGTTGTGTATTGCATCCGAGGACTTCGATCTGGTGTTCTAGGAGGTGTCCCAGGAGGCAATATTATTTGTTCTTCATTGAAGCTCAGTCTCGGGAGGAGGCTGCATCTGAACTCGGGAGGAGTTCTATTTTCAGACAAGGGAAGCTTGTCGTTCTTGATCATGGGCGAGGGGATCTTGCCATAATACGAGTTTCGAGAGGAACCAACAACAAGGGGATCTTGTTGTTATCTAGATCTCGAGAGAGGTCATTCGAAAGTCGAGGGGATCTCGCAAAAATAGTTTCCTTGGGGAAGTTAGCTAGAGGCGGCGACAAAGATAAGAGAGAGTCTTTATTTGTATAAGTCCGATTGTCTTGTAATTTCGTGAACTCAAAGAAATGTTTTTATATCTGGGAGTGGCCCCGCAGACGTAGGCTGGTTGCCGAACTGCGTTACCAACCTCCTGTGTCATTTATTTTTGCGTTTTTATATTGTCCATCATTGCATTTATCATCGGTGTCACACATAACACCCTGTAATACCCTGTGTGACACCGCGGATCTAATCATAATTTTTCAATAGTCTCATTATTTTTCTTTCTTCAACTTTCGCCAATAAAAGGGTGACTCACTCAGTCTCCCATAAAAGATCTCATAAGATAGAACTGAAATTCTAGCTTTATAATTATTTTCATGTACTCACTTAACAAACAACGATTGGTTCATCCCAACATTACAAAATCAGAATGGAAATCAAAGCATAACCCTGTGAATTTAATTCATATGCTCAGACTACCCACTAATTCAAGGACAATTTGTTGTGCTCAAAGCTCTAAATATGCTTTTCTAGAATTAAGACAGAAATTTCGCGACTTATCTAGAAACAATATTGAAAGAAATACCCCGCAAATGAAAAATGATGTTCTTTTGCTCAAGACCAATTTAACTTAAATATCAAATAATTCATTTTTGCAGAAATAACATGCATAGCATCGATCATTTCCTTAACAACAGCCAAAATATCATTCCTTTGCACTATCAATGACAATTGGGTTATAAAATCTATAACAATTTTTCACCAATTCCATTTTGGGGATTGTGAGAATCCAACATGTGTTTGGTATTAACCATATATTATACTACATCTTGCTCCGTGTTAGTTTATTATTACTTACGCTCAAATTGCTATACATTCTACAACGGCCTAAATGAACAATAATTATTATCTTACAACTCTCTATAAGAACCTATTTCAACTTGAATGATGAAACACAACCATTTGATTTTGACAAAACATAAATTTATAAACGTTGTCTAGAATACAACTATGATGTTTAAGCTCACCATTAAGCTCTTGCACTTTCCTTAACACACTGTAGAAGGATAGGAACTACTATCAACTTTTAAGTGCAAACTGTCAAACCATCATAAGAACACTACAAATGGAAGTTAATAATAGTCATTGCTTTCCTCTAATCATATAACACCTAAAAGGAATGACGACTCTAGATATTGAGGCCGCTGAACAGACTTATGTCAAACCAAGGGAGCCAGCTAGAGGGTTCTTTCGAGAGATACAGCCTCGACCTCAGAATAAAGGCTGGCAACCGAGAGGATAGCCACAACAACAACAACAAATGGGCATTAAGAGGCCCTATGATGGTAAGGGTGACCAAGGCAAGGGGAAGCAAGTCCAAGGGGCTGCCCAGAAGCCTATATATCCTAAGTGTCAGAAGGAACACTACGGTGCTTGTCGATTGGGCACAAACAGTTGTTACAGATGTGGGGAGATAGGCCATTTTGCTCAGAACTGTCCAAGGGCGGCTATCGATCAAAGAAGAGTTGCCCTGAGGATTTTTGCCTTCATTGAGCCTGGCGTTATTGACGACGAGGCTCGATGTAACACCCGACGTTTTCAGCCAGGTGATTTTCTTAACGGAATCAACGGTCACCTCTTTACTCGACCTTTTATTTAGTTAATTTTAATGCAAAAGCTTATTGGATTCTATTTGTGTGATGGCAGTGTGGTAATTAAAGAGGAACTTAGTTGATATAAATTTCAAAATGGAAACCTTAAACCTCACTGTAGTCGACATTCTCCCTTCAGCGATTTTTCTCTCCCGAGCTCTCGCTCTCTGCCTGCCAGTCATCGTTCCTCCGACGACCGGTTCCTTTGCCTTTGCTCAGCTACTCTACGCTCAAGGTATGGGTTAGACAATGTAGTTGTCAGTTATTTGTTAGGCTCTGTTTCCAGCTTGATGTTGGAGTTTGGTTCTCCAATGGCCGAGTAACATTAGTACCATTTATATTTTGGATTTAGCAATGTCATTCCGTATCGATTCTGGACATTTATCACACCGACTCAGATTAATCGTTAGTTGAACCTAGCTGCTTCGGTTTTAGGATTTCAGACTGCACACAGAGAACTAGACTAAGGGATTCGGGATTGACTTTAACTACAGATTCTAGGATAACATTTAGTTAGGACTGTTCTAGCTTTGATTTCGGAATATTTAGGATCTATATTGACTATGAGATGTGAAATGATATCAGGTGAACAGGTTTGAAGTGTAGTGCATGACTTTGCTAAGAAAGCCAGGTAAGTGAATGTATTAAGATTTCCGGCCATTAGAGCCCTACATCTTAAGGGTACTAAATTAGTTATATGTTTGATGTTTGTTTTAAGTTAGTAAGATGGTTTGTACTCGGATGATTTACGGATATTTGAGAACCATATTATTTGATGTTCTGATAGAGTCTATGAAGTCAACTGTCCAATATGATATTTCCATAGTCTGATGATTTAAGAACATTCATGTCATGCATCATGATTTACTTCTCAAGCATATGAAAATGATTTATCAGCATGTATTTCCCATGAACAAGATATGAGAATGAAAATGAAACTTATGCAACCGGATTAAGCGAGGGTTGGGGGCGGATTGACGCAAGCCACAGTCCAAAGAGGGACCATGAAAACGACCCGAAAGGGAATATGATCAAAATCACTGTCAATCCCCCTTTCACGGCACAAATCCTCCCTTAATCCATATGATGAACAAGAATACGAATAAGGAACAAGAAAAGAGCGTGAAAAGAATACGATTATGATTTTCTCTCAACTGTGCATTCATGAATACATGTTAGTTGCATTCCTTACTAAGCATTAGGCTTATAGTTTATATCTTATGATGTAGGTGACGAGATATCAGGTGAGGATTCCAAAGTTAATGAGGATGTCGAGTTTGGTTGCTGAAAGGTGTTCAGGGTGCAATCCTGTGGTTGGGTGGCGATTATGACCCGTGGTTATGTTCATTTTTTGTCGGTAAGACTTATGAGAAAACTGATGTCTAAGTAAGATAGGATCATATTTTAATTTGGACCTGAAATTGTCTGATTCAACTTCTGAGTTTCAGGATGATTGTAAGAACCTAGGATATCCTGTTTTATATGAGTCTTCTGCTTACGTATCCTGAACAAGTCTATGACATTTATTCGTTTAAGGTTTATGTCTATCAAGTTGAAATTTGTGAGAGTCGAGACATCCCCTGTTGGCTGTAGTTGTTTGATGATTATTGTGTTTTACTGATGAATGATAAGAGCTGGATGAGTGTATCATCCGGCTGACGTCATCGGCAAGAGTTGGATGATAGAAGTTGATCGATTGAACCTCCCGGTTGACGTCACCGGATGATGTCGAGTATTTTACTCACCGGATCATGTCGAGTATTTTACTCATCGGATGATGTAGTGTATTTGAGTCACCGGATGATGTAAACGTTATTTTCTCGTCTAGCGATCGGGTAATGTAGTGTATTTCTAATGTCGTGTGATGTTTAATAAGTCACGAGAGATGCACGTGTCCACCGGTAGATGACCTCTACTGGGCGATGTCCATTGAGTCACGCGAAGTGCACGTGATAGATCGGATGATGTGTACCCTATCAGCCGTTGCATGCAAACCCATGCAGCCCGAGCAGAATCACGTCGAGTGATCTGAGGCATTCCTTCTCTGCCCGATTATGTCATGGATCTGATAACCGAGCATAGTCGCTTGATTCTGTGAACTAATGAGTTATTAGATCAGTGAAAGAGTGGAGTTTTGGATGGTTTAGTTTTGTCAGATGATCTGTGGTCTGCGAGTCAAGTTTTAAGTCCTAAGTATTAAAAAATAATAATACTAATAATGAACAAGGTGCAGAAAGTAAGAATTAACTGATTAAGAAGGTCATGAATTACGTGGCGACTCCAACTGGGATCGTTACACCCAGCCCTCCGTTATAGCAGGTACTATTTTGATCACGGGAGTAGCCGTATTTTCATTGATAGACACGAATGCTACGCATTCATTTATTTCCACTGCATGCGTAGCTAGACTGAAGATAGAGCCTGAGTTAGCAGAGTACGAGTATAGAGTAATGTTGCCTTCAGGGGAGTTTATGCAGTCAGATCACATCTTCCAGGGTAATGTCGTCTCTGTAGGGGACAATACTCTTTATGCCCGGTTGATAGTTATGGGCATAGAGCGGTATGATCTAATTTTGGGAATGGATTGGCTGTCACGCCACTTCGCCACCATCGACTACCGATCTGGGTTGGTGACTTTTCGACCCCTAGGTAAAGAGGAGTTTGCTTATCAAGCAATGAATAGGTTAAGCGGGTTACCGGCTTCCTATTCGATCAAAGTTAGAGAGCAGTTTAGAGGTGAATGCTCAATTTACATGGTCACTATGGTCGACACTCAGTTGCTTAATGGGGTAACAACAAGTGACATCCCGATTGTTAGGGAGTTTGCGGGATTTTTCGCGATGATCTTCTCGGATTACTGCCGGACCGAGAGATAGAGTTTGTGATTGACGTGTATCCAAGTTTTGAACATGTTTATAAGAACTCGTACAGATTGGTGCTGGCCGAATTGAGAGAGTTAAAGTCTCAACTAGAGGAATTGTTGGATAAGGGGTTCATCCGACCTAGTTTTTCTCCTTGGGGTGCGCCGGTTCTGTTCGTTAAGAAGAAGGATGGAACTCTTAGGATGTGCATAGATTATAGAGAGTCGAATAAATTGACAGTGAAGAATAAATACCCGTTGCCCCGAATAGATGATTTGTTTGACTAACTGCAGGGTGTCCGAGTATTTTCGAGGATTGACCTACGCTCGGGTTATTATCAGTTGAAGGTCCGACGGGAATACATTCCAAAGACGGAGTTTCGAACGAGGTATGGGCATTATGAGTTCCTTGTTATGTCTTTTGGACTTACGAATGCCCCCGCAGCGTTTATGGATCTAATGAACCATGTTTTCAAGGAGTATTTAGACAAGTTTGTTGTTGTGTTTATTGACGACATCTTGATCTATTCTAAAACAAAAGAAGAACATGAGGAGCAACTACGGATTGTTCTGAGAATTCTAGAGTAACACCAACTTTACCCGAAGCTCTCCAAGTGTGAGTTTTGGCTAGACCGAGTGACCTTCTCAGCCACATCATATCTCAGGAAGGAGTTTCAGTAGATCCGGGCAAAATACAAGTTGTTAAAGATTGGCCGCAGCCTAAGAATGTGCTTGAGGTACGTGGATTTCTCGGATTGGCTGGGTATTACAGAACATTTATTGAGGGGTTTTTGAAGATTGCAGTTCCCCTATCCCGATTGACAAGAAAGAATGAGAAATTTGTATGGTCAGCTGCATGTGAAAAGGGCTTTCAAGAGCTAAAGCAGAGATTTACCACGGCTCCCGTTTTGACACTGCTAGTTGAGGGCAACAAGTTCAGAATATATTGTGATGCGTCGAAGGTTGGACAATGACGATATATCATTGGTCATTCAAACACTATCCTCGCACTCCAAACTCTCACTATTTAAATCCATCCTCCATTCTTTCAAGTACTATCTGAATTCCCATAATTATATCCACTACCCTCAATTTATCTAACTTCTATTGCAGTCATCACCAAACATTTTCAAATTCTTAGGTCTAAACTAACTCTTTCCCAACTTTACACTCAATACCCTAAATGGTGTTCACACACTTCACTTCGCCTTACTCCTAAGTTTACTCGTATAATCTTCGTGTGAACTTTTTTTTTTCTTATCTGATATCCTCTAAATTCCTTAGCTTCACACGGAACACTAAATACCTAATAATTAACATTCTTATCTAACCCTTCATTAAAATTGACTAATCTCCTCACTTACCTCTTTCCCATGTCCATTCAAAACCTCGAATGTAATCTAGTCATTCTCCTAGCTTACATCTCCCAACCTTTATTTTCTTACCTATACTCTAATATTACTCGAGTTCTAACTTACATCCCACTCTTAAGCTCGGTAATCCTAACCTCATCTATTTACGAAATCATTGGTTTCGACTTCGTTATATATGAGTCAAACTTTCAAACTTTTTAACTTAACCTTATTCCTAATGCACTAGAATGTTTTCGTGTGAGTTTTTGTTCTTCTCATTCAAAATTCTATATCTCCTCAATTCGCACACTACTAAATATTTAAGGTCTAGACCTTAAATTCTAATCTTCCCCCTTCTATCATACTACTTCTAATCTCTGTCCCAAGTCTCTCCACGCTTATACAATATCTAATTTAACTCAGGATTCTCCCCAAAATTTGTTACTGATCAATTCTCTTTCGCTCTTCCAATTCGGTTTCTAAATATTCTCCTAAATTTCTTTACAACAATTCGTCCAACAACCTTATTGTTTGCGAACTTGTTGTAGCTAGCTTAACACCCTTACTCCCAGTCTCCTACCTGTTACATTCCTACAATAGATACTCACTCTAGCTGATTCACTATTTCTCTTACTAAATCAAGGCATCTATGTAACGACCTGGTGAGGATCGCCATGAAATTCTTGACTTTACATAAAACTTTAACTCATATTTGAACTCTTTTCTCCTTCTTTTTTTTTTCTTTAATAACAGTATACCTAACAGGCTTAAAGACTTCAACTTAATGGATGGAAAGTTAGTCCCTCGTACATGCTTCCAATCGACGTACAAGTTGCATGGGTCTGCATGCATCAACCGATAGACATTGCATCTTCCGGGTGGCACGTGCACCCCACATGACTCATTTAAACACCTATCGGCAGATGCGAATACCCGCATCGACCGACGATCACGTGCATCTCGTGTGACCCATTAAAACATCTACCGATAGCTTACAAGTTCTATATCATCCGATCACTAAACGACAAATTATCATTTACATCATCCGGCGAGGAAATATACTTCATCTTCCGGTGAAATGGGGAAACATCATCCGATGGACATGTGCTCCCCACGTGCATAATTAAAACATGACCCGGCCACTAAGCGACAAGGAAACCCTCACATCATCCGATGGCTAAATACTCTGCATCTGCCGATCGCTAGACGACAAAATGGTACTTTCATCATCCGATGGCTAAACACTCTACATCTGCCGATCGCTATACGACAAAATAGCACTTTCATCATCCGATGGCTAAACACTCTACATCTGCCGATCGCTAGACGACAAAATAGCACTTTCATCATCCGATGGCTAAACACTCTACATCTGCCGATCGCTATACGACAAAATAGCACTTTCATCATCCGATGGCTAAACACTCTACATCTGCCGATCGCTAGACGACAAAATAGCACTTTCATCATCCAATGGCTAAACACTCTACATCTGCCGATCGCTAGACGACAAAATAGCACTTTCATCATCCAATGGCTAAACACTCTACATCTGCCGATCGCTAGACGACAAAATAGCACTTTCATCATCCAATGGCTAAACACTCTACATCTGCCGATCGCTAGACGACAAAATAGCACTTTCATCATCCGATGGCTAAACACTCTACATCTGCCGATCGCTAGACGACAAAATAGCACTTTCATCATCCAATGGCTAAACACTCTACATCTGCCGATCGCTAGACGACAAAATAGCACTTTCATCATCCAATGGCTAAACACTCTACATCTGCCGATCGCTAGACGACAAAATAGCACTTTCATCATCCGATGGCTAAACACTCTACATCTGCCGATCGCTAGACGACAAAATAGCACTTTCATCATCCGATGGCTAAACACTCTACATCTGCCGATCGCTAGACGACAAAATAGCACTTTCATCATCCGATGGCTAAACACTCTACATCTGCCGATCGCTAGACGACAAAATAGCACTTTCATCATCCAATGGCTAAACACTCTACATCTGCCGATCGCTAGACGACAAAATAGCACTTTCATCATCCGATGGCTAAACACTCTACATCTGCCGATCGCTAGACGACAAAATAGCACTTTCATCATCCGATGGCTAAACACTCTACATCTGCCGATCGCTAGACGACAAAATAGCACTTTCATCATCCGATGGCTAAACACTCTACATCTGCCGATCGCTATACGACAAAATAGCACTTTCATCATCCGATGGCTAAACACTCTACATCTGCCGATCGCTAGACGACAAAATAGCACTTTCATCATCCAATGGCTAAACACTCTACATCTGCCGATCGCTAGACGACAAAATAGCACTTTCATCATCCGATGGCTAAACACTCTACATCTGCCGATCGCTAGACGACAAAATAGCACTTTCATCATCCGATGGCTAAACACTCTACATCTGCCGATCGCTAGACGACAAAATAGCACTTTCATCATCCGATGGCTAAACACTCTACATCTGCCGATCGCTAGACGACAAAATAGCACTTTCATCATCCGATGGCTAAACACTCTACATCTGCCGATCGCTAGACGACAAAATAGCACTTTCATCATCCGATGGCTAAACACTCTACATCTGCCGATCGCTAGACGACAAAATAGCACTTTCATCATCCGATGGCTAAACACTCTACATCTGCCGATCGCTAGACGACAAAATAGCACTTTCTTCATCCGATGGCTAAACACTCTACATCTGCCGATCGCTAGACGTCCAATGGCCTAAACACTCTACATCTGCCGATGAAGAAACATACTCCATCTTCCGGGTGACGTTATTCGGAAGACTCAATCGTTCGATTCCTATCATTTGACATTTGCCGATGACGTCAGCCGGATGAATGCCTCATCCAACTTCTATCTTACGGCAGTAAAACACTATAATCATCAAACAACCTCATCCAACAGAGAATACTACAACTCACCCAAACCTTAACCTGGGAATTATAACTCTAATGAGTGAAAACCATATCCCATATAAGATACACATAGCGGAAGGCTTAAGCTAAACAGACCATTCAATAATCCTTAAAATCGTTAACAGACTCTGAGGTCAAACCATTCAAAATCCGAATCTCATTGTTATAAGAAAAACTCTATTCTACCTAGTCATCTGTTTATCATAAACTTCTCTGACTTACTAAGAGTGTAACTAGAGAACTTGATCGCCTATCCAGTCTCCACTGTCACACTGAGCACCCTCCAGTAACCAAGCTTAGACATCTTCATTGACTTTGAGTTCCTCACCTGAAAACTCGTCACCTACATCATAAGGTTTAAACTATAAGCCTAATGCTTAGTAAGGAATGCAACACTACATGGATGCATGAATGCATATTAATCACATGCTCATAAGTCGTTTCTGGTTCATGTCTTTGCTCGTAATCATCATTCATAGTCATGGATCATATTCATCATTCATAATCATTGATCATATTCATCATTCATAGTCATTGATCATATTCATCATTCATAATCACTGATCATATTCATCATTCGTAATCTTTGTTCATATTCTTTGTTTAGGTTGTGTGGATCAAGAGAGGATTTGTGCCGGTAAAGGGGGTTCGACAATGAGTTTGATCTTGTTCCCTATTGTGGGTCGTATTCATATGTCCTTCTTTGGACTGTGACATACCCGAACCGCCCCCTACATGGATGCATGAATGCATAATTTGGGAGAAAAATCACATGCTCATAAGTCTTTTCTGGTTCATGTCTTTGCTCGTAGATCATTCATAGTCATGGATCATATTCATCATTCATAATCATTGATCATATTCATCATTCATAGTCATTGATCATATTCATCATTCATAATCACTGATCATATTCATCATTCGTAATCTTTGTTCATATTCTTTGTTTAGGTTGTGTGGATCAAGAGAGGATTTGTGCCGGTAAAGGGGGTTCGACAATGAGTTTGATCTTGTTCCCTATTGTGGGTCGTATTCATATGTCCTTCTTTGGACTGTGACATACGCCGAACCGCCCCCAACCCTCACTTAATCCACGTTGTATAAATCTTATACATATACATATATACATACATATCTTGTTCATGGAAAACATGCGCTAAAACATTTACTTATGCTTGAGAAACATTCATAATGCATGAACATGAGAACTTTTAACTCCTCAAACCATGACAAGGATCATACCAGAGCAGACAACTCACATTCACTAACAGGTCATCACATGGTATAACTCGCAACATGCATAAATCCTTCAAGTGCAGACAAGCTCATATTCATAAGGTAACATTAGACATCTCAACCTAGTACTCCCACGATATAGGGCTCTATTAGCCGGAGATCTTAATATATTCACTTACCTGGTTTCCTTAGCACTTGAGCTCCTTTCTCTTCAAACTTCTCCACCTAAACATTTACATTGCAGTAGTTAAAACAAAGTTCTAATAGTTCTAAGCTCGAGTTATCCTAAGATCTATTAGCTAAAGTCATTCCCGAATCCTTGGTTTGATATACTGTGCAAGAATCTGAAATTCAAAATAAAACAAACAGGTTCCACTATCGATTAAATCTGAGTTGATTACTTAAAATGTCCAGAATCGATTCGGGTTGGCATTACTACTCTCAGATTCTAAAATGTTCTAATGCTACTCGGCCATTGATAAAATCCGAGTTCAAATGCCGAGCTGAAAACAGAATTCCAAACACAAACAGATAACTACATTGTCCATTTCATACCTCGGGTGCGGATTCACAGAGGAATGCGGCTAGAAACTTGTCGTCGGCGAGGAAGACACTGATAGCAGAGAGTAAGGACGTGCGAGAGAAGAAATCGCCGAAAAGGGTGGTGTCGGCTATAGTTGTTTAAATGAGGTTTGAATCCTTTCCTTTTTCTTTAAATACTTGCCTCAATCCTCTATTATTACAACTTTGCCACCCAACCTAGTTTAGATCCACATGTAATTAATTAAGCTTGGCATAAATCCTAACTACGAAGGTTAAATATTTATGACCGTTAATACAGTTAAGAAAATCACCTGGCCGTTGACTCGGGTGTTACAATCTAGGTTTCTAAGTTATTCCCACCTCTAGATTCTTGGCTCTATATTCCTAGGTCGAGTAACACCAAAAGCCCAACATATTTACTATTTACTGACCAACCTTAATTTTTCTATACCGTGCCAGTCGTAATCTTTCCACGCATCCACTCTCGTCCTTGATTGAGTAATCTACTAAGATAGTACCTATTCCCTAAGGATTAACCATTTTTCCCAACCTGAGTATCACCTTGTGTTTTCTTTGATCATTTAATGCCTCAAAGTTTATTGGCTTTTTAACCTTAAATAAATCTCCCCTTATTTTCATCCTCGATATTGATCAATACTAACACTCCTACGTGAGCACTCAGATTTCACATTCACCATCTTTCCTCGATCAATCACATCCTCTAAAAATACTACAGTAATAATTACTTCCCATACCCTCTCAACAATTTACTTAAATTGAACCCTTAAATACCGTCTATACCTAAATACTCTCACTGTACGTAAATCTAAATATCTTACATTTTACTATCTCCTCTTATCCACGTAAACATACTAATGACACCTCGACGATTTGAGGTATCTTTCGATAAATTCGTTTCTAACTTCAAACTCCTCTCTGATTCATCATATCCTAGAACTCCAAGGGTTTGCTAACTAGGGTCCCATTTCTATCTATTTAAATCTTATCTCTCATAAGATATATCTCTCGAAGGGTAACAAAATCCATTTTGATGCTTAGCTTCTTCATTATAAAGTCTATCTCGCCTTGCATTTTAACCCACTGTATCCTCACCTTTATCGCTTAAAACGTAACTTACTCCGTCCCTAACGGCTATCACTTTCAACCAAGCTAACGTTTAAACTCACCTCAGGCTGACCATACCCCTTTTTCCCACATCCTTAGATTATAAGGTTTGCATTTCCATCATAATGTTCTCTAATCTCTCTATTCACAATCCTACTTCTATCTATTCCACGGATATTACGTTATTCGTTTCACTTTTCCAATAAAATTCCTAGCTATTCGAACTATCGGTTCACTATGTATATAAGTTGGCTCAAAGGATCAACTGAGGTTGTCTCGGTACTCTCGGGATTTCCTAATCCACTACAATCACAAAACAAACATGGGATCCTCTGAGGTTGTCTCGGTACTCTCGGCATTTTGGTTCTATTCCTGGACAGGGTTAAAGCAATCTAATCTTAGATATAAATTTACTAAAGGAAAGAAATACTTATAGTTGGTGAAGCACGTTGCATGGCGGCCAGCATTATCGGGTAATCCTTTGAACGACTCAACCATTTTGCTCTGACACCAACTTGTAAAGCCCCCGAACCCACCTTGGCTCGGTGCGCTACTTTGCTAACCAATACCACGTTTAGAACGAAGTTTAAAACAATTTTCCATTAAATTTTCATGTTTTTCGAACCTTCGAAAACAGTTGGAAAACATGCATAAAATACATGCCAAATGTGTTGGAAAAGGTCAGGTCAAAACATTTGGGAAATAGAATTTTTTTTTAAAAATTCAGTTTGGCTCACATTGGCACCGCGAGCGCGCACTGGGTGCGCGCGTCCTCCAGGCAGCGCATGCATCGTGCGCTGCCGCAGCGTGCACCGCACGTGCAATAGCGCACCACGCACGCGCAACCCCGTGCGCCTGCTAGGTGATCGATCGGCGCATAGTGCCGATCGATCAGCTACCAGAGCACCGATCGATCGGAGATGGTGCAGCACGCGCCCCGCCGGTGCCTGCGCACCACCTCTGGCCACCGCGCACCTCCTAGCCTTTTCTTTCAATTTTCTTCAACTTTTCCTCAACAAAAACTCCTAAAACTTATTCAAAACTTTTCTTGACATTTCCCACCTCCCGACACGTAAAAATCCAAGAAACGACTCTCAAGATTTAGCGAAAACGTGAAAATGGGTTAAAACGAACACAAATCCCTTTGTGAAAAATCAGGCAGCATAACGACTAAACTTTTTTAAAACCAAAAACCTGAAAATCAAATAGTTATACCATAACTCCCAAAACAATATTTACCAAATTTATAAAACCAATAACATTTACGTAAACAAAATCCAACAAGCCCAAAAGAGTTAGATCGGTGCAGGGGCGTGCGTTGCACCAACACCGATCGATCGGTGCTCTGGGAGCCGATCGATCGACCATACCTGAGAGCTAGTCGATTGATCAGCACTGTGTTCTGATCGATCGCCTAGCAAGCGCACGGGGTTGCGCACGCATGGCGTGCTGTTGCGTGCGTGGGGCGTGCAGCGGAAGCGCACGAAGATGCGCACCCAGTGCGCACGCGCGGCGCCCATGTGAGCCAAACTAAATTTTCTTAAAATTTTTCTATTTCCAAAATGTTTTGACCCAACCTTTTCCAACACGTTTGGCACGTATTTTATGCATATTTTCCAACCATTTTTTAGGGTTCGAAAAACCTGAAAATTTAATTAAAAATTTAATTAAAAATTATTTTAAACTTTGTTTTAAACGTGGTATTGGTTAGCAAATTAGCGCACCGAGTCAAAGTGGATTCGGGGGCGTTACAATTGTGGTGCAGCCTACGTTATCTTATGAGGAGAAACCGGTGAAAATTTTGGACTATGCAGTAAAGAAGTTACGCAATAAAGATATTCTATTGGTGAAGGTGTTGTGGCATAACCATAATGTTGAAGAGGCGACGTGGGAGCGGCAGCAGGATATGATGGAGCGCTATCCTGAGCTTTTTAGGTACGCAAATTTTGAGGACAAATTTTTTGTACGGAGGTTGGATTGTTACACCCGAGAATTTTCTATAACGTACGTAGCCCTAGTTAGGGTATGTCGTGAGAGTTTAACGTTAGTCCTAATGGTATCCTAATAAATTGAGTTGGAAAGTGATATTGTAAGTGAAATTTGAGAGAAACCCTAGGATTTTAGTGGTTAGATATTTTGTGGAGTTGAATTTTAACTAAAGGTAGCTTAAATGATCAAAAAGGGGAGTGAATTGTGAGGCATTCACGTTGAGTATGAGGGAAAGAATGAGGATGGGGTTGCTTTTAAAATTTATAAAATTTAGTGGAAAAATCAAAAAATGATGGAAATTCAAGGTTTAAAAAGGAAAGCTCTATTCTTCTTCTCCATTGCCTCCACGATTTTGCAGCCATTGTTAGGGTTTCTCCACCTTCTCTTCATCAATTTTTGCAAGGTTTTAAGGTGAGTTTTTATTAGGTTTTGTTGGCAATGTATTTTGGTGACGATTTTTGAGATTTTTGAGGTGTTTTGAGTGAGTTTGGTTAGAGTTTGGAAACTCTAAATGAGGGCTCCAAATTTTTGGTTTTCTTGGTGAGTTTTATTGATAAATGGTTGGTTTAAACTTTAGATAGGGTAGTTTAGTGTGTTTAGGTGGATAAATTAGAGAATGGATGTGAGTTTGTGAAAAACCAGTTTTGGTAAAATTCTTCACCGGTTCTGTTTTGGTGATTTCCGATTGGTCAAGTTGTTTGGCTGTTAATTTTGATTGTTGCAATGGATATTAAACGTATAGAGGTTTATGGAATGGGGTGGAACGTCTAAATCCGTTGAAAAACAAGTAAGTTATGGCCGATTGAAGTTTGGACACTAAAATTTGTAGGAAAATTGAGTTTTTAGAATTTACACTTTAAAGTGGTTTGATTGTTAGTTTTCCCTACTTGATAGGTTGACGAACGAGCAGGTAGCCTAGTTGAAGTAATTGAGCACGTGCCGGGAAATTAGATAAGTAGCGGAGTGTATTTGTTTTGCCTTCGGGCCTACACCAAGGAACGGTAGGGTTTATTGTTTGGTTGTCGTTTTGGTTTGTTTTTGAGTATTGTGTGAGTGTCATGCATCATGTTTTAAGTTACGAAAACAAGTTTTGTGCATGGTTTGAAAGGTGAGCATGAACCGTAAAAAAAATAAGAAGAAACGAAATGGGATCTTGAGTGGAGTCACCAGGTTGTGCAGGGTGCTGGGAAGCACTTGCGAGGGGCTCTACAAGAGACGTATCGTTGAAAATACGTAAGTGTCGTGAGTATGAATGCCTCGTCGTTAACGTGCAAGTAGACACTAGAGGATTCTATGATCCATGTGGGGGGACCCAGATGTGAGCTGGCTGATCTTGCTATGTGGGTCAAGATGTGGCCGTCCAATGAGCGGGGCTCGGATGTGTGCCCACTTGACTCACTTGTAAAAGTAAAAGATTAATGAAACGAAAACAACAGAGTGAGTAGAAACTGCATGTGTTAGGGAGTGTGTGCATTGTATGTGTTTGCATTCATTATTCCCTACTTGCTAAGCATTTGGCTTACGTTTTGTATTCTGTAGTGTAGACGACATCTTTACAGGTGAGCTACATGAAGGAGCCCAGGACTAGGGAGCAGTCGGCGATGCACGAGACATGCTGGTATGGGTACTTGTCGAGGCGTCTCAACCATGGTCTTCTGGGAGAGGTGTGGGGATCAGTATTTCATATTGTATATAGTTTTCTAACTATTTTGGATATTCGTGGAATTTGGTGTTTTGGTTAGAATTTGTTTGTATAAAGGATGGTGGTTTTATAAACTCTTGTAAATATTGTTTTGGAATAGTTTGAATATGTTTTATAAAAGTTTGAATTTCAGGTTGTGGTTTGAGAAAATTTTAGCTGTTATGCTGCTCGGTTTTTAATAAAGTAAACGACGTTTGTTTTTGTTAGCTTAAATGAGTTTAAGCACTATATTTTTGATGATTATGTTTTTAGTTTGGATAATTATGAAATATATGTTATGAATAATTGAAGTATTTTGTCTATTGCATTTATATGGAAATGCCCTCTGAAAAGGGGCATTAAGTGTTTCTGACGATTTTGTGGTTAAGTATTTTTAGTCTGAAACAAATAGTCCACAGTCAAGCTGTTAGCGATAGTCCACAGTTAAGGCGAAATCGCTTGTCCACGAAATGCTATCAGAAAAAAAAAAAAATCAAACGTCCCCGTCCTTGCGAGAGTTAGAATGTCACGTGAAAGTCAGGTGGTTTTTAAGTCAGACTCAATCGTCCACCGTCAACAGAAGAATCAAGACAGATCTTATCGTCCACGGTTGAAGAGAGACGCAGTCGTCCACGATAACTAAAGACCCAGTCGTCCACGATAACTAAAGACGTAGCTGTCCACGACAACTAAAGACGCAGTCGTCCACGCTCAAAAGACAGACGCTCGTCCACATTTAAAAGAATAGCGTCTTTGTCCAAAGTCTTAGCGTCAGAAATTTAAAATACCGCAAAGCAACAGTGACACTTGTCCAGTGCCTTAACTCCATATCATTTATGGAGTAGAACGAAAGCGACTTCAGAACGCAACGACTAGCTATCTATGTACGGATGTTTCTCCAACGATATATTTCCATATTCAGACGAGAAGCCCTAAAGAACTGAAGCCCATAACAGTAAAAGTATATAAGGGAAATAGAAGCTCGGAAGAAAGAACTTTTGAGAAAATTATCTCTAAATTTACACGAGCTGAAAGCCTTGAATACTCTCTGTATTTTTTATTCTACATCTCTCTATTTTTCCTGAATTTGAGATTCATCAGTGTGAGAGACTGTAGTCTGTGCTGAAAAGTATACTCTTACTTTTAAAGTGTAAAGGCAGTGGATTGTTGCCCGTGAAGAGCAATCCAATTTTTGTAAAAGGCTGTAGATCGACGCCCGTGAAGTGCGATCTGTTTTTCTCTGAGGAGAAGGAAAGAATCTTCAAGGGGGGAAACCTTGAAGCGTGGACGTAGGCAGGTTTTGGCCGAACCACGTTAAAAACTCTGTTGTAGTTTTTCTCTCTCTCTTTACTTTTATTGCTTGATTGTTTGCTGTTAATTAGAAGTTGAATACAAGAGAGATATTAATTAGATTAAGATTTTAAGAATTTAAAAAGTCTAATTCACCCCCATTTTAGACAATAACGATCTTTCAATTAGTATCAGAGAGGTTAAATATTGTCTAAGCTGTTATCTAGAAAATACTGTGATATTCGAAATGGCTTTCAACACCAACATAACACGGGTAGAGGGTCAATCTATTACTAGACCTCCATTCTTTGATGGGAATGATTATGTCTATTGGAAGTTTATGATGAGAATTTATGTTCAGGCTATAGACTATGACATATGGAACACCATAGAAAATGGCTCATTCAAGACCATGAAAACTGAGAATGGAATCGTTATTCCTAAGGACTCTCATGAATTAACAGAGTCTGATAAGAGAAATCTTGGGTATAAATGCCAAAGTTATAAACACCCTATACTGTGCACTGAACCGTGATGAATTTAATAGAATTAAAGGGTGTGATAGTGCACAAGAGATATGGCACTTACTGGAAGTCACACACGAGGGAACAAATCAAGTGAAAGAAGGCAAAATGAGTATGTTAGTTCACGAGTATGAACTGTTTACCATGTCAAAGGATGAATCAATTAGTTCTATGTTTACTCGTTTTACTAACATTACTAATGGCTTAAAAACTCTTGGTAAGATGTACTCAAGTGAAGAACAGGTAAGGAAGATTCTGAGATGCCTACCGAGAGCATGGCAACCAAAAGTGACAGCCATACAAGAGACTAGGGATCTCAAAGTGCTCAAGCTTGAAGAGTTCATTGGTTCTCTGATGACTCATGAGATAACCATGAGAGTCAATGACAAAGAAGATCTCAAAGAGAAAGAGATCAGCAAAAAGAAGGACATTGCCCTCAAAGCTTCCTCAAGCAAGCAGGAAGAATCAAAGGAGGTAGATGATGATGAGGATATAGCTCTCATCACTAGGAGATTCAGCAAATTCCTCCAACGGAAGAGGATGCAAGAAAAAAGATTTCCAAAGGGTGAGAAATCCCAAAGAGAAAAGGAAATCACATGTTTTGAGTGTGACAAGCCTGGTCACATGAAGACAGACTATCCTCAAGCTAAAAAAGGTCCCAAGAAGTTCAAAAAGAGAGCTATGAAGGCGACTTGGGACGACAGTGAGAGTGACTCTTCTTCAAAAGATGAGAAAGTAGCCAACCTGTGCTTCATGGCACATGATAATGAGATTAGCATTTCCTTAAGTGAGAGTGAAGTTGATGATGATGGTGATATGATAGATGCCTTTAATGATTTAGTTAAGCAATTTGGTATGCTTAAATCTAGATACAACCTATTAAAAAAGCAGAATACTGATCTAATTGAAAAGCATGTCGAAGAGTTAGGTCTGCATGTAAGAGAGATAGCTGATCTTAAAAGCAAAAATGAGGATTTGAATTATATCGTGCTTAAGTTCACAAATGGTACCAATAACTTAAACATGGTGATAGGAAATCAGAGAGCTACTTTTGATAAAGCAGGTTTAGGTTATGATAAGTTTAATAAGAACTTATTTGTTAAACCAACTATCTGCCATGCTTGTAATGAGATAGAACACAAGTCATATGAATATCCTTTATAGTTTAATAAGAAACCGGGTAGTAAATTACAGTGGGTTCCTAAAGAAACCAAAACTAACACTAGGACCCAAAAGATTTGGGTACCAAAGAAGACAACTTGATCTTCTGTTTTGCAGGTTGATTGCTCTCCCGGGAAAAATCAGTGGTGTCTCGACATTGGATGCTCGAGGAATATGACGGGAGATTCAACAAAATTTGCTGTTGTCAACAAAAAGAAAGGAAATGTTACTTTTGGTGGAAACCAGAAAGGAAAAATTGTTGGCATCGACAATATAGGTAATCCTAGCAACCCCACTATTGAAAATGTTCTGTTAGTAGAGGGATTGAAACATAATTTACTAAGCATCAGTCAATTGTGGGACAAAGGCTATAAAGTTACATTTAAATCAAATGCATGTGTGATCAAAGACATTTCAAATAACAATGTTCTGTTTAAAGGATATACAAAGAAAAATGTCTATATTATTGATCTGGATAATTTTGAGCATGTTGATAAAAAATATTTTGCTGTAAATTCTTCAAATGATAGTTGGATTTGGCATAGGAGATTAGGACATGTATGTATGGATACCTTAGCTAAGATTACTAAGGATAATTTAGTTAGAGGGATCCTCAAGATATCCTTTGAGAAGGATAAGGTCTGTAAATCCTGCCAAATGGGTAAGCAGATCAAAAGTTCCTTTGCATCGAAGAATGCAATCTCTACTTCTAAGCCTCTTTAATTTCTTCACATGGACCTCTTCGGTCCTTCTAATGTAGCCAGCTTAGGAGGTAAATTTTATGCCTTTGTCATTGTAGATGACTTCTCTAGGTTCACATGGGTATTCTTTCTTAAGTCCAAAGATGAAACTTTTGATACATTCTCTAGCTTTAGGAAAAGAGTTCAAAATGAAAAGGAGCTCACCATAGTTGCTATTCGTAGTGATCATGGTGGAGAATTTGAAAATGAGAAATTTGAACTCTTGTGTCTCAAGTATGAAATTGAGCACAACTTCTCCTCCCCTAGAACTCCTCAACAAAAGGGTGTTGTTGAGAGGAAAAATAGGTCCCTTCAAGAGCTTGCCAGAATCATGCTGAATGAAAATTCTCTTCCAAAGTATTTCTGGGCTGAAGCTATCTCTACAGTATGTTATGTGCTTAATCAAGTCTCTATAAGACCTATTCTTGAGAAAACAACATATGAACTTTGGAATGGAATGTAAATATTTCATTGTTAACACTAAGGATAACTTAGGAAAATTCGATTCCAAATCTGATCTTGGAATCTTCCTTAGCTACTCTCTCTCCAGTAAGGCTTATAGAAAGTTCAATAGGAGAACTCTAGTTGTAGAAGAATCTGTACACGTCAACTTCGATGAGACTCCTCAATCCACAATCAATGTTGATGAGGATGATACTTTAGAAAATTATCTAGATTTCCTTTTCTTAGATGAGCCTACTGATACCCTTCAAAGAGAAAACTCTCTCGAAATTATTCCTGTCAAGGATGAAATTGTTGCTCTGCCTTGAGACTAGAAATATGTGAGAAATCATCCATTAAATGAAGTTTTAGGTGATCATTCATTAGGAGTGAAGACTAGAACCTCTCTTAGGAATCTATGTGCCATTGTGGCATTCATTTCCCAAATAGAGCCTAAGAAATTTGAAGAAGCTGAATTGGATGAAAATTGGATAGTTGCAATGCAAGAAGAGCTAAACCAATTTGAAAGGAACAATGTTTGGGAACTTGTTCCAAAACCAGTTGATCATCCAATTATAGGAACAAAATGGGTGTTTAAAAACAAGATGGATGAAAGTGGCATAGTTATTAGAAATAAAGCCAAATTAGTTGCTAAAGGTTATAATCAAGAAGAAGGAATTGATTTTGAGGAAACCTTTGCACCAGTAGCTAGGTTAGAGTCTATTAGGATGCTCTTAGCATTTGCTTGCTACAAAAACTTCACACTCTTTCAAATGGATGTAAGGAGTGCTTTTTTAAATGGTTATATCATGGAAGAAGTTTGTGTAAAGCAGCTCTTAGGATTTGAAAACTATGAAAAACTTGACCATGTTTACAAACTTAGAAAAGCTCTCTATGGACTTAAACAGACTCCTAGAGCTTGGTATGATAGATTGAAGAATTTTCTTAAGAAAAGGAAGTTCAAAAAGGGTAACACTGATTCAACTCTATTTATCATGCAAAAGGATAAAGATATTCTGTTAGTTCAAATCTATGTCGATGACATTATTTTTGGGTCAACTAATGTCTCTATGTGTGATGAATTTTCTTCCCTAATGCAAAGTGA
Organism: Begonia masoniana; assembly: GCA_022432975.1. NCBI lineage: Eukaryota > Viridiplantae > Streptophyta > Magnoliopsida > Cucurbitales > Begoniaceae > Begonia > Begonia masoniana. Next base: position 19,083,691 of record CM039516.1, on the reverse strand, counting down.
ATTTGAAATGAGTATGATGGGGGAGCTAAAATTCTTCTTAGAATTCCAAATTAGCCAAAAATCCGATGGTATTTTTTTCTGCCAAGAAAAATACATCAAAGACCTCTTGAAAAGATTCAGATTAGAATCCTCTAAGTCCTCTAGAACTCCCATGAGTACCACTACCAAATTGGACAAAGATGAAAACGGAATAAGTGTTGATATTAAAAAATATCGTGGTATGATTAGATCTTTGTTATATTTGACAGCTAGTGGGCCAGATATCCTCTTTAGCGTTTGTCTCTGTGCTAGGTTCCAAGCTGCTCCTAAGGAATCCCACTTAAATGCAGTCAAGAGAATATTCAAATATTTGAGTGGAACTCATGTTCGGGTACCTCTTTTGATCTGATAGGATATTCAGACTCAGATTATGCTGGAAGTCTAGTTGATAGGAAAAGCACCAATGGAATATATCAATTCCTTGGTGAATCTCTAGTTTCCTGGAACTCCAAGAAGCAAAATTCTGTTGCACTTTAAACGACTGAAAGTGAATATATTGCTACTGGCAGTTGTTGTGCACAAATGCTTTGGATGAAGCAAACTCTAGAAGATTACAATCTTTTCTATGATAGGATTCCTATTCGGTGTGACAACACCAGTGCCATAAATATTTCCAAGAATCCCATCCAGCATTCTAGAACAAAGCACATCGAGGTTAGGTATCACTTCATCAGAGATCATGTTCAAAGAGGTGATATTTCATTAGAATTTGTCAATTCTGTTGACCAATTAGCCGATATATTTACCAATCATTTGGATGAAAAGACCTTCAATAGTATAAGAATAAGGTTAGGTCTTATTCGGATTTAGAAAAACTGAGGTTCTTCTGCTGTTGGAGAATATTGAATAATAGAGCAGAATGGTCTATGAAGACATGGACATTGTCAATGTTGTCTAAATGGACGATCTCCACAATTTCCTTCTCTGAGAAAAAAAATGGTCACAATGGACGTTGACCGTGGACGTTGACAATATTTACTTATGATGGACGTTGTCAATGGACTTTGTCCATGGATGTTGACAATAGTCTCTGTCAATAGATCGTCATTATCTGGTTTATAAACTATTTCAGAATGTAACGACCCCGGCCAGGAGCCGTCACGTGTTCATATCCTTTCATTAATCGTTTGCTTGACTTTTACTATTATTACATTCACTTACTATCTCTCAACAGACTTTCACATTCTACATATATATTTTTTTTTCTAAACTGGTAATAGAGACGCAGAACCATTAAGGAAGACGAACCCTCTCGTGCCCGACTTCCCATGCCTCGTCGGCTCAACTTTCCTTCGGCATCTGCCGATGACGTCATCCGGAAGACTAAACCATCATACAACTATCCTTCGGCATCTGCCGATGACGTCATCCGGAAGACTAAACCATCATACAACTATCCTTCGGCATCTGCCGATGACGTCATCCGGAAGACTAAACCATCATACAACTATCCTTCGGCATCTGCCGATGACGTCATCCGGAAGACTAAACCATCATACAACTATCCTTCGGCATCTGCCGATGACGTCATCCGGAAGACTAAACCATCATACAACTATCCTTCGGCATCTGCCGATGACGTCATCCGGAAGACTAAACCATCATACAACTATCCTTCGGCATCTGCCGATGACGTCATCCGGAAGACTAAACCATCATACAACTATCCTTCGGCATCTGCCGATGACGTCATCCGGAAGACTAAACCATCATACAACTATCCTTCGGCATCTGCCGATGACGTCATCCGGAAGACTAAACCATCATACAACTATCCTTCGGCATCTGCCGATGACGTCATCCGGAAGACTAAACCATCATACAACTATCCTTCGGCATCTGCCGATGACGTCATCCGGAAGACTAAACCATCATACAACTATCCTTCGGCATCTGCCGATGACGTCATCCGGAAGACTAAACCATCATACAACTATCCTTCGGCATCTGCCGATGACGTCATCCGGAAGACTAAACCATCATACAACTATCCTTCGGCATCTGCCGATGACGTCATCCGGAAGACTAAACCATCATACAACTATCCTTCGGCATCTGCCGATGACGTCATCCGGAAGACTAAACCATCATACAACTATCCTTCGGCATCTGCCGATGACGTCATCCGGAAGACTAAACCATCATACAACTATCCTTCGGCATCTGCCGATGACGTCATCCGGAAGACTAAACCATCATACAACTATCCTTCGGCATCTGCCGATGACGTCATCCGGAAGACTAAACCATCATACAACTATCCTTCGGCATCTGCCGATGACGTCATCCGGAAGACTAAACCATCATACAACTATCCTTCGGCATCTGCCGATGACGTCATCCGGAAGACTAAACCATCATACAACTATCCTTCGGCATCTGCCGATGACGTCATCCGGAAGACTAAACCATCATACAACTATCCTTCGGCATCTGCCGATGACGTCATCCGGAAGACTAAACCATCATACAACTATCCTTCGGCATCTGCCGATGACGTCATCCGGAAGACTAAACCATCATACAACTATCCTTCGGCATCTGCCGATGACGTCATCCGGAAGACTAAACCATCATACAACTATCCTTCGGCATCTGCCGATGACGTCATCCGGAAGACTAAACCATCATACAACTATCCTTCGGCATCTGCCGATGACGTCATCCGGAAGACTAAACCATCATACAACTATCCTTCGGCATCTGCCGATGACGTCATCCGGAAGACTAAACCATCATACAACTATCCTTCGGCATCTGCCGATGACGTCATCCGGAAGACTAAACCTAAACCATCATACAACTATCCTTCCTTCGGCATCTGCCGATGACGTCAGCCGGAAGACTAAACCACAAACAACTACCCTTCGGCATCTGCCGATGACGTCATCCGGAAGACTAACCATCATACAACTATCCTTCGGCATCTGCCGATGACGTCAACCGGAAGACTAAACCACAAACACTACCCTTCGGCATCTGCCGATGACGTCATCCGGAAGACTAAACCAACAAACAATTAACTCTCGGCATCTGCCGATGACGTCAACTGGAAGATTGCCTCGTCCAGCTTCCGTCTTACGGTAGAGAACACTAAATCATCAAATGACTCCTTCCAACAGAAAGAAAACACAACTCATTCAAAATGCATAGAGCGGAAGACTTAAGCAACAGACGACCATTTATAAATCTATATAATCATTCCCTGACTCAGTGATCCACTAGACAGTTTCAAAGCTCAACGTTTTAAAATAATCTCATCCTACTTAAACCACCATATTCTTTAACATACTGTAACATAAGAGTCTTAACCAGGGGTCATAAATCGCCTCTCCAGTCCTGCACTGTCACCTTGAGCATCCTCCAGCAACCAGCCCTAAGCATCCTCTTTGAACATAACATCCTCACCTGAACCTTCTTCACCTACACCATAAGGTTTAACTATAAGCCTAATGCTTAGTAAGGAATGCATGCTGACAGATATACATGAGTACACATTTAAAGAGACATTATTCATAAACCATTCTTCATTCATTGGGAGAATTCGCGAGCCATACATATCATTAACTCGGCCTCCACCAGTGGGAGAATTCGCGAGCCATACATATCATTAACTCGGCCTCCACCAGTGGGAGAATTCGCGAGCCATACATATCATTAACTCGGCCTCCACCAGTGGGAGAATTCGCGAGCCATACATATCATTAACTCGGCCTCCACCAGTGGGAGAATTCGCGAGCCATACATATCATTAACTCGGCCTCCACCAGTGGGAGAATTCGCGAGCCATACATATCATTAACTCGGCCTCCACCAGTGGGAGAATTCGCGAGCCATACATATCATTAACTCGGCCTCCACCAGTGGGAGAATTCGCGAGCCATACATATCATTAACTCGGCCTCCACCAGTGGGAGAATTCGCGAGCCATACATATCATTAACTCGGCCTCCACCAGTGGGAGAATTCGCGAGCCATACATATCATTAACTCGGCCTCCACCAGTGGGAGAATTCGCGAGCCATACATATCATTAACTCGGCCTCCACCAGTGGGAGAATTCGCGAGCCATACATATCATTAACTCGGCCTCCACCAGTGGGAGAATTCGCGAGCCATACATATCATTAACTCGGCCTCCACCAGTGGGAGAATTCGCGAGCCATACATATCATTAACTCGGCCTCCACCAGTGGGAGAATTCGCGAGCCATACATATCATTAACTCGGCCTCCACCAGTGGGAGAATTCGCGAGCCATACATATCATTAACTCGGCCTCCACCAGTGGGAGAATTCGCGAGCCATACATATCATTAACTCGGCCTCCACCAGTGGGAGAATTCGCGAGCCATACATATCATTAACTCGGCCTCCACCAGTGGGAGAATTCGCGAGCCATACATATCATTAACTCGGCCTCCACCAGTGGGAGAATTCGCGAGCCATACATATCATTAACTCGGCCTCCACCAGTGGGAGAATTCGCGAGCCATACATATCATTAACTCGGCCTCCACCAGTGGGAGAATTCGCGAGCCATACATATCATTAACTCGGCCTCCACCAGTGGGAGAATTCGCGAGCCATACATATCATTAACTCGGCCTCCACCAGTGGGAGAATTCGCGAGCCATACATATCATTAACTCGGCCTCCACCAGTGGGAGAATTCGCGAGCCATACATATCATTAACTCGGCCTCCACCAGTGGGAGAATTCGCGAGCCATACATATCATTAACTCGGCCTCCACCAGTGGGAGAATTCGCGAGCCATACATATCATTAACTCGGCCTCCACCAGTGGGAGAATTCGCGAGCCATACATATCATTAACTCGGCCTCCACCAGTGGGAGAATTCGCGAGCCATACATATCATTAACTCGGCCTCCACCAGTGGGAGAATTCGCGAGCCATACATATCATTAACTCGGCCTCCACCAGTGGGAGAATTCGCGAGCCATACATATCATTAACTCGGCCTCCACCAGTGGGAGAATTCGCGAGCCATACATATCATTAACTCGGCCTCCAGCGAGCCATACATATCATTAACTCGGCCTCCACCAGTGGGAGAATTCGCGAGCCATACATATCATTATCTCGGCCTCCACCAGTGGGAGAATTCGTGAGTCATACTTAACATAGTCTTTTCCTCCGTTCTGCACTTAATCATGGTTACATTTACTTTTCATGTTCTCAACTTAATCATAAACGTGGACATAATACATAGACATGAGGTTCATAGAGAAAAGTCTTACCATAATGGCAAGTAAAACATCCTGTAACTTACATTTACTTACACAAATACTTCATATCATGGAAAATAGATAGTTGTAGTCAACAGACAAACATCACAGTGATTTCCTAATACCCTTGCAGTGTAGGGCCCTAGTGGACGGAAATCTTAATACATTCACTTACCTGGATTCCTTAGCGATCCGAACTTCCTCTCTTTAACTTCTTCACCTAAAACATGTACATTACAGTAGTTAAAACAAAGTCCTAATAGTCCTAATCATAAACCATCCTAGGATCTAATAGCTAAAGTCATTCCGATTCCTCTGCTTGACACACTGCAGTCTGAAATCCGAAACTAGGTGGACAGGTTTTACCATTGATTAAATCCGAGTTGGTTACTTAAAATGTTCAGAATCGATTCGGGATGACATTTCTACTCTCAGATTTTAAAAGGTCTTAAACTACTCGGCCACTGCTAAAAATCCGAACTCAGTGCCGAGCTGAAAACAGAGCTCTATTTACGAATGAATGACTACATTGTCCATTTCATACCTCGGGTGTGGATTTGCAGAGAAGAGCAAGCTCGAAACCAGCCGTCGGTAAGGGAAGTTCTGGTAGCCGAGAGCAAGAACTTGGGAAAGAAGGAATCGCCGAGAGGGAATGTCGGCTACAGTGGTAATAAATGAGGTTTAAGGTTTCCATTTCCTATTTATACCTAATCCATCAATTTTAATTACAAAACTGCCACCCAACCTAGTTTTACTCAACTTGTAATAATTTTATCTTAACATTAAATTGAAATCATAAAGGTTAAATAAGAGGGTGACGATGAAAATGGTCAGAAAATCACCTGGCCGAAATGTCGGGTGTTACACAGAAGCCCTACATTTAAACTTCCCGCGCTCTGTCGACTCGTCTAACGCTTCCTATTTCTCTCTACTTTTTGACTCCGACTCTTCATTTCTCTCGACTCCTCTCGTGCTCTAAAATCTCTCTCAGAAAACCTAATGGCATCTTCTTCCCACGCTCCTCAAGTCTTCTCGAGGAAGAAGCAAAAGCTTTCTCACGGTGAGAATGCTCAATCGACCCCCAGACCCTCCATCTCTCGTTTGGCCGAGTCATGAGTTCCTCAACCATGCTTCTTTTAAGAGGTATTACGAAGATTTTGAATTCAAGCCAATTATTCATTCTAGGGGGATTATTTTTGAGGGTCTAACTGGTATCGATCTAGAAGAACCCTTATCAAGTTTGGGGTTGATAGGACTATTTGTTTCTGGAGAAGTTTATTATGAAAACCCCAATCGGATGTTCTATGCAAATCTGGAACACTTTACCAAATCCCTAGTTCTTAGGAGTTACATATATGGCCCACACATTGAGCTCACACAGGACTTAATGCATCAAATCCTACGCTGTGAGTTCTTAAATGGTACCCGAAGGGTTTATGAGGCCACAACAACTCCGTCTTTTCTTACAAAACCTGTAGGCAATGAATTACTTCAACTGATTGCCAAGGATCCCGCTAATGCTCCTCTCAAGTTGAAAAGCAAAGACTTGATCCCCTAGGGCCAGAGTTGTTCACCAGATGATTCATTACAACATTCTGCATGTAGAAGGTCATAGAGACCATGTAAGTGGCATGGATCTCTTTATGCTAAATCAATTCTTTAAGGTTGAACCCTTCTCCGTCGGTTTCATCGTATTAAACCGAATGCTGCCAGTTGTTACCAGTGGCTCAAATTCCTTACCTTACAATCTTCTGCTCATGAAGATTTTTAATTGGTTTGGGGTTCATTATCCTGCGTCTGACAAGCCCGTAACCTTAAAAAATTCTGACTTCTTTTCTACCTCAACCTTTTCACGAATGGGCATTACCAGGAATAACCAAGGTGTGTTCGTTGCAAGAGAGGGCCGAAGTGGTCCTCAAAGTGAGTTGGGTGTACATGTTGTACAAGTTGGTTCCCCAAGAGCTGCCCGAAGGCATCCCACTAGGAGGTTAATTCTTCAAGATGAAGAAGAAGTTACATGTGTGCAAGATGACACTCTTATTTCTAAGCTTGCACCTCCTCCAGTCCTTCTCCTTCCAGCTCAAGAGGAGGTCACTCATGAGAAATTCAGTGCACCTGAACCTCCTACAGTCCAAGTTGCTTAACCTTGCACATCTCATCCCGTCAGTCCAACTCCAGCTCCTTCTCTTGCTCGTATTCCTCCTCAATCCAACCATCCTTCTACCTCTCAAATGAAGAATACTATTTCTGAAGATATTCAGGATGAGCTCAGGGCAAACATTGCCAGCCTAGGGACCAGTCTCGAATCTTTCCAAACACAGTATAACTCTCATCGTACTCAATTTGAGGCCCTTGTCCTGACCAAACTTGATCATCTTGAGACTACCAATAAAGATCTGCTCAATTAGACCAAAATGGACTTGAGCAAGGACCTTGACTTAGTCTTTGATCAATTGACTTCCTGGATGAATAGACTTGAAGAATCTCTCTCAAGGACCCTTAGGTCTATACAGTCTGACATCCAAGCTCTTCAACTTGATCAGTTTGACTCTCTTTGCTTCTCAGCGGATTGTTCTGTAGATTTTCTTCCTCCAATCTTCAGACCTGAGTTTGATGAGGCTGTGAATTCAAGGCCCTTGAATATTCAGGATGCTGAGCTTAGGTTCGTTGATCCTTCTGGTCCATCTGTCACCGAGTCCCCTTCTAAGCTTCACTGTTCAATGGCTGCTATTCCAACTGGTCCACCGGTAGAGCCACCACCCTATCTGGATTTGGTCGTGTATAGAGGTCCTTTTCAGCCTTCTGCTCCTTCTGCTCCTTCTCCTGATCTTGAACCACTGACAGTTCCTGATATCAATTTGAACTTTTCAGTGTCACCATCTATCATGAAGGAGTTGTGGAAGTGCCTTTTGGATTTAGACTAAATAGAAGGCTTTATTTTTTTGTGAACAATTTTACAGAATCTATAGTTATAATTTTCTCCATATACTAATGTTGTGTAGTTGACTGTCTTTCTCTGAATTGTGTTGAATGCCCTGCTTTCTTTATTTTTGATAATGTCAAAGGGGGAGATAAATAAGGATGGTAGTGAATGATAAATAAGGATTGTCTTTTGGGTTTCATGCATAGAATATGGAGAAGTTGGAAAATTAAGGATTGTCTTTTGGGTTTCATGCATAGAGTATGGGGGAGTTGGAAAATTTTGTTATCATTCTGATTGTTTACGGGGGAGAAACTAGTTAATCATAATATATATTTGTCATCATCAAAAAGAGGAAGATTGTTAGCTTAAATGCGTTTAAGCACTATATTTTTGATGATTATGTTTTTAGTCTATTTAATTATGAAATATATGTTATGATAATTAGAGTATTTTGTCTATTGCATTTATATGGAAATGCCCTCTGAAAAGGGGCATTAAGTGTTTCTGACGATTTTGTGGTTAAGTGTTTTTAGTCTGAAACTAACAGTCCACAGTTAAGGCGAAATCGCTTATCCACGAAATGCTATCAGAAAAAGAAATCAAACGTCCTCGTCCACGCGAGAGTTAGAATGTCACGTGAAAGTCAGGTGGTTTTTAAGTCAGACTCAATCGTTCACCGTCAACAGAAGAATCAAGATAGATCTTATCGTCCACGGTTGAAGAGAGATGCAGTCGTCCACGATAACTAAAGACGCAGTCGTCCACGGTTGAAGAGAGACGCAGTCGTCCACGATAACTAAAGACGCAGTCATCCACGATAACTAAAGACGCAGTCGTCCACGCTCAAAAGACAGACGCTCGTCCACATTTAAAAGAATAGTATCTTCGTCCAAAGTCTTAGCGCCAGAAATTTAAAATACCGTGAAGCAACAGTGACACTCGTCCAGTGCCTTAACTCCAGATCATTTATGACGTAGAACGAAAGTGACTTCAGAACGCAACGGCTAGCTATCTATGTACCGATGTTTCTCCAACGGATATATTTCCATATTCAAACGAGAAGCCCTAAAGAACTGAAGCCCATAATAGTCAGAGTATATAAGGGAAATAGAAGCTCGGGAGAAAGAACTTTTGCAAAAATTATCTTTGAATTTACACGAGCTGAAAGCCTTGAATGCTCTCTGTATTTTTTATTCTACATCTCTCTATTTTTCCTGAACTTGAGATTCATTAGTGTGAGAGACTGTAGTCTGTGCTGAAAAGTATACTCTTACTTTTAAAGTGTAAAGGCAGTCGATTGTCGCCCGTGAAGTGCGATCTGTTTTTCTCTGAGGAGAAGGAAAGAATCTTCAAGGGGGGAAACCTTAAAGCGTAGACGTAGGCAGGTTTTGGCCGAACCACGTTAAAAACTCTGGTGTTGTTTTTATCTCTCTCTTTACTTTTATTGCTTGATTGTTTGCTGTTAATTAGAAGTTGAATACAAGAGAGATATTGATTAGATTAAGATTTTAAGAATTTAAAAAGTCTAATTCACCCCCCTCTCATACAATAATGATCATTCAGTTTTAACCCATTTTCACGTTTTTGCTAAAGTTGGAAACTCATGTTTTCTGGGATTTCTATGTGTCAAGGAGTCGGGAATGTTGGGAAAAGTTTTTGGGAAATTTTTAGTGTTTTGGTAGGATGAAATTTAATGAAAAATGGAGAAAAGTGGAATGGGGTCGAAGTGAAGCGCTCCTGGCGCGCAGGTGCTGGCTGGGCGTGCGCAGCAGGTGCGAGTGTAACGCCCCGAGTTTTATAAACCAGGTTCGTTACTCATAACCCGGACATAACTAAGAAATTTTGGACCAATTTAAAACTTCGCTCGAAAGTCAAAATTTGACATTTTTCTAAAACCTCAAAAAGTTAAAACTTGCAGTGAAAATTCTTTTGAGCAGAATAGAATTAAGCAAAGCTATAAAATAATATTAAAAAAAAAATCTGTTAAAGTATTAAGAAAGTAACTCGGCCAGAAGAGATGAAGGCTTAAGCGTGAAATACTCAAAGTTCTTAAAAGTCAAACACATCATCCGCTGAGAAAAGTCAACGAAAAGGATAAAAACAAAACCGAAGGTTTCCACCGATGACGTCAGCCGGATGAATCATTCATCAAACTTCTGCCGACTGCAAAACGACAAGTTTTATTACTCGCGTCTACCAATGACGTCAGCAGAATGATTCGTTCATCCAGCCTCTGCCGACTACAAGACGACAAAACTTTTACTCACGTCTTCCGATAGAACAAGCTTCATATACCGATCACAAAACGACAAAAGACCCTTGCTCACCTCTTCCGATAGAACAAACTACATATACCGATCACAAAACGACAAACCTCTACTACATCATCTGATAGGTTTAATACCCGACATACATCGATCGCTAAACGACAAAAGACTTTTACCTTCATCATCTGATGGATAAAATACTCGACATCATCCGGTTACAAAACGACAAAAGACTTTTACCTCCATCATCTGATGGATAAATACTCGACATCATCCGGTTACAAAACGACAAATTTTCTACTTATATCTTTCGATGGCTTCCACTGAAGACATCATCCGATGACTTTACTGAAGACATCTTCTGATAGACAACAGAACAACAACTCTACATCTGCTGATAGACATCATCTACCGATAGATCAAAAATACTCAACGAAAACAGCGTAGCAACAATTTCACTCTAACAAGAAAGCTCCTACTGCCAGTAGAACATGAACATTTTACTAAAAACCATTCAAAACTATTTAAATCAGTGTATTACTCCAAAATATGGTAAAACTACTATTAAACTGACAGAGTATCTTCAACAGAAAAGTCTCAAGATGTATTCCAAAAACATTAAAACTACTACTGTCATAAAAACTCAACGTACATAAATTGAAACATTGTCAACTAAACCTTCACAACTACTGACATCAGTTAAACCGCCCCGTCAGCTGCCAGTTCGATGCATGAATGCACCACTCCAACCTGCCTAGCTCTCAACAAACTCAGGGAACACACATGTTGTCTTTTCTTCACCTACATCACAAAACTCATCTATTAGCCTAATACTAAATAAGTGAAGCAATCATGAAATGAAATGCTGAAATGTAAATCTTAATCATGCAGTTTCTACTTTCTCAGCTCAGTTGCATTCACATTCATCGTAATCTGATCTCAATATTCCATTGGGAGTGAGATCAACTCTCGCAAAGTCATAAATCCTCTTCATCAATTAAGGGGCGGATTAATTCCCTTAACAGCTATAAAGATCCCCAGGTTCCCTTGGGAGTGGGATCAACTCTCCCAATGTTATAAATCCACTTCATCAATTAAGGGGCGGATTAATTCCCTTAACAGCTATAATGATCCCCAGGTTCCCTTGGGAGTGGGATCAACTCCCCCAATGTTATAAATCCACTTCATCAATTAATGGGCAGATTAATTCCCTTAACAGCTATAATGATACGTTCTGTTCATGCCTCACCATACATTCTATGTAAATTCATTTTCGTATTCTTTCAAAACATAATGCATGACCAAACTGAAAACATTTAACATACAGAAAACCTACTGTTTTGTGATGTAAGCCCGAGGGCACAAGCACACTTCACTTACCTGGCTCTCCAAGAAATGCTCGGTGTTGCAAACAACTTTGGGAGCTTACTCAACCTAAAACCATGGACAGATTATCGATTAGATTTTACTAAACCTCATTCTACACTATCCCGAAGCCTAAGGAAACTAGTTTTGGAGCTTAGTTCGTTATACATATCCAATTACCACAAAACCCGAATTAGTTCGCTCACAGCATTCTCGAAACTCACATTTATCCACTCCCAAAATCATCGATAGTTACCAATGCAGCAAGGAATCGAAATAGAACTCACCTAGTTTGGAGAAAATCGGATGGAAGAATCGCCTAGAGGGCTCTGCTACTTGAGCTGAATATCGAGAGGGGAGAGTAGAAAAAAAGTGGCGGCTACAGTGCATTAAATCCAAAATCTCTTTCCTTAAATGCGTTATCCACTTTTTAAACTTCCAATTACCCTAATGCCCTTGCCTAGTCATCCATTAACCCTACTTTTTTTATTGCCAAAAAATGTGCCATTAATTTAAAAAAAGAATGTAGAATTGGTTTGATAGAACCAGGTATTACAGCGAGAGGCGCGCTACGTGGGCGCACGCAGTGCCCAGTGCCGATTGATTGGCAGACTTCACTGTCACTGATCGAGCAACTCGAGTGCGTGCGTGCTGCGCGCTCCTGATGCGCGCGCGTGGCGCCCTTCATGGGCCACTTAGATTTTTTTAAAAAAAATTTCCCGTTTCAAATATGTTTTAACTCGATATTTTATGACACGTATTTTATGCACATTTTCCAACTGTTTTTGAGGGTTCAAAAAATCCAAACATTGAGCAAAAATTTTATCAAAAACTATTTTAAATTACGTTTTAAATGTGGTAAGTGTGAGAAAAGTAGCGTACCGAGCCGGTGTGGGTTCAGGGGCATTACATTTTTTTGGCCTCGGCCATTTCCTAATTGCCTTACTTTTTCTTCATCCACCGATACTCCTATTGAACTAACTACATAACCAAAAAACACTACCGAATCCATGCAAAATGTACACTTCTTTAAGTTAGCGTATAGTTGATTTTCTCTTAAAGTATTAAAAACTGAATTCAAGTATTCAACATGTGCACTTTGAATTTTATTATAAACTAAGATATCATCATTGTCACAACTCGTATGTCGCAACTCACTTGACATACATTTAAATTTTCTTGTAAAATTTTTTGAAAACTAAAATAGCCGAACTTGAACTTTTAAACCACTTTAAATCATTTTAAAATAAGTGAGAAACATTTATAAAATAAGTTTGGAAGTATTCATTTGAAGTTGGTTTAGGTTTTAAAAAATTCTCAAAACATCACATTAGGAACGCCTCGCTCGCGCATAGGCTGTTTCCGTACGCACCACGCCTCCTTTTCCCCTTCTTCCTCCTTTTCTTCATTTAAACACCTAATAACAGTTCATAAAAACTATCCTTTCAACCAACCTCTCATAACCTATAAACATTATCCAAAATCCCTTAAACCTAACATACTCATTTCAAAATCTTTTTCAGTAAAACTACAAATCATCAGGGATGTAACAGAAGTCTTAAAATGTAGAAAATCTATATATTAAATACATTTCTCTTTCAGACTGTATTTAAACACAAGCATTTTCAGTATTTTCAAAAACATAAAATGTAATAACCCAAAATTTTACCGAGTAAATTAAAAGTCTTGTTAGAATTTCCGTGAGGGATTTTAACGAGTTATTTAGTTTATTAAAACTTAAGATTTTATTTGAAAGAGGATTTTCAAAATTTTAGGTCGAGAGGGACGCGAATTTAATGGAAATACGAAAGTTCAATCACGTGATGGTGATTTAGTAATTTGGTTAACAAAAAAATAAATAAAAATAATAAAATTTTTTAAGAAACAGAATGGCTTCACGAAGAAGCCATTCTGCTTCTTCGACCCGAGCTCCCGACGCGAGAGAGAGCTTGAGCGACGTCCCTCCTCCGACGACCACTGTGGTTTCCAACGTTCTCCGGCCTGATGACGGCGGCGAGCGGGTTCTGGCTGTCTCCGCGCACGAACCAACAGGTAAGACTCGGTCTTTGCCCTGTTTTGGTTCTGTTCGTGGCCGAGGGTTACAAGCTGGTTTGAGCTTCCAGCACCGGCCGAAATTGGTTGTTTCCGGCGTGGGTTTGCCGACCCTTGGACTGGCTATGGTCACCTGGCCGTGAAGAGCCCTGTTTAGGCAAAAAACACCAGCAAGCCCGGTTCGGGTATTTTGAGTTTTGCTGGGTGAAGCCTCGGGGTTTTGGTTAGATTATGCTTAATTAGCTAGAATGTGATAGATTAGTGAGGAATTGAGCGAAATTGATTGAAAAACAAAAATAGGGAAATTAAACTCAAAAATCGATTCTATTTTTGTGGTTTTGACCTAGCTACAGTTATTTGTTTTAAATTTTATTTTGGCAAGTCAAACTAGGTTATTAGAGGAGTATGTGGCCGCTAGAATCGTTCGATTCTGTTAGTAGACGCGAAAGTTATGCGCATCCAAAGTTTCGGAACGATTTTTACCAAACTCAAGTTAGTGGCTTGTTGAGTTGGGTTTTAGTTGGATTAGACTATAAATAGTAGTTTTAGAGTGAATTGGTGAATGTAAGCTTGCTTTTTAATGAAGTTTGAATTTTTGTCTTAGGTCGAGCCGTTGGTGGACAAGGAACCGAGCAAACCCAGCGGGCTAGGACGCCAGGTAAGTAGTAGTGTGGGTGTCCATGATGGACTAGGTTAGAGTGATATTTAATTTCCTCCTGGTGAGCTATTGTGATGTCTGCTTGGGCCCTGGGTTAAGTGGTTGAGTCCCTCCTGGTGTGCTCTAGTGCAGGTGTCCGTGATGGCTCAGGTTAGGGTGATAGTTGATTCCTTTCTGGCGAGCTATTGTGATGCTTGCTTGGGCCCAAGGTTAAGTGGTTGAGTCCCTCCTGGTGTGCTCTTGTGCAGGTGTCCGTGATGGCCCGGGTTAGGGTGATAGTTGATTCCTTCCTAGTGAGCTATTGTGATACCTGCCTGGGCCCAGGGTTTAGTGGTTGTGGAGTTCCTCTTGGTGTGCTCTTGTGAGTGGGTTTGCAATGGCCCAGGGTTAAGCAGTTGTTGATTATGTCTTGTGCAGGTAGAGGGTCAGTTGTACGTATGTTAGGAGTCTTGTGCAGGTTGATGGTCAATTGTACGTATGTTGGGAGTCTTATGCAGGCTGAGGGTCAGTTGTACATACGTTGGGGGTCTTGTGGAGGACGTGCTCCGCGAATCCCGGGTTGGACTCGGGCCGGAGGTGACATGCTCCGCGAATCCTGGGTTGGACTCGGGCCGTTGGTGAAGTGGCTCCGCGAATCCCAGGTTGGACTTAGGCTGGAGGTGACGTGCTCTGTAGATCCCTAGTTGGACTCGGACGGGAGGTGACGTGGCTCCGTGAATCCTGGGTTAGACTAGGGCCAGAGGTGACGTGCTCTGCGGATCTCGGGTTGGACTCGGGCCGGAGGTGACGTGCTCCGTGGATCCCGTGTTGGACTCGGGTCAGAGGTGACGTGGCTCTGCTAATCCCGGGTTGGACTCGAGCCGGAGGTGACGTGCTCCGCGGATCCCGGGTTGGACTCGGGCCGAAGGTGATGCGTCTCCGTGAATCCCTGGTTGGACTCGGGCCGGAGGTGACATGCTCCGCGGATCCTAGGTTGAACTCGGGCCGGAGGTCACGTGGCTTCGCGAATACCGGGTTGGACTCGGGCCGGAGGTGACGTGCATGTGTTAGGATTTGCATAACCAGCTTTTATGCTTCATGTTTATTTTTCAGCACTCTACTTACTAAGCTTTGAGCTTACCGTGTGTTTTGTGGTGTAGGTGCCGTAGAAGTGGAAGGTGAGAACCGAGAGCTTGACCAGGAGTAGGTGGCAGTTGGTGGCGTGCGACCAGGGCCCCTGTTGATGGCAGTGTTAGGGCGACCCGACCTTTGGGGCTATTGTATGGTGTTGATAGGGAGTAGGACTTTTTGTCTTTTGTGGGCGGGGCGGTGGTATTTTATATTTGTTGTATATAGTCATAGTTAAGGGTGATGTGTTGCCCTATATTGTGGATTTTCTTCACTTATAGATGTTAGTATTTTAGTTTCCATCTTTACTGCTATTTGGAGATTTCGTATGTTGGATAGATGAGTAGGAATATTCTGGATTGGTTAGGGATTGATTTGTATGCAGGTACTTAGCATTTTGGGGGCGCCATTTTCAGGCGTTACTCTATCGAAATTTTCAGGGAGGACACCGTGGTGCTTAACAGTTAGGATTAAAGAGAAATTGGTGAGTCTAGACAGCTAGGAAAACATAAGAGAACTTCGAGAGGTTAGTTGTTGATTCCGTTGCATGAGTTTTATTGGTAGGTATTTCTAGCGTTGGAAGTTTAAGCGAATGGGATAGTTGAGAGAGTTCTGTTAGCCAGAGTAGTCCTTGTAGCGAACCGGGTCGTGGAGACTCGGGGCGTTTATCTTTTCTATACATAGTCTTTTAATCGTAAAAACTTATACTAAAAATACTTGGACTCCACCCACGAGTCAAAATCGCCTTGACACCACAAACCCTCCACCATGAGCTTACCCCTCCAACTGCACTTATCCATCAACTTGAGGATCGAAGTCCTCACCTGTAACGTCGTCACCAACATCACAAAGTTTAAACTAATGAGTCTAACGCTCAGCAATAATATTATGCAATAAAATTCTTGTGCATGCATGATTCTTTTAAAAACATGAACATACATTGCATTACGTTACTGTTCAAGTGACATGATGGTTAAAGGGACGTGTAAAAGGAGTAGTCTCAGTAAACATGACATGTGTTCTGGGCGTGGATGATTTTGCCTTGACCCAGAGAATGACAAATACCAGTATGTCTTTAGGCAATGACGATTTTACATAGTCCTAGAGAAGGATAAGAACATGTGTCATTCCCTGTCCCACAACTTGACCGGTACATTACATAATATATTCTTATCTTACTTACATAAAACATATGCATAAACATGAACATATATTACATTACGTTACTGCTAAAGTGACATTATGGTTAAAGGGGCGTGTTAAGGGAGTAGGCTCAGTAAGCATGACATGTGTCTTGGGCGTGGACGATTTTGCCTTGTCCCAGAGAAGGACAAATACCAGCATGTCCTTAGGCGAGGACGATTTTACATAGTCCCATAGAAGGACAAGAACATATGTCAGTTCCCGTCTCACAACTTAACCGGTAAATTACATAACATGTTCTTATCTTTCTTACATAAAACATATGCATAAAAACATTTTGCATGATTTCATGAGAACATGATGCATGAACCATAAGAATGCACATAACTTATAACATATCCTTAATATATAAACATAGACAATCATCAAGACATTTTTAGCAATACAAGAACACCTAATGTAACCCTCGGTTCTATCGAACCAGCTCTCTTTTATTATAAATGGTATAAAGTTTATTAGACAATAATTAAGTAGGGTTATTGAGTGACTAACCAAAGGTATAAGAGTAAATTGGAAATTTCAAAAGTGGATAACATATTTAAGGGAAGGGGTTTAGCGATTTATGCACTATAGCCGCCACTGTTTCATCATTTATTCCTTTTTGATATCCAGCTCAAGCTCAGCGGAGCCCTCGGCGATTCTTCCACCAGATGCTTCTTCTATCTAAGTAAGTTTTCCTCATTTCTTATATTTTAGTAGTAAGATAGCCGAGGGAGTACAATGTGAGGATTTTGAGGATGCTGTAAGTGAGTGTTAGTTTCGGTTTAGTGCAGTATCGGGAATGCATTATGACCAGAGTTCTCAAATTAGTTTCCTTAGGTTTCTGGTTGACTAGGATGAAGTTTAGTGAAGGTTTAAATAATGTTCGGTTTATAGATTTAGGTTTGAGCAAGTTCCCGAGGGAGATTTCAACCAAACTTTCCAGGAGACCAGGTAAGTGAAGTATGCTTGTGCATTCGGGCCTACATCACAAAACATTAGGATTTTGTTTACTTGAATGTGTCAGTATGTCATGCATCATATTTTAATAGTATATGAAAATGAATTTGAATGCATGTTGGCACGGTAATGAATGAACATAATGAAACAGCTATGTGAATCAGATTTACTGTTAAGGGAAGTAATCCGCCCCTTAATGAGACAGTGGATATTTAGACTTTGGGAAACTTGATCCGCTTCCCATCGAACAGGGGGATCAGAAACAGTTATGTGAATCAGATTTACTGTTAAGGGAAGTAATCCGCTCTTTAATGAGTCAGTGGATATTTATACTTTGGGAGAAGTGATCCAACTCCCAATTTCACAGGGGGATCAGATCAGAACGATGCATATACAACTGAGATGAGAAAGTAGAAACTTCATATTTAGGAATTTATGTTTCAGCATTACATTACATTATTGCTTTACTTACTTAGCATTAAGCTAATAGATGAGTTTTGTGATGTAGGTGAAGGAGTGACAGCAGGTGTGTTTACTGAGTTAGCTGAGGACTAGACTGGTTGGAGGAGTGCAACTTTGCAACAATCTGGCAGTTGATGGGGCGGTTTAACTGATGTCAGTTGGTGTGAAGGTTTAGTTGACAACATTTCAATTTAAGTATGTTGAGCATTCATGACAGTAGTGGTTTCAACATTTTGAATACGTTTTGAGAATTTTCAGATAATGGTATTCTGTTGAGTTTTAATGTTGGTACTTACTGGATTTTGAGTAATGCATTAGTTTGAATTGTTCCTGAATGGTTTCAACGAAGTGAGCAAATTTCTTTCTGTAGTAGAATTGTGTTTGTATAACAAGGAGTAGATGGAATGTCACTCTGTTCTCTATCAGTAGATGATGTCTATCGACAGATGCTGAGTTGTCGTTCTGTGGTCTATCGGAAGATGTTTTCTGTAAAGCCATCAGATGATGTCTTCAGTAAAGCCCGGATGATGTCTTCAGTAAAGCCATCGGATGATGTCTTCAGAGGGAGCCATCGAAAGATATAAATAAGAATTTGTTGTCTAGCGATCGGCAGAGGTTGGATGAAGGGAATCATCCGGCTGACGTCACCGGTAGATGTAAAATAAAGTCGATCGGATGAAAGAATCATCCGGCTGACGTCATCGGAAGACTGTAGTAGAAGTCTTGTCGTTTAGTGATCGGTGTATGTCGTGCATTAGACTTACCGGAAGATAAAGTGGAAGTTTTGTCGTTTGTCACCGGAAGGAGCCTCCTGTTATCTGTTTCAGCCTCTTTCGTTGACTTTGTTCAGCGACAGATGCGTTTGACTTTTGTAACTTTTAAAGTATTCCGCAAACTAAACATTTATTTCTTTTGACCGGTTACTCCTTAACTTCTCAACCGATTATTTAAGCATTGTTCTATAGTTCTGTTCAACCCTATTTTTCTCAAATGATTTCCGCTGCAATTCTTTAAATGTATTGAAGTTTTAGAAAATGTCAAATTTTGACTTTCGAGCGAAATTTTAAATTTGATCCAAAATTTTCTTAGTTATATTCGGGTTTATGAGTAAAAAACCGAGTTCAGAAAACTCGGGGCATTACAGTATGGTATCAGAGACATTCAGTTAAACCGTTCAAAAGATTACTCATCAGTGCCAATCGTTGCATGGAAGTACTTCAACAACTGTAAGTGTTTATGTTAACCTTAGTTGATAGATATTTAAGAGTGTAATTAACCCTGTGCAGAAATTTAGTACGATGGCCAGACGCCTAGGGAGATCTAGAGTGCCAAGAGAAATGCCAAATGTGAGAGATGAAGAGGAGCCTAGTGTGATTAGGCAGCTGACAGATTTAGTGCATCAGCAAACTGATTTAGTGCACCAACAGTCTGACCAACTAGGAGTGCTGTTGAACCGAGAGGTGCAAGGAAGTGCCAACTCGGGTTCTAGCAATGAACATTCTGGAGATAGATTCCGGAGACTATGACCACCCACGTTTGATGGACAGTCATCTGATCCAGTTATTGTTGAAGGGTGGCTTAGGAAGATTGAAAGTATGTTTAGGTGTGCCAACATAGGAGAAGGAGACAAGGTCACGTTGGCGACATTTCACTTGGCTGGTGAAGCTCAACTCTGGTGGGAAACAATAGAGACCACCACTGACGTTTTGGCGATGCCTTGGTCGCAATTCAAAGACATCTTCTACAAGAAGTATTTCAACAGTACTGTCTAAACTGCAAAGAAGTTGGAATTTCTAAACTTGAAGCAGACAGGGTCTGTAGCCGAGTACAGTAGGCAGTTCGAGTCCCTGTCCAGGTTTGCTGGACATTTTGCTCACAGGGACGAGGATAAGGTATTCAAATTTGTGCATGGACTGAAGCCAGAAATCTACCGAGGGGTTAAATTTTGTGGTATTAAAGGCTTGACATTCAGTGAGGTTGTGTCCACTGCTCTAGAAGTGGAAGAAACTGAAAGGAAGTGTGTTGGACCAAAAGAGGTCCCACAAAAGTCGGTCCAGCCACACCATCAAAGGGGAACGAAGAGGCCAAGTGAAGGCTAGAGTACTCAAGGAACAAGAGGGAAGGTACAGAATGTCAGGAAATTTCCCTAGTGTCCTAAGTGTTTGAAGAACCACCTGGGAAAAATGCAGACTGGGATTTGGGAAGTGTTTCAACTGTGAGGAGGTTGGACACGCATTCAAAGAATGCTCGAAACCTAGAATCACCAGATGCTACAATTGTAACAAGTTTGGCCATATTAGTAGAGACTGTCCAGTTCCTAAGAGTGGCCCTGCTATGATTAAACCGAGGATATTCTCCATGATGGAGTCGGGGGATGAAGACCAGCCTGTTGTGGTGTCAGGTACTATATTGATCAACTTTGTACCTGCTTTTACTTTAATAGACTCTGGTGCAACGCATTCGTTTATAGCATCTACATTTGCTGTTAAGTTAGATGTACAGTTCACCCCTTCCATACATGTGTTTAATGTTGCATTACCCTCTGGTGAACGCATGCACTCTAACTAAGTGATGCTTGACAGTGATGTGTTAGTAGGGAATGTAAGTCTACCTGCTGATCTTATTATTATGGATATAATGGGATTTGATGTAATCCTAGGAATGGACTGGTTGTTTAAACACCATGCCACGATTGATTGTAGGACTGGAATAGTTAGCTTCCAACCCTCTGGTAGTTTGAAACATACCTTTCAAGCTTTAAGGAGGAGTAAGGAAATGTCTGTGATGACTTTTATTAACACTAGACCTTCCCTATGTGGAGAGTATTTGTGCTTCTTAACTAGTGTTTTAGACACACAACTTGTAGGAAAAGAAAATTCTCAAAATGTTTTAATTGTCCAAAACTTTCCCGAAGTATTTCTAGATGACCTTCCTGGTTTACCACCAGATAGGGAAATTGAATTTGTTGTAGATGTTTACCCCGGTGCCGAACCTGTGTCTAAAAATCCATATATATTAGTACCAACTGAACTTAAGGAATTAAAGAAGCAATTGGAGAATCCGTTGGAGAAAGGGTTCATACGCCCTAGTTTTTCACCGTGGGGTGCACCTGTTCTTTTTGTCAAAAAGAAAGATGGATCAATGTGTATGTGCATTGATTATAGAGAATTGAATAAGTTGACTGTCAAGAACAAGTATCCCTTACAAAGGATTGATGATTTATTCGACCAACTTAATGGTGCAAGAGTTTTCTCTAAGATTGACCTTAGGTCTTGTTATTACCAGTTGAAGGTTAAATCTGAAGATATCCCAAAGACTGCTTTTCGCACGAGTTACGGACATTATGAGTTTTTGGTTATGTCCCTTGGATTGACTAATGCACCGGTAGCCTTTATGGATCTTATGAATAGAGTGTTTCATGAGTATTTGGATAAGTTTGTCATAGTGTTTATAGATGACATTTTAATCTATTCATGTACTAAGGATGAACATGCTAGGCACCTGACCTTGGTGTTGGAAGTATTAAAACAGCACCAACTATACGCCAAAATTTCTAAGTGTGAATTTTGGTTGGACCAAGTTCACTTTTTAGGACATGTTATCTCTGGGGATGGTATATCTGTCGATCAAGCTAAGGTTCAAGCAGTTAAGGAATGACCCCAACCGAGGAATGCTACAGATATCAGGAGTTTTCTTGGACTAGCAGGTTATTATAGAAAGTTCATTGAAGGATTTTTGAAGATTGCTACGCCCCTTACTAGGTTAACAAGGAAAAATGTGAAATATATATGGACTGACGAATGTGAATATAGTTTTCAGACCCTGAAACAGAAACTCACCAATGCTCCAATTTTAACTCTTCCAGTTGAAGATGGTAAATTTAGCATTTACTGTGATGCATCCAAGATTGGACTTGGTTGTGTCTTGATGCAAGAGGGAAAGGTAATAGCTTATGCCTATAGGCAGTTGAAAACACATGAGAAGAATTACCCTACACATGACTTAGAATTAGCTGCAGTGGTATTTGCACTTAAGATTTGGAGGCATTACTTGTATGGACAATCTTGTGAGATATTTTCAGATCATAAGAGTCTGAAGTATATTTTCACACAGAAAGAACTAAACATGAGGTAACGTCGATGGTTGGATTTTGTAAAGGACTATGATTTTGAGATTAAATATCATCCCGGCAAAGCAAATGTTGTGGCTGATGCTTTGAGTAGAGTAACAACACCAACCCCAACTATGATTTTCAATATACCATTAGCCTTAGAGTCAGAATTCTAAAGGTTTAACCTAGAAGCAGTATCCAGTGTATCAGCTATACTTTCAGCCTTAACCTTAAAGCCTACCATTCTAAAGAAAATAAAGGAAGCTCAGACGAATGATGATGAGTGTAACAAGTACAAGTTAAGCATGGATTCTATGGACAAATCATATTTTAATTATTCTACAGATGGAATTCTTAAGTTTAGAAATAGATGGTTTGTTCCTGTCATTAGGGAACTTCGTGATGAGATTCTTTCAGAAGCACATTCTTCTAGACTTTCTGTCCATCCTGGAAGTACAAAGATGTACAAGGACCTTAGACAACATTATTGGTGGCCAGGTATGAAAAGAAGTGTGGCGGAGTATGTGGAATCATGTCTAATCTACCAGCAAGTCAAAGCTGAACATCAGAGACCTGCGGGAGCATTACAACCCTTACCAGTTTCAGAATCGAAATGGGAACAAATAACGATTGATTTTGTTATAGGATTGCCTAAAACAGTAAAGGGACACGATGCAATTTGGGTGATAGTTGACCGTCTAACCAAATCAGCTCATTTCCTACCGATAAAGGTGACTTACTCGATGGATCAGCTTGCTGAGTTGTATGTGCACGAAGTTGTTAGACTGCATGGAGTTCCAAGCACCATAGTTTCAGACCGAGACTCTAGATTTACGTCTAAGTTTTAGAAAAGCTTGCACAAGGCTATGGGAACACAGCTTAGTTTTAGCACAGCCTTTCACCCTCAAACAGATGGACAGTCCGAGAGAACCATTCAAACATTAGAGGATATGCTCCGTGCATGTGTATTAGACTTTCAAGGTTCATGGAACAAATACTTCTCCTTGGTCGAATTCTCTTATAACAACAGTTTTCAGACAACCATAGGAATGGCACCATACGAAGCATTGTATGGACGAAGATGCAGATGACCTTTATACTGGGATGAAGTTGGCGAAACACAGTTGCTTGGTCCTTGATGACTCTTATTTTAGAGTCATTTTATACTAATTTTGCATGAGAAAACTTGTATGAATTGAGTGATTGCAATAATAAATTGATATGATTTATTATAAATGCTGTGCAATGCTGCAGCATTAGTGCTTTGATTGAATTTAATGTATTTCATGCAGATTTCCTATTAAAAGCGTATTTTGTCTCTTTATTTTGAATTTTATGTTTTCATAATTGAATGCTATTTTTATAGTGGGAAATTCAAATTCATAAGCTGAAGATTATGGAGAGAGAGGAATCAAATTAAGAAAAATCGGGAAGTTTGTTGCTTTGAATATGGTAACAAAATAATTGGGTATTATTTGGTTGCAGAATTAACAAGATTTTGTGGAGTAAATAAAAGCAATCGGATGACTTAAAGAAGATGGGGCAGCAATCGGCAGAAGAATAAAGAAGATTTGGGCAGCTGGGCATCGGAAGATACTGAGAGAAGGAAATAAAATAGATAAAAAAACAATTGGGGCAGCTGAGCAATCGGTAGATAAAAAGCTGGGCAGCAATCGGCAGAAGAAAAGAAAAGTTGGGCAGCTGGGCATCGGAAGATGCTGAAACAATAAAAATTTGGGCAGCACCAAAAGCCAAAAAGCAAGGAAAGAATAAAGAGAATGAAGGACACGTAGACAACTTGCTTGCTGGAGAGAAGTGCTACATCAAGAGGGGGACCCACCTAGGAGAGAGAAGATAGAATATACAATTAAAAAGGAGAGAGAAAAGAAGAATTGAATTTGGCATATTTGTTTTAACTAATTTGAAAAGTCCAAAGAAGGGGGGTATTCTGGCGTAACAAAAAGAAGCTTGGCAGAAGGAAAAAAATTCAATTCCAGGAAGGGAGGACTTAGCGAGGCTCTGGAGCAGAGAAGAAACCTAGCGCCGTTTTTAAAATTCCTTTCTTCTTCCATTATTTTTATTGCACTTTCTTTTGATGAACATAATTTTATTTAGTTTTCTTTTAATTATGCATAGTAGCTAAACTTTTTATCTTGGTTAGGACGATAGTATTTGTTACGTTATTTTGCTACGATCTTGGTTTGCTTTTGGAATTATCTATTGAACAATTATTCGTGAAATTTATTTGCTATGTTAAACCATATCGATAGATAGGTTAAGTATTCATATTTATATTGTATCGACGGATAGATATAAATTAGAGATGTATGAATAATTAATTGAATTACTTTGTTACAACGTGGTTAACACTAATTTGATTGGCGATAAGAATTGCACATATATGAGATTCAATATTAGTTGCATTCTTTCAAGGTAGAAAGAAATTCTGATTTGAATTTACCTAGGCAATTCGAAAGAATCCTAGAAAATACTTTTATTCTTGCTGTTCTTTAGATAATGCTCAGAGCATTACCACAGCATCAGTAGTAAATTAATCGTAACAAAGAAATCGATCCTAGCCAATGTTTTCTTTTATCATTTTTACCTCTTTTATTCTGATTTACTTTGTTTCATTGTCATTCTGAATTTATTTTCAATTAATTTTATTTATCATTTGATTATTTCTATAAAATCGTTATAGCAATTTAATTAAAATTAAAATATCCTCGTGGGATCGATACTCTACTTACTCTATTACTTCGTTAGCGACACGTGCACTTGCGTGTAAGTGTGTAAAAACACTAACAGTCCTGACATTGTGCAACAAACTGTTGAGAAGGTTGCCCTCATCCGACAGAGAATTTTGGCAGCTCAGAGCCGACAGAAAAGTTATGCAGATTGCAGGCGTAGGGAATTGGAATTTGCTATAGGTGATGAAGTTTTTCTCAAGGTATCACCATTCAAAGGAGTTGTAAGATTTGGGAAGAGAGGAAAGTTGATCCCCAGGTTTATTGGACCATTCTCAATCTTAAACAGGATTGGAAAGACAGCCTACCAGTTACAGCTACCAACCTCTATGGAAGGAATCCATAATGTGTTCCATGTTTCCATGTTGAAGAAGTGCATAAGAGATCCATCACTGATTGTGGAAAAGCAGAGTATTGAAATTTGTCCTACCCTTACCTATGAGGAGAAACCAGTAAGAATCTTGGATTATGCAGTGAAGGTGTTGCGCAACAAAGAGGTTTCTTTAGTGAAAGTATTATGGCACAACCAGAATATAGAGGAAACAACTTGGGAACGCCAGCAAGACATGATGGACCAACATCCGGAATTATTCAGGTAACGAATTTTGAGGACAAAATTCTTTTAAGGAGGGTAGATTCTAACACTCGGTTCTATCGAACCAGCTCTCTTTTATTATAAATGGTATACACTTTATTAGACAATAATTAAGTAGGGTTATTGAGTGACTAACCAAGGGTATAAGAGTAAATTGGAAATTTCAAAAGTGGATAACCTATTTAAGGGAAGGGGTTTAGCGATTTATGCACTGTAGCCGCCACTATTTCATCATTTATTCCTTTTTGATATCCAGCTCAAGCTCAGCGGAGCCCTCGGCGATTCTTCCACCAAATCCTTCTTCTATCTAAGTAAGTTTTCCTCATTTCTTATATTTTAGCAGTAAGATAGCCGAGGGAGTACAATGTGAAGATTTTGAGGATGCTGTAAGTGAGTGTTAGTTTCGGTTTAGTGCAGTATCGGAAATGCATTTTGACCAGAGTTCTCAAATTAGTTTCCTTAGGTTTCTGGTTGACTAGGATGAAGTTTAGTGAAGGTTTAAATAATGTTCGGTTTATAGATTTAGGTTTGAGCAAGTTCCCGAGGGAGATTTCAACCAAACTTTTCAGGAGACCAGGTAAGTGAAGTATGCTTGTGCATTCGGGCCTACATCACAAAACATTAGGATTTTGTTTACTTGAATGTGTCAGTATGTCATGCATCATATTTTAACAGTATACGAAAATGAATTTGAATGCATATTGGCACGGTAAGGAATGAACATAATGAAACAGCTATGTGAATCAGATTTACTGTTAAGGGAAGTAATCCGCCCCTTAATGAGACAGTGAATATTTAGACTTTGGGAAACTTGATCCGCTTCCCATCGAACAAGGGGATTAGAAACAGTTATGTGAATCAAATTTACTATTAAGAGAAGTAATCCGCCCTTTAATGAGTCAGTGGATATTTATACTATGAGAGAAGTGATCCAACTCCCAATTTCACAGGGGGATCAGATCAGAACGATGCATATACAACTAAGATGAGAAAGTAGAAACTACATATTTAGGAATTTATGTTTCAGCATTACATTACAATTTAAGTATGTTAAGCGTTCATGACAGTAGTGGTTTCAACATTTTAAATACGTTTTGAGAATTTTCAGATAATGGTATTCTGATGAGTTTTAATGTTGGTACTTACAAGATTTTGAGTAATGCATTAGTTTGAATTGTTCCTGAATGGTTTCAGCGAAATGAGCAAATTTCTTTCTGTAGTAGAATTGTGTTTGTATAAAAAGGAGTAGATGGAATGTCGCTCTGTTCTCTATCGGTAGATGATGTCTATCGGCAGATGCTGAGTTGTCGTTCTGTGGTCTATCGGAAGATGTCTTCTGTAAAGCCATCGGATGATGTCTTCAATAAAGCCATCGGATGATGTCTTCAGTCTAAGATGAGAAAGTAGAAATACATATTTAGGAATTTATGTTTTCAGCATTACATACAATTAAGTATGTTAAGTTCATGACAGTAGTGGTTTTCAACATTTTTAAATTACGTTTTGAGAATTTGCAGATAATGGTAGTAAGTCATCGGATGATGTCTTCAGAGGGAGCCATCAGAAGATATAAAGAAGAATTTGTTGTCTAGCGATCGACAGAGGTTGGATGAAGGGAATCATCCGGCTGACGTCACCGGTAGATGTAAAATAAAGTCGATTGGATGAAAGAATCATCCGGCTAACGTCATCGGAAGACTGTAGTAGAAGTCTTGTCGTTTAGTGACCGGTGGATGTCGTGTATTAGACTTACCAGAAGATAAAGTGGAAGTTTTGTCGTTTGTCACCAGAAGGAGCCTCCTGTTATCTGTTTCAGCCTCTTCCGTTGACTTTGTTCAGCGGCAGATGCGTTTGACTTTTGCAACTTTTAAAGTATTTTGCGAATTAAACCTTTATTTCTTTTGACCGGTTACTCCTTAACTTCTCAACCGATTATTTAAGCATTGTTCTATAGTTCTAATCAACCCTATTTTCCTCAAATGATTTCCGCTGCAATTCTTTAAATATTTTGAAGTTTTAGAAAATGTCAAATTTTGACTTTCGAGCGAAATTTTAAATTTGGTCCGAAATTTTCTTAGTTATGTTCGGGTTTATGAGTAACAAACCGAGTTCAAAAAACTCGGGGCGTTACACCTAACTCTAAACATATTCTACTAACTTAACTACCCATAGTTGAACTGCATAAATCATACATTACCTAGTACCTTTGTGATGTAGGCCTTAAGGGCCAAACACATGCAATATAAACTTACCTTTCGTCCTTAGCAATTCAAGCACACCTTGATCACTTTTCCTTGGTGATTTCAAATCTAATACATGTGCATTAAACATTAATAGCATCACAAATGCATTAACCAATCAACAAAGCATATCATTCACTTCATAATCATATAAACCAATTAACTCCAACATCATCTGTAACACCCGGGATTTTCCTCTAGCGTACGTAGCTTTATATTAGACGGTTATGGGAGCATAACAAGGTCCCTAGAATTCAAGCAAATAAATTAAAAGAGAATTTGTAATTTTCATGGAATAAAAGAAGAAAGACAAAAGGAGGAGTAAAGGTTGAATAAGTCAACTAGTGATAGCAAATCATGAGACTTTCACGATTAATGGAAATGCAAGGGAAAAAGGAAATAATGTGGATGAGAGTTAAAATGGGAAGGAAGTGTTGTTGAACTCACGTTGCAATTGAAGTAGAAAAAGACTTGATTGGTAAAATTGTTCTTAATTAAAGACACTCACGTGAGAGTTATAAAGAAAAATATAAAAAATGTTAAATGTTTTATGAAGTGAGAGAGGGAGGAGTTAGAGGTGAGGTTAAGTTTGAATTAGTCAAACTTTCCTATGATAATTTGATGATCACGTGTGAAGGGCTTAAAGAAGAGAATGAAAGCTTGAAGTATGTGAAGTTTGAAAAGTGAAAAGAAAGTGTAAAGTAGTTGAAAAGTCAATAGAATAAAAAAAGTGAAGGAAATTATGCAAAAGTTAAAAATGTTGAGATTCAAGTGAGAAACAAAAGAGAAAGAATGGGAGAATGATTGAAAAGTCAAAAAGAGAAGAATAAAAGCTTCAACGTTGGACTGAAGAAAGGAAGAGAAAAAATTTGAAAGAAAAGTCAACAAAATTCATCCAATAGAAAGGAAGGAAAAGTAAAGTGGAAAGAAGTGAAATGAGTGGGGGAAAGAGATATCCACGTGTGGGAGGAAATGAAAGAGCATTAAGTGAGGGTTAATTATAAATTGACAAACTTTTGTGGTAAAAAGTTAAAAAGAAAAAAAAAAAAAGGAAGGAAAAGTAAAGTGGAAAGAAGTGAAATGAGTGGGGGAAAGAGATATCCACGTGTGGGAGGAAATGAAAGAGCATTAAGTGAGGGTTAATTATAAATTGACAAACTTTTGTGGTAAAAAGTTAAAAGAGAAAGTGAGGTTAAGTTTGAATTAGTCAAACTTTCCTATGATAATTTGATGATCACGTGTGAAGGGCTTAAAGAAGAGAATGAAAGCTTGAAGTATGTGAAGTTTGAAAAGTGAAAAGAAAGTGTAAAGTAGTTGAAAAGTCAAAAAGAGAAGAATAAAAGCTTCAACGTTGGACTGAAGAAAGGAAGAGAAAAGAAATGTTGAAAAGTTCGTTTGAAAAGTCAACAAAATTCATCCAATAGAAAGGAAGGAAAAGTAAAGTGGAAAGAAGTGAAATGAGTGGGGGAAAGAGATATCCACGTGTGGGAGGAAATGAAAGAGCATTAAGTGAGGGTTAATTATAAATTGACAAACTTTTGTGGTAAAAAGTTAAAAGAGAAAGTGAGGTTAAGTTTGAATTAGTCAAACTTTCCTATGATAATTTGATGATCACGTGTGAAGGGCTTAAAGAAGAGAATGAAAGCTTGAAGTATGTGAAGTTTGAAAAGTGAAAAGAAAGTGTAAAGTAGTTGAAAAGTCAAAAAGAGAAGAATAAAAGCTTCAACGTTGGACTGAAGAAAGGAAGAGAAAAGAAATGTTGAAAAGTTCGTTTGAAAAGTCAACAAAATTCATCCAATAGAAAGGAAGGAAAAGTAAAGTGGAAAGAAGTGAAATGAGTGGGGGAAAGAGATATCCACGTGTGGGAGGAAATGAAAGAGCATTAAGTGAGGGTTAATTTATAAATTGACAAACTTTTGTGGTAAAAAGTTAAAAGAGAAAGTGAGGTTAAGTTAAAAAGAAAAAAACTTGTTTTGTTCTTCATCTTCTCCCACGAATGAAGGCTGCCACCATTGAAGGGTTTCTCACCTTCATCTGTTCAATTTTATCAAGATCAAAGGTAGGTTTTAGTGGGGTTTTTCAAACTAAGTAATCATTTGATAGGTTTTGAGGTTTTTAGTGGTGTTTATTGGACTTTTGGAAGGGTTTTGGGAAACCCATAAAATGAAGTCCGAAAATTTTGTTCATTGGCTGGTTTTTATTCCTAAATTGATGATTTAAACTTTAGCTAGGGTGGTTTAGGTTATTTTTAAGGTTAGATTAGAGTTTAGATGAAAGTGGTACAAAAAACTAGTTTTTGAGAAAGTGTACACCGATTCTGTTTCAGTGAATTCGAGTTGGCTATTTTATTCGGTTGGTTAATTTAAGTGTTTCAATGGAAAGTAGACGTGCAGAGGTTTACGGAATGGGGTGGCACATTGAAATGCATTGAAAAACGAGGGAGTTATGGCCGAATGAAGTTGGACGATAGAAATTGTAGGAAAATCGGGTTTTTGTGATTGTTTTGTTTAAATTGTGGTTAATGTGTTGATTGGACTTAGTTTAGGATTTTTAGATTATTGCTAAGTTATTCCTTTAACTTGTTAGGTTGTTAGGTTGACGAGCGAGCTTTTAGCCTAGTCGAAGGGAACAACCACGTGCGGAGCAGACAGGTAAGTAATGGAGTGCATGTGTAACACCAGAGTTTTTCGGGTTTCCTCTCCAAGGCTATTTTTGTAAATAAGTAAATTAGGTCCGTTTTGCGAGCGGATAGTTTTATTAGGACCCTAGAAATTTATGGGGATTTGTAGAAGGATAAGTGAAATTTTAAAAACCCAAATCGAGAAGAGTAATGCTAAAGTTTCCGTTTTAGCCTTTTAATATATTAATTCGTAAAAATGGTAAATCAAGTCCGTTTTACGAAAAGAAAGTGTTATTAGGGTCCTAACGATTAATGTGAATTTGTGGAGATATACGGGATTTAACGGGATTTACGGAAGGCAAAACGGTATGTTAATGTTTAGTATAAATTAATATTAGGATTATTATTATTATTATTATTATTATTAATAAAAACAAAACAAACAACAGAAATGATTCTGTTGTTTGTCGAGGCCCGAACGCCGAAGGCCGAGAGCGAAGAACAGGGGAGAACGGCGACTCTCCTCCTCCGACGCCGGCGATTTCTCGCCGTTTTCAGGCCAGACGACGGCGGCGCTTCCAGGGCCGCCATTTCCTACCGTCTTCGCGCACAACCCGACTGGTATGCTCGTTTTCCTCCTCTGTTTTGGTTCGGTTGGTGGCTGTGCGTGGTGAGCACAAAAACAACAGAATCATTTCTGTTGTTTGTCGAGGCCCGAACGCCGAAGGCCGAGAGCGAAGAACAGGGGAGAACGGCGACTCTCCTCCTCCGACGCCGGCGATTTCTCGCCGTTTTCAGGCCAGACGACGGCGGCGCTTCCAGGGCCGCCATTTCCTACCGTCTTCGCGCGCAACCCGACTGGTATGCTCGTTTTCCTCCTCTGTTTTGGTTCGGTTGGTGGCTATGCGTGGTGAGCTCGATTGAGCTCCGATCACCGGCCAAAATGGGCTGCTTCCGGCGTGGGTTAAGAGTAATGCTAAAGTTCCCGTTTTAGCCTTTTAATATATTAATTCGTAAAAATGGTAAATCAAGTCCGTTTTACGAAAAGAAAGTGTTATTAGGGTCCTAACAATTAATGTGAATTTGTGGAGATATACGGGATTTAACGGGATTTACGGAAGGCAAAACGGTATGTTAATGTTTAGTATAAATTAATATTAGGATTATTATTATTATTATTATTATTATTATTAATAAAAACAAAACAAACAACAGAAACGATTCTGTTGTTTGTCGAGGCCCGAACGCCGAAGGCCGAGAGCGAAGAACAGGGGAGAACGGCGACTCTCCTCCTCCGACGCCGGCGATTTCTCGCCGTTTTCAGGCCAGACGACGGCGGCGCTTCCAGGGCCGCCATTTCCGACCGTCTTCGCGCACAACCCGACTGGTATGCTCGTTTTCCTCCTCTGTTTTGGTTCGGTTGGTGGCTGTGCGTGGTGAGCTCGATTGAACTCCGATCACCGGCCAAAATGGGCTGCTTCCGGCGTGGGTTTGTCAACCCTAGGGCCGGCTATTGTCGATTGGCGGTGGAGCGCTCAATTTGAGCGGAAATCAGTGAAGCCCGATTTAGGGCACTCGGGTTTTGCTTATTGGAACTTCGATTTTAGGTTAGTTTATGTTAATTGGATGTTAGGAGGATAGATTGGTGAAGAAATTGATGGAATTTGATGAAAAATCAAAAAGGGGGATTTTCCGGGTAAAGGGCAGTTTCGGGTTTTTGATAAATTGACCTAGCTCCGGTTATTTGTTTTAAAATTTCTTTTGGCAGATTAAAATAGGTTATTAGAGGAGTACGTGGCCGCTGGAATCGTTCGATTCCGATAACCGACGCAAAAGTTATGCACGTTTGAGTTTTGGGTCGGTTTTTACCAAACCTAAATTAGTGGCCGTTTAATTAGGTTTTAGTTAGAAATCGATAGTATTATGCTTTTTATGCTTATTAGTGAATACACTTGTCGTTATTTAGGTAGATTAAATGAATTGATGATTATTGGTGAATTTAGGTTAAAAGTTGAATATTGGAGATTATTGGAAAACCATTAATGGAGGTTGAGTAAATTGTGAGCACCACGTGCTTGATGAAATGCCGAAGGGAGAAAATGGAAGTTTTGGGAGAAGTTGCTTTAGCTTGGAGCTTAGTTTAAATTTGGGATTCGTTTAATTAGGATCGATTTTAATGTCCTTTATTTATGAAATGCCTTAGGTGGACACGGCTTTTGGACGGTGCTCGGCTTGCTACGGACGCCAGGTAAGTGGATGTTAGGTTTCCGGCCCTTAAGGCCCTACATTGTGACAACGTTAGGATTTTGTGTCTTCGATGATGATTTTCTGATTGTGGGGTCGTGATGTGTCGGGTAGCCCAGGTTATTAGTTAATAGTTGTTTGTTAGGTTCTTAGTGATTAAAGCATGTCTATGTATGTTATGAATTGTTTGATGATATGTCTATGTATGTCTATGAACTCCTCATGCATCATGTTTTATAAAAGGTGCATACGAACTATTTACGAGCATGTTTTATGAAAAGTTAAATGAAAGAACGATTATGTGAATGATATGTTTCTCACGGGCCTGACTGTATGTTCTCACGGGACTAATGATATGTTCTCACGGGACTAATGATATGTTTCTCACGGGCCTGACTGTATGTTCTCACGGGACTAATTGTATGTTCTCACGGGACTAAAAGTAATGGTTTTACGAAATGAAACGAAAATGTTTTATAAATGTCATGCATATATGTAAAGTTATGTTTAGAGCATCCCCTTACTAAGCATTAGGCTTACTGTTTATGTTGTATGATGTAGGTGACAGGTGTGAAGGTGAGAGTTCCTCATGATGACAAGGAATAGGTGGTCGACGGGTGGTGCTCGTGGCGACGGGGTGTGTTTTGGATTGATGATCCAATGGCTTGAATGATGTATATCGAATGATGTGAGTTAGTTTTTGTTGGTTAGTAGGTCTACATGTAGGTTTAATTTGTGAAAGTATCAAAGTGTTTAAGTATGTAGATTAGATGTTTTGATAGAAAATGTATGAACAGTCGAGTTGTGATGTATATGTAGTAGTAGTAGATTGTTTAGAATGTGGAGTTTAAATTTTAGAATTTTACTGGAACTGTTTGGGTATTTTGAACTGTTTAGTATTTTAAAACAGGTAAGGATACGCTCGATTTTTAGAGCGATTAACGCAGTTTGTTTTCTTGAGTATAGGTTATATTAGTGTCGTGTTTTAATTGATCTTACTTTAATTGTTAATCGTTTTAAATTATTAATGGTTTTAGTCGTTTTAAATGTTTTAAAAGTCGAAATGTTTTACGCTCAAAATGTGTAAGTCGAAGTTAGACCCTAAAGGTTGTTAGAGGTAGGTCGATTGTCTAAGTCTGTTTTCTTTTAAAGTGATAAGTAAAAATGAAAAATTTTATGTGAGAACACGAGGGCTTAGGTAAAGGTTATGTCAATGTCACGGTCAGTCCGTGGCGGCCCTACGGGGTTGGGGTCGTCACAGCATGTGTTTTGTCTTAGGGCCTATCCAATGGAACGATAGGAATTATTTGCTTGTTATTGTGTTTTATTTTGTGTTGAACATTGTGTGTCATGCATCATGGATTTCCAACTATGAAAATACGTGTTTTGAACATTGTTTGCAAATTGTGAGAGTGGAATGTAAAAAGATAAGAAGATACGTAATGCAATGTGATCTTTTGATGGAGTCGCCTCGTTGATAACGATACATGAAATAGGGCCAATCGAGAGGGACTCTACAAAAGAAACGTGGAAT
Organism: Begonia masoniana; assembly: GCA_022432975.1. Taxonomy (NCBI): domain Eukaryota; kingdom Viridiplantae; phylum Streptophyta; class Magnoliopsida; order Cucurbitales; family Begoniaceae; genus Begonia; species Begonia masoniana. The sequence continues at coordinate 19,049,335 of CM039516.1, read as the reverse complement.
AAAATACGTAAAATGGGAACGCTTCGATGTTAAGTAGAAGGTTCCGTGAACTCTTCGATGTCAAGTGCTAGTAAGAAAGCACTAGAAGGTTCAGCGATCGAGTATAACGCTTCGATGTTAGCGGGAAAGAACTAGAAGGTTATGCAGTCGTGTATGGGTGAAGATCTGTATGGCCATTCCGTGTGTGAACACGATGTGTGCCTCGAATCTAGCTCTACGGGGTCAATGCGTGACCATCTCGATAGGATAGGTATCTGTTTGACTCCAACGTGAAAGTGAAAGAGTAATGAAAAGAAAATGAAACGAACACAACCGAGTGCTAGAAACCGCATGTGTTAGGGTTGTGTGTGAGTGTTGTGGTGCATTGTGCATGGTTTTAAATTGCATTGTTCCCTACTTGCTAAGTATTAGGCTTACGTTTTGTGTTCTGTTGTGTAGGTGGCGACGTCTTTACGGGTGAGAGCTACGAGGAAAGCTAGGTGTGGGATGCAGTCGGTGATGTATGCGGTATGCCGGTGCAGGAAGTTGTCGGGGCATCTTGACCATGATCTTCAGAAAGATGTGGGTGGAACGGTATTTTTGAATCGTGTTTAGTTTATACTTATTTTGTAGTTTTGTAAGAGTTTGTCGTTTCATTAGATTTGTTGTATAAAGGCTAGGGATTTATAACGTTGTAAAGAATGTTTTGGAACTGTTTTGAATATGTTTTATAAAGTGTTGAATTTCAAGTTTTGAGTTTTGGTTATTTTAGTCATTATGCTGCTCGTTTGGTTTTAAAATAAACAACGTCAGGTTTCACAGTTTCTACATTATCGTTGACATTTTTTAGGTCAGTTTTCCAAGATTTTTATGAAGCACGGAGTCAGGGATGTCGGGATTGTTGGGATAAAATTTTGGGTGAATTGGAATAGTTTGGCTCGGTGGAAAATTAGGGAAAAGTGAAAAAGGTCGCGGAGGGGCCAAGGCTTGCGCGCGCGGTGCAAGGGAGTGCGCGCAGGAGGCACGCTGGGCGCGCGCAGAACCCAGCGCCGGTCGATCGGCAGGCGCTAATGTTGGTGCGCCTGGCGACTCGAGAGATCACCGCGCGTGGGTCGCTGCTGCACGCAATGCTAGCAGCAAGCGTGCGCGGCGCCCAGACCGGGCCAGACCGGTTTTTTTTTTTAAATTTTTCGATTTTCAAATATTTTTTAACCCGACCTTTTTCGAAGTATTGTAAACGTATTTTAGGCACGTTTTCTAACCATTTTCGAGGGTTCGAAAAACCCAAAAATCGAGTCAAAAATTTATCAAAAATTATTTTAAATTTCGTTTTAAATGTAGGATTGGTTAACAAAGTAGCGCACCGAGCTAGGGTGGGTTCGAGGGCGTTACATCATCAACAATAAAAAATTCAATCATTTACTTTCAAAATTCTCAGAAATTCAAACTTAAAATTGGCTCAACTTCGACCATCAATACCTTGAGTTTTACTTAACCAAATCCAATGATTCAAAATGCTATGGAATCCTTAAAGAGTCTAGTTTAACATGGTGAAATTCATTTATCAAAAACAAAACTCAATAAATGACAGAAATTCAGAAATTGCAACAGCCCTGTAAACCTGATTTAAATTTTTGCTTAAACTTTGAAAATCCATAACTAATTGTATACTTATCCAAATCCAATAATTCCAAAGCCAAAATGTAAATTAGAGAATCTATTTTAACATGATGAAATCCATTTATCAAAAAATAAAAACCATTGATGGCAGAAATTTGGAAACCAAACTGCCCTATTAAACGATTCGGATTTTTCAACCCCTAACTTCAAACATTAACCAACAACTAATTTCTTTCAATCAAAACCTTCAAACATGCATTCTCAAAAAGATTATAACTCAAAAATTCAAAGAAAAGAATAAGGAAACAAAAATTTTGTGCCTTCGAACTCTCTGTTTACAAACCAAAATCAATAACCCCACGAAAACCAAGCTTGATTACATTAACCTCTTAAAAACTTAAACAAAACCCTTACCTTCAAGCTAAAACCGCAAAAGGAGGAGAAAATGGAAGAAATCGTCGCGTGGAGCAAGGGAAAAGCTGAGAGTTTTGGCGTCGGGTGAAGAGAGAGAGAGAGAGAGAGAGAGAGTGAGAGTAAGTGAAAGTGTAATTGGATTTTAATCAAATACTTAACCCACCTATTTCAAATCAACTTTATAAATCATAACATATATTTCATATCCCTTTTTAATTTTTTACCATCTCTTTTTACCCAAAAATCACAACCTCTTAATATCACCAAGAGGATAATCAAATTCAATAAGGTGAGCATATAAATATTTTTAAGGAGATGATAAAATTTCCTGGTTGTTACATTCCATCTTCCTTAAACAAAATTTTGTCCTCAAAATTTTCTTAGCGCATAGCTCCTAATATTGACAGAATATATCTTGGTGCCTCATATCTAAACTCCCTTTTAAAAGGTATATCTTAATTTCTTAGTTCTTAACTTCGTGATGTTTTATTACATTTCTCAACCTATGATCATCATCCTATACTTCCTTGAGTCCGTACCATTCGACTATCTCTAAATTAGATTCTTATTTAAAAACATTGGATTCATCCTTATAAACAATATCCAAAAATTCAGTGATTCATCAATTAGGATTTACCTCTATGGTTTCCTCAGTCATAGCCACCATCTCATATTCTCTCAACCTTCTCTTTTTGGATAAGATGTCTTTCATGAATTTAGTGTAATTTGGCATATGTTCAAGAGCTTCCACCAGAGGTACATTGATATGGAGTTGCTTCAAAACGTCCATAAATTTTTTAAACTGTTTTTCTTGGTTGTGTTTTTGAAGTCTCTGTGGAAATGGTGGAGACGGTTTCTGGATTTGCATTTCTGCAGGTCGATGCTGTTGCGATGCTGCGAGTGGAATTGCGGCATTGATATTAATTTCTCTAGATTCAAAATTGTTCTCTTCGGCCTCCTGAGTTCTTTCTTTCTCAATCATCATTTCTCTTTCCTGTAAACCCTTAGTACTGGGTTGCTGTTCTGCTTCGTTTTCTTGGCTATTTTTCTTTGGTTTCTCCACCCTCTGTGGCTTCTCTGGAATCTCCACTTCTCTTCCATTCCTTAATATAATTGCCTTACTGTGTTCCTTTCCCAGTCTTTGTGGAATTTCATTGTCGCTGGGTAATTGTCCACTGCTTCTCGAATTTGTAGATTGAGCTAGCTGTCCTAGTTGAGTTTCAATATTCTTTATAGAGGCTGCTAAATTTTGCAATATTATGTCTGTCCTTGAAGCATATTCCTTTGCCAAACTATCTGGTTTTTCTCGGGTTGCAGGTTTCTAAGCTTGCTGGGTGTAATTCTGAGCATAGTTATCGGTAGATCTTGCAGGTATAGCATTGTTCTGTTGCGGCGAATTCCATTAGAAGTTCGGATACTGTCTCCATCCAGGGTTGTACGTCTGTGAGAATTGATTATTGTTTCGGTTATACCCCACATAATTTGCTGATTCAGGATTCGTCGGGCATGAACTATCATCATGGTTCTCTCCACAAAAAATGCATGAAACCTCCCGTAACTGTGGCTGCTGCTGTTTATTCATGGCTTTAATGGCATTTTCCAATGAAGCTATCTTTGCACTAAGAGCAGCTACTTACTACACTTCATAAACTCCAGATGCTCTCCTTGCTGTTGTATTTCTGTCTGATGGCCATTGATAACTGTTCACCGCCATTCTTTCCAGTAAGTCATATGCTTCGTTGAAAGATTTTAACACCAGTGTTCCATTAGCAGCTGCATCAATAATCGATCAAGTCTGTCGATTCAGTCCGTTGTAAAACGTTTCCAACTGAATCCAATGAGGTACCCCGTGATTTGGGAACTGTCGCAGTAGTTCTTTAAATCTATCCCACGCTTCGTAGAGCGATTCTCCATCCCTCTGCTGGAAACTGGTTATGTCATTTCTCATCCTTGCGTTCCTCACTGGTGGGTGATACTTCATAATGAATTTCTTGGCCAAATCCCCCCAAGTCCTGATGGTATCTGAAGGAATGCTATTTAACCAATCCCTGGCTCGATCTCTTTGAGAATATGGAAATAGTTTTAATCTCAAAGCTTCTTAAGATACTCCAGGGAAGTTAAATGAGTTACTAACTTCTCCAAAAACCTTCAAATGGCGATGAGGATTATCTGTTATTGCTCCAGTGAATTGTCCAACTGTCTGGAGCATTTTGAACATCACTGGTTTCAGCTCAAATCTGATGGCACGAAGATCAGGTCTGACTATTCCAGGATTAAGATCATTGAGTGTAGAAATTGCAAAATCCTGAATAAGTCTATCTCTGTCATCAATAATTTTTTCAGCATTGTCCCTTTCTCTTTCTAAGTTCGCCATATTTTGCCCTCAATAAATTGTTGCTGATTTTGTCTTCTTCTAGCTCTGAATATTCTTTCAATTTCGGGATCTATGGGTACAAGATCCTGTGCGTTTTCTTCGTCCGACATAAATCAAGAATATCTGAAAATAGGGAAACAAAATAAAATAAAATAACGTAAAATAAAATAAAATAATTATAGCAAAATAATCACAACTAATCAATATCCCCGGCAACGGCGCCAAAAACTTGTTAATGATTTTACACACTTACACGCAAGTGCATGTGTCGCTAACGAAATAATAAGTAAGTAAAGTATCGATCCCACGAGGATATTCTTAGTGAATTAATTGCTATAAAAATATTAAGATGAATAAATGAAAATAATTAGAAATAAAATCAGAATGATGATGAAACAAAGTAAATCAGAATAAACGAGGTAAAAACAATAAAAGAAGGCCTTGGCTAGGATTAATTTCTTCGTTACGATAATTTTACTACTGATGCTCTGGTAATGCTCTGCAGCATTGTCTATGAACAGCAAGAATTAAATAATTATAGGATTCTTTCGAATTGCCTAGGTAAATTCAATTTAGAATTTCTTTCAACCTTGAAGGAATGTAACTAATATTGAATTTCCTAACTGCCCAATTCTTATTGTCAATTGAATTAATGCTAACTACGTTGTAACAATTTAATCCAATTAATTATTCGTGCATCTAAGAATTTATATCTATCTGTCGATACAATATAAACATGGATCGTCAACCTATCTATCGATATGATCTGACTTAGCAAGGAATATCACAAATAATTATTCAATCAACAATTGCATAAACAAAACCGAGATCGTAGCAAAAATCATAACGAGTACTATTATCCTAACCAATAAATAGAATTTAGCTACTAGCCGTCATAAAATAAAACTAAAAATAATAATGTCAATAAAAACATAAAATAGTAAAAATAAGAGAAGAAGATGAAAAATCAAGGGAATGTTGTCGGAATGGTTTTCCTCTACTTGAACTCGCCAGAATCCTCTGTTTCGCTAGAAGTCCCACACCATAATCAATTCTGTTTCTATATTCTCTCCCCTTTTTTGTGTAGTCAATCTTCTCTCTCCTCCATTCTGTAGGTCCACCTATATTTTCTATTCCAGAATGGCTTTCTTTCTTCCAATTGGTTCTTCCTCTTTAATTGCCTCTAGAAGCCTTTTTCTTCATCCCTTTCTGTGTGCCAAGTGTCTGCCCTTTTTTTCCTCTCCAAATCTCTATTATTTTTTTTTCTTTTCTTTTTATTCTTCGTTGCATGCCATAATCTCTTTCTCTCTCCAATCTATTTTTCTGTTCTCCTTTTTAGTAGCTAATTCCAGAATGGCTTCTATTCTTGTCCCACGTGTTCCAATAAGTCAAAATCTGTTTCATACATTTGACTCTTCCTTCCATTTTTGTCCTCTTCTGCATCAATTTACAACCAAATTAAATCCTCTAATTTTGGTAACCATAATTTTCTCTATTTGCTTTCTCTCTTCAAAAGTTCAACTTTTGAACTTGATTTTTCCCGTTATTATCTTTGTATTCAAATATGAAAATATCAAATTCAAATTGAAGAAAAAAATATCTGCTTTTAATAGAAAATCTGCATGAAATATATTAAATTGAATCAAAGCACTAATGCTATAGCATTATACAGCAATTGCAGTAAATTCATACCAATTTATTCTTGCAATCACTCAATTCATATAAGTTTTCTTATGTAAAATCTGCATAAAATAACTCTAAAATAAGAGTTATCAGTAATCAATCTCTTAAAACAAGTTACATTACACGACAATCATAGTATATAAATCTCACAATCCAAACATCCCCTAACTTCCATATTCTCAAGCCTAATTCAAATCAACTACTAAAATAATTTTGTTGAATTTGTAAACTAAATCTCACTATATTCTAATATTCTCTATTTCATCCACTTTTATGAATAAATTGTATCTGACTTAACCGAAGGTTGTGCAGCATCTTTTTCTTCTTTGTGAGCAAGGACCCTTGGCGTAACTTTTATTTGACTTTCACACCGCAATGGACAATTCTTGACCATATGGCCCGACTCATTGCACTTGAAGCATCGATGCGTACCCATTTTGCATTTCCCAAAATGTTTCTTCTTGCATTTTGGGCACTATTTTTTCAGAATAGGGACTTGTACACGTTTACCTCTCCCTTGGTAAGTTTCTTCATCATTCGGTCATTTTACACCCTTTTGTTGTTGATGCCAATCATTATTTGGTTGCAATTGAATTTCCTCAAAAAATTTTCTTATAGGTTCTCTTTGCTTTTGAAATTTCATCTCCACCTCCTCTATTTCTAAGACTCTGGCCACAACTTTCGTATAGTGCACAGATTGAGTTCCAAATATCTTCACACCTCTATAAATTTCCTCCTTCAATCTTTCTTCAAACTTATGGATTTTATTTTCATTTGTACTTACTAGGTGGCTAGCAAAGCAGGCTAGTGCCTCGAACTTTCTGACATATTCCGATACTGATCTCGTTTGTGGGAGCTAGACAAATTCAAACATCTTATTTGCCCAAACAGTATTGTTGAAGTATTTGTCATAAAATATCTCATTAAACTATTCCCACAACATTTCCTCCACGTTGGTTGTGGTCTTAATGATGTTTCACCAATACTTTGTATCTCGTGCGAGATGGAATAGCGCATAAGAAACTTTTTCTATTCCCTTTACTTTGGCGTAGTTGAACATATCTTCCATTGTTTATATCAATTCTTCCACATGGATTGGATCCGTAAATTGTCCAACAAAAGTTAGAGGTCGGAATCTACAAAATCTCTCTCCACTTAAGTCGTTAGAAGTATTTGGTTGAAGGTTTCTGTGTTCCTCTCTGTTTATCAACATCTCTAGTAGTTGAGATTGACGATCAACGAGAGCTGTCAGTCGATAGAAGGCAGTATCTCTTTTACCCATTTTCCGTGTTTGTTCTCTATCCATCGTAATACTCCTGCAATAATTATAAACATAACTAAAATCCTTAATGACATATTTAACATAAACACTTACAGTTGATGTAGTGTTCTCATGTAGTGGTTTGTGCTGTCAAGTAGTCTACAGAACCGATTTTAAAACCCGGGTGCTCTGATACCATAAATTGTCATGACCCGTACGTCACGACTCACTTGACATACATTTAAACTTTTAGGTAAAAATTTTCAAAAATTAAAATAGTCAAACTTGAACTTTTAAACTCCTTTAAATCCTTTTAAAATAAGTGGAAAACATTTATAAAATAAGTTTGGAAGAATTCATTTGAAGTTGGTTTAGGTTTAAAAAAATTTTCAAAACATCACTTGAGGCGCACCTCGAGCGCACCACCCTCCTTTTGCCCTTCTTCCTCCTTTTCTTCATTTAAACACTTAATAACACTTCATAAAAACTACCATAACTTTAACCAACCTCTCATAACCAATAAATATCATCCAAAATCCCTTAAACCTAACATACCCGTTTCAAAATCTTTTCCAGTAAAACCATAAATCACCAGGGACATAGCGGAAGTCTTAAAATGTAGAAAACCCATATATCAAATATGTTTATCTTTCAGACTGTATTTAAACCCAAGCATTTCCATTACTTTCAAAAACATAAATTCTTTTCTATACATAATCTTTTAATCGTAAAAACTTATACTAAAAATACTTGGAGTCTACCCGCAGGTCAAAATCGCCTTGACAGCCACAAAACCCTCCACCATGACCTCACCCTTCCAACTCCACCCATCCATCAACTTGAGGATCGAAGTCCTCACCTGTTACGTCGTCACCTACATCACAAAGTTTAAACTAATGAGCCTAATGCTAAGCAAGCATATATTTTAATGCAATAAAATGCTCGTGCATGCATGATTCTTTTAAAAACATGAACATACATTACATTATGTTACTGTTCAAGTGACATGATAGTTAAAGGGGCGTGTTAGGGGAGTAGACTCTGTAAACATGACATGTGTACTAGGCGTGGATGATTTTACCTTGTCCTAGAGAATGACAAATATCAGTATGTCCTTAGGCGATGATGGTTTTACATAGTCCCAGAGAATGACAAGAACATATGACATTCTCTGTCCCACAACTTAACTGGTACATTACATAATATGTTCTTATCTTTCTTACATAAAACACATGCATAAACATGAACATGCATAAACATGAACATACATTACATTACGTTTCTGTTCAAGTGACATGATGGTTAAAGGGGTGTGTTAGGGGAGTAGGCTCAGTAAACATGACATGTGTCATTGGCGTGGATGATTTTGCCTTGTCCCAAAGAAGGACAAATACTAGTATGTCCTTAGGCGAGGACGGTTTTACATAGTGTGATGACCCGAGAGGGGGTTGGGTACAATCCCACATTGCTTTGGGGGAAGATGGAAATGAAACATATGTAAAGGATGCCTCCTCTAGAAAGTAAGACGTATTTTGTAGCACAATTACACCGGATCCCATTAGAACTCCGAAGTTAAGAGTTCTCGGGTAAGAGCAGTACTAAGTTGGGTGATCACGTGGAAAGTCCTTGTTGAAAACAAATCTGTGAGTACAATTGCGAGGCAAACCTCGAGAATCTAAGCCCGAGTATAGGCAAATCCCAGAGCTGAGTATAGGCAAATCCTGAATCGTTACAAAGTGGACAATATCTTACTAGAAAAGAGAGGTCGTTACAAATACATTAACTCTATCGGATGTGATCTTTCGAAGATCCATTAACTCTACTTGCTTGAAGTTGAGATAGATAACATAGATTTGCGCATTCTTCCTTCCAACTCAAAGCATCAGCTGCTCTATTGGTCTGGCCTGACTTGTGTTCAAAGTGGAAGTCGAATTCAAAAATTAATTCGTGCCAACGCACTTGTTTGGCTGAGAGCTTCGGTCGATCAAAAAAATGAGAAATTGAATTGTTGTCTATCTTTACAATGAACTTCGACCCAAGCAAATATTGTCTCCACACGCACAGACAATGTACTACTGCCAACATTTCTTTCTCAAAGGCAATGTACTTTCTCTCTGCTAGTTTCAAGTTGCAACTTTCAAAAGTGATAGGATGGTCGTTCTACATTAGGACTCCTCCTAGAACAAAATTTGAAGCATCAGTCTCTACATTAGGCTTCATATCTCGTTACACATGTCGTATTGGGTTTGTCGCCTTGTGCGATCCTTACTTGCTAATAGTCAGACTGCAAATCAAGCTTGGTGAAGTGCTTGGCCTTGTATAGTTGATTGAAATGATCAATGATGAGCGGGATGAGATACTTGTTGTGCACTGTGACTTTGTTAAGTGCACAATAATCTATACACATCTACAAACTACCATCCTTTTTTTTTTTGAAGCAATACAGGTGCTCCAAAAGGTGCTTTTATAGGTATGATGAATTTGCCTTCCAGTAACTCGTCTAGTTCTTTCCTCAATTCTGCTAGTTTTGGCAGAGCCATTCTATAAGGGGCTTTTGCATGAGGTTTAGATCCTGGGGTCAGTTTAATCTGATGATCGATGTCCCTTCGTGGAGGTAATGTCTTAGGTAAGCACTAAGACATGGTGCTTTGGAACTCTTCCGAGACTTCTAAGATTTGGGAGCCCCTATTTCCTCATTTTCTTTGCTTATCATCGACGGGACAATGATATAAGTTGGATCATCCTGCTTCAGCTATTTCTTGAATTGCATAGCATAGATCATCTTTATATCGTTGGTGTTTGGTTGCTTAAAAATTGCAAGAACAACGGTTGGGTTGTTACCCATGATTACCAAACATTTCGCTAAGGGAATTGGGATGACTTTATGTTCCATCAAAAAATCCATCCCAAAGATCAAATCAAAGTTGTTTATCTGTGCTACGACAAAGTCAATAGGTCCTGTCCACGAGCTGAGTTTCAACTGTGCTCTCTTCACAACCCCCAGTACTGGCATCTCTTTTGCATTAACTGCTTTCATCTTACCAACATTCTTCTCTAGCTTCAGGCCAAAGCGGCAAGCTTTTTTCTTTGTAATGAAGTTATGAGTAGCTTCCGAGTCTATTATAGTGCTCTTAGTAGACCTATTATTCATGAATAACTCCACATACATGAGACCTTTATCAAGGATCTTCTTTAGTTCTTCCATTTGTTGTTGTACTGCTCACAAAAAGGTCATAGTCCTAACTTTAGCCAGTTTAGTTGATTCTTCTTCAACAACTTCTTCAGTCAAGTTGTCATTGTCAATTGAAGCTTGCAAAGCTGTTAAAGTCAATCTATGCGGACATTCAGGTCTCTTGCATAGGAAACACAAAATAGGCTTATTCGTTGGTCGCATATTGCCAGCACCTCTCGATGTTTCGTGGCCTTCTCTTGGGACAAATGGTTTCTTTTCAACAGCTCTTACGTTTGGCTTTTGGAACTTTGTGGAGTTTGAGCTACTAGGAGTGTTTTTCTTTTGCATAGGGTTCTCAGTAGTGTAATCAAACAACCGCTCTGCTGTGGCAAGTGCGCTTGAAAGGCTTTGCACTCTTTGTTCATTCAACTTGGTTCTAGCCCACAGTTTGAGACATTCGATAAAAATGAAAATTATCTTTCTCCGACATGTCTCTGATATTCATGATGAGGTCTAAGAACTACTTAACATATTCTCGAATGCTTGTAGTCTGCTTTAATTCTTGAAGTAACCTGCGAGCATTGAACTCAACATTCTCTAGGAAGAATTGATCTTTCAGTTGCCTTTTTAGCTCTTCCCAAGTATCGATCACACATTCATTGTAATGCCCCCGAACCCACCCTGGCTCGGTGCGCTACTTTGCTAACCAATCTCGCGTTTAAAACATAATTTAAAAATAATTTTTGTTAAAATCTCGACTCCAAACATGTTAGTAAAAACGAGGAAACAAATGAACTCGATGTTGCTTACTATACGAAAAAAAACGAGCGGCATAATGACTGAAATTTCTAAAACCAAATCCTGAAAATCCAACGGTTTATAAAACATATTCGAAACTGTAAGGTCCCGAGTTATCTGAACCCGGTTCGCCACACATAATACTAAACCGAACTATGACTTTCTGAGAAAATTTTAAAATTTCATTCAACGATCAAGACTTGACCCTTAAAACATTAAAACTTACAGCGGAAAAACATTTGTATGAACGACATTTATTAAATAGTTAAAATATTGAAGACAGTTGGTTGAAAAAGAAAAGAAAAGAGAACACATCTACCGCTGAATAGTTCCAGCAGTAGAAATAGAGACAAAAGAGTCTCGGCGGTAGAAGCCGTACGAATTACATCTTCCACTCACAAAACGACAACGTTTTACACTCGCATCCACCGCTCATAAACGACAAATCTCCTATTCACTTCTTCCGCTCACAAACGACAAACATGTAGGATCAGAATTGTCTAAGAGGGGGGTGAATTAGACTTTTTAATTTTTAATTGCGATTAAACCTAATTTCTCTTCTTGATTAAACTTAGATTTAACACAAGTAATCAAATAATATAAAGAGAGAGAAAGAGAAATTCGACACCAGTATTTTTACGTGGTTCGGCCAAACTGCCTACGTTCACGCTCCAAGGCTCCCCCTTGAAGATTTCTTACTTCTCCTCAACTAGAAAATCTGATCGAACTTACGGGCTTCGATCCACAGCCTTTCACAATCCTGGATTGAACTTTGCGGGCGTCAATCCACTGCCTTACAGGATTTTCAGGTTTGAATGATAGATTACAATAATCTACAAACTCTCAAAACAGAATCTCAAGTTTTGGAGTAGAGAGATGTAGATTGAGTATACAGAGTATGATTTTCACGTTCGGGCTCAGGAAATCAAATTCGCAAAAGTTAGTCTTCGAGCCTTTTCTTCTGCTTATATACTCTGTATAAAATTGCTTCAGCGAATTGAATGCTTCTTTCTTCAATGTTAAAATGTTACCGTTGGGAACATCCGTACTTCAAAACTCTATCGGCAGATGACTTCAAAACTCTATCGGCAGATGACTTCAAAACTCTATCGGCAGATGACTTCAAAACTCTATCGGCAGATGACTTCAAAACTCTATCGGCAGATGACTTCAAAACTCTATCGGCAGATGACTTCAAAACTCTATCGGCAGATGACTTCAAAACTCTATCGGCAGATGACTTCAAAACTCTATCGGCAGATGACTTCAAAACTCTATCGGCAGATGACTTCAAAACTCTATCGGCAGATGACTTCAAAACTCTATCGGCAGATGACTTCAAAACTCTATCGGCAGATGACTTCAAAACTCTATCGGCAGATGACTTCAAAACTCTATCGGCAGATGACTTCAAAACTCTATCGGCAGATGACTTCAAAACTCTATCGGCAGATGACTTCAAAACTCTATCGGCAGATGACTTCAAAACTCTATCGGCAGATGACTTCAAAACTCTATCGGCAGATGACTTCAAAACTCTATCGGCAGATGACTTCAAAACTCTATCGGCAGATGACTTCAAAACTCTATCGGCAGATGACTTCAAAACTCTATCGGCAGATGACTTCAAAACTCTATCGGCAGATGACTTCAAAACTCTATCGGCAGATGACTTCAAAACTCTATCGGCAGATGACTTCAAAACTCTATCGGCAGATGACTTCAAAACTCTATCGGCAGATGACTTCAAAACTCTATCGGCAGATGACTTCAAAACTCTATCGGCAGATGACTTCAAAACTCTATCGGCAGATGACTTCAAAACTCTATCGGCAGATGACTTCAAAACTCTATCGGCAGATGACTTCAAAACTCTATCGGCAGATGACTTCAAAACTCTATCGGCAGATGACTTCAAAACTCTATCGGCAGATGACTTCAAAACTCTATCGGCAGATGACTTCAAAACTCTATCGGCAGATGACTTCAAAACTCTATCGGCAGATGACTTCAAAACTCTATCGGCAGATGACTTCAAAACTCTATCGGCAGATGACTTCAAAACTCTATCGGCAGATGACTTCAAAACTCTATCGGCAGATGACTTCAAAACTCTATCGGCAGATGACTTCAAAACTCTATCGGCAGATGACTTCAAAACTCTATCGGCAGATGACTTCAAAACTCTATCGGCAGATGACTTCAAAACTCTATCGGCAGATGACTTCAAAACTCTATCGGCAGATGACTTCAAAACTCTATCGGCAGATGACTTCAAAACTCTATCGGCAGATGACTTCAAAACTCTATCGGCAGATGACTTCAAAACTCTATCGGCAGATGACTTCAAAACTCTATCGGCAGATGACTTCAAAACTCTATCGGCAGATGACTTCAAAACTCTATCGGCAGATGACTTCAAAACTCTATCGGCAGATGACTTCAAAACTCTATCGGCAGATGACTTCAAAACTCTATCGGCAGATGACTTCAAAACTCTATCGGCAGATGACTTCAAAACTCTATCGGCAGATGACTTCAAAACTCACGCTATCAGCAGATGCATCATTTCTTTGTCGTGTAGCGATCGGTATATGCAAGCCTGTTTTGCTATTTAATTCTGTATACTCAAACCGATTTATTAGACAACTAAAATACCCTTTTCAAGGGTATTTCCAAATAAACTCATATTCATTATTCTCTTTAAATACACATAATCAAATTGTACACTAATTATACAAATACATAATCAAAAACAAATTATGACTTAAACAATCTATAAGTCAACAATCTCCCCCTTTTTTATTATGACAATATAAATTTGATTAACTTTGATACTCCCCCATAATTCTAGCCGCTCCCCCATAGTATATGCATTTTATTCAATTAACTATTCAGAGCAATTCCAAAATCACAGAGTATATCCAAAGAATGATATATCCATAGACTATTATTTAGTCAGACTCAATCAAATATAGTATTCTCCCCCATTGTCATTATCAAAAAAAATGCATTCAACATCAGAGTATGTTTAGAAAAAAAATAGTCATTAAAAAGAAACAACAAAAAAAATGTATATAACTAAAAATCACTATTTGAAGAGATCTAAATGACGATTCCAAAAGGCTCTCTGAACATAAGAGGGCACGTCACGGTGGGGATTGAAAAAAGCATCCACCATAGCTTGAAGAAAGGCAAGATCTCGTGGGAGAGGTGATTGATAGACCACCATTGCCAAACAAGGAGCAGGAAGTGGAGAAGGCTCTCGGGACACCTCCATGTCCAAGCAAGGAGGAGACTCGACAGAAGGACCAGAACACACATCCATACGTGGTGGAGGAGAAGCTTCCAATGGACAGGCTGGAGGAGAGGAAGATGCAGGAGCAGAGGAAGATGTAGGAAGTGTGAACTTGAGCTCAGCCTCATGAATATCTAGGGACATGAAGCGCACATCTTCAATAACAGCAGGCCTGGAGAAGGGAAGAAACAAATCTTCATAGCAAGCCTCAGGAACATTGAGACCAGAACTTGATGGTTCGGGTTCAGGGTCAGGTTCAGGTGTCAAAGCGGCAATGGAAGATTGGAGTTTCTCAAGTTCCCTGACAACCATTCGCCTATCACCATCAACTTTCGTAGACAGCAGACCAAGACCTGTATCCAAAGCAATGCCCATGGCCTGATGATTCTTATCAATTTTACTTTGGAGGGTACAGAGGGCAGTGCCAAGGTTGGTAATAGAGGCTTGCATCTCATTATACTGAGCCTCAGTGAAGGAAAATCTCCTGTGATATGTCAGGGGAGTTGCAGGAGTATTGGAGAGAAGGGGTTGGACTTGCAGAGCGATTGGAGCAGGTTGAACTGGTGATGGAGGGAGCACCTCTTGCTGATCGGAAGATGGAGGAGCTGAAGGTTCATGGATTGGAGATGGAGGAGCTGAAGGTTCATGGTTTGGAGATGGAGGAGCTGAAGATGGTAAAAGAAGTGCAGGTGGAGAGGGAGGTTGAGGAACTGGAGATGGTGGAGCTGATGGCTCATGGATTAGAGATGGAGGAGCTGTAGGTGGTTGGACTGGGGATGAAGGAGCTGTAGGTGGGAGAGCTGGAGGACCATGGGTGAGTATCGAAGAAATTGCTCGCATCACTGGAGAGATGGAAGGAAAAACAGGCTGAGAAGGTAGTATAAGAGAAGGTGGAGGTGAAAGATGATGTTCAGGAATAGGTAGAGACACAGATGAGGGAGCAGAGGTGGCCTCTGAAATAGGTGCTATGGAGGAAGGAGCAATCCTGTGCCTACGCACTAGAGGAGAAGGTGGGGGGCTTGAATCCTGAGATTGAGAAATAACACGGTCTGGACTTACTGTTTCATCTCCCCCTTCAGCAGTAGATTCATCTGGCAGGATAAGTTTTCTTTTACCACGCCTGACAGGTGCTGCCAAAGAAACCTTTTTCTTAGCCTTATCCACAGAAGGTTTTCCTTTTACGATTTGTTTGAATCCCATCCCGTTGAGAGTGGAATAGGAAAAAAAATTGGAGGGCAGAAGTCTCACAGGCTCCTCCTCCTCAGGAAGGACAACCTCAAGACGAGCAAATAACCGCATGAGAAGCAGATTATACGGTAGAGATGTAGCCCTGGAGGATACAGCTAGAATCATCCTTCGAACAACTATATAGCCAATGTTGAAGGGTGTCTTGAAATAGATTGCAAACAGAACAAACAGTTCCATTGCGCTCACCTCGTCATAATGTCCACCCTTGGGAACAATATTGAAATCTATCATATGACGAAAAACTCTGGCTCTAGGGGTCAGATGTTTGCCCTTTAACTGATCAGGGGATGAATTGGGGTCCACAGCAATTTCCCTTAGAAACTGTAGTCCTTCAGACGTTCCAAAGAAAGGTAGCTCAGGGCCTGTCACATACTTGTAAGGGCAGTTATCCAAATGAGGAGCTCCCAGAAGGGCATTTATGGACTTAGGAGTAATTTCTATGTGAGTGTTGTATACGTAGCTCTTAATGGAAGGGTAATTAGAGGTAAAGCTAAGGTTTGCATAAAACATCCTAATCGCTTCCGGGTAGTAGAATGATTCGGTCTCAAAGAGACCTATTAACCCGAGTTCCGTCAAGGGTTCAATAAAGTCCATTCCGGCTAACTCTTCAAAAGAAATACCCTTACTAGGAATTAACGATTTGAACTGATAGTCATTGTGGTACTTTACCTCAGCAGCTTGAGTAAGAAAGTAGAAGGTTGGCCACTCCGTTCCACGAGGAATCTCTCGGGAAGGACGATCAGAAACTTTGGCCTTTTTCTTGGTCGGTATGGAAACGGCGCGAGATGATTGACCTTGAAATTCCATTTCTAGAAGAGGATTCGTCAGAGAAGATTTGGTAGGGCAGGGGTTTACAGAAAGAGCGCGAAAAGTAAAGTGTCTGGGCGAAGAAGAATGAATTTAAAAGAAATAACTCATCGCCAGACGAAGAAGACATACGTGTCGGCAGATTGAGGAATACATCTTCCGATGGGTTTCACGTGTCGGCAGATTGAGCAGTACAGCTTCTGATGGGATAGAAAACACTGCATCTGCCGATAGAGATGTAACTACCGATGACTAGAGAAATACACAGTATCTACCGGTGCTTCACAACACAGAAACACACAATTACATAGGATCTAACAACAGAGGAATACCCTTAGTTTTTGCCAACCCGAATGAGTCCTAGCCTGATTCTAATATTATTGAAGGACTTCTCATCCAAAGGCTTGGTAAATATGTCTGCAAGTTGATCTACAGAATTAACAAACTCTAGAGTGATATCTCCTCTTTGAACATGATCTCTAATGAAATGATACCTAACATCAATATGTTTGGTTCTAGAGTGCTGAATAGGACTTTTAGAAATGTTGATGGCACTGGTGTTATCACACCGAATAGGAATCCTATCATAAAACAGATTATAGTCTTCTAGTGTTTGTTTCATCCATAACATTTGTGCACAACAACTGCCTGCAGCAATATATTCACTTTCTGCAGTTGAGAGTGCAACAGAATTCTGTTTCTTAGAATACCAAGACACTAGAGATTCTCCTAAGAATTGACAAATGCCACTGGTGCTCTTTCTATCAATTAGACTACCAGCATAGTCAGAATCTGAATAACCTACTAGATCAAAGGATGTGCCCTTCGGATACCATAATCCTAAATCATGAGTCCCACTTAAATATTTGAAAATTCTTTTGACAGCTGATAAGTGAGATTCCTTAGGGACAGCCTGGAATCTAGCACACAGACAAACACTAAAGAGTATATTTGGCCTACTAGCAGTCAGATACAACAGAGAACCAATCATACCATGATATTTCTTGATATCCACACTTATACCATTTTCATCCTTGTCCAATTTAGTAGTGGTACTCATGGGAGTTTTAGAGGATTTGACAGTTTCTAATCCGAATTTCTTAAGGAGTTCCTTAATGTACTTTTCTTGACAGAAGAAAATTCCATCAGGAGACTGATTAATCTGGAATCCTAAGAAGAACTTTAACTCCCCCATCATACTCATTTCAAATTCACTTTGCATGGGGAAGAAAACTCATTACACATGTTGACATTGGTTGATCCAAAAATAATGTCATCGACATATATTTGAACCAGCAGAATGTCCTTATCCTTTTGCCTGGTAAACAGAGTTGAGTCAGTGTTACCCTTTTTGAAATTCCTTTCCTCAAGGAAATTCCTCAATCTGTCATACCAAGCTCTAGGAGCCTGCTTAAGACCATAAAGAGCTTTCATAAGTCTATACACATGATTCAGTTTAGCAAAGTCTTCAAATCCTAGGGGCTGCTGTACATAAACTTCTTCCTGAATATAACCATTTAAGAAGGCACTCTTTACATCCATTTGAAAGAGTGTGAAGTTTTTGTAGCAAGCATAGGCTAAGAGCATCCTAATGGATTCTAATCTAGCCACAGGCGCAAAGGTTTCCTCAAAATCTATTCCTTCTTCTTGATTGTAACCTTTAGCAACTAGCCTAGCCTTATTTCTGACCACGATTCCATTTTCATCCAATTTGTTCTTGTAAACCCATTTAGTTCCAATAATGGGATGATCCTTAGGCCTTGGAAAAAGTTCCCATACCTTGCTCCTTTCAAATTGATTTAGCTCCTCTTGCATAGCTAAAATCCAGTTTTCATCACACTCGGCCTCTTCAAACTTCTTAGGTTCTACTTGAGATATAAATGCCACATTGGCACAGAGATTCCTAAGAGAGGATCTAGTCTTAACTCCTAAAGAAGGATCACCTAAGACCTCATCTATTGGATGATTTCTGACATATTTCCAATCTCTAGGTAAAGTAGGATTTTCATCCTTGACAGGAATTATATCAAGAGATGTAGAAGATGGTTCTAAAGATTTTTCTTCTTGAGAGGGATCAGTAGGTTTTTCTAAGGAAAGAGAGTCTAATTGACAATCTACACCATCATCCTCATCCACATTTATTGTGGGCTGAGGAGACTCATCAAAGTTGACATGAACGGATTCCTCTACAACAAGAGTTCTTCTATTGAAAACTCTGTATGCTTTACTGGTCAAAGAATATCCTAGAAAAATTCCAAGATCGGATTTGGAATCGAATTTTCCTAAGTTATCCTTAGTATTAAGAATGAAACATTTGCAACCGAAAGCTCTAAAATGCTTAACAGTAGGAGTCTTGCCATTCCAAAGTTCATAGGGAGTTTTCTCTAGAATAGGTCTTATGGAGACCTGATTAAGCACATAACAGGCTGTCGCTACAGCTTCAGCCCAGAAATACTTAGGAAGGGTATTTTCATTAAGCATAGTCCTACCAAGTTCTTGAAGGGACCTATTCTTCCTCTCAACAACATCATTTTGCTGAGGGGTCCTAGGAGAAGAGAAATTGTGCTCAATTCCATATTTGAGACACAGGAGTTCAAATTTCTCATTTTCAAACTCTCCACCATGATCACTACGAATAGCAACAATGGTGAGCTCCTTTTCATTTTGAACTCTTTTCCTAAAACTAGAAAAGGTGTCAAACGTCTCATCCTTAGACTTCAGAAAATGAACCCAAGTAAATCTAGAAAAGTCATCAACAATGACAAAGGCATAGAATTTGCCACCTAGACTAGCAACATTTGAAGGACCGAAGAGGTCCATGTGAAGGAGTTGGAGAGGCTTAGAAGTGGAGATTGCATTCTTTGATGCAAACGAACTTTTGATCTGCTTGCCCATTTGACAAGCTTCACAGATTTTATCCTTCTCAAAGGATATCTTAGGAATACCTCTAACTAAATTCTCCTTAGTAATCTTAGCTAAGGTATCCATCCCTACATGTCCTAATCTCCTATGCCAGATCCAAGAGTCAAGAGAAGAGTTAACAGCAAAGCATTTTTCATCATTATGCTCAATAATATCCAAGTCAATTATATAGATATTATCTTTTCTATAGCCAGTGAACAGAGATTTGTCATTAGATGCATCTTTAATTAAACAAGAGTTTGATTTAAAAATCACTTCATATCCTTTATCACATAACTGGCTAATACTAAGCATATTATGTTTTAATCCATCAACTAAAAGCACATTTTCAATAGTAGGATTAAAGCTGTTACCTATGTTGCCGATGCCAACAATTTTACCCTTTTGGTTTCCACCAAAAGTAACGCTACCTTTCTTTTTGTTGACAGCAGCAAACATGGTTGAGTCTCCTGTCATATGCCTCGAACATCCACTGTCGAGGTACCACTGGTTTTTTCCAGGAGAGCACTCAACCTGCAAAACAGAAATCAATTGGTCTTCTTAGGTACCCAAATCTTTTGGGTCCTAGTGTTAGGTCTTGTTCCCTTGGGAACCCATTGGAATTTACCAGTTGATTTTATATAGTTTGCTTTTAACGGACATACAAAAGATTTATGTCCAGCTTCATTACATGCATGGCAGACAGAGGGTTTAACAAAGAAGTTTTTAAAGACTTTCCTTTTATTAGACTTGTCATACCCTAATCCTGCTCTGTCAAAATTTGCTCTCTGACCTGCTATTACCATCTTAAATAATTTGTCGCCCTTAGTGAAGTTTAGAATAATATTATTCAAATCTTCGTTTTTGCTTTTAAGCTTATCAATTTCCTTGATATGTAAGTCTACTTCTTTAGCATGCTTTTCTAATAAATCTGTATTCTCCTTTTTCAACAGATTGTATTTATTTTTCAGCATGCCAAACTGTTTAACTAAGTCATTAAAAGCATCAATTAGTTCACCTTCTTCATTATCACTTTCACTGTCACTTAACACACTTGAAGAAGAAGTACTTACCTTATCTTCGTGTGCCATGAAGCACAGATTTGCAACTTCTTCATCTTCTGAAGATGAAGTGTCACCTTCACTGTCATCCCAAGTGGCCTTCATAGCCTTTTTCTTGAATTTTTGGGACCTTTAGCTTGTGGACAGTCAGCCTTCATGTGGCCTGGCTTTCCACATCCAAAACAGGTAAACTCCTTGTCTTTGAATTGCTTTTCATTCTTGGGAAATCTTCTTCCCTGCAGCTTCTTCCTTCGAAGGAACTTGCTGAATCTCCTAGTGATAAGAGCAATGTCCTCATCCTCTTCTTCTTCTTCATCCTCAGAGACTTCACATTTACTTGAAGAGGCTTTCATAGCAATATCTTTTCTTTTGGAAGTCTCTTTTTCCTTAAGGTCTTCTTTCTCGTTTGACCTCATTGTGATCTCATGTGTCATGAGAGATCCAATGAGCTCTTCAAGCTTTAGAGCTTTAAGATCCTTTGCTTCCTGAATTGCAATCACCTTTGGCTGCCAGCTTCTTGGAAGACACCTGAGGATCTTCCTGACCTGTTCTTCACTAGAATAAGATTTACCAAGAGCTTTCAAACCATTAGTAATATTAGTAAATCTTGTAAACATGGAAGAGACAAACTCATCTTTGGGCATAGAAAATAATTCATACTCGTGAATGAGCATATTCAGTTTGCTCTCCTTTACTTGATTTGTGCCCTCGTGTGTGACCTCTAATAAGTGCCAAATTTCTTGAGCACTTTCACACCCTTGTACTCTATTAATTCATCTCTATTTAAGGCACAGTACAAGGTGTTTACTGCCTTAGCATTAAGGCTTAGATTTCTCTTCTCGGACTCAGTTAACTCAGAAGAGTCCTTAGGGATACTTTTCCCATCAACAGTTTCATGGCCTTAAAAGGACCATTTTCTATAATACACCAAGTCTCATAGTCTATGGCTTGAATGAATATTTTTATTCTAGCCTTCCAATAGACATAGTCACTACCATCAAAGAATGGAGGTCTATTTGTTGCCTGACCTTCTATTTGTGTGTTGTTAATGTTGAATGCCATTGAAAAATATAACACAGAGTGTTTAGACGGAGCTTAGGCAATGAATAAACCGCTCTGATACCAATTGTAGGATCGGAATTGTCTAAGAGAGGGGTGAATTAGACTTTTAATTTTTAATTGCGATTCAACCTAATTTCTCTTCTTGATTAAACTTAGATTTAACACAAGTAATCAAATAATATAAAGAGAGAGAAAGAGAAATTCGACACCAGTATTTTTACGTGGTTAGGCCAAACTGCCTACGTCCACGCTCCAAGGCTCCCCCTTGAAGATTTCTTACTTCTCCTCAACTAGAAAATCTGATCGAACTTACGGGCTTCGATCCACAGCCTTTCACAATCCTAGATTGAACTTTGCGGGCGTCAATCCACTGCCTTACAGGATTTTCAGGTTTGAATGATAGATTACAATAATCTACAAACTCTCAAAACAGAATCTCAAGTTTTGGAGTAGAGAGATGTAGATTGAGTATACAGAGTATGATTTTCACTTTCGGGCTCAGGAAATCAAATTCGCAAAAGTTAGTCTTCGAGCCTTTTCTTCTGCTTATATACTCTGTATAAAATTGCTTCAGCGAATTGAATGCTTCTTTCTTCAAATGTTAAAATGTTACCGTTGGGAAGCATCCGTACTGAAGCAGCTATCCGTTGCTTCTGAAAATGTTGTTCGTCGTCGCCATTAAAGGTCTGGAGTTAATGCTGAAAACGACGTCACTGTAGCTTCGCGGCTAGCTTTGAATTCTGGCGGAAGTTCACCGGCAGATGCAACTTATGAAGCAAAGACACGTCATCGGTGGATGCAGCTTTGAATGCCATCGGCAGATTATCCTTAAATTCCATCGGCAGATGCATCCTTAAATTTCATCGGCAGATGCATCCTTAAATTTTATCGGCAGGTGCATGCTTTAGTTAGCATCTTCTTTTGTCGTTTAGTCAATCAGGCAGGAGCTGCTTCAAACATCATCGGCAGATGTGACTTCAACTATCATCGCAGATGTGTTTTCAAATATCATCGGCAGATGTGGCTTCAAACACCATCGGCAGATGAAACAGATAAGCGCTTGACACGTCATCGGCAGATGTCTTCATGACGCTATTTGCAGATGACTTCAAAACTCTATCGGCAGATGACTTCAAAACGCTATCGGCAGAAGAAACATATAAGCACTGACCACGTCATCGGTAGATGCTCGCTTAGAGCTTCACGGGCAGATGAGACTTGTAAATGTTATCGGCATATGCACCTCAACACGTCATGAACCGGCATCGGCAGGAGTAGCTTCAACAGCTATCGGCAAATGCACCTTGACATGACATCGGCAGATATCTTCAAAAACGCTATCGCAGATGCATCATTTCTTTGTCATGTAGCGATCGGTATATGCAAGCCTGTTTTGCTATTTAATTCTGTATACTCAAACCGATTTATTAGATAACTAAAATACCCTTTTCAAGGGTATTTCCAAATAAACTCATATTCATTATTCTCTTTAAATACACATAATCAAATTGTACACTAATTATACAATACATAATCAAAAACAAATTATGACTTAAACATCTATAAGTCAACAATCTCCCCTTTTTATTATGACAATATAATTTGATTAACTTGGATACTCCCCCATAATTCTAAGGCCGATCCCCCATAGTATATCATTTTATTCATTAACGATTCAGAGCAATTCCAAAAGCACAGAGTATATCCAAGAATGATATCCTAGACTATTATTTAGTCGACTCATCAAATATAGTATTCTCCCCCATTGTCATTATCAAAAAAAATGCATTCAACATCAGAGTATGTTTAGAAAAAAAATAGTCATTAAAAAGAAACAACAAAAAAAAATGTATATAACTAAAAAATCACTATTTGAAGAGATCTAAATGACGATTCCAAAAGCTCGCTGAACATAAGAGGGCACGTCACGGTGGGGATTGAAAAAAAGCATCCACCAAAATAGCTTGAAGAAAGGCAAGATCTCGTGGGAGAGGTGATTGATAGACCACCATTGCCAAACAGGAGCGGAGTGGAGAAGGCTCTCGTGACACTCCATGTCAAGCAAGGAGGAGCTCGACTAAGGACCAGCACACACCTCCTAATGGATTGGAGATGGAGGAGCTGAAGGTTCATGGATTGGAGATGGAGGAGCTGAAGGTTCATGGATTGGAGATGGAGGAGCTGAAGGTTCATGGATTGGAGATGGAGGAGCTGAAGGTTCATGGATTGGAGATGGAGGAGCTGAAGGTTCATGGATTGGAGATGGAGGAGCTGAAGGTTCATGGATTGGAGATGGAGGAGCTGAAGGTTCATGGATTGGAGATGGAGGAGCTGAAGGTTCATGGATTGGAGATGGAGGAGCTGAAGGTTCATGGATTGGAGATGGAGGAGCTGAAGGTTCATGGATTGGAGATGGAGGAGCTGAAGGTTCATGGATTGGAGATGGAGGAGCTGAAGGTTCATGGATTGGAGATGGAGGAGCTGAAGGTTCATGGATTGGAGATGGAGGAGCTGAAGGTTCATGGATTGGAGATGGAGGAGCTGAAGGTTCATGGATTGGAGATGGAGGAGCTGAAGGTTCATGGATTGGAGATGGAGGAGCTGAAGGTTCATGGATTGGAGATGGAGGAGCTGAAGGTTCATGGATTGGAGATGGAGGAGCTGAAGGTTCATGGATTGGAGATGGAGGAGCTGAAGGTTCATGGATTGGAGATGGAGGAGCTGAAGGTTCATGGATTGGAGATGGAGGAGCTGAAGGTTCATGGATTGGAGATGGAGGAGCTGAAGGTTCATGGATTGGAGATGGAGGAGCTGAAGGTTCATGGATTGGAGATGGAGGAGCTGAAGGTTCATGGATTGGAGATGGAGGAGCTGAAGGTTCATGGATTGGAGATGGAGGAGCTGAAGGTTCATGGATTGGAGATGGAGGAGCTGAAGGTTCATGGATTGGAGATGGAGGAGCTGAAGGTTCATGGATTGGAGATGGAGGAGCTGAAGGTTCATGGATTGGAGATGGAGGAGCTGAAGGTTCATGGATTGGAGATGGAGGAGCTGAAGGTTCATGGATTGGAGATGGAGGAGCTGAAGGTTCATGGATTGGAGATGGAGGAGCTGAAGGTTCATGGATTGGAGATGGAGGAGCTGAAGGTTCATGGATTGGAGATGGAGGAGCTGAAGGTTCATGGATTGGAGATGGAGGAGCTGAAGGTTCATGGATTGGAGATGGAGGAGCTGAAGGTTCATGGATTGGAGATGGAGGAGCTGAAGGTTCATGGATTGGAGATGGAGGAGCTGAAGGTTCATGGATTGGAGATGGAGGAGCTGAAGGTTCATGGATTGGAGATGGAGGAGCTGAAGGTTCATGGATTGGAGATGGAGGAGCTGAAGGTTCATGGATTGGAGATGGAGGAGCTGAAGGTTCATGGATTGGAGATGGAGGAGCTGAAGGTTCATGGATTGGAGATGGAGGAGCTGAAGGTTCATGGATTGGAGATGGAGGAGCTGAAGGTTCATGGATTGGAGATGGAGGAGCTGAAGGTTCATGGATTGGAGATGGAGGAGCTGAAGGTTCATGGATTGGAGATGGAGGAGCTGAAGGTTCATGGATTGGAGATGGAGGAGCTGAAGGTTCATGGATTGGAGATGGAGGAGCTGAAGGTTCATGGATTGGAGATGGAGGAGCTGAAGATGGTAAAAGAAGTGCAGGTGGAGAGGGAGGTTGAGGACTGGAGATGGTGGAAGCTGATGGCTCAGTGGATTAGCGATGGAGTAGCTGTCGGTGGTTGGACTGGGATGAAGGAGCTGTAGGTGGGAGAGCTGGAGGACCATGGGTGAGTATCGAAGAAATTGCTCGCATCACTGGAGAGATGGAAGGAAAAAACAGGCTGAGAAGGTAAGTATAAGAAAGGTGGAGGTGAAAGATGATGTTCAGGAATAGGTAAGACACAGATGAGGGAGCAGAGGTGGCCTCTGAAATAGGTGCTATGGAGGAAGGAGCAATCCTGTGCCTACGCACTAGAGGAGAAGGTGGGCTTGAATCCTGAGATTGAGAAATAACACGGTCTGGACTTACTGTTTCATCTCCCCCTTCAGCAGTAGATTCATCTGGCAGGATAAGTTTTCTTTTACCACGCCTGACAGGTGCTGCCAAAGAAACCTTTTTCTTAGCCTTATCCACAGAAGGTTTTCCTTTTACGATTTGTTTGAATCCCATCCCGTTGAGAGTGGAATAGGAAAAAAAATTGGAGGGCAGAAGTCTCACAGGCTCCTCCTCCTCAGGAAGGACAACCTCAAGACGAGCAAATAACCGCATGAGAAGCAGATTATACGGTAGAGATGTAGCCCTGGAGGATACAGCTAGAATCATCCTTCGAACAACTATATAGCCAATGTTGAAGGGTGTCTTGAAATAGATTGCAAACAGAACAAACAGTTCCATTGCGCTCACCTCGTCATAATGTCCACCCTTGGGAACAATATTGAAATCTATCATATGACGAAAAACTCTGGCTCTAGGGGTCAGATGTTTGCCCTTTAACTGATCAGGGGATGAATTGGGGTCCACAGCAATTTCCCTTAGAAACTGTAGTCCTTCAGACGTTCCAAAGAAAGGTAGCTCAGGGCCTGTCACATACTTGTAAGGGCAGTTATCCAAATGAGGAGCTCCCAGAAGGGCATTTATGGACTTAGGAGTAATTTCTATGTGAGTGTTGTATACGTAGCTCTTAATGGAAGGGTAATTAGAGGTAAAGCTAAGGTTTGCATAAAACATCCTAATCGCTTCCGGGTAGTAGAATGATTCGGTCTCAAAGAGACCTATTAACCCGAGTTCCGTCAAGGGTTCAATAAAGTCCATTCCGGCTAACTCTTCAAAAGAAATACCCTTACTAGGAATTAACGATTTGAACTGATAGTCATTGTGGTACTTTACCTCAGCAGCTTGAGTAAGAAAGTAGAAGGTTGGCCACTCCGTTCCACGAGGAATCTCTCGGGAAGGACGATCAGAACTTTGGCCTTTTTCTGGTCGGTATGGAAACGGCGCGAGATGATTGACCTTGAAATTCCATTTCTAGAAGAGGATTCGTCAGAGAAGATTTGGTAGGGCAGGGGTTTACAGAAAGAGCGCGAAAAGTAAAGTGTCTGGGCGAAGAAGAATGAATTTAAAAGAAATAACTCATCGCCAGACGAAGAAGACATACGTGTCGGCAGATTGAGGAATACATCTTCCGATGGGTTTCACGTGTCGGCAGATTGAGCAGTACAGCTTCTGATGGGATAGAAACACTGCATCTGCCGATAGAGATGTAACTACCGATGACTAGAGAAATACACAGTATCTACCGGTGCTTCACAACACAGAAACACACAATTACATAGGATCTAACAACAGAGGATACCCTTAGTTTTTGCCAACCCGAATGAGTCCTAGCCTGATTCTAATATTATTGAAGGACTTCTCATCCAAAGGCTTGGTAAATATGTCTGCAAGTTGATCTACAGAATTAACAAACTCTAGAGTGATATCTCCTCTTTGAACATGATCTCTAATGAAATGATACCTAACATCAATATGTTTGGTTCTAGAGTGCTGAATAGGACTTTTAGAAATGTTGATGGCACTGGTGTTATCACACCGAATAGGAATCCTATCATAAAACAGATTATAGTCTTCTAGTGTTTGTTTCATCCATAACATTTGTGCACAACAACTGCCTGCAGCAATATATTCACTTTCTGCAGTTGAGAGTGCAACAGAATTCTGTTTCTTAGAATACCAAGACACTAGAGATTCTCCTAAGAATTGACAAATGCCACTGGTGCTCTTTCTATCAATTAGACTACCAGCATAGTCAGAATCTGAATAACCTACTAGATCAAAGGATGTGCCCTTCGGATACCATAATCCTAAATCATGAGTCCCACTTAAATATTTGAAAATTCTTTTGACAGCTGATAAGTGAGATTCCTTAGGGACAGCCTGGAATCTAGCACACAGACAAACACTAAAGAGTATATTTGGCCTACTAGCAGTCAGATACAACAGAGAACCAATCATACCATGATATTTCTTGATATCCACACTTATACCATTTTCATCCTTGTCCAATTTAGTAGTGGTACTCATGGGAGTTTTAGAGGATTTGACAGTTTCTAATCCGAATTTCTTAAGGAGTTCCTTAATGTACTTTTCTTGACAGAAGAAAATTCCATCAGGAGACTGATTAATCTGGAATCCTAAGAAGAACTTTAACTCCCCCATCATACTCATTTCAAATTCACTTTGCATGGGGAAGAAAACTCATTACACATGTTGACATTGGTTGATCCAAAAATAATGTCATCGACATATATTTGAACCAGCAGAATGTCCTTATCCTTTTGCCTGGTAAACAGAGTTGAGTCAGTGTTACCCTTTTTGAAATTCCTTTCCTCAAGGAAATTCCTCAATCTGTCATACCAAGCTCTAGGAGCCTGCTTAAGACCATAAAGAGCTTTCATAAGTCTATACACATGATTCAGTTTAGCAAAGTCTTCAAATCCTAGGGGCTGCTGTACATAAACTTCTTCCTGAATATAACCATTTAAGAAGGCACTCTTTACATCCATTTGAAAGAGTGTGAAGTTTTTGTAGCAAGCATAGGCTAAGAGCATCCTAATGGATTCTAATCTAGCCACAGGCGCAAAGGTTTCCTCAAAATCTATTCCTTCTTCTTGATTGTAACCTTTAGCAACTAGCCTAGCCTTATTTCTGACCACGATTCCATTTTCATCCAATTTGTTCTTGTAAACCCATTTAGTTCCAATAATGGGATGATCCTTAGGCCTTGGAAAAAGTTCCCATACCTTGCTCCTTTCAAATTGATTTAGCTCCTCTTGCATAGCTAAAATCCAGTTTTCATCACACTCGGCCTCTTCAAACTTCTTAGGTTCTACTTGAGATATAAATGCCACATTGGCACAGAGATTCCTAAGAGAGGATCTAGTCTTAACTCCTAAAGAAGGATCACCTAAGACCTCATCTATTGGATGATTTCTGACATATTTCCAATCTCTAGGTAAAGTAGGATTTTCATCCTTGACAGGAATTATATCAAGAGATGTAGAAGATGGTTCTAAAGATTTTTCTTCTTGAGAGGGATCAGTAGGTTTTTCTAAGGAAAGAGAGTCTAATTGACAATCTACACCATCATCCTCATCCACATTTATTGTGGGCTGAGGAGACTCATCAAAGTTGACATGAACGGATTCCTCTACAACAAGAGTTCTTCTATTGAAAACTCTGTATGCTTTACTGGTCAAAGAATATCCTAGAAAAATTCCAAGATCGGATTTGGAATCGAATTTTCCTAAGTTATCCTTAGTATTAAGAATGAAACATTTGCAACCGAAAGCTCTAAAATGCTTAACAGTAGGAGTCTTGCCATTCCAAAGTTCATAGGGAGTTTTCTCTAGAATAGGTCTTATGGAGACCTGATTAAGCACATAACAGGCTGTCGCTACAGCTTCAGCCCAGAAATACTTAGGAAGGGTATTTTCATTAAGCATAGTCCTACCAAGTTCTTGAAGGGACCTATTCTTCCTCTCAACAACATCATTTTGCTGAGGGGTCCTAGGAGAAGAGAAATTGTGCTCAATTCCATATTTGAGACACAGGAGTTCAAATTTCTCATTTTCAAACTCTCCACCATGATCACTACGAATAGCAACAATGGTGAGCTCCTTTTCATTTTGAACTCTTTTCCTAAAACTAGAAAAGGTGTCAAACGTCTCATCCTTAGACTTCAGAAAATGAACCCAAGTAAATCTAGAAAAGTCATCAACAATGACAAAGGCATAGAATTTGCCACCTAGACTAGCAACATTTGAAGGACCGAAGAGGTCCATGTGAAGGAGTTGGAGAGGCTTAGAAGTGGAGATTGCATTCTTTGATGCAAACGAACTTTTGATCTGCTTGCCCATTTGACAAGCTTCACAGATTTTATCCTTCTCAAAGGATATCTTAGGAATACCTCTAACTAAATTCTCCTTAGTAATCTTAGCTAAGGTATCCATCCCTACATGTCCTAATCTCCTATGCCAGATCCAAGAGTCAAGAGAAGAGTTAACAGCAAAGCATTTTTCATCATTATGCTCAATAATATCCAAGTCAATTATATAGATATTATCTTTTCTATAGCCAGTGAACAGAGATTTGTCATTAGATGCATCTTTAATTAAACAAGAGTTTGATTTAAAAATCACTTCATATCCTTTATCACATAACTGGCTAATACTAAGCATATTATGTTTTAATCCATCAACTAAAAGCACATTTTCAATAGTAGGATTAAAGCTGTTACCTATGTTGCCGATGCCAACAATTTTACCCTTTTGGTTTCCACCAAAAGTAACGCTACCTTTCTTTTGTTGACAGCAGCAAACATGGTTGAGTCTCCTGTCATATGCCTCGAACATCCACTGTCGAGGTACCACTGGTTTTTTCCAGGAGAGCACTCAACCTGCAAAACAGAAATCAATTGGTCTTCTTAGGTACCCAAATCTTTTGGGTCCTAGTGTTAGGTCTTGTTCCCTTGGGAACCCATTGGAATTTACCAGTTGATTTTATATAGTTTGCTTTTAACGGACATACAAAAGATTTATGTCCAGCTTCATTACATGCATGGCAGACAGAGGGTTTAACAAAGAAGTTTTTAAAGACTTTCCTTTTATTAGACTTGTCATACCCTAATCCTGCTCTGTCAAAATTTGCTCTCTGACCTGCTATTACCATCTTAAATAATTTGTCGCCCTTAGTGAAGTTTAGAATAATATTATTCAAATCTTCGTTTTTGCTTTTAAGCTTATCAATTTCCTTGATATGTAAGTCTACTTCTTTAGCATGCTTTTCTAATAAATCTGTATTCTCCTTTTTCAACAGATTGTATTTATTTTTCAGCATGCCAAACTGTTTAACTAAGTCATTAAAAGCATCAATTAGTTCACCTTCTTCATTATCACTTTCACTGTCACTTAACACACTTGAAGAAGAAGTACTTACCTTATCTTCGTGTGCCATGAAGCACAGATTTGCAACTTCTTCATCTTCTGAAGATGAAGTGTCACCTTCACTGTCATCCCAAGTGGCCTTCATAGCCTTTTTCTTGAATTTTTTGGGACCTTTAGCTTGTGGACAGTCAGCCTTCATGTGGCCTGGCTTTCCACATCCAAAACAGGTAAACTCCTTGTCTTTGAATTGCTTTTCATTCTTGGGAAATCTTCTTCCCTGCAGCTTCTTCCTTCGAAGGAACTTGCTGAATCTCCTAGTGATAAGAGCAATGTCCTCATCCTCTTCTTCTTCTTCATCCTCAGAGACTTCACATTTACTTGAAGAGGCTTTCATAGCAATATCTTTTCTTTTGGAAGTCTCTTTTTCCTTAAGGTCTTCTTTCTCGTTTGACCTCATTGTGATCTCATGTGTCATGAGAGATCCAATGAGCTCTTCAAGCTTTAGAGCTTTAAGATCCTTTGCTTCCTGAATTGCAATCACCTTTGGCTGCCAGCTTCTTGGAAGACACCTGAGGATCTTCCTGACCTGTTCTTCACTAGAATAAGATTTACCAAGAGCTTTCAAACCATTAGTAATATTAGTAAATCTTGTAAACATGGAAGAGACAAACTCATCTTTGGGCATAGAAAATAATTCATACTCGTGAATGAGCATATTCAGTTTGCTCTCCTTTACTTGATTTGTGCCCTCGTGTGTGACCTCTAATAAGTGCCAAATTTCTTGAGCACTTTCACACCCTTGTACTCTATTAAATTCATCTCTATTTAAGGCACAGTACAAGGTGTTTACTGCCTTAGCATTAAGGCTTAGATTTCTCTTCTCGGACTCAGTTAACTCAGAAGAGTCCTTAGGGATACTTTTCCCATCAACAGTTTTCATGGCCTTAAAAGGACCATTTTCTATAATACACCAAGTCTCATAGTCTATGGCTTGAATGAATATTTTTATTCTAGCCTTCCAATAGACATAGTCACTACCATCAAAGAATGGAGGTCTATTTGTTGCCTGACCTTCTATTTGTGTGTTGTTAATGTTGAATGCCATTGAAAAATATAACACAGAGTGTTTAGACGGAGCTTAGGCAATGAATAAACCGCTCTGATACCAATTGTAGGATCGGAATTGTCTAAGAGAGGGGTGAATTAGACTTTTTAATTTTTAATTGCGATTCAACCTAATTTCTCTTCTTGATTAAACTTAGATTTAACACAAGTAATCAAATAATATAAAGAGAGAGAAAGAGAAATTCGACACCAGTATTTTTACGTGGTTAGGCCAAACTGCCTACGTCCACGCTCCAAGGCTCCCCCTTGAAGATTTCTTACTTCTCCTCAACTAGAAAATCTGATCGAACTTACGGGCTTCGATCCACAGCCTTTCACAATCCTAGATTGAACTTTGCGGGCGTCAATCCACTGCCTTACAGGATTTTCAGGTTTGAATGATAGATTACAATAATCTACAAACTCTCAAAACAGAATCTCAAGTTTTGGAGTAGAGAGATGTAGATTGAGTATACAGAGTATGATTTTCACTTTCGGGCTCAGGAAATCAAATTCGCAAAAGTTAGTCTTCGAGCCTTTTCTTCTGCTTATATACTCTGTATAAAATTGCTTCAGCGAATTGAATGCTTCTTTCTTCAAATGTTAAAATGTTACCGTTGGGAAGCATCCGTACTGAAGCAGCTATCCGTTGCTTCTGAAAATGTTGTTCGTCGTCGCCATTAAAGGTCTGGAGTTAATGCTGAAAACGACGTCACTGTAGCTTCGCGGCTAGCTTTGAATTCTGGCGGAAGTTCACCGGCAGATGCAACTTATGAAGCAAAGACACGTCATCGGTGGATGCAGCTTTGAATGCCATCGGCAGATGTATCCTTAAATTCCATCGGCAGATGCATCCTTAAATTTCATCGGCAGATGCATCCTTAAATTTTATCGGCAGGTGCATGCTTTAGTTAGCATCTTCTTTTGTCGTTTAGTCAATCAGCAGGAGCTGCTTCAAACATCATCGGCAGATGTGACTTCAACTATCATCGGCAGATGTGTTTTCAAATATCATCGGCAGATGTGGCTTCAAACACCATCGGCAGATGAAACAGATAAGCGCTTGACACGTCATCGGCAGATGTCTTCATGACGCTATTTGCAGATGACTTCAAAACTCTATCGGCAGATGACTTCAAAACGCTATCGGCAGAAGAAACATATAAGCACTGACCACGTCATCGGTAGATGCTCGCTTAGAGCTTCACGGGCAGATGAGACTTGTAAATGTTATCGGCATATGCACCTCAACACGTCATGAACCGGCATCGGCAGGAGTAGCTTCAACAGCTATCGGCAAATGCACCTTGACATGACATCGGCAGATATCTTCAAAAACGCTATCGGCAGATGCATCATTTCTTTGTCATGTAGCGATCGGTATATGCAAGCCTGTTTTGCTATTTAATTCTGTATACTCAAACCGATTTATTAGATAACTAAAATACCCTTTTCAAGGGTATTTCCAAATAAACTCATATTCATTATTCTCTTTAAATACACATAATCAAATTGTACACTAATTATACAAATACATAATCAAAAACAAATTATGACTTAAACAATCTATAAGTCAACAAAACATTCTCAGCTCACATCTACCGATAGAATAAGCTGCGTCTTCCGGTCACTAGACGACAAAATCCTCAATTCACATCTACCGATTGCAAAACGACAAATTTCTTCCTACATCTTCCGATAGATATAATACTCGACATCACCCGGTCACAAAACGAAAAATTCTTATACTCACATCCACCGATGGACTACATCCACCGATAGACAAAACTCTTGACTTCTACCGATGGACTACATCCACCGACAGATATTACACTCAACATCTACCGATAGACATCATCTTCCAATAGATCAAAAATACTCAACATCTGCCTATAGACATCATCTACCGATAGATCAGAAACACTCAACAAAAACAGCACAGCAACAATTTCACTCTAAACAAAGAAAACTCCGACTACTAAAAGAACTTGAGCATTTTACTAAAAATCGTTCAAAACTACTTAAATCCGTGCATTATTCCAAAATTTGGTAAAAACCACTATTAAAACCAACAGAGTATCATTATCAGAAAAGTCTCAAATTGTATTAAAAAACGTTAAAACTACCACTGTCATAAAAACTCTCAACATACTTAAATTGAATCATAGTTCACTAAACCTTCTCATCTACTGCCACCAGTTAAACCGCCCCATCAGTTGCCAGATCGATGCATGAATGCACCCCTCCAACCTGCCTAGTTCTCAACAAACTCAGAGAACACACCTGCTGTCACTTCTTCACCTACATCACAAAACTCATCTATTAGCCTACTGCTAAGTAAGTAAAGCAGTAATGAAATGGAATGCTGAAACATAAATTCCTAGACATGCAGTTTCTACTTTCTCATCTCAGTTGCATATGCATTTGTTTCTGGTCTGATCACCATGTGAAATTGGGAGTTGGATCACTTCTCCCAAAGTCATACATCCTCTCTCTCGATTAAGGGGTGGATTAGTTCCCTTAATAACTGTTCAGATCCCCCTGTGAAATTGGGAGTTGGATCATGTCTCCCAAAGTTATAAATCCCTTCATAAGTTAAGGGGCGGATTAGTTCCCTTAATAGTTTATCTGTTACAGTCTGTTCATTCATTGCCATGTCATTTCATGTAAATTCATTTTCGCATACTTTCAAATTATGATGCATGACATACAGACACATTCAAGCATACATAATCCTACTGTTTTGTGATGTAGGCCCGAAGGCACAAGCATACTTCACTTACCTGGTCTCCTGGAAAGTAGTGGATGGAAGACTACCTCAGGAGCTTACTCAAACCTAAAGCCATAGACAGAACATACATTAGACTTTCTCTAATTCCATTCTAAACCGCTAGAATTCTAGAGACACTAGTTTGGAAGCTTAGTTCATTGAGCATTCCTGATTTACCAGAAATCGTTCTACTCAAGACACTTCATCGTACCTCTCGAGTAGAAATCGTTCTACTCAAGACACTTCATCGTACCTCTCGAGTAGAAATCGTTCTACTCAAGACACTTCATCGTACCTCTCGAGTAGAAATCGTTCTACTCAAGACACTTCATCGTACCTCTCGAGTAGAAATCGTTCTACTCAAGACACTTCATCGTACCTCTCGAGTAGAAATCGTTCTACTCAAGACACTTCATCGTACCTCTCGAGTAGAAATCGTTCTACTCAAGACACTTCATCGTACCTCTCGAGTAGAAATCGTTCTACTCGAGACACTTCATCGTACCTCTCGAGTAGAAATCGTTCTACTCAAGACACTTCATCGTACCTCTCGAGTAGAAATCGTTCTACTCAAGACACTTCATCGTACCTCTCGAGTAGAAATCGTTCTACTCAAGACACTTCATCGTACCTCTCGAGTAGAAATCGTTCTACTCAAGACACTTCATCGTACCTCTCGAGTAGAAATCGTTCTACTCAAGACACTTCATCGTACCTCTCGAGTAGAAATCGTTCTACTCAAGACACTTCATCGTACCTCTCGAGTAGAAATCGTTCTACTCAAGACACTTCATCGTACCTCTCGAGTAGAAATCGTTCTACTCAAGACACTTCATCGTACCTCTCGAGTAGAAATCGTTCTACTCAAGACACTTCATCGTACCTCTCGAGTAGAAATCGTTCTACTCAAGACACTTCATCGTACCTCTCGAGTAGAAATCGTTCTACTCAAGACACTTCATCGTACCTCTCGAGTAGAAATCGTTCTACTCAAGACACTTCATCGTACCTCTCGAGTAGAAATCGTTCTACTCAAGACACTTCATCGTACCTCTCGAGTAGAAATCGTTCTACTCAAGACACTTCATCGTACCTCTCGAGTAGAAATCGTTCTACTCAAGACACTTCATCGTACCTCTCGAGTAGAAATCGTTCTACTCAAGACACTTCATCGTACCTCTCGAGTAGAAATCGTTCTACTCAAGACACTTCATCGTACCTCTCGAGTAGAAATCGTTCTACTCAAGACACTTCATCGTACCTCTCGAGTAGAAATCGTTCTACTCAAGACACTTCATCGTACCTCTCGAGTAGAAATCGTTCTACTCAAGACACTTCATCGTACCTCTCGAGTAGAAATCGTTCTACTCAAGACACTTCATCGTACCTCTCGAGTAGAAATCGTTCTACTCAAGACACTTCATCGTACCTCTCGAGTAGAAATCGTTCTACTCAAGACACTTCATCGTACCTCTCGAGTAGAAATCGTTCTACTCAAGACACTTCATCGTACCTCTCGAGTAGAAATCGTTCTACTCAAGACACTTCATCGTACCTCTCGAGTAGAAATCGTTCTACTCAAGACACTTCATCGTACCTCTCGAGTAGAAATCGTTCTACTCAAGACACTTCATCGTACCTCTCGAGTAGAAATCGTTCTACTCAAGACACTTCATCGTACCTCTCGAGTAGAAATCGTTCTACTCAAGACACTTCATCGTACCTCTCGAGTAGAAATCGTTCTACTCAAGACACTTCATCGTACCTCTCGAGTAGAAATCGTTCTACTCAAGACACTTCATCGTACCTCTCGAGTAGAAATCGTTCTACTCGAGACACTTCATCGTACCTCTCGAGTAGAAATCATTCTACTCAAGACACTTCATCGTACCTCTCGAGTAGAAATCGTTCTACTCAAGACACTTCATCGTACCTCTCGAGTAGAAA
The DNA here is from genome assembly GCA_022432975.1 of Begonia masoniana. NCBI lineage: Eukaryota > Viridiplantae > Streptophyta > Magnoliopsida > Cucurbitales > Begoniaceae > Begonia > Begonia masoniana. The sequence continues at coordinate 19,012,851 of CM039516.1, read as the reverse complement.
TCGTTCTACTCAAGACACTTCATCGTACCTCTCGAGTAGAAATCGTTCTACTCAAGACACTTCATCGTACCTCTCGAGTAGAAATCATTCTACTCAAGACACTTCATCGTACCTCTCGAGTAGAAATCGTTCTACTCGAGACACTTTTGCAAATCTTACGTTCTAAGCAAATCTTACGTTCCGTACTCACAATTAAAAACATGCTAAAACTCGTTCATTTTGTAGTTTAAAAAAATGATGCATGACACACAATGCTCCACTCCACACAAAAAAAACACAACAAACAAACAAATCCCTAACGTTCCATGGTGTAGGCCCGAAGGCAAAACACAAACATCCTCTACTTACTTGGACTCCTGCACGTTTTTGTTGCTTTCGTCGCTTGTCAACCTAACACGTTAAGGGAAATAACTTAACAACATTCTAAAAATCCTAAACTAAGTCCAATCAACATAATTTAAACAAACTTTAACAACTTAAACCATAAAATCCGAAATTCCCACAATTTCCACCGTCCAACTTCAAACGGCCATAACTTATTCGTTTTTCAACGGATTTCAACGTGCCACCCCATTCCGTGAACCTCTACACGTCTACTATCCATTGAAACAACCCATTTTGTAAACCACACAACATGGAAAATCAGATTCAGCAAAAACAGAATCAGCCACCTATGTTCCAAAAATCGATTTTTCTCCAAACTCAACCAAATCTATAATCTAACTCTAAAAATAACCTAAATTAATCTATCTAACATTTAAAACATCTAAAATAGGAAAAATACTCACCAAGAAAAGAAATTTTCGAAGGTTCCCCATTAGGGTTTCTAAACCCTTGCTAAACCTCACCAAAAATCATCAAAAACACCAAAAATTAACACTACTATGTATAAAACAATAAAACCACCTAAAACCCACCTTAAATCCTTGCTATTTCCTTCACCAAGGAGAGCTTGAAATTTCAGAAATAGAGGTTTAGGGCTCTGAAGAAAATCGTGGGAGAGAAGTGAAAAAGAAGACCAATTTTGTCTTTTACACCACCAAAATTCCACTTTTATCATTACCCATATTTCTTCTTTTTAAAACTAACCACTATTATTTAAAAATTGTAAAAATCTCCCCCCTCCCATGATTACTCTTCTTTTCAACGTTGAAGACTTCCCAGCCTTCACATTTAATCACTTAAAGTTACCTTTACCTTTACATCAAATTCACACAACAACTTTCCATTTTTCTTCTTTTAAAATTTCACCTACTAACTTCACTATTTTATCACTTTAACCCCATCCCTTTCTCCTTCTCACTTTCAACATGAAAGACACCCCACATCCCCCATTTTTCTCTTCTTTCACCAATCACAAGGTTTGACCAATTCAAACACCACTTTCCACTTTTCTCTAAACTTTATTCCTTTTAACTTTTGACTTTTCCAACCCTTCAAATTTACAAAATCACCCCACCACCTTTACTCTTTTAATTCCAACGTGAAAGACCACTTTTCTTTCACATTTTGTTCCCTTAAAATTTCCTTTGACTTTTCAACCTTAACTTTTTTTACTCTTCACTTTTCTAAATCATTTACATTAAAACAACTACTTCATTAAACAACTACCTTATCTTTTTATCTTCTCTCTAATTCTCTCTTTCTAATTTGTTTGCTTTTAAATAAATTCAACTCCATAAACTTCTAACCACTTAACTCTAGGGTTTCCTCTAGGGTTCCTCTTCAAATTTCTCACTTTCCATTCCATGACTTAGGGAAACTCTAAATTAACATTAAATATTCAAGATGTAACCTAGACTAAGGTTATGCATTTTATAGAATTTTTTTCTGGGGGTTACAATCCACCCTCCTTATAAAAATTTTGTCCTCAAAATTTGTCGAGCCTTAGTTATTCCTCAACTTACCTACCATAAGCGATCTTCCTGACTTTTGAGTTGTACTACTTCATCTCAAGTACTCCATACACTTAATCACCTACTAGGTGCCTCTACTCACCTATCGGGTAATGAAAATTCCTACATCTCCCAAGCTTTGACGTCACTTAAGTCTGCACTTCTTAACTTAAATACTCATACGTTTATTGACTGCAATTAAATCAATTATCACTTATACTTTCAAACCCCTCTAACTTAATTCTTAACTCTAGTTTTTTTTTTTTTCATGCTAAGTTCATCTAATTAATTACTTTCCTAATCTAGTATTTGTCAAACACTTACATAACTACCTCAATAGCATAATACCAAAAACTCAATGAATGAACTAAATCCTCAATTTCTCATTCCCCTCTACTCTACCATCCCATTCCTAACTCATCACTCCCATCTCTTGCACCTACATACCTCGGGTGATCACGACGTTTTACTATTTATCTACGCAACCCTCGTATTCCAAAGTTCCAAATACTTAAATTTATCAACTTGGTATTATCCAACCTCCCACGATTATGCCCACTACACTCAATTTGTCTAATTTCAACTTCAGTCATCACCAAACACTCTTAATTTTTTAGGTCTAAACTAACTCGCTCTCACTATTCACCCAATATTCTAAATGGTGTACCACTACTTTAACTTCCACTCTACTACTTACGAAACGAATCTTTTATAACCCCTTTTTCAATGACAGATCATACTGCTACCCATCCTTTTTTGATCTAAGGTGGTATGTAATATTCACTCCTCCACTAAGATGCGACTTCCTCGGAGAGTTCCTTTATCGCTACATCCTTATCTACATACCGTTTAGTTTCAGGCTCCTACTATAACCTTGTGGAACACATTTCTTTTGAAGACTTTCATCTTAAATCCTTGGCCACCTAGCTAGTTTGTCGCGCTGGAGCAAACTCTTTAAAACATCTATCGTAATCAACAACTCTAAATCTCTCTCATATTGCAACTTCTTCCCTTGCTAGAGCCCTAACGATATCCCACCAACCAACGTTCAGCTAACTTTACTACGAAAGCCACTACCACCAAAACTAAATATACAACACACCCCAAACTATCAATGTATCAACAGCCAATGAACTACAAATACTGTACCTGAAGTCACGGCTGGTCAGTCCTTACCATCCGACTTGATCATAGTAAAGATTCTAGGTGTCGTTTTAGCTGGTCCTTTCCTTGATACAGAGCAATCTTTAGCTACATGACCAAGTTTGTTACATCTGAAGCACCGAATGACCTTTTGCTTTGTACAATCTCGGGAAATATGTCCAGTTTCAAAATAATTATAACATCTTCCTGCATACTATCCACATTCCCCTGGATGAATCTTTAAACACTTTGGACATTGTGAATATCTCATATGTTGTTGCTGTTGCGGTTTCTTCCCTTCTTTCTGATCAATTAAGTCGCCGCCCGGCCTCTTCGTTCCTTGAAACTGGGAAGATGATTCATCTCTACCCACCTGGTCTGTAATATCCTTAAACATCCTTTTCGGGGCTTCCACTTGCTTAACACACTTGTCAGTAGCCTCTTCCACCTCTAATGCTTTAGCCACCACTCTAGAAAACGATACTCCATCAATCTCGTAAGTTTTCACCAACATATATATCTCTAGCTTCAGACCCTGTACAAACTGAAATACCTTGTGTTCCTCCCAGCTAACTAGGTGACTGGCAAATCGGGACAATGATTCAAACTGCTGAATGTATTCTCCTACTGATCCAGTTTCCTTTAATGCCATAAACTCCATTCTTTTTGCAGCTTGGACTGTCCGATTGTAGTACTTGTCATAAAATAATTCTTTAAACTCCTCCCAAGTCATGCCTTGAACACCAGTAGTAGCCTTTACTGTAACGCCCCAGATCTTTCAGACCTGGTTTGCTACCAAAACATTGAACTGAACTAAGAGAAATTACGGAAAATTTTAAATTTCCTCTCAGTGACGATAATTCTTATCTTTGATCCTCGAATTTACAGCGAAAAACTCAATAAGTAGACAACGTTCATAAATAGACAAAATGTTAAGACATTTTGCCGAAGGGAATTTGAAACTCAAGGACATCTACCGATCGCGAAACGACAAGACTTCATATTGGCTTCTACCGATTGACACATGCACATCACGTGACTCATTGAACTTCATCTGATCACAAAACGACAAGACTTAATAAGGACTCATTAAACCTCATTCCGATAGAAGACATCATCCGATAGAAGACATCAACCGATGGAAAACATCATCCGATGAAAGACATCATCCGATGCCGATTGACACATGCATATCACAAGACTCATTAAACCTCATTCCGATAGAAGACATCATCCGATGGGAAAACTTCATCCGATGAAAGACATCATCCAACGCCGATTGACACATGCATATCACGTGACTCATTAAACCTCATTCCGATAGATAGGAGACTTTCAAACTTTCACAACTTCAACATGACTGAATATCAAATATACAGTTGGACCATAACTTCATCTAGAATGCGTGTAGCGAGAGACTCTAATAAAACAGATCATTCTATCATTTCACGATCATTCTCAAACTCAGAAGTTAATCAATCAGGTTCCAGTATCCATTGTTTTAAGAAGGCATCCTACATAGACCTCAGTATTCATAACCTTACTAATATGATAAAAGTAGTAACCAGAAGTTGAAATCGCCTTTCCATCCACCAATCTGTCACCCTGAGCACCTTTCAGCAACCAGCATTAAACATCCTCATTAGACTTGAAATCCTCACCTGGTAGTTCTTCACCTACATCATAAGGTTTAAACTATAAACCTAATGCTTAGTAAGGAGTGCATTGCTAACATGTATGCATGAATGCACAAATTAAAGGAAAACACATGTTCATGATTCTCTCGTGTTCTTATTCTTGTTCATGTTCATCTTCTTCATCATATGGATTAAGGGAGGATTTGTGCCAAAAAAGAGGTTGAGAGTGAGAGTGTACATAGTCCATTGCGGGTCGTATTCATGGTCCTTCATTTGGACAGTGACATACTCCAAACCGCCCCCAACCCTCTCTTAATCCTTGTTGCTTAAGTTTCATGTTCATATCTTGTTCATGGGAGAAATCATGCATTTAAAACATTTTCATATGCTTGAGAAATAACCATGATTCATGAGCATGAGTAAATCTTAGTTCATCAGACTACTGAACAATTATTCATTCATCAAAGGATCAATAGCACAGATAACCTTTAAAAATCATAGACAACTTCTACCTAGTACCCTTGCGATGCAGGGCCTTAATGGCCGGAAATCTTACTCACTTACTTACCTGGTTTCCTTAGCAACTTGAGCACTTCTCTTTGAACTTCTTCACCTAGAAATATTTCCCATTACAGTGTTAAGCCAAAGTCCTAACTAAAAGTCATCCTAGTATCTAACATAAATATTTCTAGATCTTCCTAGTCGAGCACCTAGTGTGTACAGACTAGACTTCTAGAACCTAAATAACCGGATTAAGTCTAACAACTAAACATGGTCTGTTATCCTAATGTCTAGAATCGAATCGGAAATGCCATTACTAAACACAGATTAAGATTGTCACAACCAATACACTGTTAGTGAAAAATCCGAAACCTCAAGTTCTAGTTGAAAACAGAGCTCAAAGTAACTACCTAGTAACTACATTGTCTAAGTCTTACTTAGGGCGTGGATCGTCAAAGTGGAGGCTAAAGAACTGGTCGCCGGCGAAGGAATAGCTGGCAGAGAGGGAGCTCTGGAAGGAAGGAAATCGCCGAGAGAGGAAATGTCGGCTACAGTGAGGTTTTTATGGGGTTTAAGAATTCCCATAACCTATTTATACCAATAAAAATCCACCTTAATTACAAACTTGCCACCCAACCTAGTTTCACTCAACTTGTAATAAATATGTCTTGGCATTAAATTTAAAATCATAAAGGTCAATAAAAGGGTGACAATTAAAATGGTTACGAAAATCACCTTGCCGAAATTGTCGGGTGTTACATCCACCCCTCCTTAAACAAAATTTTCGTCCTCGAAAATTGATCAAACTAAGAGCTCTGGATATTTGCCCAACATATCCTGCTGTCGCTCCCAAGTGGCTTCTTCAATGCTATGATTTGTCCACAAAACTATTACGAGAGGAATTTCTTTATTCCGTAGAGTTTTAACTGCAGATTCCAAAATTCGTACAGGTTTCTCTTCATACGTTAATGTCGGCTCAAACTCAATTTCTGTTGGCTTAATAACCTGAGACGGATCACGATGCATTTCCTTAGCATGGACACGTGAAAAAACATTGTGAACCTTTTCCAGTGATGGAGGCAATTGCAACCTATAAGCGGTTTTACCAATCTTTGTCAAGACAGGGAAGGGACCAATGAATCGTGGACTAAGTTTTCCCTTCTTGCCAAATCTTAAAACTCCCTTAAACGGTGAAATCTTTAAGAAAACTTCATCTCCAACAGCTAATTCAAGATCTCTCCTTCTTTGGTCTGCATAACTCGTATGTCGGCTTTGCAGTCATTATCCTTTTCCTAATTATGGCAATCTTGTCTGACATTTGCTGTAAAATTTCAGGGACTAGAAGTTTTGCTTCGCCAACCTCATCCTAGTATAAGGGTGATCTACATTTCCTACCATACAATTCCTCGTAAGGTGCCATACCGATAGTGGACTGGAAACTATTGTTGTAGGAGAATTCCACTAAGGGCAGGTAACGATTCCAAGATGTCTGAAAATCCAGCACACACGCCCTCAACATATCTCCAAGTGTCTGAATTTTTCTCTCTAATTGGCCATCTGTCTGAGGATGAAAAGCAGTGCTGAAAGATAACTTTGTACCAAGCGTGCCTTGAAGACTTTGCCAAAACCTCGAGGTGAACCTGGGATCACGATCGGAGACAATGGATATAGGAATCCTATGCAACCTGATAATGTCCTGAATATACAGATTAGCAAGCTGGTCCATTGTGTACGTTGTCCTTACAGGTAGAAAGTGAGCTGATTTTGTTATTCTGTCAATTACGACCCAAATGCTATCATGACCTTTAGTTGTCTTAGGTAATCCTACAACAAAATCCATGACAATGTTTTCCCACTTCCATTCAGGAATCGGTAAGGGTTGAAGGGTACCTCCTGGACGTTGGTGTTCTGCTTTAAATTGTTGGCATATCAGACAAGATTCCACATACTTGGCAACATTCCTTTTTAAATTCGGCCACCAATAGAGTAACTTCAAGTCCCGATACATCTTGGTGCTGCCAGGATGTATAGAAAAAGGAGACGAGTGCGCCTCGGCCAAGATCAACTTACGTAATTCTTCATCACTAGGAACATACCATCGATTCCTAAATTTCAAAATACCATCCTTGGAGAGACTGAACTCAGAAGAGGCGTCCTTCAACTTACTCATCATGCTACTATTTTCCTTTGAATCCTTTTGTTGTGCCTTCTTGATCCTATCCATGATGGTTGGTCTAATAGAAACATCGGCAAGTAAGGCTGACAGTTCAGAGACCATCTCTGTAACGCCCCGAGTTTTCTAAACTCAGTTCGTTACTCATAAACCCGAACATAACTAGAAAATTTTGGACCAAATTTGAAACTTCGCTCGAAAGTCAAATTTGAACGTTTGCTAAAAACGCAAAAAACTAGCAGCGGAAAATCTTTGAGCAAAGCAAAGTTAAGCAAAACTATAAAACAGTGTTCTAATAATCAATTTAAATATTAAGAATTAATACGGACAAAAGAGATGAAAGCTTAAGCGTAAAATACTCAAAATACGTAAAAAGTCAAACGCATCTGCCGCTAAACAAGGTCAACGAAAAAGGGCCGAAATAAAACTGAAGGCTTTCACCGATGACGTCAGCCAGAGGAATCATTCTTTCAACTTCAGCCGATCGCAAAACGACAAGTTTTGCTACTCGCATCTACCGATGACGTCAGCCAGATGAATCATCCATCCAGCCTCTGCCGATCACAAAACGACAAAAGACTTTTATCTTCATCATCTGATGGATAAAATACTCGACATCATCCGATGACTTTACTGAAGACATCTTCCGATAGACAACAGAACAACAACTCTACATCTGCCGATAGATATCATCTACCGATAGATCAAAAATTGTAACACCCGAGATACGACTAGGTAATTTTCCTAACTGTATTAACGGTCATGAATATTTAACCTTCGCGGTTTAGAATTTTATGACAAGTTTAATTAATTACATGTGGGTTTTAAATTAGGTTGAGTGGCAATATTGTAATATTGGAAGTTGAGATCAGTATATAAAGAAAAAGGCAAAGTTTTAAATTTCACTCAAGCCACTGTAGCCGACATCTTCTACTCTCGGCGATTTCTCCTTCCCCGAGCTCGCACCCCGCCTGCCAGCAATCTCCCTTCGACGACCGGTTTTCCCCACGATTTTCTGGATACTCTACGCCCGAGGTGAAGAAGTTGATGAGAAGAGGTTCGGATTGCTAAGGAGACCAGGTAAGTGGATGCATTAAGATTTCCGGCCACTAGGGCCCTACATCGCAAGGATACTAGGAAAATTTGTTGAAATGTTTGTTTGATGATTATGATTAGTGGTTTGCTATGATATGAAGTATTTGAGCAGGAAGAATGTTAAGTTACATGAGGTTTTACTCGTTCAAATAGTATGACATTCCTCTGTGAAATTCGCGTCCATGTGCTATGAGCTTGTTTATGATTAAGTTAAGAACATGAAGAACAAATGTAAGCATAATTAAGTGCAGAACGGAGGAAAATGACTATGATATGTTCACAAGGCCCATGTATGGCTCGCGAATTCTCTAACTAGTGGAGGCCGAGTTGATGATATGTATGGCTCGCGAATTCTCCCACTGGTGGAGGCCGAGTTGATGATTAGTATGGCTCGCGAATTCTCCCACTGGTGGAGGCCGAGTTGAAGATTAGTACGGTTCGCGAATTCTCCCACTGGTGGAGACCGGATCGGCAGGAAAAACTCGCAAATCCTCACGCTGGTGGAGGCCGAGTTAATACTGCACGATAGTTCGCGAATTCTCCCACCGGTGGAGGTCGAGCTAGTGGTTACTATGATTGCCCGATTGGCAATCGATTATGTACCTTTGTCTCTCTCTCCTCGTTTCCTGCCTTAATACATGCTATGTAAATGATGAAAATGATCATGAATGAAGAAAGATTTACGAACTTATGTTTCTTTCATTTGTACACTCATGTATGCTTGTCAGTATGCATTCCTTACTAAGCATTAGGCTTATAGTTAAACCTTATGGTGTAGGTGAAGAATTTACAGGTGAGGATACCAAGTTTAATGAAGAAGTTTAAGACCGGTAGCTGGAGGTTGCCCAGTGTGACAGTGAAGGCTGGATAGGCGACTAAACTCCCTAGTTATGCTCATAGTAAGTTAGAAAAGTTTACCACGAACAGATGATCAAATAGAACAGAATTTCTTATAACAATAAGATATGGATTTGAAGAGTTTGTCTTTAGAGTCTGAATACGATTTTAAGGATTTATGGATGATTTGCTTCGTTTGAGTCTTCCGCTATGCGTATTTGAGATGAGTTTATGATTTTTACTCTTTGGTGAGTTGTGATATGTTCTATCGAATGAAGATGTTTTATGGCTATAGTGTTTTACTGCCGTATGATAGAAGCTGGATGAGGTAACCATCCGGCTGACGTCATCGGTGGATATCAATAGAAGAGAGTTAAGAGATTGAGTCTTCCGGTTGACGTCACCGGAAGATGTAGTATAATTCTTCGCCGGATGATTTAAATGTTAGTTTGTCGTCTAGCGTTCGGTGAATGAAATGAATTCCTTCACCGGATGATGTACGTACTATCTTGTCGTTTAGCGATCGGCAGATGTAGCGTGATAAAGTCACCGGATGATCTAAGGAGTCTTTTACCGGATGATATAAACATGGTTTTGTCGCCTAGTGACCGGATGATGTAGACGATGTTTGTCGTTTAGTGACCGGGTGAGATTTTAATGAGTCACGTGTTTGTCTCGTATTCACCGGTGGATGTCCCCTACCGGGCAATGTTTTTAAATTGAGCATGTGAAACCCACGTGCCCCACCGGAAGATGTCTTCTATTAGGCTATGATAAGTGAGTCACGCGGAGTACACGTGACAAATCGGATGGGCACACCCTGCCAGCCGATGCATGCAAATCCATGCAAACCCGAGTAGAATCACGTCAAATGATTTGAGGACATTTCTCCCTATCCGATTAAGTTTTGGAGCTGACAATTGAACTTAATCGACTGACTTGTCGATGAGTGAGCTTTAGAAACATGAAGGAGTCAAGTTTAAGTTTTAAAAAAAAGAAAGAAGAAGAAGTACCTATATTGAATAGGGTGTGGAAATTAAGAAGTAAATGATTATGAATGTCATGTTTACGTGGCGATCCCGTCGGGGTCGTTACAATTATGGTATCAGAGCAAAACCGGATTCTAAAACCGATTCTGCAGACTGCCTTCCAGTACTGACTGTCACATGAGCACACTTCAGCAACTGTAAGTATTTATGATTCCAGTATATGTCATTAAGTTAAGATATATCTGTAATGATTTGTCTAGGAATCCCAAAATGGTTAGAGGTCAGCAGAGAGAGACCAATGAGGATAGCAATGCTATTGCTCAATTGACTGAGCTGGTCATGCGCCAATCTCACCAGATAGAATGACTGATGACTGCTAGAGAGGAACAAGGCAACTCCAGTACTAATGCAACTCATGATCATGGGGGTGAGCGTTTTCACCGGCTTCGACCCCCGCTGTTTAATGGATATGTTTCAGATCCTATTCATGTTGAGGAGTGGATTCGAAAGATAGAAGACATGTTTAAGTATGCAAAGGTTGATGAAGGGGATAAGGTCACCTATGCTGTCTTTCATTTGGAGTTAAGTGCGAGGCATTGGTGGGACTCGATCCAGAACACCGCTAATGCCGAAGCTATGACCTGGGAGATGTTCAAGACTGCCTTCTTTGACAAGTACTTCAATAGGACTGTTCGGGCCAACAAGAAGAAGGAGTTCATGAATCTACGACAACCTGGCTCTGTGACGGATTACATATGCAAGTTTGATGCTTTATCACGGTTTGCTCCCCGTATGATTGAGGATGAGGAGGACAAGATTTACCAATTTGTTCAAGGACTGAAGCCAAGTCTGTACATGAAAGTGAAGACTGCTGGGATACACAATGTACCTTATGGTGAAGTGACGGCTAAGGCCTTAAAGTTGGAAGAGGCAGAAATGACAGCATATGCACAGCGCGAGCAGCCAAGGAAACCCACGAAGGACACTCAGCCGCCACCACGTCAAAACAAAGGTTGGCAGCCGCAACAGAACAGGGGACCACAGCAACAACAACAAGGGATAAAGAGACCCCTCAACCAGAATGATGGCCAGGGAAATGGAAAAAGACCTCTGGCACCCCTATGCCCCACTTGCCAGAAGAACCATCTTAGTGAGTGCAAGTTGCTTTCTGGCCGCTGTTTCAGGTGTGATAAGGCTGGACACCTAGTCAGAGACTGCCCCATACCGCCAGACCCGAACCGTGCAAGAGTAGTACCCAGAGTTTATGCTATGCTGGAAGATGAGGATACAGTGCCGCTTACAGTCATAACAGGTACCATTATGATCTGTGATTTTGCTGCTTACACGCTTATAGATACAGGAGCCACACACTCGTTTATATCAACCTTGTTTGTATGCAATCATAACATAGGATCTTTACCAGCTGAAAGGTCATTTAATGTTATGTTACCATCAGGGAAATCACTACATTCCGAACAGATTGTTAAAGGTGATGTTGTGTCCTTAGGAAGTAAGGAACTATATGTAGAACTGATTGTAATTGACATGAAAGGATATGAGGTGATATTAGGAATGGATTGGTTATTCAGGCATTATGCCACAATTAGTTGTAGATCCGGGATGGTTGACTTTCGACCCCCAAATGGTGATCATTATTCCTTCCAAGCTATTCCTAAGATAAGCAAAATACCGATTATATCCTCACTAGAAATTTACCGGTTACTGAAAAATGGTTGTGAGAGTTACTTGGCTAGCATAATGGATGTTCGGGTGAAGAATAAGATAGAGTTACAAGATATCCCCATAGTCAGAGAGTTCCCTGAGGCATTTCTGGATGACTTGCCAGGATTACCACCTAATAGAGAAGTAGAGTTTGTAATTGATACATATCCCGAGGCATTACCGGTATCTAAGAACCCTTACCGTATGGCGCCTGTAGAACTAAAGGAGTTAAAGGTCCAACTACAGGAATTAGTAGACAAAGGGTTTATACGCCCTAGCAGTTCCCCTTGGGGTGCACCTGTCTTATTTGTTAAGAAGAAGGATGGTTCCCTTAGAATGTGCATAGACTACAGGGAAATAAATAAGTTGACAATTAAGAATAAGTACCCCTTACCTCGGATTGATGATTTGTTTGACCAATTGCAAGGAGCTAAGGTGTTTTCGAAAATAGATTTACGTTCGGGTTATTACCAACTGAAGGTTAAGGAAGGAGATATACCGAAGACAGCCTTCAGAACCCGTTATGGACACTATGAATTCCTGGTCATGTCATTTGGACTGACCAATGCACCTACAGCCTTTATGGACTTAATGAATCGAGTGTTTTGGGAGTACTTGGACAAATTCGTAATTGTGTTTATAGATGATATCCTGATATACTCACGGACAGAAGCTGACCATGCAGAACATTTAAGAGTGGTTTTGACAACATTGAAGGAGCACCAACTTTATGCCAAATTGTCTAAGTGTGAATTTTGGTTGGACAAGGTCAATTTTCTTGGACATGTAGTTTCTGCTAATGGAATATCTGTGGACCCGATCAAAATTCAGGCAGTAGAGGATTGGCCACAACCAAGGAATGCCAGTGAAGTCCGCAGTTTCCTTAGATTGACAGGCTATTACAGAAAGTTCATCAAAGGATTATCTCTGATAGCTAAGCCCCTGACGAATTTGACAAAGAAGGACAATAAGTATTCTTGGACTGAAGCTTGTGAGGATAGCTTCCAGGCATTGAAAGTGAAGTTAACAACAGCCCCGGTTTTGACCCTTCCAACCGAGGAAGGAAAGTTTAGCGTATACTGTGATGCATCTAAAGTTGGGTTGGGCTGTGTTTTGATGCAAGAAGGTAAAGTTGTAGCGTATGCCTCTAGGCAGCTAAAGAGTTACGAACAGAACTACCCCACCCATGATTTAGAATTAGCCGCTGTCGTTTTTGCTTTGAAGATATGGAGGCACTACTTATATGGACAGCAGTGTGAGGTGTTTTCTGACCATAAAAGTCTGAAGTATCTCTTTACACAAAAGGAATTGAACATGAGGTAGAGGCATTGGTTGGAATTTGTTAAGGATTACGACTTTGAGATCAAGTATCACCCGGGTAAGGCTAACTCTGTAGCTGACGTATTGAGCAGGATGTCAACAACAATGGAACCCCTCCGTATCAACTATGTCTATACCTTTGAGGACAGAAGTTCAGAGGTTTGAGTTGGAGATAGTTCTAGAGTTATCAACCTTACTTGCCGATTTGACCATTCAACCGACGGTTTTTGAAAGGATCAAAGAAGCACAACAGAGGGACTCTGAGGAGAATAACAGTATGATGAGCAAGGTGAAGAACACCACCTCCGAGTTTAGTCTTTCCAAGGATGGGATCCTCAGGTTTAAAAATAGATGGTATGTCCCTAATGATGAAGAATTACGTAAGAGAGATGTTGCTAAGTATGTAGAGTCATGTTTGGTTTGCCAACAGGTTAAAGCCGAGCACCAACGTCCAGGAGGTACCCTTCAACCTCTGCCTATCCCCGAGTGGAAGTAGGAACACATAGCTATGGATTTCGTTGTAGGATTACCTAAGACAACTAAAGGACATGATAGTATTTAGGTTGTGATTGATAGACTGACGAAATCGGCCCATTTCTTACCAGTAAGGACAACCTACTCGATGGACCAGCTTGCTGATCTTTATGTACAAGTAGTTATTAGGTTGCATGGGATTCCTGCATCTATTGTCTCTGATCGTGATCCTAGATTCACCTCGAGGTTTTGGCAAAGCTTACAGGGCACATTAGGTACAAAGTTATCCTTCAGCACTGCTTTTCACCCACAGACAGATGGCCAATCAGAGAGGACTATTCAGATACTTGAGGATATGTTGAGAGCATGTGTGTTGGACTTTCAGACGACTTGGAGCAGACATCTACCCTTGGTTGAGTTTTCTTACAACAATAGTTACCAGTTCACCATAGGTATGGCACCTTATGAGGCGTTGTATGGTAGGAAATGTAGATCACCTCTGTATTGGGATGAGGTTGGTGAAGCAAAACTTCTTGGACCCGATATTCTGCAGCAGATGTCGGATAAGATTTCTGTTATCAGAAAAAGGATGATGACTACGCAAAGCCGACAGAAGAGTTATGCTGATCGAAGGAGAAGGGATCTTGAGTTTGCAGTCGGAGATGAAGTGTTCTTAAAGATTTCACCATTTAAAGGAGTCCTAAGATTTGGCAAGAAAGGAAAACTCACTCCACAGTTTATTGGACCCTTCCCTGTCTTGGCTAGAATTGGTGGTACAGCTTACAGACTGCAATTGCCCCTATCATTGGATAAAGTTCATAATGTCTTCCATGTGTCAATGCTAAGGAAATGCATACGAGATCCGACACAAGTTATTCAACCAACAGGCATTGAATTGGAGCCGACACTGGCATATGAAGAGAAACCGGTACAAATATTGGAATATGCAGTTAAGACTCTGAGGAATAAAGAAATTCTATTGGTGAAAGTTTTATGGACAAACCACGGCATCGAAGAAGCCACATGGGAGCGACTGCTAGATATGCTAGACAAATATCCATAGTTATTTGTTTGAGCAATTTTCGAGGACGAAAATTTTGTTTAACAAGGGGTGGATGTAACACCCGAGATACGACTAGGTAATTTTCCTAACTGTATTAACGGTCATGAATATTTAACCTTCGCGGTTTAGAATTTTATGACAAGTTTAATTAATTACATGTGGGTTTTAAACTAGGTTGAGTGGCAATATTGTAATATTGGAAGTTGAGATCAGTATATAAAGAAAAAGGAAAAGTTTTAAATTTCACTCAAGCCACTGTAGCCGACATCTTCTACTCTCGGCGATTTCTCCTTCCCCGAGCTCGCACCCCGCCTGCCAGCAATCTCTCTTCGACGACTGGTTTTCCCCGCAATTTCCTGGATACTCTACGCCCGAGGTTAAGAAGTTGATGAGAAGAGGTTCAGATTGCTAAGGAGACCAGGTAAGTGGATGCATTAAGATTTCCGGCCACTAGGGCCCTACACCGCAAGGATACTAGGAAAATTTGTTGAAATGTTTGTCTGATGATTATGATAAGTGGTTTGCTATGATATGAAGTATTTGAGCAGGAAGAATGTTAAGTTACATGAGGTTTTACTCGTTCAAATAGTATGACATTCCTCTGTGAAATTCGCGTCCATGTGCTATGAGCTTGTTTGTGATTAAGTTAAGAACATGAAGAACAAATGTAAGCATAATTAAGTGCAGAACGGAGGAAAATGACTATGATATGTTCACAAGGCCCATGTATGGCTCGCGAATTCTCCCACTGGTGGAGGTCGAGTTGATGATATGTATGGCTCGCGAATTCTCCCACTGGTGGAGGCCGAGTAGATGATTAGTATGGCTCGCGAATTCTCCCACTGGTGGAGGCCGAGTTGAAGATTAGTACGGTTCACGAATTCTCCCACTGGTGGAGACCGGATCGGCAGGAAAAACTTGCAAATCCTCACGCTGGTGGAGGCCGAGTTAATACTGCACGATAGTTCGCGAATTCTCCCACCGGTGGAGGCCGAGCTAGTCGTTACTATGATTGCCCAATTGGCAATCGATTATGTACCTCTGTCTCTCTCTCCTCGTTTCCTACCTTAATACATGCTATGTAAATGATGAAAATGAGCATGAATGAAGAAAGATTTACGAACTTATGTTTCTTTAATTTGTACAATCATGTATGCTTGTCAGTATGCATTCCTTACTAAGCATTAGGCTTATAGTTAAACCTTATTGTGTAGGTGAAGAATTTACAGGTGAGGATACCAAGTTTAATGAAGAAATTTAAGACCGATAGCTGGAGGTTGCCCAGTGTGACAGTGAAGGCTGGATAGGCGACTAAACTCCCTGGTTATGCTCATAGTAAGTTAGAAAAGTTTACCACGAACAGATGATCAAATAGAACGGAATTTCTTATAACAATGAGATATGGATTTGAAGAGTTTGTCTTTAGAGTCTGAATACGATTTTAAGGATTTATGGATGATTTGCTTCGTTTGAGTCTTCCGCTACGCGTATTTTAGATGAGTTTATGATTTTTACTCTTTGGTGAGTTGTGATATGTTCTATCGAATGAAGATGTTTTATGGCTATAGTGTTTTACTGCCGTATGATAGAAGCTGGATGAGGTAACCATCCGGCTGATGTCATCGGCGGATATCAATAGAAGAGAGTTAAGAGATTGAGTCTTCCGGATGACGTCACCGGAAGATGTAGTATAATTCCTCGCCGGATGATGTAAGTGTTAGTTTGTCGTCTAGCGTTCGGTGAATGAAATGAATTCCTTCACCGGATGATGTACGTACTATCTTGTCGTTTAGCGATCGGCAGATGTAGCGTGATAAAGTCACCGGATGATCTAAGGAGTCTTTTACCGGATGATATAAACATGGTTTTGTCGCCTAGTGACCGGATGATGTAGACGATGTTTGTCGTTTAGTGACCGGGTGAGATTTTAATGAGTCACGTGTTTGTCTCGTATTCACCGGTGGATGTCCCCTACCGGGCAATGTTTTTAAATTGAGCATGTGAAACCCACGTGCCCCACCGGAAGATGTCTTCTATTAGGCTATGATAAGTGAGTCACGCGGAGTACACGTGACAAATCGGATGGGCACACCCTGCCAGCCGATGCATGCAAATCCATGCAAACCCGAGTAGAATCACGTCAAATGATTTGAGGACATTTCTCCCTATCCGATTAAGTTTTGGAGCTGACAATTGAACTTAATCGACTGACTTGTCGATGAGTGAGCTTTAGAAACATGAAGGAGTCAAGTTTAAGTTTTAAAAAAAAAGAAAGAAGAAGAAGTACCTATATTGAATAGGGTGTGGAAATTAAGAAGTAAATGATTATGAATGTCATGTTTACGTGGCGATCCAGTCGGGGTCGTTACAAAAATACTCAACGAAAACAACATAGCAACAATTTCGCCCTAACAAAGAAAACTCCAACTACCAAAAGAACTTGAACAATTTACTAGAATTCGTTCAAAAACACTTAAATCCGGACACTACTCCAACATTTAGTAAAAACCCCTTTTAACACCAACAGAGTATAATTGTCTGGAAGAAAATCTCAAAATGAATTCAGAAACATTAAAACTACTACTGTCATAAAACTAAACAAATTTAAATCGATTCATTGTCCATTAAACCTTCACAACTACTAACAACAGTTAAGCCGCCTCATCAGAACACCAAGTCGAGACTTGGGTGTGCCCCTCCAACCTGACTAAACCTCATTGTGCTCAGGAAAAATACATTCAGAAACTTCTTCACCTACATCACAAAACTCATCTATTAGCCTAATGCTAAGTAAGCAAAGCGATAATAAACTGGAATGCTGAAGCAAAATTCCTAGACATGCAGTTTCTACTTTCACATCTCTGTTGCATATGCGTTCATTCACTGATCTGATCCCTCAATTTCATTGGGAGTTGGATCAGCTCTCCCAAAGTTATAAATCCTCTTCATCAGTTAAGGGGCAGATTACTTCCCTTAATAGCTATAATGATCCTATATTCCACTTGGGAAGTGGATCAATCTTCTCAAAGTTATAAATTTCTTCATAAGTTAAGG
Source organism: Begonia masoniana (assembly GCA_022432975.1). Taxonomy (NCBI): domain Eukaryota; kingdom Viridiplantae; phylum Streptophyta; class Magnoliopsida; order Cucurbitales; family Begoniaceae; genus Begonia; species Begonia masoniana. The sequence goes on along the minus strand of CM039516.1, from coordinate 18,994,948 downwards.
GGTGGATTAGTTCCCTTAACAGCTTGTCTGTTGCAATCATTACATTCCTTACCACGCCAATACATGAAAATTCATTTTCATATTCTTTCAAAAACATAATGCATGACATACAGAAAATATTCAAGCACACACACAACATACTATTTTGTGATGTAGGCTCGATGACACATGCATACTTTACTTACCTGGTCTCCAGGAAATTGCTCGGCTATAAGTTGCCTTAGAAGCTCACACACCTAGAGTCACAACAGAGCATCAATCAAACTCTCACTAAGCTCCACCAGAAATCAACCAGAAGTTTAAGGAAACTAATTTGAAACCCTGCTACTCGTGCATTACCATTTATCACCAATAACCCGAACCTACTCTGACTCGCAGCATCCTAGAAATCCTCACATTGCACTCCCTCGGTCATCTAACTGCTAAAACATAAGAAAATGAGGAAAATGTACCTAGGTTGAAGGAAAATCGGGCGAGGGAATCGCCTAGAGGGTTCTGCTGCAGAGCTGATGGCTGAAAGAGAAATGGTAAGCAGGATGGTGGGGCTACAGTGCATTAAACCCAAACCTCTTTCCTTAAATAGGTTATCCATTATAAGTTCTCAATTTACCACTATGCCCTGACTTAGTCACTCATTAACCTAATTAATATTTCCCTCAATTTTCTCCACAACATGCTTACTATTAAATAACGGAATAGAAATTGGTTTAACAAAACCAGGTGTTACAATACACCCTCCTTAAAAGAATTTTTTCCTCAAAATTCAGTACCTGAACAGTTCTGGATGTTGGTCCATCATGTCTTGCTGGTGTTCCCAAGTCGTTTCCTCTATATTCTGGTTGTGCCATAAGACTTTTACTAATGGAACTTCTTTGTTGCGTAGCACCTTCACTGCATAGTCTAGGATCTTTACTGGTTTCTCCTCATAAGTAAGGGTAGGATAAACTTCTATATTTTGTTGTTCTACAACTTGAGATAAATCCCTTATGCACTTTTTCAACATAGAAACGTGGAACACATTATGAATTCCCTCCATAGAGGCCGGCAATTGTAACTGATAAGCTGATTTTCCAATCCTTTTTAAAATTGAGAATGGTCCAATAAATCTGGGGTTCAGCTTGCATCTCTTCCCAAATCTCACAACTCCTTTGAATGGTGATACCTTAAGAAAAACTTCATCTCCTACTTCAAATTCTAATTCTCTACGCCTTCTGTCGGCATAGCTTTTCTGTTGGCTTTGAGCTGTTAGAATTTTCTGTCGGATGAGTGCAATCTTTTCCACTGTTTGAAGCACAATATCAGGACCAATTAGTTGGGCTTCCCCAACTTCATCCCAATACAAGAGAGATCTACATTTTCGCCCATACAATGCCCCATAAGGTGCCATTCCTATTGTTGCCTGAAAACTGTTATTATAAGAAAACTCTAACAATGATAAGTACTTGCTCCAAGAATCTCGAAATTCTAGCACACATGCACGGAGCATATCTTCTAATGTCTGAATAGTCCTTTTAGATTGTCCATCAGTTTGAGGGTGAAAGGTTGTACTAAAAGTGAGCTGTGTACCCATAGCTTTGTGCAAACTCTTCCAAAACTTGGATGTAAATCTAGAGTCTCGGTCAGAAACTATTGTGCTTGGAACTCCATGTAACCTAACAATCTCTTGCACATACAGCTCAGCAAGTTGATCCATCGAGTAAGTCATCTTCATTGGTAGAAAATAGGCATATTTGGTTAGACGGTCAGCTACCACCCAAATTGTATCATGTCCTTTAGTTGTTCTAGGCAATCCTACCACAAAGTCCATCGTTATTTACTGCCATTTTCATTCAGGAACTGGTAAAGGTTGTAACATTCCAGTAGGTCTTTGATGCTCAGCTTAACCTGTTGACAAACCAGACACGATTCTACGTATTCTGCCACATTCCTCTTCATATTTGGCTACCAGTAGTGTTTCTTTAGGTCTCTGTACATTTTTGTACATCCAGGGTGAACAGAGAGCTTAGAGGAATGCGCTTCCAAAAGGATTTCTCTTCGAACTTCATCATTAGACGGAACAAACCATCTATTCCTAAACTTAAGGATTCCATCATCAGAATGGTTGAAATCCGACTTGTCAGTAGATTCCATGCTCAGTTTGTACTTGTTGCACTCCACATCATTTATCTGAGCTTCCTTTATCCTTTCCAGAATGGTAGGTCTCAGGGATATGGTCGAAAGCATAGCTGATATACTAGATACAGCTTCTACATTAAATCTTCGGAATTCTGTCTCCAAGGCTATCAGTATATCCAGAATCAATGCAAAGGCTGATGTTGTCACTCTACTCAAAGTATCTGCTACAACATTTGCTTTGCCGGGATGGTATTTAATCTCAAAATCATAATCCTTCACAAATTTCAACCATCGTCGTTGCCTCATATTTAATTCCTTCTGTGAGAAGATATATTTCAGACTTTTATGGTCCGAAAATATATCACAAGTTTGACCATACAAGTAATGCCTCCAAATCTTGAGCGCAAAAACCATTGCAGCTAGTTCTAAGTCGTGTGTAAGGTAATTCTTCTCATGTGTTTTCAGCTGTCTAGAGGCATAAGCTATTACTTTACCATCCTGCATTAATATACAACCAAGACCAATTTTAGAAGCATCACAGTAAATGCTAAACTTACCATCTTCAACTGGAAGGATTAAAAGTGGAGCATTGGTCAGTTTCTGTTTCAAGGTCTTAAAACTATGCTCACATTCGTCAGTCCATATATACTTCACATTTTTCCTTGTTAACATAGTAAGGGGTGTAGCAATCTTCGAAAATCCCTCAATGAACTTTCTATAATATCCTGCTAGTCCAAGAAAACTCCAGATATCTGTAACATTCCTCGGTTGGGGCCATTCCTTAACTGCTTGAACCTTAGCTGGATCGACAGATATTCCATTCCCAGAGATAACATGTCCTAAAAAGTGAACTTGGTCCAACCAAAACTCACACTTAGAAAACTTGGCGTATAGTTGGTGCTGTTTTAATATTTCCAACACCAAGGTCAGGTGCCTAGTATGCTCATCCTTGGAACGAGAATATATTAAAATATCATCGATAAATACTATGACAAACTTATCCAAGTATTCATGAAACACCCTATTCATAAGATCCATAAAGGCTGCTTGTAACACCCCATATACCCTACCCGTATTTCCGTAATAAAATTTTTCATTTTAATCTTTTAAACTTATTCTTAAGCGGAAACTAAATCAGAATTGAAATCGGAATTAAAATTGAATTTTTAAAGCATTTAAAACAAAACGTTTATTAACTAAATAAAACTTAAAACATTTAAGTAAAGTATTTAAAATTCATTCAGAAAAGTGGGAGGGCAGAATTGGGATTCTGCCCTCGAAATGCATTTCCAAGTTGGCGATCGGTCTCTGCCTTAGGCAGAGACCGATCGCCGATCGCTGAAGGTTGCCAAACAGCGATCGATCTCTGCATCAAGCAGAGATCGATCGCTGCATGTAGCTGCCAAGGCAGCAAGCAGAGCAGCGATCGATCTCTGCTTGCTGCAGAGATCGATCGCTGCACACCATGCAGCGATCGCCCAGCGATCAGACTTCCCCTTTTCTCCCCTTGCTTCTTCCTTCTATTTTCTTTTCACACTTTGCTCTCTGGAATTCCAGAGAGCAAAACACAATTTCAGCTCTCTGGAATCCGATTCCAGAGAGCAAAATACTTCACTTATCCTTCAATATTTTCACAATTCATTATCTTTCTCATTCATTTTCACCATTAATTTATAATTTCAACCCAACTAAAATGCGTCCTAAACTCAATCATCATGCAGCGGACTTTGCGGAATCCAACTGCCTGGATAGCTCGAAAAACCGAGCTATCCGTAACAACCTAAAACATTTCAAATATACAGTTATCAACTAGATTTCCAAAACGTTAAGTCATCAAATATAGCCTATCCACTACCAGACCAAGCATCCTAATATTTTATATATGTTCTCATACATTCATATTAACCATTAAACCCCCAAAATACATACACAACTTCCCCTCGGGTCATACGCGCCTCGACTGCTCAGCGCACTCCCACGGCCATCATCCATCAACAGTTTACGCCTCGGGTGGAGGGATCTCATCCTCACCTGTGTAGAGGTCACCTACACCATAAACATAAGTCGTGAGCTTAAGGCTCAGTAAGTCTACGTGAATGCAATGCATGAACATGTATGTGCCATTTTCATAAAACCGTCTCTCATGCATTTCATTTCATTCATTCATTCATTCATTCATTCATTCATTCATTCATTCATTCATTCATTCATTCATTCATTCATTCATTCATTCATTCATTCATTCATTCATTCATTCATTCATTCATTCATTCATTCATTCATTCATTCATTCATTCATTCATTCATTCATTCATTCATTCATTCATTCATTCATTCATTCATTCATTCATTCATTCATTCATTCATTCATTCATTCATTCATTCATTCATTCATTCATTCATTCATTCATTCATTCATTCATTCATTCATTCATTCATTCATTCATTCATTCATTCATTCATTCATTCATTCATTCATTCATTCATTCATTCATTCATTCATTCATTCATTCATTCATTCATTCATTCATTCATTCATTCATTCATTCATTCATTCATTCATTCATTCATTCATTCATTCATTCATTCATTCATTCATTCATTCATTCATTCATTCATTCATTCATTCATTCATTCATTCATTCATTCATTCATTCATTCATTCATTCATTCTCATCGTGACATTCTTTTGGTTACCGAAGTCTATTCACTCGGCAGATTGTTAGGGCCCGTCAAGCGGTTAGACAGCCCACACCATCTGAAGGGAGGAAAACCCGCTCACCACAGAACGCCGGGTCTGAACCTCACCCCGATAACCACATACAGAGGGTTGTTTACATGATACTTTACTTGCCTTTACGTGCATTTCTTTTTCATGAAAACTATGCTCAAATTCATTTTCATGACGTTTTTAAAACTATGATGCATGAACAGATATAAACATAACATATCAATCATCATACGTACCATCAAGACACTCAGGCATAACCTACAAAAGAACCAATCCTAATTACCCAACCAAAGCATTTAAACAAACAATTCTCCAATTTCCTCGAACAACAAAAGATCCTATGGTGTAGGCCAATCGGCCAAACAGGTCACGAAAGACTTACCTGTCGTCCGTAGCTCGCTGAGCTTCGTCCACGAGCGTCGTTCGTCTGGGCAAAACGCAACATTCGTAGTTAAAACCAATTTAAACTACTAAACGTCCTATTTCAATAAAACCTTAACTAAGGCAATTCCTAAAGTTTCAACTTAATTAATCGAAGTAATTAACGACGACTTAACGCTCGTTAATTTGAAATTCCAATTACGAGTTATTTCTGAAAACCCGTAAATTCCCAAATTTATACTTTTTTCACAAATTGAATTATCTTCGTCCAATAACGTCAAATACGTTCAATACATACTTAATTAAGGCTAACCTATTAATTACGAGTCCTAATTCGCATTTTTAACAAAAACCCTAATCGAAACCCTAACCCTAAATCGAACCAAAAACTCGAAATAAACGCTCAGAGATCGAAGCTACATACCCAGGGTTGCGAGAGGGGAAGAAACCGTGAAGGATCGGAGTTGATCGGAGGTCGGACGGAGCTCGGATCTTCGAAAATCGCCGGCGGCCGTGAGGAGGGAGAGCTCCCTGTTCGTGCGATCCAGAGAAGGAGAGGAGAGAAAGTGAGGGAGAGAAAATGATTTGTGATGTTTTATAAAATGGATTTGCAAATTACCATTTTGCCCTTCTTACTTAAATCTATTTGTTTCTTCCTTCGTTTCGTTAATCGTCCAACGATTCGGATTTCCCCAAACTTCCATACTTCACCAATAAGTCCAATTCACCGATAGGGTTTATTCAAAACCGTCTGTTCGCAATTCGGACCTCGTTTACTATTTTTACTAAAACGTCAATTACTTTACGAAAGACGTAATTACTCGGAATATAACGTTTAAACTCCGAAAATTCTCATAATTTCCTTAAAATTCTTATTATTCGTTAGAGTCATAATGACGCTTTCTTTTCGTGGAATGGACCTTATTTGACATATTTACAAAAATGCCATCTAATAATATAATATATCAATATAATATATTAAATCCAAAAATCCGTACAAGCCGGGGACTCAGCTAAATTTCAGCACAGCGTTTCATCCTCAGACCGATGGTCAGACAGAGAGGACGAACCAGATTCTTGAGGATATGCTCAGAGCGTGTGTGCTGGAGTTTCAGGGCTCGTGGAGCCGATATTTACCTCTGGTTGAGTTCTCGTATAACAACAGCTTCCAGGCTACTATCGGCATGGCTCCGTATGAGGCTTTATATGGTCGGAAGTGTAGGTCTCCGTTATATTGGGACGAGGTTGGCGAGGCCAGCATCGTTGGTCCTGAGATCTTACAGCAAACGGCAGATAAGATTGCCGTTATCCGACAGCGAATTGAGGTAGCTCAGAGCCGGCAGAAGAGTTATGCCGACACGAGACGGCGGGAGCTAGAGTTCGAGGAGGGCGACGAAGTTTATTTGAAGGTTTCTCCATTCAAAGGCGTCGCGAGATTTGGAAGGAGGGGTAAGCTGAACCCTCGGTACGTGGGGCCCTTTCCTGTTCTGAAGAGGATCGGGAAGTTGGCGTATAGGCTGCAGCTTCCGGCTTCTATGGAGGGCATTCATGATGTGTTCCACGTATCTATGCTTCGGAGATGTTTACGTGATCCATCTCATGCCGTGGAGACTACAGAGATCGAGGTACAGCCTACCTTGACTTACGAGGTGAAGCCGGTACGTATTCTGGAGTACTCTACCAAAGTCTTGCGCAACAAGGAGATTCCCCTGGTCAAAGTCCTATGGCGGAACCACGAGGTGGAAGAGGCTACGTGGGAACGACAGCAGGATATGATGACTAGGTATCCTGATCTGTTTGGATAGTTTAATTTTGTGGACAAAATTCTGAATAAGGAGGGGAGAATGTAATATCCGGTTTGTACGGACCTTTTATTATATTATTATTATATTGTTATTGGTATTTTTGTAATTATGTCAAATCAGGTCCGATTTACGAAAAGAAAGCGTCATTACGATCCTAGCGATTAATTAGAATTTTAAGGAAATTCTGGGAATTTTCAGAATAGTGACGCTATATTCCGAGTAATTACTATTATCATAAAGTAAAAGACATTCTCGTAAAAATAGCAAACGAGGTCCAAATTGCGAACGGACAGTTTTGTTAAATCCCAAATAATTAGATGGACTTATTGGTAAAGTAAGGACGTATGGAGTAGTCGAATGGTTAGACGATTAACGAACCGAAGAACGAAATCAATATAAAAATCAAAGAAGGGCAAAACGGTAAATTGTAAAATCAATTTTATAAAATCATAAGTTTTCTCTTTCTCTCCCTCACTTTCTCTCTTTTCTTCTCTGGATCTCACGAACCAGAGAGCTTCTCCTCTCTCGGCCGCCGACGCCGATCAACATCCGACCTCCGTCCGACCTCCGTTTCTCCTCCGTCCTTCACGGTTTCTTCCTCTCTCGCTACCCTCGGTATGTAGCTTTAGTTTTCGAGTGTTTAATTCGAGTTTCGGTTCGATTTAGGGTTAGGGTTTCGATTAGGGTTTTCGTTAAAAATGCGATTTAGGCTTCGTAATTAATAGGTTAGCCGTGATTAGGTATATATTGAACGTATTGGACGTTATTGGACGAAGAAAATCAATTTGCGAAAAAGTTATAAATTGGTTAAATTTCGGATTTTTTTAGAGAAAAAACTCGTTATTTGAGAATTTGGATTATCGAGCTATAATTAACGTTCGAAATGCTTTAATTAGCTAAGTGAAGAATTTAGGATAATTCTTTAGTTAAAGTTTGAAATTTGGACGTTAATAGTTTAAATTGGTTTTAATTGCGAATGTCGTGTTTTTTCTCAGACACACGACTCCCGTGGAAGAAGCTTGAGATCCAGCGCGCTCGAGGTAAGTTCTCGTGACTTGCTTGACCCAAAGGTCTACACCATACCTCGTCGTCGTATCAAGGATCCTTGAGGGTTCCTTGTTTTACGTTGTTTAGGTTGGGTAGTTAGGTTAGTTGTTTATAGGTTATGTTATATTGTCTGCTGATATGAACTGTTTGTTTACTTTCCGCTGATATGAACTGTTCATGCATCACGTGTTTCAAAATGGCATAAAAAATGGGTTTCTGCACGAGTTTTCAATGAAATGAACAATGAACGAAAATACGTAATCTGTATCTGAAAGGTCACGCGGGATGGGGCTCAGGCATGGCTGTAGGGTTTGTGAGCATGTACCCCCCCCCCCCCCATCTAAGTGGAAAGTGGTAGTTCGACCGCGGAATGTATCCTTTCCATTTAGTGGGCTGATATCTCGGTGGCAATATGTATGAAATGACCTGATATGTCTGATGAGCATGTTTTCTGAACTTCATATGCACGACACGCATGCATCTGCATTTACGTAGCTTACTGAGATTTCCATATCTCATATGTGTCTGTATGGTGTAGGTGACGTTCTAGGTTACGTTGACCCAGGTGAGGATGATATTCCTCCTCCGGACGTAGGAGCAGCTGATGGATGATGGCCGTGGGAGTGCGCTGAGCAGTCGAGGCGCGTTTTGACCCGTGGTGGGTTTATGTAAAGGTTTTTGGGGGTTCTTCATGATATTTTGGATTGATGACGAACTGTATAGAGCATATTTAGGTTGTTTGGATCTGGATAGGGGTTAGATAACGTTTTGGTAATTGTATGTAAAAATGTTTGGTTTAAACAGTTATTTAAACGCTATAGAAATTCTGGAACTGTTTGGTTTAAATTAAGTGTTATGAACTATTTTTAGGTTGATACGGATAGCTCGGTTTTTTAGAGCTATCCACGCTGTTGGACTTCGCAAAGTCCGACGCGAATCGTTAGAGTTAGAATACGTTTTAAATGGTGGAGTTTAGGTTTAAGTTGTGAGTTTACAGTGATAGCTGGTGTAAAGAAAGCACTGTTTTGCTCTCTGGAAATCGGATTCCAGAGAGCAGTGTATGATGCTGTGAGTGATTGAAGGAAGGCATGAAGAAGTGTGAAGTGTCGCAGGTTTGAAGTCTGAAGGGGCCATCGCTGTATGCTTGCAGCGATCGATCTCTGCTGCAGAGCAGAGATCGATCGCCGCTAGTTTGAAGGGAATGAAGGGAATCGCTGCCATAGCTAGCAGTGATCGATCTCTGCTCTGCAGCAGAGATCGATCGCTGCTGCTATAATGCATTGCAGCGATCGATCTCTGCTGCAAAGCAGAGATCGGTCGCCTCCTCCGTTCCGAGGGCAGAGTTCCAATTCTGCCCTCCCACTTCTTTAATTGTTTAAAAATTTCCTTTTAAATGTTTTTAAGTTTTAAATTATTTATTAAAGGATTGTTTTAAATGCTTTTAAGGTTCGGTTTAAATTCTGATTTCAGTTTCGATTTCAACCTCAGTTTAGATTATGCATTAAGTTTTATTTAAAGAATAGAAAAGTAATAAGTTAAAAAAAAAAATATATATACGGGAAATACGGGTACAGTATTAGGGGTGTTACACTGCTGGTGCATTTGTCAATCCAAAGGACATAACTAAAAACTCATAATGCCCATACCTTGTACGAAAGGCTGTCTTAGGGATATCTTCAGTCTTGACTTTCAGTTGATAGTAACCAGACCTCCGGTCGATCTTAGAGAAAACTCATGCACCCTTAAGCTGGTCGAACAAATCATCAATTCTTGGCAAGGGATACTTGTTCTTGATGATTAACTTATTTAATTCCTTATAATCAATGCACATACGCATTGATCCATCCTTCTTTTTGACAAAAAGAACAGGTGCACCCCACGGTGAAAAGCTAGGGCGTATGAACCCCTTATCCAATAATTCCTCTAACTGTTTCTTTAATTACTTAAGCTCCGTAGGCGCTAATCTATAGGGATTCTTAGACACTGGTTCAGCGCCTGGGTAAACATCGACAACAAATTCAATTTCCCTATCTGGTGGCAAGCCAGGAAGGTCATCTAGGAATACTTCTGGGAAATCTTGGACAACTAAGACATTCTGAGGACTTGCTTTTCCTACAAGTTCTGTCTCTAAGACGCTAGCTAAGAAGCACAAGTACTCTCCATATGGGAAAGGTCTAGCATTAATAGAAGTCATCACGGACATTTCCTTACTCTTCCTTGAAGCTTGAAAGGTATGTCTCAAACTACCAGGGGGTTGGAAACTAACTATCCATGTCCTACAATCAATTGTGGCGTGGTGCTTAAACAACCAGTTCATTCCTAGAATTACATGAAATCCCATTATTTCCATGACAATGAGGTTAGCAGGTAGGTTCATGTTTCCTACTAATACAGCACTATTAAGCATCACTCGGTTAGAGTGCAAGCGTTCACCAGAGGGTAATGCGACATTAAACACATACTCAGTATGGGTAAGCTTTACATCTAACTTATCAGCAAATGTAGATGCTATGAATGAATGTGTTGCACCAGAATCTATCAATGTAAAAGCGGGTAAAGAGTTGACCAGTATAGTACCTGACACAACAGCAGGCTGTTCATCATCTCCCGACTCCATCATGGAGAATATCATCGGCTTTATCTTAGCAGGGCTATTCTTTAAGACCGGGTAGTCTCTGTTAATATGGCCGACCTTGCCGCAGTTGAAGCATCGGGTGACTCTAGGCTTCCGGCAGTCTCTGTACGTGTGTCCAATCTCTTCACAGTTGAAACACTTTCCCATCCCAAACCTACACTCACCCAGGTGGCTTTTTGAACATATTGGGCATCGGGGAACTTCTTCGCGGTCTAGACAGTGCTGTTAAAATACTTCTCATAGAAAATGTCCTTGAATTGTGACCAAGGCATCGCCAAAACATCAGTGGTAGTCTCTATTGTTTCCCACCAGAGTTGAGCTTCACCAGCCAAATGAAACGTGGCTAACGTGACCTTGTCTCCTTCTCCAATGTTGGCGCACTTAAACATACTCTCGATCTTCCTAAGCCACCCTTCAGCAATAACCGGGTCAGACGACTGACCATCAAATGTGGGTGGTCGTAGCCTCCTGAATCTATCCCCAGAGTGTTCATTGCTAGAACTCGAGTTGGCACTTCCCTGCGACTCTCGGTTTAACAGCACTCCTAACTGATCGGACTGCTGACGCACTAGGTCTGTTTGCTGACGCACCAAATCTGTCAGCTGCCTAATCACACTAGAATCTTCTCCACGTCCCGGGTTCGGTATCTCTCTTGGTACTCTTGGTCTTCCTGGTCGCCTAGACATTTTACTAAATTCCTGCATAGAGTTAACTACTCTCATAAACATCTAATAACTAAGGCTAACATAAACACTTACAGTTGTTGGAGTACTCCCATGCGTTGACTGGCACTGATGAGTGATCTTTTGAATGGTTTAACTGAATGGCTCTGATACCAAATTGTAACGCTCCGAGTTTTCTAAACTCAGTTCGTTACTCATAAACCCGAACATAACTAGGAAATTTTGGACCAAATTTAAAACTTTGCTTGAAAGTCAAATTTGAACGTTTGCTAAAAACACAAAAAACTAGCAGCAGAAAATCTTTGAGCAAATCAAAGTTAAGCAAAACTATAAAACAGTATTCGAATAATCAGTTAAAATATTAAGAATTAATTCAGACAAAAGAGATGAAAGCTTAAGCACAAAATACTCAAAATTCGTAAAAAGTCAAACGCATCTGCCGCTAAACAAGGTAAAAAAAAAAGGGCAGAAATAAAACTGAAAGCTTCCACCGATGACGTCAGCTGGTGGAATCATTCTTTCAACTTCAGCCGATTGCAAAACGACAAGTTTTGCTACTCGCATCTACCGATGACGTCAGCCGGATGAATCATCCATCCAGCCTCTGCCGATCACAAAACGACAAATACACTTACTCACATCTTCAGGTAGATAAAATGCACGACATCATTCGGTTACAAAACGACAAAAGACTTTTACCTTCATCATCTGATGGATAAAATACTCGACATCATCCGATGACTTTACTGAAGACATCATCCGATGACTTTACTGAAGACATCTTCCGGTAGACAACAGAACAACAACTCTACATTTATCGATAGACATCATCTACCGATAGATCAAAAATACTCAATGAAAACAGCATAGCAACAATTTCGCCCTAACAAAGAAAACTCCGACTACCAAAAGAACTTGAGCAATTTACTAGAATTCGTTCAAAAACACTTAAATCCGGACACTACTCCAACATTTGGTAAAAACCACTTTTAACACAAACAGAGTATAATTGTCTGGAAGAAAATCTCAAAATGAATTCAGAAACATTAAAACTACTACTGTCATAAAACTCAACAAATTTAAATCGATTCATTGTCCATTAAACCTTCACAACTACTGACAACAGTTAAGCCGCCTCATCAGAACACCAAGTCGAAACTTGGGTATGCTCCTCCAACCTGACTAAACCTCATTGTGCTCAGGAAAAATACCTTCAGAAGCTTCTTCACCTACATCACAAAACTCATCTATTAGGCTAATGCTAAGTAAGCAAAGCGATAATAAAATGGAATACTGAAGCAAAATTCCTAGACATGCAGTTTCTACTTTCACATCTCTATTGCATATGCGTTCATTCCTTGATCTGATCCCTCAATTCCATTGGGAGTGGGATCAGCTCTCCCAAAGTTATAAATCCTCTTCATCAGTTAAGGGGTGGATTACTTCCCTTAATAGCTATAATGATCTTATATTCCACTTGGGAAGTGGATCAATCTTCCCAAAGTTGTAAATCCCTTCTTAAGTTAAGGGGTGGATTAGTTCCCTTAATAGCTTATCTGTTGCAATCATTACATTCCTTACCACGCCAATACATGAAAATTCATTTTCGTATTCTTTCAAAAACATGATGCATGACATACAGAAAATATTCAAGCACAAACACAACCTACTGTTTTGTGATGTAGGCCCGAAGGCACATGCATACTTTACTTACCTGGTCTCCGGGAAATCGCTCAGCTGTAAGTTCCCTTAGAAGCTCACACACGTATAGTCACAATAGAGCATCAATCAAACTCTCACTAAGCTCCACCAGAAATCAACCAGAAGTTTAAGGAAACTAATTTGAAACCCTGCTACTCGTGCATTATCATTTATCACCAATAACCCGAACCTACTCTCACTCGCAGCATCCTAGAAATCCTCACATTGCACTCCCTCGGTCATCTAACTGCTAAAACATAAGAAAATGAGGAAAACGTACCTAGGTTGAAGGAAAATCGGGCGAGGGAATTGCCTAGAGGGTTCTGTTGCAGAGCTGAAGGCTGAAAGAGAAATGGTAAGCAGGATAGTGGCAGCTACAGTGCATTAAACCCAAGCCTCTTTCCTTAAATAGGTTATCCATTATAAGTTCTCAATTTACCACTATGCCCTTACTTAGTCACTCATTAACCTAATTAATATTTCCCTCAATTTTCTCCACAACATGCTTACTATTAAATAACGGAATAGAAATTGGTTTAACAGAACCGGGTGTTACAATCTCCAACTCGAATTTCTGAACCTCAACCTTCAAGGGTACAGACATGGTTGACACCGCATGCTACATTGTCTTTGACATTCTGCTTAATGCATCGGCTACAGCGTTAGCCTTACCCGGGTGATACTTAATTTCAAAGTCATAATCCTTAACAAACTCTAACCAACGTCTTTGTCTCATGTTCAACTCCTTTTGAGTAAAAAGGTACTTCAGGCTCTTATGGTCAGAAAACACTTCACACTATTGACCGTACAAATAGTGTCTCCAAATCTTTAATGCAAAAACAATTGCAGCTAATTCCAAATCGTGAGTGCGGTAATTCTGTTCATAACTCTTCAGTTGTCTGGAAGCATACGCTACAACCTTGCCTTGTTGCATCAAAACACATCCCAGACCGACTTTGGATGCATCACAATAAGCACTGAACTTCCCTTCTTCAGTTGGAAGTGCCAAAAGAGGGGCTGTTGTCAACTTCAGTTTGAGTGTTTGGAAGCTACCTTCACAAGCTTCAGACCAAGAGTATTTGGTGTCTTTCTTTGTCAAACTAGTTAAAGGCTTAACTATGATAGAGAATCCCTTAATGAACTTCCTATAATAACCTGCCAGACCAAGGAAACTACGGACCTCGCTGCCATTCCTTGGCTGTGGCCAGTCCTTAATAGCCTAAATTTTGGTTGGATCTACAGATATGCCTTCAACAGAAATGACATGACCTAAAAAGTTGACCTTATCTAACAAGAACTCACATTTGGACAACTTGGCATAGAGCTGCTGCTGATTTAAAGCCGCCAAAACCACCCTAAGGTGTCCTTCATGGTCAGTTTTAGTCCGTGAATATATTAAGATATCATCAATAAACACAATCACAAACTTATCCAAGTATTCACGAAACACTCGATTCATCAAGTCCATAAAGGCTGCAGGTGCATTCGTCAGTCCAAACGACATCACAAGAAATTCATAGTGTCAATAGCGGGTTCTGAAGGCTGTCTTTGGTATATCTCCCTCCTTAACCTTTAGTTGATAGTAACCAGAATGTAAGTCGATCTTTGAAAACACTTTGGCTCCTTGAAGTTGGTCAAACAAATCGTCGATACCTGGCAAAGGATATCTATTCTTGATTGTCAACTTGTTTAACTCTCTGTAATCTATGCACATTCTAAGAGAACCATCTTTCTTCTTAACGAATAGGACAGGTGCACCCCAGGGAGAATAGCTGGGGCGTATAAATCTCTTGTCTACTAATTCCTGTAGTTGGACCTTCAATTCCTTCAACTCAACAGGTGCCATGCGGTAGGGGTTCTTAGACACAGGTAAAGCCTCGGGATATGTATCGATTACAAACTCGATTTCCCTATCAGGTGGTAGCCCAGGCAAGTCGTCCAAAAATGTATCTAGGAACTCTCGGACTATGGGAATATCCTGAAGTTCTACCTTACTCTTTACTCGGACATCAATTATACTAGCTAGATAACTCTCACAACCACCTTTCAGTAACCGTTGAGTCTCTAGCGAGGATATAACCGGTATTTTACTTATCTTTGGAATAGCTTGGAAGGAGTACTGATCTCCGTTTGGTGGTCGAAATTAAACCAAACCAGACCTACAACTTATCGTGACATAATGTCGGAATAACCAATCCATCCCTAGTATGACTTCATATCCCTTCATGTCAATTACGATCAGTTCTACGTATAACTTCTTATTTCCTAATGACACAACATCACCTTTTATTATTCGTTCAGAATGTAGGGACTTCTCCGATGGTAACATGACACTAAATGACCATTCGGCTGGCAAGGATTCTAATTTATGCTTATATGCAAACAGGGTTGATACAAACGAGTGAGTGGCTCCCGTATCTATAAGTGTATAAGCAGAAATACCACAGATCATAATTGTATCTGTTATGACCGTATGTTGCACTGCATCCTCATCCTCCATCAAAGCATAGACCCTGGGTGCTACTCTTGCTCGGTTCGGGTCTGGCGGCATGGGGCAATCTTTGACTATGTGTCCAACCTTGTCACATCTATAGCAACGGCCTGAATATAGTTTACATTCTCCATGGTGATTCTTCTGGCTGGTGGAATATAGGGGAGCTAGAGGTCGCTTTCCTTTTCCTTGATCATCAATTGGATTGAAGGGTCTCTTCACACCTTTCTGCTAATGTTGCGGTTCCCTATTCGGTTGTGGTTGCCAACCTCTGCCCTGGCGCGGTGGTGGCTGAGTATCCTTGATGAACTTCCTTGGTGGTTCACGTTGTCCTTGTACTGTTAACTCAACTTCCTCCAATTCCAAAGCCTTAGCAGCCACTTCGGAATAAGGTATATTATGGATTCTTGCAGTCTTTACTCCCTGGAAGAGGCTCGGCTTCAGTCCTTGGACAAACTGGTGGATCTTATCTTCCTCATCATCCACCAAACGGGGTGTAAACCTGGACAAGGCCTCAAACTTACAGATGTAGTCGGCCACAGAGCCGGTTTGACGTAACTGCATGAATTCCATTTTCTTGCTGGTCCGAACAGCTTGGCTAAAGTACTTGTCAAAGGAGGCAGTCTTAAACATTCCCCAGGTCATAGCTCCTGCATTGACGGTGCTCTGGATTGAGTCCCACCAATGCCTCGCATCCAACTCAAGATGGAAAACAGCACATGTCACTTTATCCCCTTCATCAACTTTTGCATACTTAAACATGTCCTCCACCTTTCGAATCCATTCCTCAGCATAGACAGGATTTGAAACTCGACCATTGAATACTAGAGGTCGAAGGCGGTGAAAACGCTCGCTCCCATTGTCGTGAGTCGTATTTGAGCTAGAATTCCTCTGCTCATCCCTAGCAGTCACCCACTGCTCAATTTGGCGGGATTGGCGAATAACCAACTCAGTTAACTGAGCGATGGTGCTACTATCCTCATTGCTCTCCCTTTGTTGACCTCTTACCATTTTGAGATTCCTAAACAAGTAATCATAAACACATCTTAACGTAATGACATTGCTAAAATCGTAAATACTTACAGTTACTAGAGTGTACTCAGGTGGCAGTCAGTGCTGGAAGGCAGTCTACAGAATTGATTTTAAAATCTGGTTTTGCTCTGATACCATAATTGTAACGCCCCAGGTCTTTCAGACCCAGTTTGCTACCAAAACATTGAACTGAACTAAGAGAAATTACGGAAAACTTTAAATTTCCTCTTAGTGATGATAATTCTTATCTTTGATCCTCGACTTTACAGCGGAAAACTCAATAAGTAGACAACGTTCATAAATAGACAAAACATTAAGACATTTTGCCGAAGGGAATTTGAAACTCAAGGACATCTACCGATCGCAAAACGACAAGACTTAATATTGGCTTCTACCGATTGACACATGCACATCACGTGACTCATTGAACTTCATCCGATCACAAAATGACAAGACTTAATATTGGCTTCTACCGATTGACACATGCACATCACGTGACTCCTTAAACCTCATTCCGATAGAAGACATCATCCGATAGAAGACATCAACCGATGGAAAACATCATCCGATGAAAGACATCATCCGATGCCGATTGACACATGCATATCACGTGACTCATTAAACCTCATTCCGATAGAAGACATCATCCGATGGAAGACATCAACCGATGGAAAACATCATCCGATGAAAGACATCATCTGACGCCGATTAACACATGCATATCACGTGACTCATTAAACCTCATTCCGATAGAAGACATCATTCGATAGAAGACATCATCCGATGGGAAAACTTCATTTGATGAAAGACATCATCCAACGCCGATTGACACATACATATCACGTGACTCATTAAACCTCATTCCGATAGACAGAAGACTTTCAGAATTTCACAACTTGAACATGACTGAATAACTAATCTACAGTTGGACCATAACCTCATCTAGAATGCGTGTAGCGAGAGACTCTAATAAAATAGATCATTCTATCATTTCACGATCATTCTCAAACTCAGAAGTTAATCAATTAGGTTCCAGTATCCATTGTTTTAAGAAGACATCCTACATAGACCTCAGTATTCATAACCTTACTAATATGATAAAAGTAGTAACCAGAAGTTGAAATCGCCTTTCCATCCACCAATCTGTCACCCTGAGCATCTTCGAGCAACCAGCCTTAAACATCCTCATTAGACTTGAAATCCTCACCTGGTAGTTCTTCACCTACATCATAAGGTTTAAACTATAAGCTTAATGCTTAGTAAGGAGTGCACTGCTAACATGTATGCATGAATGCACAAATTAAAGGAAAACACATGTTCATGATTCTCTCGTGTTCTTATTCTTGTTGATGTTCATCGTCTTCATCATATGGATTAAGGGAGGATTTGTGCCGAAAAGGGGGTTGACAGTGAGAGTGTATATAGTCCCTTGCGGGTCATATTTATGGTCCTTCTTTTGGATAGTGACATACGCCAAACCGCCCCCAACCCTCTCTTAATCCTTGTTGCATAAGTTTCATGTTCATATCTTGTTCATGGGAGAAATCATGCATTTAAAACATTTTCATATGCTTGAGAAATAATCATGATGCATGAGCATGAGTAAATCTTAGTTCATCAGACTATTGAACAATCATTTATTCATCAAAGGATCATAACATCAACTGGAGTATCTTACCCAAACAGAAAATAGCACAGATAACCTTTAAACATCATAGACAACTTCTACCTAGTACCTTTGCGATGCAGGGCCTTAATGGCCGAAAATCTTACTCACTCACTTACCTGGTTTCCTTAGCAGCTTGAGCACTTCTCTTCGAACTTCTTCACCTAGAAATATTTCACATTAGAGTGTTAAATCAAAGTCCTAACTAAAAGTCCTCCTAGTATCTAACATAAATATTTCTAGATCTTCCTAGTCGAGCGCCTAGTGTGTACAGACTAGACTTCCAGAACCTAAATAATTGGATTAAGTCTAACAACTAAACATGGTCTGTTATCCTAATGTCCAGAATCGAATCGGAAATGCCATTACTAAACACAGATTAAGATTGTCACAACCAATACACTGTTAGTGAAAAATCTGAAACCTCAAGTTCTAGCTGAAAACAGAGCTCAAAGTAACTACCCAGTAACTACATTATCTAAGTCTTACCTAGGGCGTGGATTGTCAAAGTGGAGGCTAAAGAACTGGTCACCGGTGAAGGAATAGCTGGCAGAGAGGGAGCTCTGGAAGGAAGGAAATTGCCGAGAGAGGAAATGTCGGTTACAGTGAGGTTTTGATGGGGTTTAAGAATTCTCATAACCTATTTATACTAATTAAAATCCACCTTAATTACAAACTTGTCACCCAACCTAGTTTCACTCAACTTGTAATAAATATGTCTTGGCATTAAATTTAAAATCATAAAGGTCAATAAAAGAATGACAATTAAAATGGTTAAGAAAATCACCACGCCGAAATTGTCGGGTGTTACATTTACCGTTTCCCACCAGCTTTGGGCGTTGTTAGATAGGTGGAAAGTAGCACACCTCACTTTATTTCCTTCCTCCACCTCAGCGACATTAAACATATTTTCAATAGTGCATATCCAACGCTCAGCAGTTGTCGGATCAGTCAAACGACCTTCAAACGGTGGAGGCTTTAATCTTCTAAATCGTTCCCCACTAGAGCCCGCTCCTGTGCTAGACCCCGCTCTAAGGTTTCCCAATATACCTTGGTCCATAAAAACTCCCAGCAGTTGCGATTGAACATTCAATAAATCCTAGAGTTGCTTATTAGGATCCTCAGGTTGTTCTGGTTCATTTCTAGGTCATCCTGGCTGTCTTAGGTTCCTAGGCATTTTAACTCTAATCCTGTATAGGGTTAAAACAATCTAATCTCAGATATAATTAACTAAAAGAGGAAAGAAATACTTACAGTCGGTGAAGAATGTTGCATGGCGGCTGGCATTGTCGGGTAATCCTTTGAACGACTCGACCATTTTTGCTCTGATACCATCTTGTAACGCCCCGAACCCACCCTGGCTCAGTGCGCTACTTTGCTAACCAATACCGCGTTTAAAACATAATTTAAAATAATTTTTGTTAAAATCTCGACTCCAAACATATTAGTAAAAACGAGGAAACAAATGAACCCGAACGAGCGGCATAACGACTGAAATTTCTAAAACTAAATCCTGAAAATCCAACGGTTTATAAAACATATTCAAAACAGTTTCAAAATATTATTTACAACGTTATAAAACACAGTCTACAACTCTTACAAACCTCCAAATATCACGAATTCAAAAATAGTTGAAAACTAACTACAATCCAAAATACCGTTCCGCCCACATCTTCCCGAAGACCATGGTCGATACGCCCTGACAAATACCTGCACCGGCATACCTCGAACCTCGCCGACTGCTTCCTCATCAAGCTCACCTGCTAACACTTTGTTACCTGAACCACAGAACACAAAACGTAAGCTTAATGCTTAGCAAGTAGGCAATAATGCATACAAAACATAATGCAAATTGGATTCCTAACACATGTAGTTTCTAACTCTCAGTTGTGTTCATTCCATTCTCACATTGTAAATACACATCTCTCGTAGAGACACTTCGGCGTACCTCTCTCGTAGAAATCATTCTACTCGAGACACTTCGGCGTACCTCTCTCATAGAAATCGTTCTACTTGAGACACTTCATCGTACCTCTCGAGTAGAAATCGTTGTACTCGAGACACTTCATCGTACTTCTCGAGTAGAAATCATTCTACTCAAGACACTTCATCGTACCTCTCGAGTAGAAATCGTTCTACTCGAGACACTTCATCGTACCTCTCGAGTAGAAATCGTTCTACTCGAGACACTTCATCGTACCTCTCGAGTAGAAATCATTCTACTCGAGACACTTCATCGTACCTCTCGAGTAGAAATCGTTCTACTCGAGACACTTCATCGTACCTCTCGAGTAGAAATCGTTCTACTCGAGACACTTCATCGTACCTCTCGAGTAGAAATCGTTGTACTCGAGACACTTCATCGTACTTCTCGAGTAGAAATCATTCTACTCGAGACACTTCATCGTACCTCTCGAGTAGAAATCATTATACTCGAGACACTTCATCATACCTCTCGAGTAGAAATCGTTCTACTCGAGACACTTCATCGTACCTCTCGAGTAGAAATCGTTCTACTCGAGACACTTCATCGTACCTCTCGAGTAGAAATCGTTCTACTCGAGACACTTCATCGTACCTCTCGAGTAGAAATCATTCTACTCGAGACACTTCATCGTACCTCTCGAGTAGAAATCGTTCTACTCGAGACACTTCATCGTACCTCTCGAGTAGAAATCGTTCTACTCGAGACACTTCATCGTACCTCTCGAGTAGAAATCGTTCTACTCGAGACACTTCATCGTACCTCTCGAGTAGAAATCGTTCTACTCGAGACACTTCATCGTACCTCTCGAGTAGAAATCGTTCTACTCGAGACACTTCATCGTACCTCTCGAGTAGAAATCGTTCTACTCGAGACACTTCATCGTACCTCTCGAGTAGAAATCGTTCTACTCGAGACACTTCATCGTACCTCTCGAGTAGAAATCGTTCTACTCGAGACACTTCATCGTACCTCTCGAGTACTACTCGAGACACTTCGGCGTACCTCTCTCATAGAAATCGTTCTACTTGAGACACTTCATCGTACCTCTCGAGTAGAAATCGTTGTACTCGAGACACTTCATCGTACTTCTCGAGTAGAAATCATTCTACTCGAGACACTTCATCGTACCTCTCGAGTAGAAATCATTATACTCGAGACACTTCATCATACCTCTCGAGTAGAAATCGTTCTACTCGAGACACTTTTGCAAATCTTACGTTCCAAGCCAAACTTACGTTTCGTACTCACAATTCAAAGCATGCTAAAACTCGTTCATTTTGTAGTTTAAAAAAAAAAAGATGCATGACACACATAATGCTCCACTCCACACAAAACAAACACAACAAACAAATAAATCCCTACTGTTCCATGTTGTAGGCCCGAAGGCAAAACACAAACGTCCTCTACTTACCTGGACTCTTGCACGTTTTTGTTTCTTTCTACGCTTGTCAACCTAACACGTTAAGGGAAATAACTTAGCAACATTCTAAAAATCCTAAACTAAGTTCAATCAACACAATTTAAACAAACTTTAACAACTTAAACCATAAAATCCGAAATTCCCACAATTTCCACCGTCCAACTTCAAACGGCTATAACTTTTTCATTTTTCAACGGATTTCGACGTGCCACCCCATTCTATAAACCTCTACATGTCTACTATCCATTGAAACAACCTATTTTGCAAACCACGCAACATGGCAAATCAGATTCAGCAAAAACAGAATCGGCCACCTATGTTTCAAAAATCGATTTTTCTCCAAACTCAACCAAATCTATAATCTAACTCTAAAAATAACCTAAATTAATCTATCTAACATTTAAACCATCAAAAATAGGAAGAATACTCACCAAGAAAAGAAATTTTCGGAGGTTCCCCATTAGGGTTTCTAAACCCTTGCTAAACCTTACCAAAAATCATCAAAAACACCAAAAATTAACACTACTATGTATAAAACAAAAAAACCAGCTAAAACCCACCTTAAATCCTTGCTATTTCCTTCACCAAGGAGAGCTTGAAATTTCAGAAATGGAGGTTTAGGGCTCTGAATAAAATTGTGGGAGAGAAGTGGAAAAAAAGACCAATTTTGTCTTTTACACCACCAACATTCCACTTTTATCATTACCCATTTTTCTTCTTTTTAAAACTAACCACTATTATTTTAAAATTGTAAAAATCTCCCCCCTCCCATGATTACTCTTCTTTTCAACGTTGAAGACTTCCCTGCCTTCACATTTAATCACTTAAAGTTACCTTTACCTTTACATCAAATTCACACAACAACTTTCCATTTTTCTTCTTTTAAAATTTCACCTACTAACTTCACTATTTTATCACTTTAACCTCATCCCTTTTTCCTTCTTACTTTCAACGTGAAAGACACCCCACATCCCCCATTTTTCTCTTCTTTCACCAATCACAAGGTTTGACCAATTCAAACACCACTTTCCACTTTTCTCTAAACTTTATTCCTTTTAACTTTTGACTTTTCCAACCCATCAAATTTACAAAATCACCCCACCACCTTTACTCTTTTATTTCCAACGTGAAAGACCACTTTTCTTTCACATTTTGTTCCCTTAAAATTTCCTTTGACTTTTCAACCTTAACTTTTTTTACTCTTCACTTTTCTAAATAATTTACATTAAAACAACTACTTCATTAAACAACCACCTTATCTTTTTATTTTCTTTCTAATTCTCTCTTTCTAATTTGATTGCTTTTAAATAAATTCAACTCCATAAACTTCTAACCACTTAACTCTAGGGTTTCCTCTAGGGTTCCTTTTCAAATTTCTCACTTTCCATTCCATGACTTAGGGAAACTCTAAATTAACATTAAATATTCAGAATGTAACCTAGACTAAGGTTACGCATTGTATAGAATTTTTTTCTGGGTGTTACATTCACCATTGCAGATATCATGGTATTTTGATCTCCACTAGAGTTTTGCAATCACCAGTAAGATGCATCGTGGCCAAGGTCACTTTTGATTCTTCATCTGTTCTAGTAACCTTAAAATATTTTCCATATCATATATGAAATTTTCTATTTCTTTTGCATCGCAGGCTCTTCCAAAAACTTTTTCTCTAGAATTTTCACCCAACTAAATTCAGCAGCTGTCAGAGCCTGAGTTTGACTTCCCATGGCTCTCATAGCAAGGTTCAGCTTAATGTTGATTTGGGCAATCTTGGCCCTGAGAGAATCGAACATCGCTTTGAAATCTTCGGTCATGTGGGAAACAGTTCTTGACAATCAGGTATGAGGTAGGTCAATCTCATCGACATGCTCCACAACCATGATTATAGCTCCTGTGGAGCTCTCTCCAGTGTCAATCTATTTTCCCTTTTCTTGTCAAGATTCGATGGTCTCTACCTGATCCAGCAGTTCTAGAATCGACATGGCGTCTATTATGTTGTGAAAAACAACTATTTTTGCTAGAAAATCTGACATTTCCTTTATTCGTTACTTCATGAATAGAATGTTATCCGGTATCTCCTATCGATACTGCATTTCTTCTTCCAACTTGACGAGGCGCTCGAGTTGTTCTGACGTTGAATTCGTCCTTTAATTTCTCGCAATTTGAGCCAATCTGGCTCTAATACCAACTATCATTCTCCTACTTTCAGGAGAAGCTAATAGGACCATGCGGCAACCACTATCACAATTACAATGGGTCAGCATACGAGTGTGCCAACGGCATCGAGTGCCCATGTTGTTAGAGCGGGCTTCTTGTTTGACGAGCTAGCAAGATTATCCGAAAAGAGCGTCATTTAGCATAGTGAACATAAAGAGAGTATAAAAAACTTGTTTATTGATTGACAGCAAATTACATTGGTGGGTAGAAAGGTCTATATGCTATCAAGTCTCTCCCCCTAAAGAGGAATCTGAACCATCTCCACTAAGACAGTAATATAAGCATACTATAGTGGCGATGAGTCACTTCCTGCTAAAAGTAGAAAGAAAATTAATATAACTAAATTACTTTAAACAAAAATAAATCTACCTAACAACATGGGCACCCATGGTCAACATGCCCTGGACAAGCCTAGACTTTAACACTCAACGTGCAATATTTTTTTCTATTTATTTAATTTCTCTTAAAAACTTATTTTTACTCGAAATATTAGACTTTATTGTTGTAACACCCGGATTTTCAAATTTTTCCTTATGTTAGGATATATTCATAAATATAGTAAATAAAGCCCGTTTTGTGAACGAAAAATTTTATTAGAACCCTAGTAATTTATTGGAATATTTGGAGGAATAAGAAAATTTCGGAGAAACCAAATCGATAGACTAAATAACAAATTTTAGCAAAGAATTGAGAAAAGGGAAAAATAGTCATTTGCAAAGTTAAAATTTTAAATAAAAACAAAACACCCCCCCCCCCCCACCCTTCTTCAGATTCATCACTTAACGAAAAATCACCAAAGCCTCTCCCTCTGGCGATTTTCATTCCCCTTTCGCTCTTCCCTCCACGGCCGATGACGTTCCTCCTCCGGTGATTGATTCTTCCCGTTTTTTCTTCCACAATCGAGCCCTAGGTATGATACGAGTACTCTAAACCGTTAGTGTTTGATTTTTAGGGTTGAAAATGGTTAGGGTTTTTTATTTAGGTTTTGAAAAATTTTCAGTTTATGTTAGAATTTGATAGATTTACCGTATAAATGACTTTGATGAATGTATTTTTGATTATTGGTGATAGTTAGATTGAATTAATTGTTATTGTTGGATTTTTTGTGGTTGAGAGGTTGAAAAACACCATTAGTGGAGGTTATAGAGATTGTGAGCGCGAATTACTTGATGAAATGCCCGAATGACGTATAATGAAGTTTTAGAAAATTTACCTTAGCTAGGAGTTTTGTTTATGTTTAGAAATTGTTTATCTAGGATCGATTTTAATGCCATGAGTTGTGAAGTTGTCCTAGGTGAACAAAGCAAAGTCGAGGATTCCCAAGGCTTAATTGCGACGGACCCGAGATAAGTTTTCGTGACTTACTGTGGCCAATTTGGCCTACACTACAAGAAAATTTATCGATTGAGGATTTGATGATTTAGGTTGTTTTTAGTGTAAATAGGCTGGGTAGTTAGGTTTTATTAAGTTATAGAATGTTGTATTGTTCAATGTTAGTTTCAATGTCTTTAATTTCGTTATAGCATCGTACATGTTTATGCACCATGTTTCCTGAAATAGCATGAAAAATGAACTTCCGCATACGTTTTTATGAAAAGAAATGAACTAAAGAAAAGAAATGACTGCACGTAATCCTGGTCACGTCGGGGTGGGGTTTAGACATGGTTGTCCTGAGAGGTGGAGCATGTTTTCCCCTCGGTAGATGGAGAGGGCTATCCAACCGCAGGATGTGCAGTCTCCATCTAGTGAGAGTAAACCCCCGGTGAAATCCTGTCCCGTTATCTAACGAAATGAATAAATTGACTGCATGTTTTATGAACTACATATGCACAACATGCATTTACATTTATGGTGACTTGCTGAGCCTTTAGCTCATAGATGTTTTTGTAGTGTAGGTGACATAGAAGAAGGTGAGGAATATGTTCCCCTACAAGAGAAATGTACAGACTGAAGAAGGATGTCCGTGGGAGTGTGTTGTGCAGTCGGTACGATTTTGACCCGTGGGGACGATTGTATAGATATTTTGGAAATACTAGGTAAAGATGATATGGACAAATGTATAGGTAGTTTATTTTTGGTTGATTAGTAACTAGCTTGAAGATATTGTTGTTGATGATGGTTTTCTAGATGGTTTTATAGATGGGTTACCTTTTGCACGATTTTATGAGTTCCCATTGCGTACATTTGATGTTGATGATATAGGTTAGATTTTGGGTCGGATTTCATGATTTCAATGCGTTTAATCGCACGTAAATGTGATATGTTAAGTGGATATAGATATTGATGAATTGAGGAATTTATATTGTAACACTCGGTTTCATTGAATTATTTATTTTACTAACTTGCAGTGAATGTTTTATAGATGATATTGGGAGGAATTACTGATTAGGTTAATGAAGGAATAAATAAGGACATTTTAGTAAATATAAATTAGTAGTGGATAACCTATTTAAAAAAGAATTTATTAAGATTTAGCCGCCACTGTTTATTCTCACTCTCAGTTTTTAGCTCAACTTAGCAGAGCTCCCTAGGAGACTTTCTTCCTGATTCCTTTCTCCAATCTAGGTGAGTTCTACCTTGATTTCTTACTGATTTAGTGACTAAGGATGATTGAGTGGAGATTGTGGATACATATTTTGTGATTTGCCATGAATTAGAGTAGATTCGGGTTTAGTGTAGAATTTGGGAATGCTCAGTGAATAGAACTCCCAACTGTCCACTTAGGTTTTCTGAATGCTTTAGAATGAGGATTAGTAAGGATTGGCTTAATGCTTTGTTTATGGTTCTAGGTGAGCAATTCCGAAGCAACTCCTAACCGAGTATCCACCAGGAATCCAAGTAAGTGAAGTATGTTTGTGCCTTCGGGCCTACATCAAAAAACATTAAGATTTTGTTTACTTGAATGTGTCTGTATGTCATGCATCATATTTTAAAAGTATACAAAAATGAATTTGAATGCATGTTGGAATGGTAAGGAATGAACATAATGAAACAGCTATGTGAATCAGATTTACTGTTAAGGGAAATAATCCACCCCTTATTGAGACAGTGGATATTTAGACTTTGGGAAACTTGATCCACTTCCCATCGAACAGGGGGATCAGAAACAGTTATGTCAATCAAATTTATTGTTAAGGGAACTAATCCGCCCCTTAATGAGTAAGTGGATATTTATACTTTGGGAGAAGTGATCCAACTCCCAATTTCACAGGGGGATCAGATCGGAAACAATGCATATGCAACTGAGATGAGAAGTAGAAACTGCATATTTAGGAATTTATGTTTCAGCATTACATTACATTATTGCTTTACTTACTTAGCATTAGGCTAATAGGTGAGTTTTGTGATGTAGGTGAAGAAGT
The DNA here is from genome assembly GCA_022432975.1 of Begonia masoniana. NCBI lineage: Eukaryota > Viridiplantae > Streptophyta > Magnoliopsida > Cucurbitales > Begoniaceae > Begonia > Begonia masoniana. Next base: position 18,967,675 of record CM039516.1, on the reverse strand, counting down.
GATAGCAGGTGTGTTTACTGAGTTTGCTGAGAACTAGACTGGTTGGAGGAGTGCATCTATGCAGCAATCTGGCAGCTAATGGGGTAGTTTAACTGATGTCAGTTGGTGTGAAGGTTTAATTGACAATTTTTCAATTTAAGTATGTTGGATTTTTATGACAGTAGTAGTTTTAATGTTTCTAAACTCATCTTGAGATTTTCTTCCAGACAATTATACACTGTTGGTGTTAATAGTGGTTTTACTAAATGTTGGAGTAGTGTCCAAATTTAAGTGGTTTTGAATGAATTTTAGTAAATTGCTCAAGTTCTTCAGGTAGTCGGAGTTTTCTTTGTTAGAGTGAAATTGTTGTTGTCCTGTTGTCTATCGGATGATGTCTTCAGTAAAGCCATCGGATGATGTCTTCAGTATAGTTATCGGATGATGTCTTCAGTAAAGCCATCAGATGATGTCTTCAGTATAGTCATCGGATGATGTCTTCAGTAAAGCCATCGGATGATGTCTTGCATCGGATGATGTCTTCAGTGGAAGCCATCGGAAGATATAAGTAAAAGTTTTGTCGTTTAGTGACCGGTGGATGTCGAGTAATAAACTTACCGGATGATGTAGCAGAAGTTTTGTCGTTTAGCGACCGGTGGATGTCGAGTAATAAACTTACCGGATGATGTAGTAGAAACCTTTGTCGTTTTATGACCGGTGGATGTAGTGTATTAAACTAATCGGAAGACTGTAGTAGAAGTCTTGTCGTTTAGTGACCGGTGGATGTCGTGTATTAGACTTACTGGAAGATGAAGTGGAAGGTTTGTCGTTTTGTCACCGTAAGGAGCCTTCTGTTATCTGTTTCAGCTTCTTCCGTTTACTTTGTTCAGCGGCAGATGCGTTTGACTTTTGCAACTTTTAAAGTATTCCGCGATTTAAACCTTTATTTCTTTTGACCGATTACTCATTAACATCTCAACCGATTATTCAAGCATTGTTCTATAATTTTGTTTAACTCTATTTTCCTCAAATGATTTCCGCTGCAATTCTGAAAATGTTTTAAGGTTTTAGAAAACGTCAAATTTTGACTTTCGAGCGAAGTTTTAAATTTGGTCCGAAATTTTTTTTGTTATGTTCGGGTTTATGAGTAACAAACCGAGTTCAGAAAACTCGGGGTGTTACAGTATGGTATCAGAGACATTCAGTTCAACCGTTTAAAAGATTACTCATCAGTGTCAATCGTTGCATAGAAGTACTTCAACAACTGTAAATGTTTATGTTAACCTTAGTTAATAGATATTTAAGAGTGTAATTAACCTTGTACAGGAATTTAGTACGATGGCCAGACGCCAAGAGAAATGCCAAATGTGAGAGATGAAGAGGAGCCTAGTGTGATTAGGCAGCTGACGGATTTAGTGCGTCAGCAAACTGATTTAGTGCGCCAGCAGTCTGACCAACTAGGAGTGCTGTTGAACCGAGAGGTGCAAGGAAGTGCCAACTCGGGTTCTAGCAATGAACACTCTGGAGATAGATTCCAGAGACTAAGACCACCCACGTTTGATGGACAGTCATCTGATCTAGTTATTGCTGAAGGATGGCTTAGAAGGATTGAGAGTATGTTTAGGTGTGCCAACATAGGAGAAGGAGACAAGGTCACGTTGGCAACATTTCACTTGGCTGGTGAAGCTCAACTTTGGTGGGAAACAATAGAGACCACCACTGATGTTTTGGCGATGCCTTGGTCACAGTTTAAGGACATTTTCTATGAAAAGTATTTTAACAGCACAGTCCAAACCGCGAAAAAGTTAGAGTTTCTGAACTTGAAGTAAACAGGTCTGTGGCCGAATACAGTAGGCAATTTGAGTCCTGGTCCAGGTTTGCAGGACATTTTGCTCACAAGAACGAGGATAAAGTGTTCAAATTTGTGCATGGACTGAAGCCAGAAATTTATAGAGGAGTTAAATTTTGTGGTATTAAAGGCTTGACATTCAGTGAAGTTGTGTCCACTGCTCCGGAAGTGGAAGAAGCTGAAAGGAAGTGTGCTGGACCAAAGGAGATCCCACAAAGGTTTATCCAGCCACACCAACAAAGAGGAAGGAAGAGGCCAAGTGAAGGCCAGAATAGCCAAGGAACAGGAGGGAAGGTACAGAATGTCAGGAAATTTCCCCAGTGTCCTAAGTGCTTGAAGAACCACCTTGGCGAATGCAGACTGGGCTTTGGGAAGTATTTCAACAGTGAGGAGGTTGGACACACATTCAAAGAATGCTCGAAGCCTAGAATCACTAGATGCTACAATTGTACCAAGGTCGGCCATATTAGTAAAGACTGTCCAGTTCCTAAGAGTGGCCCTGCTATGATTAAACCGAGGATATTCTCCATGATGGAGTCGAGGGATGAAGACCAGCCTGCAGTGGTGTCAGGTACTATATTGATCAACTCTGTGCCTGCTTTTACTTTAATAGATTCTGGTGCAACGCATTCGTTTATAGCATCTGCATTTGCTGTTAAGTTAGATGTACAGTTCACCTCTTCCATGCATGTGTTTAATGTTACATTACCCTCTGGTGAACGCATGCACTCTAACCAAGTGATGCTTGACAGTGATGTGTTAGTAGGGAACATAAGTATACCTGCTGATCTTATTATTATGGATATAATGAGATTTGATGTAATCCTAGGAATGGACTGGTTGTTTAAACACCACGCCACAATTGATTGTAGGACTGGAATAGTTAGCTTCCAACCCCCTGGTAGTTTGAAGCATAAGAGTAAGGAAATGTCTGTGATGACTTCTACCCTATGTGGAGAGTATTTGTGCTTCTTAGCTAGTGTTTTAGACACACAACTTGTAGGAAAACCAAATCCTAAAAATGTTTTAATTGTCCAAAACTTTCCTGAAGTATTTCTAGATGACCTTCCTGGTTTACCACCAGATAGGGAAATTGAATTTGTTGTAGATGTTTACCCCGGTGCCGAGCCTGTGTCTAAAAATCCATATAGACTAGCACCTACAGAACTTAAAGAATTGAAGAAACAGTTAGAGGATTTATTGGAGAAAGGGTTCATACGCCCTAGCTTTTCACCGTGGGGTGCACCTGTTCTTTTTGTCAAAAAGAAAGATGGATCAATGCGTATGTGCATTGATTATAGAGAATTGAATAAGTTAACTGTCAAGAACAAGTATCCATTACCAAGGATTGATGATTTATTCGACCAACTTAATGGTGCAAGAGTTTCCTCTAAGATTGACCTTAGGTCCGGTTATTACCAGTTGAAGGTTAAATCTGAAGATATTCCAAAGACTACCTTTCGCACAAGGTATGGACATTATGAGTTTTTGGTTATGTCCTTTGGATTGACAAATGCACCAGGAGCCTTTATGGATCTTATGAATAGAGTGTTTCATGAGTATTTGGATAAGTTTGTCATAGTGTTTATAGATGACATTTTAATCTATTCACGTACTAAGGATGAGCATGCTAGGCACCTGACCTTGGTGTTGGAAGTATTAAAACAGCACCAACTATACGCCAAGTTTTCTAAGTGTGAATTTTGGTTGGACCAAGTTCACTTTTTAGGACATGTTATCTCTCGGGATGGTATATCTGTCGATCCAGCTAAGGTTCAAGCAGTTAAGGAATGGCCACAACCGAGGAATGCTACAGATATCAGGAGTTTTCTTGGACTAGCAGGATATTATAGAAAGTTCATTGAAGGATTTTTGAAGATTGCTACACCCCTTACTAAGTTAACAAGGAAAAATGTGAAGTATATATGGACTGACGAATGTGAGCATAGTTTTCAGACCTTGAAACAGAAACTGACCAATGCTCCAATTTTAATCCTTCCAGTTGAAGATGGTAAATTTAGTATTTATTGTGATGCTTCCAAATTTGGTCTTGGTTGTGTGTTAATGTAGGATGATAAAGTTATAGCTTATGCTTCTAGACAATTTAAAACACATGAGAAGAATTACCCTACACATGACTTAGAATTAGCTGCAGTGGTATTTGCACTTAAGATTTGGAGACATTACTTGTATGGACAATCTTGCGAGATATTTTTAGATCATAAGAGCCTGAAGTATATTTTCACACAGAAAGAACTAAACATGAGGCAACGTCGATGGTTGGAATTTGTAAAGGACTATGATTTCGAGATTAAATATCATCCCGGCAAAGCAAATGTTGTGGTAAATGCTTTGAGTAGAGTAACAACACCAACCCGAACTATGATTTTCAATATACCATTAGCCTTAGAGTCAGAATTCCAAAAGTTTAACCTAGAAGCAGTATCCAGTGTATCAGCTATACTTTCAGCCTTAACCTTAAAGCCTACCATTCTAGAGAAAATAAAGGAAGCTCAGACGAATGATGATGAGTGTAACAAGTACAAGTTAAGCATGGATTCTACGGACAAGTCATATTTTAACCATTCTACTGATGGGATCCTTAAGTTTAGAAATAGATGGTTTGTTCCTGCCATTAAAGAACTCCGTGAAGAGATTCTTTCTGAAGCACACTCTTCCAGGTTCTCTGTTCACCCTGGGAGTACAAAGATGTACAAGAATCTCAGACAACATTATTGGTGGCCAAGTATGAAAAGAAGTGTGGCAGAATATGTGGAATCGTGCCTAGTTTGTCAACAGGTTAAAGCTGAGCACTAGAGACCTGCAGGAATGTTACAACCCTTACCAGTTCCCGAATGGAAATAGGAACAAATAACAATGGACTTTGTTGTGGGATTGCCTAAAACAGCAAAGGGACATGATGCAATTTGGGTGATAGTTGACCGTCTAACCAAATCAGCTCATTTCCTACCGATAAAGGTGACTTACTCGATGGATCAGCTTGCTGAGTTGTATGTGCATGAAGTTGTTAGACTGCATGGAGTTCCAAGCACTATAGTTTCTGACCGGGACTCTAGATTTACATCTAAGTTTTAGAAGAGTTTGCATCAGGCTATGGGTACACAGCTCAACTTTAGCACAGCCTTTCACCCTCAAACAGATGGACAGTCCGAAAGAACCATCCAAATAGTAGAGGATATGCTTCGTGCATGCATATTGGATTTTCAAGGTTCCTGGAGCAAGTACCTATCCTTAGTAGAATTCTCTTATAATAACAGTTTTCAGGCAACAATAGGTATGTCACCTTATGAGGCCTTGTATGGGCAGAAATGTAGATCACCTTTGTACTGGGATGAAGTTGGTGAAACACAGTTGCTTGGTCCTGACATTGTGCAACAAACTGTTGAGAAGGTTGCCCTCATCCGCTAAAGGATCTTAACAGCTCAAAGTCGACAGAAAAGTTAGGCTGACAGAAGACGCAGAGAACTAGAGTTTGGAGTAGGTGATGAAGTTTTCCTCAAGGTATCACCATTTAAAGGAGTTGTGAGATTCGGGAAAAGAGGCAAGTTGAACCCCAGATTTATTGGACCATTCACTATTTTGAAGAGAGTTGGGAGAGCAGCCTATCAGTTGCAGCTACCGGCTTCTATGGAAGGGATACATGATGTATTCCACGTTTCTATGCTGAAAAAGTGCATAAGGGATCCAAATCAGGTCATGGAACAACAAGACTTTGAGGTTCATCCTACCCTTGCCTATGAAGAGAAACCAGTAAGGATCTTAGATTATGCAGTGAAGGTACTGCGCAACAAATAAGTTCCATTGGTGAAAGTCTTATGGCGTAACCAGAATATAGAAGAGACAACTTGGGAGCGCCAGCAAGACATGATGGACCAACATCCAGAATTATTCAGGTACTGAATTTTGAGGGAAAAATTCTTTCAAGGAGGGTAGATTGTAACACCCGATTTCATTGAACTATTTATTTTACTAACTTGCAGTGAATGTTTTATAGATGATATTGGGAGGAATTACTGATTAGGTTAATGAAGGAATAAGTAAGGACATTTTAGTAATTATAAATTAGTAGTGGATAACCTATTTAAAGAAGAATTTATTGAGGTTTAGCCGCCACTGTGTATTCTCACTCTCAGTTTTCAGCTCAACTTAGCCGAGCTCCCCAGGCGACTTTCTTCCCGATTCCTTTCTCCAATCTAGGTGAGTTCTACCTTGATTTCTTACTGATTTAGTGACTAAGGATGATTGAGTGGAGATTGTGGATACGTATTTTGTGATTTGCCATGAATGAGAGTAGATTCGGATTTAGTGTAGAATTTTGGAATGCTCAGTGAATAGAACTCCCAACTGTCCACTTAGGGTTTCTGAATACTTTAGAATAAGGATTAGTAAGGATTGGATTAATGCTCTGTTTATGGTTCTAAGTCAGCAATTCCAAAGCAACTCCTAACCGAGTATCCACCAAGAATCCAGGTAAGTGAAGTATGATTGTGCCTTCGGGCCTACATCACAAAACATTAAGATTTTGTTTACTTGAATATGTCTGTATGTCATGCATCATATTTTAAAAGTATACGAAAATGAATTTGAATGCATGTTGGCATGGTAAGGAATGAACATAATGAAACAGCTATGTGAATCAGATTTACAGTTAAGGAAAATAATCCGCCCCTTAATGAGACAGTGGATATTTAGACTTTGGGAAACTTAATCCGCTTCCCATTGAACTGGGGGATCAGAAACTAGAGGTGTGCAAAACCGAACCAGAACAGGTGAACCGAACCTGAACCGGTGAAATTGGTTCGGTTCAGATCGATTTTGAGCGTTTGAAAACCGAACTTCGGTTTGATTTTTGTAGGAACCGATTTTTTAGGTTCGGTTTTCGGTTCGGGTCAGTCAAAACCGGTCAAAACCGAACTGAACCATTTCTGTATTTTAACCTAAAATTATCACCGGTTTTCTTCAGTTTTCAACCTAAAATTCCATCCTCCAGGCTCCACTCGACCACTCCTCCTCCAGAGTCCAGACTCCAGAGACGACGACTGGCGAGGGCTATCGACGACAGGCGAGGGCTATCGACGACAGACGACGACACATGACCGGCGACGAGCCGAGGACTCTCTGCTACGAGCTATCAAGATTCTAGTATCGACGACGACAGTCGACAGCAGCACCGACGACGAAACACGATCAGGCAACCGAATAACCAGGTATGTTCTATTATTTCATTCGTTGTTCGTTTTTGTGTTTGACAAAGAGCAAAATCATTGATTTTGCTCTCTGTAAAAAAACGACAGAGAGCAAAACGTGTTGATTTTGCTCTCTTTCATTTTTTTACAGAGAGCAAAATCAATGATTTTTCTCTCTGTCGTGTTTTTACAGAGAGCAAAATCGATTGTGCTCTCTGTCGTGTTTTTACAGAGAGCAAAATCGATTTTGCTCTCTGTGAACAAGTTTTTGACCAAGATTTTGCTCTCCTGTTTTTGACCGACAGCAATGTTTAGCATGTTTGTTTTGTTGGTATCAATTCATGGTATGTACTGTTTTTGACCGAGAGCGATCTTTACTCTTTAGCATGTTCCATTAATCCTTGTTTAATTTTGTCATTAATTTATGTGTTGTACGCTTGTATAGTTACATAATGTTTCTGTTTTGGGAGACTCTTTGGGTGTGACCGAGAGCAATTTATATGTTTTAATTCTTTGTTTTGTTATGTGCTGTTACATAATGTTTCTGTTTTGGGAGACTCTTTGGGCGTGACCGAGAGCAATTTATATGTTTTAATTCTTTGTTTTGTTATGTGCTGTTTTATTAATGTTTCTGTTTTGGGAGACTCTTCGGGCGTGACCGAGATCAATTTATGTGTTTTATTTGTTTGTTCTATGATATTTTATCATGATTGAGAGCATTAGAGCAACATGTGTAGTATTTTTGATTTTGTTGTTGATTTTTATTGATTAAATTTGTTTTAGGATGGAAAGCATTAATGATAGTGTAGAGGGTTCTGCAGTTGCACTTAGTCAAACGAAAAGGAAAAAATCAGAAGTTTGAAATCATTTTACGAAGATTGACAGTTCTTATAGTAGCAATCCTAGAGCAAAATGTAATCATTGCTCACAGTCATATGCATGTCATGCATCGAAAAATGGGACATCAAACTTGAAAAAACACATCCTTAATTGCAACAAATTATTGGCAAGTGTCGATAAGAAGCAAAAGACATTAAGCTTTCAGAATATGGGAGGGGGATCTAGTGTAACTTGTTTTAGCCTTGCAACTTGTCGAGAATTGCTTGCAAAGATGATTATTATTGATGAATTGCCTTTGAAATTCGTTGAAGGAGAGGGTTTTAGAACATATTCGCAATATGTTCAACCTAAGTTTTCCATACCTTCTAGAACTACAATTGGACGAGATATTATGAGTATTTATGAGAAAGAAAAATCTAAATTGAAATATTATTTTAGAAATACATCTCAACGAGTATGCTTGACTACAGATACATGGACTTCTGTTCAAAATTTGAATTACATAGTATTAATTGCTCATTACATTGATAGTGATTGGATATTGTGTAAGAGAATTATCAATTTTTGCTTAATTTCGAATCATAAAGGCGAAACGATTGGTAAATAAATAGAAAGATGCTTGTTAGAATGGGGAATTCAAAATGTTTTGACGATTACAATTGACAATGCTTTTTCGAATGATGTTGCAATTTCGTATTTGGTCAAAAGTATTAGAAATTGGAATGGGTTAGTTTTGAATTGGGAACACATGCATGTGAGATATTTTGCACATAATTTGAATTTGATTGTGTGTGATGGTTTAAAAGATCATCAAGAGTCTATTGCAAGAGTTCGTAGAATGGTGAAATATGTTCGATCTTCTCTTGCAAGGCTACAACAATTTAGAAATTGTATTGAGAATGTAAAGATAACTTGCAAAAGTAATGTTTGTCTTGACGTATCTACTAGATGGAATTCTACATATTTAATGTTAGAAAGCGCTGAAAAGTATGAAAGAGCTTTTGCAAAGTTAATTGAAAGTGATGGTCATTATTTTCTTGATTTGGGCGGGGAAAGTGAAAGACCACCCATAATAGAAGACTGGGCTAATATTAGAGAGCTTGTCAAGTTTTTGAAGATCTTTTACGATACAACTGTTTCCGTTTCGGCCTCCTCACATGTCACCTCTAATATTTATATTAGTGAAGTGTGTAATTTGAAAATGATTATCCATGAGCACTCTCGGTGTGATAATCCATTGTTGAGAAGAATGGCTATTGACATGCAAAGAAAGTTTGACAAATATTGGGGGAGTTGGGATAAATTCAATATCTTGATGTGTGTGGCAATTGTACTAGATCCTAGATATAAAATGAAGTTTTTGAAACATTGTCTCACCATGTTGTTTGATAGTGACAAAGCAAATGATTTAGTGAAACAAGTAGAAAATGTGATGGAAAGATTATATCTCCATTATAAATCTGATTTGAATTTGGATACTTCAGAAGACAATTCTAGTATGATGGTTGTAACGACTTCTACCGTAACGCAACAAAGTAGTACTTTGACCCGCAATAAGGTGCATGAGATGTTTTTTAATGATCAAGATGAGGATGACGATTCAATTAATCAGACTGAAGTTCATCAATATTTATCTGAAAAATTAGAAAAGTTTTCAGATAAAATTGATATTCTAGCGTGGTGGAAAGTGAATTCCTTGAAATTTCCACTATTGAGTAAAATAGCAAGGGATGTATTGGTTATCCCCATTTCAACAGTTGCTTCGGAATCAGCCTTTAGTAACGGAGGACGTGTGCTTGATTCATTTCGTAGTTCTTTGTCTCCAAAAACTGTCGAGGCGCTTATTTGCACTCAAAGTTGGATTCGGACGGCAAAACATTAATCTACCAACTTTAATTCTTCAGTGGCAAATATTGATGAAATTGAACAAGGTATATACTGTTTTTGTAATATCCGGCTTGTAAGGATTTTTGAATATATTATGTTATATTATTATTTCATTATTTAATGGCATTTTTGGTAAATATGTCAAATCAGGTCCGTTTTACAAAAAGAAAGCGTCATTACGATTCTAACGAATAATAAGAATTTTAAGGAATTTATGGGAATTTTCGGAGATCAAACACTATATTCCGAGTAAATACACCTTTTGTAGTGTAAAAGACGTTCTCGTAAAAATAGGAAACGAGGTCCGAATCGCGAACGGACAGTTTTAATAAATCCCTGGCAATGAATAAAAGTTATTGGCAAAATATGGAACTTTCGAGAATCCGAATAGTTGGACGATTAACGAACCGAAGGACGAAACAAAATAGAAATAAGAGCTAAGGGCAATTTGGTAATTTTCCAAATCAAATTATTAAATAACCTAAATTTTCTCTCTTTCCCTCACTTCTCTCTTTTCTTCTCTGCCGCCCACGAAACCAGAGAGCTTCTCCTCTCTCGGCCGCCGACGATTCCAACGGTTCCGACCTCCGTTTCTCCTCCGTTCTTCGTCATTTCTTCTCCTCTCGCTACCCTCGGTATGTACCTACAATCTTAGAGCCTTTATTTCAACGTTTACGCCAATTTAGATAATTAGGGTTTCGATTATATCTCGTTAAAAACGCGAATTAGAGCTCGTAATTAATAGGTTAGCCGTGATTAGGTATATATTGAACGTATTGGACGTTATCGGACGAAGATAAATCGATTTGTGAAAAAGTTTAAAAATCCGAGAATTTTAGGGTTTTCGGAAAAAGTTCGATTGCTCCATGAATTAGCTTAATAAATCGAATTAAAGCATTAGGAAATATCTTTAGTTAAAGTTTTGTTAATTTGGACGTTTAATAGCTTAATTCGGTTTTAACGGCAAATATCGTGTTTTACCTCAGACACGCGACTCCAGTGGACGAAGCTTGAGATCCAGCACGCTCAAGGTAAGTTCTCGTGACTTGCTTGACCGAAAGGTCTACACCATACCTCGTCGTCGTATCAAGGATCCTTGAGGGTTCCTTGCTTTACGTTGTTTAGGTTGGGTAGTTAGGTTGGTTGTTTATAGGTTATGTTGTATTGTCTTGTTGATATGTATGCTGTTTGTTTACTTTCCGCTGATTAACTGTTCATGCATCACGTATTTCAAATGTCATAGAAAATGGATTTCCGCACGTGTTTTAAGGAAAGAAATGAACCTCTGTAATTAATGTACGTAATCTGTATCTGTATCTGTATCTGGTTACGCGAGGTGGGGCTCAGGCATGGCTGTAGGGTTTGTGAGCATGTACCCCCCTCCTCTAAATCGAAAGTGGTAGTCCGACCGCGGGATGTATCCTTTCCATTTAGAGGGCTGATATCTCGGTAACAATCTGTCTGTGACGTAATGAAAAGAATGAAAATGTATCTGAATATGAATCTGTAATCTGCACGTTTTATGAATGGCATACGCACGCATGCATCTGCATTTACGTAGCTTACTGAGATTTCAATATCTCATATGTGTCTGTATGGTGTAGGTGACGTTATAGGTTACGTTGACCCAAGTGAGGATGATATTCCTCCTCCTGACGTAGGAGCAGCTGATGGATGATGGCCGTGGGAGTGCGCTGAGCAGTCGAGGCGCGATATGACCCGTGGGGATGTATGTATGGACTCTGGGGTTATTTTGGGATGTTTTGATCTGATAATTGTATAGAATATTTAGGTTGTTTGGATCTGGATAGGAGTTAGATAACGTTTTGGTAAATGTATGTAAAATGTCTTTGTTTAAACTGTTTTGATAACGTTATGAAATGTTTTGGTTTAAATGTCTAAGTTAAATGAAAATGTTTATGTTGTTTGTAGGTTGTTACGGATAGCTCGGTTTTTAGAGCTATCCACGCAGTTGGACTTCGCAAAGCCCAAAGCGAGTCGATTGAGTTAGGTTATGTTTTAATCGGTTGAGTGCATGTGTGAGTTTTAGTGATTACTGGCGAAAGGAAGAAGGTGATTTGCTCTCTGGAGATCGGATTCCAGAGAACAAATAAATGTGTGAATTTTGAAGCGTTAAAGTCTTGAAGGAAAAGGAGGATCGCTGCCCTTGATGTAGGCAGCAGCGATCGATCTCTGCTGAAAGCAGAGATCGATTGCTTGCTGCATGCAAGCATGCAGCGATCGATCTCTGTAAACTACAGAGATCGATCGCTTGCTGCCAATATGCAAGCAGCGACCGATCTCTGTAGTTTACAGAGATCGATCGCCCCCCCTCCTTTTGGCAGCTAGTTCCGATTCTGCCCCTCTGTATTTAATGTTATTAAATGTTTAAATGATTTAAGTTTTATTAATAGTTTTAGTTTATATTTTAAATGATTTACCAAACGAACTTCGATTTCGATTCCGGTTTCGGCTTCGATTTCATTTCCGCTTTAACGTTAGGTTTTAAAGTTTTATTTAAAATGTAAAAAATAAAAATGAAAAATTTATACGGGTAAATGGGTACAGTATTAGGGGTGTTACATTTATGGTATCAGAGCCCCCGGGTTTTAAAATCGATTCTGTAGACTGCTCGACTGCACAGCCACTACGCGGACATCCTTCATCAACTGTAAGTCTGTTTACACCTTTATTCGATTTTGTTTCTTAGAGGTTACATGTTTTAAATTTTATAGGAGTTTTATAATTATGGTTCGAGGAAGGGATCCTAGAGATGACGCGATGGATCGACTTACGGAGTTGTTAGACCGCCAGTCTCAGCATATGGACCAGCAAGCGCAGCAAATTACAGATTTAGTGAACCGAGAGAACCAGCGGGAGACCCAGAGAGCTCAGGAGCTGGTAGTCCCCAGTAATCTGGGTATGCAGAGGTTTCAAAGCCTACAGCCTCCAGTATTCGAGGGCCAGTCATCGGATCCGACACGAGCCGAGGAATGGATCCGAGTTATGGAGGACATGTTAGCTTACGCCGAGGTAGGGAACGAGAGCAAGGTGGCGTATGCTACCTTTCATTTAGCGATGGATGCCCGTTTCTGGTGGGATTCCATCAAGGCAACGACGGACGTATCAGTTATGACTTGGGATCGGTTCAAGTTTTTATTCTACGATAAGTACTTCAGCCGCACGGTGAGAGTGGCCAAGAGGAACGAGTTTATGCAGCTGAAGCAGACTGGTTCAGTTGCAGATTATATTCGGAGATTTGAGGCTTTATCACGATTCGCACCTCGCCTTGTCAGCGATAATGAGGAGAAGGTGCACCACTTTATGGAGGGACTTAATCCGGAGATTCGGATGCACGTGGTAGTCTCAGGTATTATTGATGCGCCATATTCTGATATTACAGCCAGAGCTCTGGATATTGAGGCTGCCAGAGCCACTTGTATTAGGCCGAGGGAGCCAGATAAAGGCTTCTTCCGCGAGATACGACCTCAGTCGCAGAGCCGAGGTTGGCAGCCCAGAGCACCGCCCCAGCCACAGCAGCGGGGTGAGAAGAGACCTCTCGAGGGAGGTAATGATCGGGGTAAGGGGAAGCAGATAAAGGGGGCTTCTCAGATGCCATGGTGCCCCTTGTGTGATATAGCCCTAACCTGCAAGAAAACGTTTAGAGCTTAGAGGGGATCGTTAGCTCCTCGGATTGGCAAGAAATGGTCGAGAAGAACACAAATTGCAAGATGAACTTGAATGACCAAATGTGCTTAGATGAAAACGAAACTTTATATGATGTTAGTGGAGTGAGTGAGGTGTGTGATAGTGGAAGGCGTGGTCCTGATTCATTGAGATGGAAAAGATATGCAAAACTTCAAGAAATCGGCCAATAGGTAATATTTTGAAGCCTTTGGCAATAGTTGCTTCCAAGGAAGACAACTCGACTCTTGAACACGGTTTGGGGCCACTTCTTGCTGTTTTCCACTCCCAAGGAGATGGAGAAGAAGATGGCTATATAACCCTTGCAAGCTACCAAGCAAGAAGGGAGTGGTGGGGGCGCAACCCCTCGGTTTTGTGCAAACCGAGCAAACCTTGTTGGTTTCTTCAAACTCCTTCGACCATGGAAGGGAAATCCGTGCATGCTCCTTAAAATCAGTCCAAAAAACTTACAATCACCAATTACCATGCTTTTATAGACCTATGGATGGCTTGGATGTGATTCAAAAAGTGGTCTTCAAAATGGTGTAACCGTTGGATCATGAAGATAGCTTGGATGGCCGAGATGAGTTTGGTTTTCTTGATCCAATGGTTATGTGATAACCATGTCATCAATCCTTGCCCTTGTGTTGATTGGAGAACCTCTAAGAATCCCTCAAGTGGCAGCCCATGGTTTGGATAAAGGGTAGTGGTCCCCTCCACTCAAGGTTGGGCCAAAATGGATATCTTTTCCTTAAGGCCCATTTCTCCTCTTCCATGCACTCCATGCACTTGCTTTGAACCACTTCCATTCCATCATCTAACTTATCATTCATCTAACCCTAAATGCCTAATATGCATGCTTATAATAAAGTTTAACAAGAAGGCCAATGTTTGCCTCAAAATAAGTTTGAAATAAAAGGTTACAATTAAGGCTCGGGAAGACAAATTCCCATGTGAGCAAATTGGTCTCCTTGCTTGAATTTCCAAGTGATTAAGTGTGTTGGTTGGTCCACATCCGTAGCTTTGGATTCCCACTTCAAGTCTCCCAAGGTGTTCTCCAAGCCTCCACACAATCCATTACCTGCAAAAGAGACAAGAGTGTAAGTGCATAAATTAGATAAATTATGACCTTCGGTTTGAGACCGTGTAATGGGCCTATGGGGCACATCATCCTCCCCAAGTTGTTGAGGATTTGACCTCAAATCCTTTAGTTCGGGCCCCTCGGAGTTTTCTACATCACTTTTATAGGGTGATAGGTCCATGACGTTGAAAGTGGCTGATACTCCATAGTCACCCGGCAACTCAATCTTATAAGCGTTGTTATTTATTCGCTCCAACACCTTGAATGGTCCATCCGCTCTCGGGAGTAGCTTAGATTTCCTTTTGTCGGGGAATCTCTCTTTGCGTAAGTGCAACCAAACCAAATCTCCTTCTTTAAAGATAACTTCTTTTCGACCTTTGTTTACTCGCTTAGCCACGCTCGCATTTCTCTTTTCGATGGCTCGACGCACACTTTCGTGTAATTTCTTGATCTGTTCAGCCTTGCTCACTCCTGATGGATTGGCCAGTTCATTAAATGGTAAGGGAACAAGGTCCAACGGTGTACATGGATTAAACCCATAGGCAACCTCAAAGGGCGTTTGCTCAGTAGTGGAATGAAGGGTGCGATTGTAAGCAAATTCTAATCCGGGGAGGACTACGTCCCAACTGGATAGTTTCTTACCTACAATAGATCGTAAGAGAGTGCCTAATGTCCTATTAACAACTTCCGTTTGTCCATCAGTTTGGGGATGGAAAGATGTGCTAAAACACAACTTAGTCCCCAACTTCTTCCACAACGTCTTCCAGAAGGAGCTCAAAAACTTAGTGTCCCGGTCCGACACTATGGAATGTGGTATCCCGTGTAGGCGAACAATCTCTCCAAAAAATAATTCTGCTATTGCAAAGGCGTCATCGGTTTTTGCACAAGGAATGAAATGTGCCATCTTTGAGAAACGATCTACAACTACCATGATCGAATCCTTATTACGAGCAGTTCGTGGCAATCCCAACACAAAATCCATACTAACGTCAATCCAAGGGTGCGAGGGAATGGGTAAAGGCATATACAAGCCATGTGGTAGAACCTTACTTTTGGCTTTTTTGCAAATGATGCATGCTTCCACTAAGCGATGCACATCTCTCTTCATATGTGGCCAATAGAAATGTTCCTTAAGCATTTCAAGGGTCCTTTTTTTCCCCAAAATGACTTGCTAATCCTCCACAATGGGCTTCTTTAACAATACATCGTCTTAAACTTCCGTGGGGAATGCACAATTTTCCTGCTTTCAATAAATAGTCATCCATAAGCCGGTAATCTCCTTCGGCCTTTTCCTTGCACTTGGCGTAAATAAAACCAAAGTCGGGGTCAGATTCATAGTTATGCTTAATCCATTCAAATCCAAAAAATCTAGTCCCCAATTCGGTAAGAAGAATGCGCTTCCTCGAAAGGGCATCGGCGACTACATTGTTCTCGCCCTTAAGATATTTCAATGTGTATGGGAATCTTTCCAAAAATTCTACCCATTTCGCATGCCGCTTGTTCAACTTATGCTGACTCTTAATGTGTCGTAAAGCTTGATGGTCAGTATTTATTACAAATTCTTTCGACAAGAGGTAATGCTGCCAGTGCTCTAATGCTCGTATAACGGCGTAGAATTCCTTATCATAGGTGGAATAATTCAGCACAGCTCCTTTCATCTTTTCGCTAAAGAATGCGATGGGTCGGTGGTCTTGCATGAGTACTGCTCCAATGCCAGCTTCTGATGCATCACTTTTAACTTCAAAAACTTTGTTGAAGTCAGGAAGAGCAAGTACGGGAGAATGACATAAACTTTGCTTGATGAGTTCAAAGCTCTTTTGGCAAGAAGAGGTCCAAGTAAACTCTTTCCCTTTCTTGGTGCAATCCGTAAGTGGGGCAGCTATTGAACTAAAATCTTTGATAAACCTCCGATAAAATGAGGCTAATCCATGGAAGCTACGTACTTCAGTTATGGAGTTTGGTATGGGCCAATCCTTAATGGCCTTGATCTTATCCACGTCAGCTTCCATTCCATCTTTGGAAATCACAAATCCCAGAAAATAGACCTTTTCTTGCGCAAAGGAACACTTGCTCAAGTTTCCAAACAACTTGGCTTTCCTTAGGGTTTGGAAGAGGGTACTCAAGTGGTTAAGATGTTGAGGAAGGTCAATACTGTACACCAAAATATCATCGAAGTAAACCACAATGAATTTACCAAGATATTCCTTAAGCACATGGTGCATGAGTCTCATAAATGTGCTCGGGGCATTAGAAAGACCAAAGGGCATCACCATCCATTCAAACAGCCCATACTTCGTCTTGAAGGCTGTCTTCCACTCATCACCTTCCTTCATACGTATCTGGTGATAACCACTCTTGAGGTCCACTTTAGAAAAGATCGAAGCTCCACTGAGCTCATCTAACATGTCCTCGAGCCTAGGAATAGGGAATCGGTATTTGACAGTGATTTGGTTCACAGCTCGGCTATCGACACACATCCTCATGGTGCCGTCTTTCTTAGGGACTAAAAGGGAAGGAACTGCACAAGGGCTCATGGATTCTCTTATATATCCCTTGTCCAATAGTTCTTGTACTTGGTCTTGCAGTTTCTTCGTCTCCTCGGGGTTCATTCGGTAAGCTGGTCGATTTGGTAAAATAGCCCCGGGTTGGAGATCGATTTGATGTTCAATGCCACGAAGAGGTGGCAATCCTTTTGGGAGATCTTCAGGGAATACGTCTTGAAACTTATGCAAAAGGTCCATAACTTAAGGGGGAATAACTCCTAACTCCATCACTCGGTCACGGAAAAGTATCATGATCAAAGGGTCTCCCCTAAGTACCGATGCTTCTAATTCAGTTTTAGTCATGAAGAGACTAGCTTTATTCTTCTCTTCTCTCTTGATAGCATCATCCTTAGCTATCTGCTCAGGGGTCATGGGTGCCAACTTAAGATTTTTGCCTTCAAACTTTAGTGAATAACAGTTGGAATACCCATCATGGTTCACTCTTCGATCAAATTGCCAGGGGCGGCCTAAGAGTAAATGGCTTGCGCTCATAGGCACTACATCGCAAAGGACCGAATCTTTATATTTACCTAAAGCAAACTCAATCCTCACTTGCTTCGTAACTTTGACGTCGTCTCTATCATCCAACCACTTAAGCTTGTACGGGTGGGGGTGGCTGCTAGTATTGAGTTCTAACTTGGTAACCAAATCCTTGGATGCTACGTTCGCACAACTTCCTCCATCAATGATTAACGAACAAAGCTTATCCTTGATGAGACATTTACTATGAAAAATGTTCTCACGCTGACAATCCTCTCCAGAATTCTTTGTTATGAGAACTCGTCTTCTCACCATAAGTAAAGGTCCGTCTTGTGCGTGAATAACTTCTTCCTCAGATTCATTCTCGTCCTCATCTCCTTCAACTTCTACCACTTCCTCTTGGAGCTCATCCTCACTTACAAGTTCACCAGTGTCCTCCTCAATAATCATAACACGTCGGTTCGGGCATTGGGCCATGAAATGCCCTAGGCCTTGACACTTGTAGCACTTGAGGTCACGTGCTCTTTGTCCAATGGGGTTATCTCTCGTGGTCTTGGCTTCAGGGCCTTTGGGAATTATAGGTTTATTACTTGAATCCTTGGGTGGCCATTGTCTTTGGAAAGGCTTTTTCCAATCAGCCTTGGGTGAGGGCTTGTTAACTTCAAGGGGTTTGGGAGTGTACTTGGGAAATTGACTAGGCTTGTAGGATTGGGTGGCTTTTCTCTTTCTTTTAAGTTGTCGCTCAATTTTTAAGGCCAATTGGATCACCGAATCCATGCTCTCCAATGGGTGTAACTCTACAGCATCAGCAATATCATAATTTAGTCCATGGATAAACCTAGCTATGGCTTGGTCATCAGGCTCTTCTAGTTCTCCTCGAATTTTTAGAGTTTCGAACTCCGTAAGGTACTCTTCAACGGATAGACTTCCTTGCTTGAGGCTATGTATCTTCATGATCAACTCTTGCTTATAATGACTAGGTATGAACCTCTTAGACATAATAGATTTCATCTTCCTCCAAGTATTAATAGGATCAAATCCAGTCCGTGCTCTTTGTGATCTAATGTTAGACCACCAAAGTAAGGCATAGCCGGTAAGTTCTACGGAAACTAGTTGGATCTTGACCTTGTCGGAGTAATCATAACAATCAAATATCCTTTCCACCTTTTCTAACCATTCGATAAAGGTTGTTCCATCACAAGTTCCATTAAAGGATGGGATTTGTAATTTTACGTTTCGAAGGTCATCTTGGTCTCGTCGTCGGTCTCTCCTAAACTCATCATGGCGTCTAGGGTTAGGGGGTCAGAAATTTTCCTCCTCGTCTAAGGTCCACTCATCGTCCTCATCATGGTCAAAATTAGGGCGTCTACCACTACGGTAATCTACCTCGTCATCACCACCTAAAGGTTCTTGGTCTCTAAATCGAGTCCTAAGGTTGTCATTTCTTCTCCTAGGTGTGGTGTCATGGGAGGATTCTCCATGATAGCTTGGTCTACGACCATTCATCACTTGTTCAAATTTTAAGTTCATTTCATAGAGTTGTTTACTTAAGGCTCCAACAATTCCACTTAGTCCATTAAGTTGTCCTTGCATGCTAGACTCTCCCTCTTGTTGGGTATGAGTCTCTTCTTGGGGAATGTCTTTGCCACTAGTGGGTATGTTTGGATCTTGGGCCATATCTTGGGTTGGGCCTATGTGAATTCCACTTCTAGTTTTCATTACTAAGTATTAGGAAAATTTTAGTTTTGTTGAACCATAGTTCCTAGGAGATTAGGAAAAATTGTCCTCACTAAAGTATTCACCTAAGCTTTCAATTAAGTTCACTTTTTTTTTTTTTGAATAATTGGGCCAAAAATAAAATAACTACTAAGGAGTAAAAGGAAAGGGATTTATTCCTTTACACTCTAGGGGACATGCAAATTAAGTTAACTAAGAAAAGTAAAAATCACAACTCAATTTGGTTCTCGGTTTAGGTAATTTTCATGCAAGATTTTGAGACTTAAGCCAAATGTCATGCTTTGGTTTTCATTCAAGTATTAAACAATATTTTAGCAACAAACCACTAATTTGAAAGGTAATATTCAGCATAAATTCGTGGTCAACATTCATTTTCAGCAAAGTGCATTGTGGTCCCAACAATCAACATCAACCTTACCAAATTTGTGCACACACAAAACTGTTTTTTCAAAAGTGTGTCTTGTTTTTGCCAAAAACAGCATATAATTTGAATTTTAATGCCAAACACTCCACAATGAACACATGCCTCAGCTGAAGATTAAGTAAACTCAAGGCTAGATGATTAATATGCTCGGATTTATGCATAAAAACATGTCACAAAGTAAAAAAACAGCAAGTGATAGTCACTAAAATCAATTTTGATGCATTTTAGGCCTCGGTTTTGTGACAAGTACATAACCAATTTGCATACATCTTTTACCAAACTTAATACTCATACTTTAGCAAGGAATAAAAGCAGCATTCAATAAAATAAAGTTTGATTTAGCTCAAAGCAAAGTTTGGAATTAAATGTCATGCTAATCGGTTAACAAAAACTACAACAATGCACTTTTGTGCTTACTTTACTCTCGGTTTTTAGCAAACTTAATCTCCAAATTTTCATGCCATCTTAAACAGATCAAATATCAATATGTTAACATTCATTAGCAAGAGAATAACGTAAATAAAGCATACTCAAAAAGTGTTACAAATAGTGGCCAAATTTTGGACAAATCGGATGTTCAAGTAGTGCATCAATCGGTCATGTCCATTAGCTACAAAATGAGCACCAATCATGAGCAACCAACTCAAACAGCAAGCCAATCACAATATTTAGAGTTTATACTTTAAAACTTATGAAGGGAACATGATCTTTTGATGGCTGGAAAAGGGATAGAACAGCAGCACAAGTGGCAATACAAAAAAAGAAATAAAAACAGCAAGTACTAAAAGTAGTTGGCAAATGTTTAACTAAAAGTGGAAGCTATTTGCAGCACAAAAATGGTGAAGAAAATAAGCTAGAAACCCATGCTCAAGTCTGTTAACTTCGATTAAAAGAAGATAGGGGTGGTATTTAGTGAAAACAAAGCAAAAAAAAACAAGAAAACTAAACACACATACAAAACCGCAAAAGATGAATCAAGTAACCCGGTTTTGTGCAATCGGTTTTGGACAACCAAATGGGTTTGGGGAACCAAACCAACTTGGTTTCCAGCACCCTAAAGGAGCTAGCCAAGCTCTGATACCACTTGATATAGCCCTAACCTGCAAGAAAACGTTTAGAGCTTAGAGGGGATCGTTAGCTCCTCGGATTGGCAAGAAATGGCCGAGAAGAACACAAATTGCAAGATGAACTTGAATGACCAAATGTGCTTAGATGAAAACGAAACTTTATATGATGTTAGTGGAGTGAGTGAGGTGTGTGATAGTGGAAGGCATGGTCCTGATTCATTGAGATGGAAAAGATATGCAAAACTTCAAGAAATCGGCCAATAGGTAATATTTTGAAGCCTTTGGCAATAGTTGCTTCCAAGGAAGACAACTCGACTCTTGAACACGGTTTGGGGCCACTTCTTGCTGTTTTCCACTCCCAAGGAGATGGAGAAGAAGATGGCTATATAACCCTTGCAAGCTACCAAGCAAGAAGGGAGTGGTGGGGGCGCAACCCCTCGGTTTTGTGCAAACCGAGCAAACCTTGTTGGTTTCTTCAAACTCCTTCAACCATGGAAGGGAAATCCGTGCATGCTCCTTAAAATCAGTCCAAAAAACTTACAATCACCAATTACCATGCTTTTATAGACCTATGGATGGCTTGGATGTGATTCAAAAAGTGGTCTTCAAAATGGTGTAACCGTTGGATCATGAAGATAGCTTGGATGGCCGAGATGAGTTTGGTTTTCTTGATCCAATGGTTGTGTGATAACCATGTCATCAATCCTTGCCCTTGTGTTGATTGGAGAACCTCTAAGAATCCCTCAAGTGGCAGCCCATGGTTTGGATAAAGGGTAGTGGTCCCCTCCACTCAAGGTTGGGCCAAAATGGATATCTTTTCCTTAAGGCCCATTTCTCCTCTTCCATGCACTCCATGCACTTGCTTTGAACCACTTCCATTCCATCATCTAACTTATCATTCATCTAACCCTAAATGCCTAATATGCATGCTTATAATAAAGTTTAACAAGAAGGCCAATGTTTGCCTCAAAATAAGTTTGAAATAAAAGGTTACAATTAAGGCTCGGGAAGACAAATTCCCATGTGAGCAAATTGGTCTCCTTGCTTGAATTTCCAAGTGATTAAGTGTGTTGGTTGGTCCACATCTGTAGCTTTGGATTCCCACTTCAAGTCTCCCAAGGTGTTCTCCAAGCCTCCACACAATCCATTACCTGCAAAAGAGACAAGAGTGTAGGTGCATAAATTAGATAAATTATGACCTTGGGTTTGAGACCGTGTAATGGGCCTATGGGGCACATCATTGTGCCAGAAAGAACATAGTGGCGAGTGCCGTGTTGGCTCTAATAAATGCTACAGATGTGGTGGAGTCAGCCATTTTGTTAGAGATTGCCCGCATCCGGGTCGAGATCTACCAGGCGATGATCAGAGGAGGGTTATGCCCAGGGTTTTTGCGTTGATCGGGCCTGACGATGTTGATGACGAGGCTCAGCCTGCTGTGATTGCAGGTACTATTTTGCTTATGGGCGCTACTGTGTTTACTTTGATGGATACTAGAGCTACGCACTCCTTCGTATCGACTGCATGTATGGCTAGATTGGGGTTAGAGTCTGGGCCGTCAGAGTATGAGTACAGTGTGATGCTGCCTTCGGGAGAGCATATGCGTTCAGATCGTATTCTCCAGGGCAATATCGTCTCGGTGGGGAGTATTACCCTTTATGCTCGTTTGATAGTTATGAGCATAGAGCGGTACGATCTTATTTTGGGGATGGACTGGCTAGCACAGCACTTCGCCACCATCGATTGTCACTCCGGGATTGTGACCTTCCGACCCCCGGATAGAGCCGAGTTTTCTTATCAAGCGATGAACCGACTGAGTAGCTCGCCTATTTCTTATGCTATGGAGGTCAACGAGCAGTTCAAAGGTGCGTGCTCTATTTATTTGCCCTCAGTTTTTGATGTTCAGTTGCTCAACGGACTGAAGCCGAGCGACATTCCTGTTGTTAGAGAGTTCTTTGGCATATTCCTTGATGATCTTCCCGGTTTTCCACCAGACCGGGAGATCGAATTCACTATTGATGTCTATCAAACTCTGCGCCAAGGTTCAAGAACCCTTACCGGTTGGCACCAGCTGAGTTGAGAGAGTTGAGGACTCAGCTTGACGAGTTACTGGAGAAGGGTTTTATTCGACCCAGCGTTTCACCCTGGGGTGCGCCCGTTCTATTCGTCAAGAAGAAAGACGGGACCCTCAGGATGTGCATTGATTACAGGGAGCTGAATAAGCTCACAGTGAAGAATAAGTATCCACTGCCCCGGATTGACGACTTATTTGATCAGCTACAGGGTGCCCGAGTATTATCCAGGATTGATCTCCGCTCGGGTTACAATCAGCTGAAGGTCCGTAGGGATGATATACCGAAGACAGCCTTCCGAACGAGGTATGGGCATTATGAGTTCCTTGTCATGTCTTTTGGACTTACTAATGCCCCTGCAGCGTTTATGGACCTGATGAACCGTGTCTTCAAGGAGTATCTGGAATAGTTCGTGGTGGTTTTCATCGACGACATATTGATCTACTCTAAAACGAAGGAAGAACACGAGGAGCATTTGAGGATTGTTCTAAGGACCCTATGTCAGCACTATCTGTATCCAAAGTTTTCGAAGTGCGAGTTCTGGCTTGACAGGGTGAGCTTCCTTGGCCATATTATATCACAGGACGGAGTTTCTGTGGATCCGAGCAAGATTCAGGTGGTCAGAGATTGGCCACAGCCGAAGAACGTACGTGAGGTGCGTGGATTTCTCGGGTTGGCCGGTTATTATCGGAAGTTTATAGAGGGATTCTCGAAGATCGCACTTCCTCTTACACGATTGACTCGGAAGAACGAGAGATTTACATGGTCGGCTGCTTGTGATGATAGTTTTATGGAGTTAAAACAGAGATTGACCACCGCTCCAGTACTGGCATTACCTGATGAAGGTATCAGATACAGTGTTTATTGTGATGCATCGGGAGTGGGACTCGGTTGTGTATTGATGCAGGAGGGGAGAGTTATTTCTTATGCTTCTCGGCAGTTGAAGCCGTACGAGCAGAATTACCCCACGCACGACCTCGAGTTAGCAGCTGTGGTCTTCGCACTGAAGATATGGAGGCATTATTTATATGGGCAACAGTGCGAGATATTTTCCGACCACAAGAGCTTGAAGTACTTATTTACGCAGAAAGAGCTGAATATGCGACAGAGGCGATGGTTTGAGTTCGTCAACGATTACGATTTTGATATCAAGTACCACCCAGGAAAGGCAAACAAGGTAGCTGATGCATTGAGTAGAGTGCCTTCTGCGAGTCAGCCATCATTAGCAGCGATGTCAGTTACGCTGCAGTCTGAGATTGAGAGATTCGACGTGGAGATAGTGGCAGAGTTGTCCTATATGCTTGCCAACATTTCTCTCAGGCCAACTATTCTTGATCGTATACGCGAGGCTCAGCAGAGTGATACGGAGTGTATGGAGCTTCGATCGAGCATGACATTGGGAGACTCGTCAGATTTCCATTTATCAGAGGATGGTATTCTGAAGTTCAGGCATAGGTGATACGTGCCTAGTGACGAGGATCTAAAGAAGGAGATATTGGCCGAGGCACATTCTTCGGCTTATTCTGTGCACCCGGGGAGTACCAAGATGTACCGGGATTTGAGACAGCACTTCTGGTGGCCGAACATGGAGAGGGAGGTTGCCAAGTACGTTGAGACCTGCCTAGTATGTCAGCAGGTAAAGGCTAAGCACCAGAGACCCGCTGGAACACTGTTACCACTGCCGATTCCGGAGTGGAAGTGGGAGCAGATATCCATGGATTTCATTGTGGGGCTCCCGAGGACTACGAGAGGCCATGACGGCATTTGGGTTATTGTGGACCGATTGACAAAGTCGGCTCACTTTTTGCCTGTGAAGATGACATCGTCTATGGATCAGCTCGCCGAGCTCTATGTACAGGAGATTGTCAGATTACACGGCGTGCCAGTTTCTATTGTCTCCGACAAAGATCCGAGATTCACGTCCAAGTTCTGGAAGAGTTTACACAGAGCTATGGGGACTCAGCTTAATTTCAGCACAGCGTTCCATCCTCAGACTGATGGTCAGACAGAGAGGACGAACCAAATTCTTGAGGATATGCTCAGAGCGTGTGTGCTGGAGTTTCAGGGATCGTGGAGCAGGTATTTGCCACTGATCGAGTTCTCTTATAATAACAGCTTCCAGGCTACTATTGGCATGGCACCGTACGAGGCGCTATACGGTCGGAAATGTAGGTCTCCGTTATATTGGGACGAGGTTGGCGAGGCCAGCATCGTTGGTCCAGAGATTCTACAGCAGACGGCAGAGCAGATTGCCATTATCCGACAGCGTATCGAGGTAGCTCAGAGCCGACAGAAGAGCTATGCTGACACGAGACGGAGAGAGCTAGAGTTCGAGGAAGGTGACGAGGTCTACCTTAAAGTTTCTCCGTTCAAAGGCGTTGCGAGATTTGGAAGGAGGGGTAAGCTAAACCCTCGTTATGTGGGGCCCTTTCCTATTCTGAAGAGGATCGGGAAGTTGGCGTACAGACTGCAGCTTCCAGCTTCTATGGAGGGTATCCACGATGTGTTCCACGTATCTATGCTTCGGAGATGTCTACGTGACCCATCGCATATTGTGGAGGCTACAGAGATCGAGGTACAGCCTACCTTGAGCTATGAGGTGAGGCCGGTACGTATTTTGGAGCATTCCATCAAGGTTCTACGCAATAAAGAGATTCCGCTGGTCAAAGTCCTATGGCGGAACCACGAGGTGGAAGAAGCTACGTGGGAGCGACAGCAGGATATGATGACTAAGTATCCTGATTTGTTTGCATGATTTAATTTTGTGGACAAAATTTTGAATAAGGAGGGTAGAATGTAATATCCGGCTTGTACGGATTTTTGAATATATTATGTTATATTATTATTTCATTATTTAATGGCATTTTTGGTAAATATGTCAAATCAGGTCCGTTTTACAAAAAGAAAGCGTCATTACGATTCTAACGAATAATAAGAATTTTAAGGAATTTATGGGAATTTTCGGAGATCAAACACTATATTCCGAGTAAATACACCTTTTGTAGTGTAAAAGACGTTCTCGTAAAAATAGGAAACGAGGTCCGAATCGCGAACGGACAGTTTTAATAAATCCCTGGCAATGAATAAAAGTTATTGGCAAAATATGGAACTTTCAAGAATCCGAATAGTTGGACGATTAACGAACCGAAGGACGAAACAAAATAGAAATAAGAGCTAAGGGCAATTTGGTAATTTGCCAAATCAAATTATTAAATAACCTAAATTTTCTCTCTTTCCCTCACTTCTCTCTTTTCTTCTCTGCCGCCCACGAAACCAGAGAGCTTCTCCTCTCTCGGCCGCCGACGATTCCAACGGTTCCGACCTCCGTTTCTCTTCCGTTTCTCCTCCGTTCTTCGTCATTTCTTCTCCTCTCGCTACCCTCAGTATGTACCTACAATCTTAGAGCCTTTATTTCAACGTTTACGCCGTTTTAGATAATTAGGGTTTCGATTATATCTCGTTAAAAATGCGAATTAGAGCTCGTAATTAATAGGTTAGCCGTGATTAGGTATATATTGAACGTATCGGACGTTATCGGACGAAGATAAATCGATTTGTGAAAAAGTTTAAAAATCCGAGAATTTTAGGGTTTTCGGAAAAAGTTCGATTGCTCCATGAATTAGCTTAATAAATCGAATTAAAGCATTAGGAAATATCTTTAGTTAAAGTTTTGTTAATTTGGACGTTTAATAGCTTAATTCGGTTTTAATGGCAAATATCGTGTTTTACCTCAGACACGCGACTCCAGTGGACGAAGCTTGAGATCCAGCGCGCTCAAGGTAAGTTCTCGTGACTTGCTTGACCGAAAGGTCTACACCATACCTCGTCGTCGTATCAAGGATCTTTGAGGGTTCCTTGCTTTACGTTGTTTAGGTTGGGTAGTTAGGTTGGTTGTTTATAGGTTATGTTGTATTGTCTTGTTGATATGTATGCTGTTTGTTTACTTTCCGCTGATTAACTGTTCATGCATCACGTATTTCAAATGTCATAGAAAATGGATTTCCGCACGTGTTTTAAGGAAAGAAATGAACCTCTGTAATTAATGTACGTAATCTGTATCTGTATCTGTATCTGGTTACGCGAGGTGGGGCTCAGGCATGGCTGTAGGGTTTGTGAGCATGTACCCCCCTCCTCTAAATCGAAAGTGGTAGTCCGACTGCGGGATGTATCCTTTCCATTTAGAGGGCTGATATCTCGGTAACAATCTGTCTGTGACGTAATGAAAAGAATGAAAATGTATCTGAATATGAATCTGTAATCTGCACGTTTTATGAATGGCATACGCACGCATGCATCTGCATTTACGTAGCTTACTGAAATTTCAATATCTCATATTAGTCTGTATGGTGTAGGTGACGTTATAGGTTACGTTGACCCAGGTGAGGATGATATTCCTCCTCCTGACGTAGGAGCAGCTGATGGATGATGGCCGTGGGAGTGCGCTGAGCAGTCGAGGCGCGATATGACCCGTGGGGATGTATGTATGGACTCTGGGGTTATTTTGGGATGTTTTGATCTGATAATTGTATAGAATATTTAGGTTGTTTGGATCTGGATAGGAGTTAGATAACATTTTGGTAAATGTATGTAAAATGTCTTTGTTTAAACTGTTTTGATAACGTTATGAAATGTTTTGGTTTAAATGTCTAAGTTAAATGAAAATGTTTTGAAATGTTGTTTGTAGGTTGTTACGGATAGCTCGGTTTTTAGAGCTATCCACGCAGTTGGATTTCGCAAAGCCCAAAGCGAGTCGATTGAGTTAGGTTATGTTTTAATCGGTTGAGTGCATGTGTGAGTTTTAGTGATTACTGGCGAAAGGAAGAAGGTGATTTGCTCTCTGGAGATCGGATTCCAGAGAACAAATAAATGTGTGAATTTTGAAGCGTTAAAGTTTTGAAGGAAAAGGAGGATCGCTGCATAGTGTGCAGCGATCGATCTCTGCTTTTCAGCAGAGATCGATCGCTGCCCTTGATGTAGGCAGCAGCGATCGATCTCTGCTGAAAGCAGAGATCGATTGCTTGCTGCATGCAAGCATGCAGCGATCGATCTCTGTAAACTACAGAGATCGATCGCTTGCTGCCAATATGCAAGCAGCGACCGATCTCTGTAGTTTACAGAGATCGATCGCCCCCCCTCCTTTTGGCAGCTAGTTCCGATTCTGCCCCTCTGTATTTAATGTTATTAAATGTTTAAATGATTTAAGTTTTATTAATAGTTTTAGTTTATATTTTAAATGATTTACCAAACGAACTTCGATTTCGATTCCGGTTTCGGCTTCGATTTCATTTCCGCTTTAACGTTAGGTTTTAAAGTTTTATTTAAAATGTAAAAAATAAAAATGAAAAATTTATACGGGTAAATGGGTACAGTATTAGGGGTGTTACAGTTTTATATCTTTATTATCTTTTCATTTCATAGTTCTAATTCATTTTATCTAATTAGTTTATAAACTATATTTTGTAGATTTCACCTCAACTAATGAAGATGAAGATATTCTTCCAATATTGGTGGAATAATTGAAGGCTTGGAAATAATATTTTGTTATGATATTACTTTTGTCTCCTTACTTTGGATTATAATGTTAGGAGTGATGTGAGGAATATGGAAGCAATAATTTTCATGTCATTTTCCGTGAATTGAATTGTATCAAAACTTGTTTATTTGCTACAACTTGTTTATCAGTTGTGGACTTTAATTTTTCAGACTATCAAAGTGGTACTAAACTTTCCTGTGCCTCCCTATTTCTTCAGTTTCTGCCTTCTGGTGTGATTGATAAGAAATGCTATAGAAAACCCATGACTTCTAGAACAGGCTTCTGAGATGTATCTTATGATGATTTGCAAAGTGCCTTTTGCTGAAGAACAATTAATCTTTTGATTTCAAAATTATTGCATGATTTGATCTCCCTGTATTGAATATTGCCAAAGTCTATTTTACATTATTTCTGCCTGTCAAGCAGTAGTTTAGCTTACTGTAAAAGTGTGAAGTTTTAGCTTTAGCTGTAAAAGTGTGAATAGGCGTTCTTCTAATTTTGTCGAAAACATAACATTCATGGTTGGTGAAGGTGCTCGTGCATGGGCAAAGTCTAAGGGTATTTGCTCGCCAGCAACTATCTTTGAAGCCCATAAGGTCACAAGTGACTTATTTTTCCATTGCACCATATGTATGCCTACTGCCATATCTCTCTTTATTATGTTATGAACGACTGGAAAAACCTTGTTGAATATGATAAAGATGCTTTAATAAGAATGTTAAATATTTTGGTCAAATAATCTTGGATTTTGCAAAATAGTGGTTGATTACAGATAGGGAAAAAAGGCAATGGAACATTTACAAGGCCATGATTGATGATGCCAATAACAGGACTGATGTTTGTTATGCAAGACATTCTGGTCGGATTGAAGATTCCGGTACATTTCTTTTCATCAGTATTTTTAAACGGTGAAAGAAATCTTTCCATTTGATTCACCAAACTTTTCTTCTTATCTCTCATACCCTTCTCTTATACCAAAATTGACAGAAACAAAAAAATAATAACTATATATAAATAGGTTGTAGAACCGAAACCGAACCGGAACTAGAACCGAAACTTTCTGTTCGGTTTCGGTTCGGTTTTGGTAAGTTAAAATATCGGTTTTGGTTCGATAAATCCGAAACCGAAAGTGATCGGTTCGGTTTCGGTTCCACCCCAAAACCTAACCGAAACCGGTTTTGCACACCCCTATCAGAAACAGCTATGTGAATCAGATTTACTGTTAAGGGAATTAATCCGCCCCTTAATAAGTTAGTGGATATTTATACTTTGGGAGAAGTGATCCAACTCCCAATTTCACAGTGGAATCAGATTGGAAACGATGCATATGCAACTGAGATGAGAAAGTAGAAACTGCATATTTAGGAATTTATGTTTCAGCATTACATTACATTATTGCTTTACTTACTTAGCATTAGGCTAATAGGTGAGTTTTGTGATGTAGGTGAAGAAGTGACAGCAGGTGTGTTTACTGAATTTGCTGAGACCTAGACTGGTTGGAGGAGTGCATCTATGCAGCAATCTGGCAGCTGATGGGGCAGTTTAACTGATGTCAGTTGGTGTGAAGGTTTAATTGACAATGTTTCAATTTAAGTATGTTGGATTTTTATGACAGTAGTAGTTTTAATGTTTCTGAACTCATCTTGAGATTTTCTTCCAGACAATTATACTCTGTTGGTGTTAATAGTGGTTTTACTAAATGTTGGAGTAGTGTCCAAATTTAAGTGTTGTTTGATGAATTTAGTAAATTGCTCAGTTCTTTTAGTAGTCGAGATGTCTTCAGTAAAGCCATGGATGATGTCTTCAGTATAGTCATCGGATGATGTCTTCAGTATAGTCATCGGATGATGTCTTCAGTATAGTCATCGGATGATGTCTTCAGTATAGTCATCGGATGATGTCTTCAGTATAGTCATCGGATGATGTCTTCAGTAAAGCCATGGATGATGTCTTCAGTAAAGCCATGGATGATGTCTTCAGTATAGTCATCGGATGATGTCTTCAGTATAGTCATCGGATGATGTCTTCAGTATAGTCATCGGATGATGTCTTCAGTAAAGCCATGGATGATGTCTTCAGTATAGTCATCGGATGATGTCTTCAGTAAAGCCATGGATGATGTCTTCAGTATAGTCATCGGATGATGTCTTCAGTAAAGCCATGGATGATGTCTTCAGTATAGTCATCGGATGATGTCTTCAGTAAAGCCATGGATGATGTCTTCAGTAAAGCCATGGATGATGTCTTCAGTATAGTCATCGGATGATGTCTTCGGATGATGTCTTCAGTAAGCCATGGATGATGTCTTCAGTATAGTTATCGGATGATGTCTTCAGTAAAGCCATCGGATGATGTCTTCAGTATAGTCATCGGATGATGTCTTCAGTAAAGCCATGGGATGATGTCTTCAGTATAGTCATCGGATAATGTCTTCAGTAAAGCCATCAGATGATGTCTTCAGTATAGTCATCGGATGATGTCTTCAGTGGAAGCCATCGGAAGATATAAGTAAAAGTTTTGTCATTTAGTTACCGGTGGATGTCGAGTAATAAACTTACCTGATGATGTAGCAGAAGTTTTGTCGTTTAGTGACCGGTGGATGTCGAGTAATAAACTTACCGGATGATGTAGTAGAAACCTTTATCGTTTTATGACCGATGGATGTAGTGTATTAAACTAATCGGAAGACTGTAGTAGAAGTCTTGTCGTTTAGTGACCAGTGGATGTCGTGTATTAGACTTACCAGAAGATGAAGTGGAAGGTTTGTCGTTTTGTCACTGGAAGGAGCCTTCTGTTATCTATTTCAGCCTCTTCCGTTGACTTTGTTCAGCGGCAGATGCGTTTAACTTTTGCAACTTTTAAAGTATTCCGCGATTTAAACCTTTATTTATTTTGACCGATTACTCCTTAACATCTCAACCGATTATTATTATTATTATTATTATTATTATTATATTATTATTATTATTATTATTATTATTATTATTATTATTATTATTATTATTATTATTATTATTATTATATTATTATTATTATTATATTATTATTATTATTATTATTATTATTATTATTATTATTATTATTATTATTATTATTATTATTATTATTATTATTATTATTATTATTATTATTATTATTATTATTATTATTATTATTATTATTATTATTATTATTATTATTATTATTATTATTATTATTATTATTATTATTATTATTATTATTATTATTATTATTATTATTATATTATTATTATTATTATTATTATTATTATTATTATTATTATTATTATTATTATTATTATTATTATTATTATTATTATATTATTATTATTATTATTATTATTATTATTATTATTATTATTATTATTATTATTATTATTATTATTATTATTATTATTATTATTATTATTATTATTATTATTATTATTATTATTATTATTATTATTATTATTATTATTATTATTATTATTATTATTATTATTATTATTATTATTATTATTATTATTATTATTATTATTATTATTATTATTATTATTATTATTATTATTATTATTATTATTATTATTATTATTATTATTATTATTATTATTATTATTATTATTATTATTA
The DNA here is from genome assembly GCA_022432975.1 of Begonia masoniana. NCBI lineage: Eukaryota > Viridiplantae > Streptophyta > Magnoliopsida > Cucurbitales > Begoniaceae > Begonia > Begonia masoniana. Next base: position 18,935,690 of record CM039516.1, on the reverse strand, counting down.
TTATTATTATTATTATATTATTATTATTATTATTATTATTATTATTATTATTATTATATTATTATTATTATTATTATTATTATTATTATTATTATTATTATTATTATTATTATTATTATTATTATTATTATTATTATTATTATTATTATTATTATTATTATTATTATTATTATTATTATTATTATTATTATTATTATTATTATTATATTATTATTATTATTATTATTATTATTATTATTATTATTATTATTATTATTATTATTATTATTATTATTATTATTATTATTATTATTATTATTATTATTATTATTATTATTATTATTATTATTATTATTAAAAAAATAAATAAATAAACATAAAACGACAGAATGGCCGAATCCATTCTGTCGTCGAGCAGTCGGGCAGCGAAGGCAGGGGAGAGGGAAGGAGGGCGAGGGGCGATGAACGCCGGAGATTTCTCGCCGTTCTCCTGCCAGACAACTCCGGCGAGGAGGTTCCGGCCGTCTCCGCGCGCGTACTGACTGGTAAGCATGAGTTTTCCCTGTTTTTGCTCCCTGTTTTTGCTCTGTTGGAGGCCGAGTGTGAGGAGCGAGTTTAAGCTCCGACACCTCCGGCGTGGGTTTGCCGACCCTTGGTCCGGTTTTAGTCGCCTGGCCGTGGGGAGCCGGTTTGGGTGAAAAATCAGAGAGCCCTCTTTAGGGCATTTCGGGTTTTTGCTTGTAGAACGGGATTTTTAGTTAGATTATGTTAATTGAAGGTATTTGTGGTTGATTAGTGAGGAATTGAGTGAGAATTGATGGAAAATCGAAAAGGGGGATTTTTCGGGTAAAGGGGCAGTTCGGGTTTTGTGATATTTGACCTAGCTAGGGTCGTTTGTTTTCAAATTCCTTTTGGCAGGCTAAAATTGGTTATTAGAGGAGTACGTGGCCGCTGGAATCGTTCGATTCCGATATCCGATGCAAAAGTTATGCATGTTTGAGGTTTCGGGTTGGTTTTTACCGAACCCAAATTGGTGGCCCGTTTCGTTAGGTTTTTGTTGGATTAGGCTAGAAATAGTAGTTTGAGAGTAATTGGTGAATGTAGGCTTAATTTGAATGAAGTTTGAATAATTGTAGTTAGAGTTAGCTTAAATATTCTTTAGAAGTGAATTGTGATGCTTAAGTGACTTTTGTGAATGTGATAGGTTACCGAGTGGAGAATTTACGTAGCCAAAGCGAGTAAGTTCAGTGCAAGAGTTCAGGTAAGTAGTGGAATACTTGTGTTTTGCCTTCGGGCCTACACCACGAAACGGTAGGAGATTCTTTGCTGGTTTGTTTGCTTGGTTCTAATTTGGTTGTTTGTAGGAGATTGTTTACTTGCTTGGGTTTATTTGTTATTACTTTGTTTCGTGTTGTATTGCATATCTGAGAAACATGCATCGTGAGTTACAGTACGCTACGCTAGAGATGAGAGTTTTGCATGGTTTGGTTGTAAGCGTAAACGTAATCAGATAAATAATGTGCCTTGTCGGGATACGGTGCTGGCAGTAGCACCCCGAAGGGAACTTGAGATCTGGAATAGTGTGCCTTGTCGGGATGCGGTGCTGGCAGTAGCACCCCGAAGGGAACTTGAGATCTGGAATAGTGTGTCTTGTCGGGATACGGTGCTGGCAGTAGCACCCCGAAGGGAACTCTATGAAGGATGATTGGCTAAAATACGTAAAGGTCGTGAGTATGAATTCCTAGACGGTTATAGGATTCTACGATCGATGAGGGAGATCATGTATGGCCATCCTAGACGGTTATGGGATGTGAGCTGTCGGGTCTTGCTCTGGTGGTTTTGAGTTTGGCCGTCCTAGACGGTTATGGGATGTGTGCCTACTCAAATCACATGGCTTATGAAACGATTAAAATAATGAACAGCAAATAAATACAACTGAGTGGTAGAAACTGCATATGTTAGGTTGATTGCATTGTGTGTTGTCGCATTCGTATTCCCTACTTGCTAAGCGTAAGCTTACGTGTGTGTGTGTGTTTTGTGGTGTAGGTGAAAACAGGAGTACAAGGTAGAGCTACGAGGAAAGCTAGGATTGGGACACAGTCGATGATGTACGCGGTATGCCGGTGCGGGCAATTGTCGGGGCGTCTCGACCATGGTCTTTGGAAAGACGTGGGTGGAACAGTATTTTTGGGGTCGTGTATAATTTACAAATATTTTGGTGGTTTGTAGAGTTCTCTTTTTGGTTGATGTTGGTTTTAGAGTTATTGCATAGCTATTTGTATTTGGTGTATATAATCATAGTTAAGGGTGATGTGTTGCCCTGTACTGTGGACTTTCTTCACTTAGGAATGGTTGTATTTTACTGCTATTTGGAGATTTCTCATGTCGTATGTTGGATAGTTGGTTAGGAGTATTCTGGATCTGTTTGGGGATTAGTTTATTGCAGGTACCTAGCATTTTGGAGGCGCCATTTTCAGGCATTACTTTGCCAAAATTTTCGAAAATGACGCCGTGGTGCTTAGACGTTAGAATTAAGAAGAATTAGTGAGTCTAGGCAGCTAGGTATGACTTAAGTGAGCATCGGGAGATTTAGTTTTAACTATTGCTGTGTTTGATTTTATTTAAATAATTGGGGTTAACGTGAGCCAAGTAGCGCTCCGAGCCAGTGTAGGTTCGGGGGCGTTACATGTTCTATAGTTTTGTTTAACTCTATTTTCCTCAAATGATTTCTGCTGTAATTCTTAAAATGTTTTGAGGTTTTAGAAAACGTCAAATTTTGACTTTCGAGCGAAGTTTTAAATTTGGTCTGAAATTTTCTTTGTTATGTTCGGGTTTATGAGTAACAAACCGAGTTCAGAAAACTCGGGGCGTTACATATATGGATGAATTGATTATAGAATATGAAGTGTTTTTAGGTGAAAAAGTGGAAAATTTGGCAAAGGAATAAGAAAAGGGGAGGAAAGAGGAGCTGGGTGCGCAGCTGGTGCGGGCAGGCCAATCTTGATGGGCGAGCAGGACACGCGACAGGCGTGCTGCCCTACTCAGTCGATCGATCGGCCCTAATGGCCGATCAATTGGCAAATGCTCTGGAAAAATTGACACAATCCAGAGCGATTGTCGATCGATTGGCGCCTATGGCCGATCGATCGGCAAAATACTATTCATTCTGGTGAAAATCCAAAGCAATCGCCGATCGATCGGCCTTCGCTGGGCGCTGGGCGCGGGTAGGCGCGCGGCTGGTGCGCGAGTAGGTGTGCGATGAGGCGCACGGTTGGCACGCAGTGGCGCGAGATGGAAGCGCGTGCGGTGCGCGCGCAGCATGCGCGCATGGTGCGCGTGGGGCGCGCCCCATGCATGCCACTCCTCATGATTTGAAGTCCTAAGCCTCAAGTAATATTTTCCGACCTTAGACGAATCGTTTTAAATACGTTTTAAGTTAGACCCCAAACGTTGGTAAGGGAGGATCGATAGGTTAAGTCCATTCTTTATGATGTTAATGTGTTACGGAGATGAAAAGAAAAATTTTATGTGAATGAATGAGGATAAATGAAATGAATGTCACGGCGTAGGCTGTGGCGGCTTTGACGGGATCGGGGTCGTCGCTATTGTGAATTTGTAAACTTATAATTCAGTATTTTTATTTTCGAACATATACCAGTGTATTATCTTAGATGTCACTAAAAGACCAACAACTTAGCTATTTTGATTTTGAGCTTGACTTTTATTTGTAATATAAATCTCGCTGCCTAATATAGTAATAACTAAATTTAAAGGTTAAACGACTTTGTCCAATTTTTGGATCGAGTCATTCCCCTTTTTGTCTCGAGTCGAGTTTGGGGCATGACACTTGTGGTTGGCATGAGATCAAAAGTGCATTACAACATATCATCACGAGCTGGTAGAGGGTCGTCGTGATTTACCCACTGAGTTACGCTTGCATAATCACCTCAGTGACCATTTATTATATCATCATGTGATAAAATGTTTTTTTGTAAGTCGTGCCAAAAAATATTTTAGATTTAGGGTAGGACATTTCAACCTTATTTGTTTATAAAAAGTGGATAACGGTTAAAGTGTTCCACGTTTATAACCTGACCACCCTCCACATCGAGACAGTAAGTTAATTAGTGAAACCCCACAAGCCCATAATTCGTCAGGGCTCCACATAATAGAAAAGTCCAGCAAGAATTACTAACACTTCCAATTGAATCTGCATCGCACTTGCATTAAGACCTAGCTTATAGGTCATGAACAGAAGAAAGCCTTTGATATGGCCAACGAAACTAACTTGATTTTGAAGAAGTTGGTTGCAAACACACAAATGAGGAGTCGGAGCAAATGGAGGGTTAGCTAAACTTGGCCCACCACTTTGGATTCTTCATGACTATTCTCCTCTTCGTGTTCACTTTGTACTGAGAAATGTTGGGTTTGAATAATGCTTCCGTCTTTGCTTTTGCCCCACAGCACACTGTAAAGGCTCACCACCAGTATCACTGCCCCCAAAATACTAAAACCACCGCGTTAAACGTGATTAGTAGAGAGAAAGATAGAACAAGTAGCTTCAACATTCAATCTAATCAAGAGTAGTTAATATGAAAAAACAATTTAATCAAATTCAATTTGGAAAAAAACTAGCTTTTGTAAACTGTTCTTCAAACAAAGTTGAGAGTCAAAACAAAAGGAAGCAAATAGTCAACTTTGTTAGGTTAACACTTGCTTTAATACAAGTCTCTTTTGATACTAAACTTCCTACTCAAATTGATTAAATAAATTGTAGGTTAGATGGGAAATAGATTAAAAAATAACATTAAAGCAAAGGTATTGGTAGCTGCAAAATTAAGTAAAATCACCTTCCCAAGCTAACACTCTCGTTTAAGAACAGTAAAGAGCCAAGGATGGTGACAACCAAGTTTAATGGCGTTGTAACAGCTTGGAAGAGAGGCCCCTTCTCTTTCATCACCCAGTTTATCATGATGTTTGAGAAACAGCTCACAAATATTGCCTGCCAAAGTTGTCAACTTAGCAAAAACTATTAAGGTCTTCTCCGAGAAGTAAAAATTAAGAAAATATAATAGTAATTGCATAAATTTATGCATTCTTACACAGTAAACAACAGCAAGTAATCTAACATTGAAACCCAGTTTCCACTTGGCTGGATCTCTTTCCATGGCAATGGCGACGACGAATGTTTGAACTACACTTGAGGCGACTTGAAGAGTAGTGAAAGCAAGCGTCGATGGATATGTTTTCAAGAACCTTGCCTGTTTTTTCATCATACGATCAATGTTAGAATGGGTGTTCGGTTTTGGATTCAAACTGTAGTTTAGAATCTAGAAGCAGCAGTACTACAGAGACATAACTGAGAAAGATGACAGTATCCAAGAGTATTACCTGAAGAACAAGCCACAAACCCCAGGAGCTGCTTGAGAGGAAGAGAAGAAAACACCCTATGATCCATCTTTCAGTGGAAGAGGAAGAAGAACGAGGTTGAAGATGATATTCAAAAAAGTGAGTATGGAAGAATGGCTTCAAGTATGGACCCGTGTAAAAAGTGAGGGTTGCCACTCCTGCAAAGCAAATTACAATGCCTCCCACCTTTGCTATTCCTGATGCAGTTTTCAAGCTCGCTTTCTCCAATCTGTTTATAAAGTTTCTGACAAGTCATTCTATAAGCAAAATTAGCCATTACATGTTTTTAACTAATATGTATTTTGGTTCTTGTCTTTTAATTAAGCTAATGACTAGGGTAGAGTCATATATATATATTAGTGTTTCATGTATATAAAAGTACATTCACATTCACATAGTTGATTACTTTATGTGTGAGTCATATATTTTACAACTTCAAGTATTAAAAGATTCATATATTATATTATATATGTAGTTAAAAGGTCTATAAATTATGTGTCTTGTTTTAGAAAATTTTTATCCTATTGCAGAAGTCCCCCAAAGATCTATCAAAACACCAAAAGACAAGATACATATATAATATATTACTATGTGTGTGAGTCATATATTTAATTAGTTCATATATTAAAAAATTCATGTATTATACATGTGGCTAAAAATTATATAAATGATGTGTCTTGTTTTATAAAGTTTTTATATTGTTGGAGAAGTCCTCCAAAGGTGTACTAAAGCACTCAAAGACAAGATACATGTATAATATATTACTGTATGTAGTCATATATTTAACAAGTTCATGTATTAAAAGATTTATGCATTATATTATACATGTAGCTAAAAGTTCTACAAATTATGTGTTTTGTTTTATGAAGTTTTTATATTATTGGAAAAGTCCCCCAAAGGTGTACCAAAGCACCAAAAGACAAAAGACAAGAGACAAGCTAATTGATTTTGTGATCTCCCTACTTATTATTTCTTCTCTAAAATCCATCTTCATCATTCTAACAAATTAGCATCATAGTATATTGTGCTTTATATTTTTCAACTCCAGTACGATTTTTTTTAATAAGTACAAATTTTGTGAATTCAAGGGGCGGGCAAGATATGTGTATTATATGATCTGGTAACAACATTTCGAGTTTAGGAACTGCAACACGTAGCAATAAATTGAAAGAGAATAAAGAATAAATGTATTTGTGATTTACGAGAATATCTTTTATGGGGCTAAAATTACGGGAAAAAAATTCACTCTGTTATCAAAATTACAAATAAGAGTTTTATGCGACAAAAACAAAACTTAAAAATATTAGGTCAAAAATCAAAATATCAAATAAATAGAATCTAGGGTAAAAACTATTTTAAACCTCAAAGTATCGATTTTTTGTAAAAAAACTCCTTAAAGTATTAACCCTAACAAAACAAAGTTCAAATAATCAAAAACCTAACAATTTAAACCCCGACGAACGGCCGATAGCCCTACATTTTACAAAGAGAATGACCTTCCGTTCTCCACGAGGGTCGACCTGGGGAGGGTGTAGAACCTCTTACGCACATGCGTTGCACGTGAAAAAACACGAGGGGTCGAACTAAAATAAACGGTCTCCCGTTTTATTCGGTGGTCGACGTAGGGGGTAGAACCTTCACGGGGGGGGGGGGGGGGGGGGGGGGGGGGGGTGGGTCGTTCATTTTAGATCAGCCCCGTATTACAGAGCAATTTTAAAACGTTCAAGATGCGAGGGGCTGTGTTCAGCCCTAGGGCTGAAAACAGGAGGCGTTCTCCCTCACACGGGGGGCTGATACCCCAATAGTATAAATAATATCGGCCCCCCGTCTGCCGAAACCGAGAGAAAAGTTGCCGAAAATTGCCGAATCCGTGATTTATGTTGCTGAAAATCCTCAAATCTCAGCCCTCACTGCTGAAAATCCCAAAATCCGAAATCTGATCATCCAGAACTCAAACCCGAGCCCTTCACTGTGAAAAATCCAAAACCGAGCCTCTAAATCGGCGAAAATTTGAAAGTTGAGCTGTCTAATCTTTTGGTTTTTTTTTTAAATTAATCTCAAATTTATTCTTTACTTTATAAATTAATTTTACAAAAATACCAAATGATATTGGATTTATTTGAAATATTTTTCACATGTTTACCCTGTCATGGGTAGATAATAAAAAACATTTTGTGATTTTCTAAAATTTAAATGATTTATTATAATATTTTTATAAATTACTAAAATAAAATTACAATAAATCGTACATTGATTAAAAAATAACAAAAATTTTCAGATTATCTTCTCATTAAGTAGCAAACATGTAGTAAAAATTTCAAGTGAATCCAATATTTTTTGGTAATTTTTTAAATGAAGATTTAACGAAATTGTTGATGAAAGGTCAAAACTGATAACAGAAGCAAAGTACATGGTTTGGTTTGTCAATTTTTTTTAATACAGTGGGCTAACTGAAATAAAATGCATAGTAGAGGGTTAAAATCGATAATTACCCTAAAATAAATTATTTAAATTAACTTTGTGGAATTTGTAAACTTTGATTATGTAAATTTTTAGTTTACATATTTTATTTTTTATTATATTATTATTATATTTGGATGTCATTTTTTAACCTGTTAGCCCATCATTCTGGACCCTAACTTTTATTTTATTTATTTAGACCTCTATTGTTTTAATAAATGATAAGAATTAAGAGTCGAGCAATTCAGTCATGTTTCCGAGTCAGGTCGTTTCTTGTTCTATTTTAGTTCTTCCTTACAGCGTGATGGAAATTTTAGGATTAGAGTCAGGTTATTATCTTGAAAAGTGACATCCATAAGATAAATATAATTATAGTATGAAATAATTTATCAATTTTTGTGCTTAAGTACCTGCCCTAATTTGTTCTAAAATGTTTTTCAGATTTTTGAAAATGCATCCAAGAAGAGCCCATAGAAATCATGCACTTGCAGCACCAACAATGCAATCCATTGAATCGTACCAAACTGATCCTTTTTATGTTGAGAAGATGGCTTCAACGTGGTGAAAATCACTAAAGCTAGATTATCTGATTAGCGAGATGGACTGAGAACGCTTCGAGAATTTGTTCAGGAATAACTACTGCAACGCTGAGCATAAGCAGATAATGAACAATGCTTACCACTGTAACGCCCGACATTTCGGCCAGGTGATTTTCTGACCATTCTCATTGTTACCCTTTATTTAACCTTTATGATTAAATTTAATGTTGAGGCAAATTCATTACAAGTTGAGTAAAACTAGGTTGAGTGGAAATTTTGTAATAAAGACTGAAGGATTAGGTATAAATAGAAAATGGAAACCTTAAATCTCATTTAAACCTCACTGCAGCCGACATTTCCTCTCGGCGACTCCCTTCTTCTCTGGAACTTTCTTCCTCCCCAGCAACTGGTTTTCAGCCTCTACTCCGGTAACCCGCATTCTAGGTAAGATTTTGACAATGTAGATGCCGGGTAGTCATTTAGAACTCTGTTTTCAGTTGAACTTGTACTTTCGAGTTCTTCAATGGCTAAGTCAGTTGGTTATCGTTCCTTATCTTCATTTGGTAATGCCACCTTTAAATCGATTCTGGACCTTTTATATAACCGACCCCGTTTAATCGATAGCTATATCTAGCTGTTTCGGTTTTGGATTTCAGACTGCACAGAGAACCTTAGCTGCTAGATTCTAGGATGACTTTCGATTAGAACTTTTAGGACTTGATTTTAACTACTATAATGTGGAATGTTTTAGGTGAAGAAGTTGAAGAGAAAGTGATTCAAGTTGCTAAGGATCCAGGTAAGTGAATGTACTAAGTTTCCGGCCAATAGGGCCCTACATCAAAGGACTATGTTAGATTTAGTGAACGTTGTCTTCTATATGTTTGATGAAATGTCGATGGATATGGTTATGTTATTCTGATGTTCTCCCCTGTCTTAGTTCGATGATTAAGTGCATTTATGTTATGCATCATGTTTTACTTCTCAAGCATATGAAAATGTTTTGAAATATGTTTTCTCATGAATAAAATAAGAAGATAAAACTTATGCAACGTGGTTAAGTGAGGGTTGGGGGGGGCGTATGTCACAGTCCGCAGTAGGACATATGAATACGACCCGCAGTAGGGACCATGATCAAACTCACTGTCGAACCCCCTTTACCGGCACAAATCCTCCCTTAAACCACATAATGTAATGAAGAATATGAATGATGAAAGGAATGATGAATATGAGCATGTCTACGAATGATGATTATGAACAATGAATACGAGATACGATTATGAATGATGATTAAGAACAAGTACGTGAAAAGAAAAGACTTATGAGCATGTTTTTCTCCAAGTTATGCATTCATGAACTCATAATAGTTTGCATTCCTTACTAAGCCTTAGGCTTACAGTTACACCTTACGATGTAGGTGAAGAAATATCAGGTGAGGAATACTAAGTTGAGGATGAAGTTTAAGCTGGTTGCTGGAAGGTGCTCAGGGTGGAAAGTCTGTGGCTGGATGGCGATTATGACCCTCTGGTTTTACTCTTAAGGTTTTAATGATAACTATGAACATAAAAGTTTAAGTAGGATGATGTTACTTATGATTATGGAGCTTGAACTTGTCTAGCTTGAATACTGATTATGAGTATATTATAAGAATATAGAATGAGTGATTTTAACTAAGTCTTCCGCTGTATGAGTTTTAATGAATCTGTGGTTTATTCTGTTGGTGTCCCGGTATTAAGTTTGAAGTTATGATGTTTGTGCTGCCGGTAGACGAAATGTATTTGTCTATCGGAAGGTGTGAGTGTTATTATGGAGTTTAGAAATCGGTAGATGAAGTTTGCTTGTCTACCGGAAGAAGAAGATGTTAGGTTAATGTTTAGTAGTCGGTAGATGAAAGTACTTGTCTATCGGCAGGAGATGTGTTATTTTGAAGTGTAGAAATCGACAGGAGGATTGTGATAGGAGTCGGGTAAGTCTGTCTTCCGGAGGACGTCATCGGAAGAGGAAAAGTATTTGTCTTCCGGCTGACGTCATCAGCAGACGATATGCCTAGAGATCGGCATGTGTAGTAGGTCAAGATACCGGAAGATGGAAATGTCATTCCGCCTTACCAGAAGATGTAGTGCCACGTCATCGGCAGATGATGTGAGTTAATCTACCAGAAGATGTAGTGCCACGTCATCGGCAGATGATGTGAGTTAATCTATCGGAAGATGTAGTATAAATGCCATCGGCAGATGTTGTGTGTTGCCATCGGCAGATGGAGTGCCTTGTCATCGGTAGATAAGTCAGTCTTTTGTCGTTGTAATTGAGTGATGATTTAATTGGTCACGCGTGATGCACGTGACCATCGGCAGATGCAAATATGTGTGCCTGCCGATAGATGTCTAATGAATCATGTGAGATGCACGTGCAGGCCGGTAGAACAACTGGATGTTTGTCGTTTAGCGACCGGCAGGAGTGAAAGTTAAATGTGGTTGTTCAGCGAACTTAAGTTAAGTTAGAATGAGATTTGATATATATATAAAAAAAAATATATACACCGATTACAGAGGTATAAAAGTACGGATAAGTTTAAAGGAAAGTCATGACACGTGATGATCCTCCTCGGGTCGTTACAACCACTGTCTCTCTAAGGGAGATCTCATCGTGTTAAAGTTTCATGCCAAATTTGTGGGAGTACTCTCGTTATATTAAGGAAGTGCATCCAGTGCATCATATGGTAAAATTTTGCATAAATTTGAGGCTCTAGGACATGTTGTTTATGTATTCAACAATATTTCTTATGTTGTTGTTACACGTGCTGAGGGTGACCTTAATGAATTCTTTGGACCATATAAAAGCAAAGAGGATAAGGAACAACAAGTTGGAGGGAAAATGACACGAAAAACTAGAAAGGGTAAGAACTGAAGAGGACACACTCACAGTGAGAACAGTGGACAGTCTGAAGGAGGTTCTTTTAATAGTGAGCTATCGGGCTCTTATATTTATTGCAATTGCAGGTAGTCTGGGCATAAAAAGAGGTACTACCCTATGAATGAGAGGTTTTCTTAGGGAATTTCAGTGTTGTCAGTAGAGTTTCGCGTCATTTCAAACTTATGCGAGATCTGCTAGTCATGCTAGGTGGTCAGCTTCTAGTTTTTCAATGGGAGGTTTTGGCATAAACAAGAGGGGAAAAGAAAGTTACTTATCATACTTATGCAATTATAGGATTTGAGACTTTTGATCAGATTGGTCAGGGCGTCATCAACGGTACGATTCCTTTCTTCAACACTATTGCTCATGTGTTATTTGATACTGATGCATTGCATTCTTTTGTTTCTAAATTAATTGTGTGTGATATGGGCATATAAATAGAGAAGTTACAAGATCCCCTTATATTGAGTATCCCTATGAATAAAAACTTTAAGATGAACTTTAGGGTTTAGTTTTCTATTCTCATTGTCGATCAACATGAACTATATATTGATCTAATAGTGATGCCTATGGATCAATTTGATTTGATCCTAGGTTTGGATTGGTTAATCCATTATAAGGCTAAAATTGACTGTCACCAAATGAATGTTACTCTAACGATGGAAGATGGAGAAGTCTTGGTGCATCAATGTAATGCCCATGCTATCCCTATTGATCTTATTTTATGAGCTTGTTTGGGTGGTCGGAGAAGATTGGAGATATACAACACTGTATTTGACATTGGTAGTGACTTTCTTACAATCAGGCAGGACTCCGAGTTATAAGTGGTTTGTGATTACCCTAATGTTTTTTAAGAGTATCTCCTTGGTTTACCATTCGACCGCGAGATTGAGTTTTGCATTGATTTAGTGCCTGTTATTGCTCCAGTTTCAATTGCTTCACACCATGGTCCGAAAAGAGTTAAATTGAGAATCCAATTAGATGATTTGTTGCAAAATAGCTTTATTCGGAATAGTATCTCAGCGTGGGGTGCACTAGTCTTATTTGCGAATAAGCAGGATGGTTAGCATTGCCTATGTGTCAATTACCAAAAATTAAATCACTTGACAATCAATAATAGATATTCGTTGCTGAGAATTAAAGATATATTTGATCAGTTGGGCGGGTAAATTTTTCTCAAAAATTAACTTGAGGTCAAGTTATCACCAGTTTAAGAGCCACGAACAAGACATTCTTAAGACGGTTTTTCAGACTCGATATGGACACTTTTAATATTTGGTGTTTTCGTTTGGACTGACTAATGCACTAACAACTTTTGTGTAGCTGATTAATCGAGTCTTTTGACCTTATCTTGATCGGTTCGTGGCGGTGTTTGTTGATGACATCTTTATATATTTTAGGTCTCACGATGAACAGATGAAGCATCTGAGGATTGATCTACAGACATCGCATGAGCATGAGTTATGTGCGAAACGAGAGAAATGCAAATTTTGGATGATTGAGGTGAAGTTTTCCCACTATATTGTTTCTCATAACAATATCTCAGTGGATCTAGCTAAGATTAAGGCTATGCTAAATTGGAATCCACCTAAAAATGTCACCAAGGTACGAAGTTTCTTGGATTTGGCTGGCTATTATCGTCAATTTGTGGGGAACTTTACTTCTGTTTCTTTGTCGTTAACTGACATGCCTAGGGGTCCAATTACTCGAAAACCCAACAATGGCCCAAACTTTATTTAGTCTCCCTACTCATTACGTATTTTCTTTTGTAGGTGTCGATCACATTGAAGATGCGGCATAGAAGCCAAGCTTGACTGACATGGATAACCCCCTTCACCTTCTGTCATGGAGTACCTCCTTGGAGAGCTCGGATTACTATGAAAAAATCATTAGAGCACTAGCTGGAGTATCAGAAGCCAGAATTTGTCTTCCGGGAGACAACTCCATGTAATTTTAGCCTTTTTTCTTTTATTTGTCAAACTATAAGCCATTAGTAGGCTTTTATCACCATTTAGACTTAGTCACGTATGGTGGCTTAATTGGAGTGACCAGCACTTGGCCCATTGTGGATTTATCATATGACCATCACTTGGCTCATTGATGAGCTATTTCTTGGCTCATGCCTTGGTCCATTGGAAGTTGGCATTTGGAGCACTTGATCTTGACACATTGGGAGTTGGTATTTGAAGCACATGGAGGGAGACACTTGGCATCATCTCTTCCCTCCCTTCCTTTGGTCATCCATGGCCCTCATTACATCTTATTTATGGAAACCCTAATCTAGCCTAGGTTTCTATATATAGCCTACTCTTTGTAATGGTTAAAAATCTTTTGCCAAATTTGAATAGAATTTGATTTTCTTTTTGAGCATTGCTCTTGGAGTCTACAGTTTGTGCCAAAACCGTGAAGGAGTGAGATCTCCATTGATATCCAAACCTAAAGGTGCTTGAATGTCTTTTACTCTTTTTCTTCCTCTCTTCTCTCTTTGGAGAGCATATAAGTTAAAAAAGGCAAACCTTCCTCAAGGTGGTTGGTATTTCTTTTAGAAAAACACCTTTGCCTCAAAGCAAAACATAAGATAGTTTTGAGGGCTTCCAAGGGGATATCTTTCACCATATATTTTCATCCATTTTCGTTCATCTTTTCACATTTCCATTGTCACAACTTTTCTTCCTCACACACTCCTCTACATTTCATCTTTTTATTGTATTTCATTTTGACCTCATCTTCATCTTCATTTTTGCACAAATTCGAGAGCACACTATCACCCGAGCACCTTTAGTTCTTTGTGGGTTTTGAACTAACTCTTTTTGGAGCTTGGCTCATCATTAACTCAGCTGACCAATGAGAGTATCCTATGTAGTGTATATGGATACATTAGGTGTTGGGTTATGATGTGTTTTAATGCAGCAGAATAGAGTGATAGCTTATGTATCTCAGTAGTTAAAAGCGAATGAACGAAAATATCCTACCCACGATTTGGAGTTAGCTGCTTTATTTTTGCCTTGAAAATTTGCGAAGCTATGTACATGGTGCTAAATTTGAGCTATTTTCTAATCATAAGTGTTTAAAGTATCTTTTCACACAACATGATTTAATCCTTCGTCAATGCCAATTTATAGAGTATATGGCTGATTATGTTTTTTCCTTGGAGTTTTATTCTGCAAAGGTTAATGCTGTGACTGATGTTTTGAGTCGTTACCCTCAAGGATCGCTTTCTTTCCTTTTGTTGGATGATTGGAAGAGGTATGTAACTATTGAAGATTTTTAGCTGTATTATAAGGATGATGGTCAGACAGTTCGAGTATTTAATTTGTAGCAACTCCTACACTCATTAGCGTATTAAGGATTTGCAAAAATTTGATGATGAGCTAAAAGAAAGACTTGAAAAGATTCGATCTAGCAAATAGTTTGACGGTTGGGAAGTCAGCTTTGATAGGTTTCTATTTTTCAAAGGTAGAGTCGTGGTCTCCAATGATTTGGATTTAAGGCAGACAGTCTTGGCAGAAGGTCATAAGTTATGATTTTTTATTCACGCTAGTAGCACTAAAATGTATTATGACCTGAAGCGCCATTATTGGAGGGTTGGAATAAAGCGTAATGTGGCAGAATATGTATCTAAGTGTATGTCTTGTCAGCAGATTAAGGGTGAGCATTAGAGACCAGCTAGATTGTTGCAGGCTCTGCCTATACCGGAGTGGAAATGAGATAAAATCACTATGAATTATGTAACTGGATTACTGAGGACCGAGAGGAAGTTTGATGTCCTATAGGTAATTGTTGATAGATTGACAAAATCTACACATTTTATTCCGGTCAGAATTGATTTCTCATTAACAAAGCTGAGTAAGTTGCATATCAAGAATATCATTCGTCTTCACAGTATTCTTTCGAGTATAGTGTCAAATAGAGATCCAATGTTTACTTCTAAATTTTGGAGAGCCCTTTAGAAATATTTGGAAACTGAGCTTATTTTGAGTATAACACATCACCCTCAGACAAATGGTTAGTCTAAGCGTACTATTCAGATTCTGGGAATATTTTGAGATTTTGTGTTTTGGATTTTGGAGATAGTTGGATAAATCATTTACCTTTGGTGGAGTTTGTCTATAACAATAGCTATCATATGAGTATTGGATTTTTACCATATGAAACCTGTATAGAAGACCGTACAGATCAACTCTATGTTGGGCTGAGACCGAGAAGCATATTTCTCTTGGGCGTGATTTTATTAAAGAGATAACTCAAAATATTCAAGTGATTGAAGAAAGGTTAAGAACAGTTCAGAGTCGACAGAAGAGTTATGCAGACCTTCGGAGAACGGAGGTTGAGTTTGAAGCAGATGATTTCGTATTTTTGAACGTGGGACTCCGATGTGGTATAAGTCGATTCGGTGTGAAAGGGAAGATAGCACTAAGGTATATAGGTCTTTTTCAAATAACGAGTTGGTTTTGTTGCCTATCAATTGGACTTACTGACACAACTGTACTATGTTCACAATGTGCTTCATGTTTCTATGTTGAGGAATTATGTTTTAGACCCATCACATGTAATTGTCTGGACTGATGTGCCTATTCAGGATGATGTTTCTTATGGAAAGTGCCTGAGAGAATTTTGAGCTTTGACGTTAGAGTTATGCGGCGTCGCAGCATACCCTTGGTTTGGATTCAGTGGAAAAATAAAAAATTATAGTGAAAAATAAACTACTTTGGAGCTTGAGTTTGAAATGGAGACTAAATACCCTCATTTTGTGGAACTTAGGAGGTAGTTTTAAATTTTGGCGAAGAAATTTCCCAAGTGGGGGAGAAGGTTGTAACCACGATTTTTAAAAAATATATATCACAAGGAGAATTAATTCCTTATGCATTTTCCTTACCCCTCGAACACGCCGAAATCCGAGAAGGAAAGAACTTCCTTCTCCTTCTTTAAGGCAGCAAAATCGTCTGCACCGAATCACTTCTCTCTCTCGCCAGCATGCATTTCTTGCGGAAGGAATTTGGGTAAGCAAAATTCCTTACTATGTTGTTATTGTTTTTGTAAAAAAAAAATTGGGAAAACTTAAACAAATTTCTCTATGTTTCGGTAAGGTTTCTGAACATCTAGTATTGTGATTCGAAAGGGAAAGAACGTCGAAAATCACACACAGTTCTGTGTGTGAAATCCAAACCAGAAACGTCAGGAAAATATTTAATCTTTCCTCTGTCGAATATTGTAAAAATCGTAGTTGATGTGGATTACCATTCGAACAACTCTATGGAGGAAACGAGAGAGCCTTTGGGGTTGAAATCGCACTCGCGGGGTCACCGACCAAAGGTAAAAATCTCTCTATTTTTGCATTGAAACTGTATGATGAAAATTGGTTTTTTAGTTGAAGCTTCAACGCTCGTTTTAAACTAGGAATCGCCGAACTCGAGGACGTAGTCTGGCAAGGATGTGCTATCGCAGACGAAAGGAGGAGGCAACGAAGTTATGTCTCGTTGTTTCCTTTGCCAAGAAGCGAGTGGAACTGTGGATGTCTCATTGTTTCTTCTGCAAAACGGCGTCAAATCGCGGTTCATGAATTAGTGGGTCACGGTTCAACAATTGGATCGGGCTACGGCTCAGCCTTGTTTGGACTGGTTGAAGGACCTGGGTTATGCAATGCAGTCCAGTTTCTTTGGGTCGCGATCTAGCACCCATTTGGACATTTTTGATATGTTGGGCCTAAAAATTATGTTTTTCACCAATGAAATTGTGTGGGGTTATTTTTTAGATTATTTTAAGAAAAAGAAATTTGGAATTTGATGGATAAACTTTAGCGCAGATATTTATGATTTTATTTTTAATTAGGTAGTCAATAATTTAATTAAATTTTGGACCTTGAACATTGTACTTGGATAGTATTGGGCTTTTAGACAGCATTGGGCTTTTAGACAGTTGTTGGCCTACTTGAAGTAGGAATTTATTTTTTCACGTTTTAAATAATTATTTATTTTATAAAATAATTGATAAATCTCTTGTTAATACGTCATTTTATTGCATGTGTCGTTTTATGTACGTTTTCATTATCGTTCATGAAAAACTTGTTTTAACTAGAGTATGAGATAGTTGACTGTGTTTTGTCCTTGGGCGCAAACTACTAAATTTGATCAGTGTGTTTTATATGCTTTTGGTGATTGTTTGATATCATTGTTTTTATTTCATTTCATTGCATAAAGATAAAATATGCACGGAGATCGTAAGTGACTCTATTTTTATTCATATTTTTAAATTGTTAATAATTGATTAAATTAAGTATGAGAACTGTAAATAAAAATATATTTCTATTAAATTTAATCAACTTACATTAACGAAACTCATTTCAAGACATAATCGCAAGGAAGTTCAATTCACCACTCAAGAGTAGGTTTCGGCGAGCAGATTTTCTTATATTAATTTCTTTATAAATTTATTTTATTGAGATGTTAGACTTTATGAAACTTTTAAACTTGGATTATTTAAATTTTTAATTGGCACATTTTATTTTAGATTATATTATTATTATATTTAGATGTCATTTGTTGGGCCGGTTAGTCCATCATTCTAGACTCTTACTTTTATTTAATTTATTTAGACTTTTATGGTTTTAATAAATGATAAGAATTAAGGGTAAAGTGATTTGGTTCGACTTCCAGGTCAGATTAGGACATTCCTCGTTCTGTCTCAGATCCCCTCTAGGTCGTGAAATTATACTTTTGATAAATACTTACCTTTATTTTTATTTTTAGTTCAATTATTTTATAGACTTGTATTACACTTTTATCTTTGATGTCATTATTAGACTTTTGATTTAGCTCAATTTTATTGAGCCATGACTTTTACTTTTATTTAAGTCTTACATTGTTGCTTATAATAATTAAAGTTAAAGGCGAGATAGATTGTTCTGTTCACAAGTTGTGATACCGGTCATTCTATCTCATGTCTTTTGCGGGGCAGGGCATGATGGGTGGACCATGAAAAAAGAAGACATGACAAGGATTTGCATGATAAATTTATAAGATTTTACACTTCGTGTTTTTTTTTTTTCAATTGTCCTGACATTCTTTCAAAATTTAACAAATTATTGGATGTTATTTTCTATTTTTAGTCCCAATTCGGGTGACACTTTTAGTCTTGTTGCTTGTACTTTTACCTAAGTCTTACCTTGTTGCTTAGAATAACTAAAGTTACTTGTTAGACAGATTGATCTGTTGGCAAGTTGTGATGTTGGTCATTCTATCTCATGTCCTTTGTGGGCATGATGGTTGGATCATGAAAAAAGAAGACATGACAAGGACTTGCATGACAAATTTATAAGATTTTACATTTTGCCTTTTTTTTCCAATGGTCTTGACATTTTTTCTAAATTTAACAACTTGTTGGATGTTATTTTCTATTTTTAGTTCCAATTGGGGTAACACTTTTAGTCTTCTTGTTTTTACTTTTATTTAAGTCTTATCTTATTTCTTAGAATAATTAAAGTTAAGGGTTAGACAGAGTGATCTGTTCGCAAGTTGTGTTGTTGGTCATTCTATCTCATGTCTTTTGCGGGGCATGACGGGTGCACCATAAAAAAGAAAACATGGCAAGAACTTACATGATAAATTTATAAGATTTTACACTTCGTGTTTTTTTTTTTTCAATTGTCCTGACATTCTTTCAAAATTTAACAAATTATTGGATGTTATTTTCTATTTTTAGTCCCAATTCGGGTGACACTTTTAGTCTTGTTGCTTGTACTTTTACCTAAGTCTTACCTTGTTGCTTAGAATAACTAAAGTTACTTGTTAGACAGATTGATCTGTTGGCAAGTTGTGATGTTGGTCATTCTATCTCATGTCCTTTGTGGGCATGATGGTTGGATCATGAAAAAAGAAGACATGACAAGGACTTGCATGACAAATTTATAAGATTTTACATTTTGCCTTTTTTTTCCAATGGTCTTGACATTTTTTCTAAATTTAACAACTTGTTGGATGTTATTTTCTATTTTTAGTTCCAATTGGGGTAACACTTTTAGTCTTCTTGTTTTTACTTTTATTTAAGTCTTATCTTATTTCTTAGAATAATTAAAGTTAAGGGTTAGACAGAGTGATCTGTTCGCAAGTTGTGTTGTTGGTCATTCTTCTTCATTTCTTTTGCGGGGCATGACGGGTGCACCATAAAAAAGAAAACATGGCAAGAACTTACATGATAAATTTATAAGTTTTTACACTTTGTTTTTTTTTTTTCAATCGTCCTGACATTTGTTTTTAAATTTAAAAGCTCGTTGGATGTTATTTTCTATTTTTAGCTCCAATTCTACGCTGTAACACAAAACGACTATATAACCATTGATAAAACGAAAAGGTCTTATAAAGTTAAGTTATAATGTTGCACTGATCAAAAGAGTTCTAGATAGAAATGGGAAGTAACTTACCCGAGTAAAAAGGCGAAGAAAAAGGTGGTAACTGGAAGGCAGTTAAAGGCAGAAGCACCTAAAGTTGCAGAAGTAAAATCAACAGCAACTCCATAAGCGTTTAGTCCAAAAGTTATCCTGTTTCATTCCATAATACAGTATGAATGAAACATCCACAGATACAGAAGTCGAATTGAAACTATAGTTGTCGCAGGGTATAGATGACAATTTCACAATAAGTTATGTTACATTTACAATGTGGTCTATATTTTTTTCGTAGAGATTACTTGGCGTTTACTTATTTGTGCAAATGATCTATTATTTTTACTAATTTATCATAATTATTTTGTTAACACGCTAGTGTATGAGATTGAATATGAAACAAAGAGAAGGTAAACCTTTTTCACTTACCCAAGAAAAGCAAGCATGGAAATCTTGAAGAAGGATACAAAAGAAAGAGGAGGAAATGCCTTGCTGCATTCCCAAGAGGCAAGAATCAGAAAATAAAAATAATTGAATTTAAATATGAACAAAAAATAGAAGGGTACCTTTCACAATACAGTGTGAGAGGGATTAAGAAGACAGTTCCAGCAGCTTGTCTGTAGAAGAGAAGAACGTAGGGGCTCAAGCCATCCGCAAAGGCAGCTTTAGAAAGCAAGTTCATGCCAGCAAACGAGACTTGTATTAAAACCACAGCAAAATACGGTTTTTTTGAGCCCATTGATGATGACTTTGGCTGTGTTATCTCTCACTAAAATAACTGGAAGAGCGAGAGAAAGAACCCTGCAATCATTCACATAATTCTTTTGCAAAGTTGCAGCCTCTGTTGAGCTCAGAAGATGCAAGAGTTAATAGCATGCAAGGGTATATTATCAGAAAGAAGATAATAGAAGAAGCAAAATAGCTTCCAGTTTATATGATGGATGTTATTTTCTCACTAAGCAATGGTTGATGGTTCTGAAGAGAAATTGAAGGAAAGTGAGAGAAGAGAAGAGAAGGAAAAGAAAAAGATGAAACAAAAAGAGAAGACATGAAGAGAGGAAAGCTGTCGGTGAAGAGAGAGAAATGACGAATTAGAAAAGTCAATGGCAAAACGTTGATGGATTTGTTTAAAGGGAAGATGTGGCGTTTTTTCTGAGAATAAAATAAAAAAATAAACGGTGGAAAACAGCAACGCAATCGACAAAAAAAGGTGGGTTTTGATTACAAGCAGAATATTTGACTTGGGGCTCCATCACCGGTGTTGAATTTCAGACAATTGGATCGAGGACTAGGACATGTCCTGATGTCCATTTAAAGATCAAAATATAAAATAAGAAAGACAAGGAAGTGTGGGTTGCAGAATGACAATTCGAGAGAAGAGGGAGAAAACCAAAACGAGAAGATAAGATTGAAAGGATGGATGAAAGATAGAAGAACTTGTATCAGATCAAAAGTGTTTTTATGGACCACCCGAGGAACTTGAATGGTGTTCATCTAATCCAATCATACGCTCAAGTTAATTAAGTGTTTAGGCATTACATAGTTTGAGAGTAGAAAGGTGATATTTGGTAACTCTTGCAATATATCCGAGAAAAATCGGCTTCTTATCGTATTCATCTATTTTTAGACTTTTCTCAGCCACAAAACCACTTATGGTCCACTATAACTTGGCCACTCAGTCATTTTACGATCAAGCCCTCTTCTATGTCATAATGCCATTCCAAAAGGAGCGAGATCCCTAAGGCAACTATCATCTGTTGATCAGCTTTGTCAAATTGTCAAGACTCGCATATTGTCATTGGCATATGCTCACCCGTTGGGTTCCGCCTCTCTTTGAGATGGGTCAACAATAAAAGAAAAATAAAGGGTAAAGTGTAACTTGGCCCCTACAACTAGGTAAAATGGATAATTTACACCGTAAACTCGAATAATAGGCAAGAACAACCTTAATGTATTGATAATGGGCAATATAGCCTCTATCGTCTCATTTTCCGTTAAAATAGCACGTTTTCGTTACATGCCTTATTTTACTTCCAAAAATACCATCATCTCTTTCTCTTTCCTACCCTCGCTCTCTCCCTCGCTCTCTTCCATTTCCGTCATTGTTTTACATAGAAAAAGTTTCACGTTTCTGAAGAGAAATAAGGCCAAAATTTTCACTAACTTTTGTCTATTAGTAGTCCAGACTACTGCGAAGCTATTCAAATGCATGACTACCAAATAAAATAGAGTATTGTTCTCATTTTTATAGAATCCAAATGCAAAAATTGATTTGTTAGATAGCAGAAATAGTCCTTCATGATCAATTATGAATATCTGTGATGTTTGAAATCCTGAATTTCTCATACTAATATGTTGATTACTAGTAATACAAGTTTGAAGCAGAAGAGGGAGAAAGAGATAACAGAGAGAGATTAACTTGAATAACGTCATTTTTCTGCAAACACAACGAGATTTGGATTTTTCAGCAAAACGGAAGCAGGGTCTAAAGAGAGTGGAAAAAAAAAGGGTTACCAGAAGCTACAGAGAAAATGCCCATCATTCTGATTGTTTCTGTAACGAAAAGTCCTGCAATTTTCGTTACAGAGTGCCAAAAATGGAAGCTGATCTCTGATTTTGCCAACCTTCAATCGCTTCACAACCTCTACTTGCAGACAGACGAATTGTTGACCGGTTTCCTGAGATGTCGACCTAAACCCTCTCGGCTTGCATCACTTGGTAATATCGGTCGACATGATAGGCTACGGGCCTGCAAATGGGGTTAGAAATGGCATGCGGAAGACTCAAAATAAAGACAACGATCGGTGCTCTAAGAACACCCCAAAACAGACTCAAATATACTGAAAATAGAGAAGAACAGAGGAGTTGAGACGGAGGACGTGAGGCGCATACCGAGAAGTGGGTATTGCTCAGAACGGTGCGGAAATGATGGAGGAGCGAATTGAAGACCCGAAACCGACCCAGAAACGACTCGTAGTTTTCGGGTGACAGAAATCCGTCGTTGCCAGCGAAGGATTCTCGGCAGAGGGCACTATGGCGTTCGCCCCTTTTCTTCATTGCTTCCATTGCTTGGAAGAGGAAGAGAGGGACTAAGAACACCCCCTAGCAGCCACAAGCTCGGGGTGCAATCGGGAGCTTCATCCAGGCGCTACGCGCCGATGAAGCACCGAGAGAAAACTCTCTCTTTCGCTCGCGGAGAGCGCTCCGAACGGGAAGGAAAATCCTTTGCAATTCCAAAAATATGTAATACTGGCTAAACGATTTACAGGGAGGGAGGGAAGGTTAAATACAAGAGGAGAGAAGAAGAATCGGGAAGAGAGGAGGAAGAACTGAAGGGATAGCTCAGCGTTTCTTCCCGTTAATAGCTGTTGAAGCCTCTGCTGCTTGTGGTCCGGTTCACTGGGCAGCGAGTTTCTAAGGGGCCGGTTCACTTCTTTTCTTCTTGGTCCAGCCTTGACTTGCCTTGGTTCAGCTTTGTTCCTCCTTGGTTCAATCCGGTTCACTTGGTTCAGCCTTTGGTTCTGGTCGGTTCAGCATTCTTTTGGCCTCGGTTCAGCATCCCCTTTGAAGACTCAACTTGGGTTGGGCCTCGGGCCTCGGGGCACATCATCCTCTCCGGGTTATTTGAAGATTTGACCTCAAATCTTCAAGCTTTGCCCATGCTACGTGTGTCACCCTAGCGTACAAACGCTCAAGTGGATCTAACAATTTTGGTCCCCTTTTAACCCAAGGTCCTTACGTGACCCATAAAATAATAATAATGGAAACAAACATAATGGTATACGGTAGAATCCTAATATTCAACACAATGCTTCCAATAAATCCAAAACTTGAATTGTTCATTTCTACACTTTCAAGCAAGCATATAGGATATTAAAGAGAAAAACATATGCAAAGTATGAACATACCCAATTTTCCATGTGAAACCAAGCAATTCAAAATAAACTCAAGAATTAATAATTCATTTCAACCCAATGAGTAAGAACTAAGAATATTTCAAAATTAAAGTAAACTAGGCAAGCTAACCATAAGCTCAACAAATAAAATTTTCAAGCCTAGCATATGATTCTATCCTTAGTCACAATGCAAATATGGATGCCAAATTTGATCAAATAAATAAATCATTAAACAAGTTCCCTAAAATAGGCATCATCAATTTCTTTGAACAAATTTCATCTAACCAATACTTAAATCCAAGAAATCAAAGGGTTAGATGATTCAAACCTTAGCCGATGTTCTTGAATGGACTAGGAAGCCAAGAATTCCTACGACAAATATTCACAACAAGACAACAAACACAAATAACAAAAACAAACACAAACATATCGCACAAGACTAAATCTAAGATAGGTCCTAAGCATTTAAGCAAACAGCACAACAAATCAAACAAGTTAATCAAAGAAAATAAACTTGCAACTAATATCAATGATAAGCTAATGGGTCTAGGCAACCCTCTAGAACTTTTGTGGAAATCGTCACACTATCCCACACCCTTTAAAGGCGACTGCCTCACACGGCGATCTGTCGGGCCCAATGGCCAGCGGTAAACCTCGGACAATACCAACGGCCCACAGAGGAAAGCTCTTGGCCACAAACACAGATCACTCGACGTACAAGTGAATCCTAAGTGACTAACAAGATAGTATATGACATGCTCTTGTTAAAAGGTCGGACATAGCCCTAAACAAACAAAAATCACTCAACTTGATGCAATCAACAAGAGTTTAAACAGAATTATAAAACATGGTGAAATAGAATTTGCCAAGCTCTATTTAACATGCAATTTAGTTCATGCTTTTCATTCTAAATTTAACTTAACATCAAGGACTCAAAGACTTGACACTAAACACAATTAGACATACAAGTTAAAAACACATGCCAAATTAATTTGGAAAAACACCAAACAGAAAATTTCAATAAAAACAACCTAAAATGTACTAAACAGAAAATTTACACAATTCTCATCCAATTAACATGAAATTTTAACAGAGGATAGTTAACATTATGAGTAACATGCTATCAAAATTTCAAGTTCAAATTCATTATGAGCAAGGAATTATGCAAGTCCGTAGGAACAAAAACTAGAAAAACCAAAAAATTTCTAAACCAGAATTTTAATCTAAACATCCTAGAAAAGTCTAAACAAAACAATGCCAATTTAGACAACAAATTAGCACATCAAACTCTCCTAAACATGGAACATGTAAAAAGATTAAACAAAACAAAACGCATACTAAAACACATTTGGAAAACACTAAAACAACACAATAATTTCAGCAAATATAAACTAACATGAGAACTCAATTTTAGCATTCATTTTTAAATCCATTCTCTATGTAAATTAATATTGCCAACACAACCTAAACAACGAAACATGGTTATAAAAAAAGAAACAAATATCTATCAACATTCACCTAAACGAAATCGAAATTATGACTCAAAACACAACATCAGAACATGCTTTTATTCAAGAATAGCATCCCGAAATTAAACAGATATGGGCCATGGTTAGTTCATGCTTGCTTACCAGAAACATGAGGTTAAGATGGTAAAGTCATATCATATAATTTCACAGTAATGATATCCAAATAAACAGCAAATTCAAACACAAACAAAAGAACATGTTTTTTTCAAGAAAACATTCTGAAAATTAAACAGATACGGACCATGGTTAATTCATGCTAGCTAATCAGTAACATGAGGTTAATATGGAAAAATCATATCAGGTAATTATCATAACAATGTAATCCAAAGAAACAAGTTCAGACACAGACAAACATAAGACACAAGCTGCTCTCGGTCAACAGTTCCGAAGAGTCTCCCAACACATCAGAAAATAAACTAAAAGTGGACAGGAAAATACCTTTTAAGCAAAACAATTGTCACTCCAAATTTGCCAATTAAGGAGGCCTCTTGCCTTGGGAGATGGGTACAAAAACTGCACAACAAATGTTACGAAAAACACATACAAACAGAGTCTAAAATATGCAAAAACAACAATCTAAAACTAAACAATAAAGTGGGGTTCAAATACTAGACCTCTTAGTAATTTGAACAACAAACAAACACTAAACATGCTCCTAAAACAGGAAACAATCCACAAAAATAAACCAGCAAAAATAACAACAAAATAGAAGAGAAAACATGCTTAGAAAACAGAAAGAACATCCATAAAAACTAAACAGTAAACATGGATTAAATGATGAGTGACTTTAAGCATTCAGCAAACATGGATTAAAGGTGTATGGTTTGGCAAGTGCACTTCAGAATATGCAAATCAATAATGGGAAAAGTACAACACAACAAAAGTGGAAAGTGTTTTCAAAATAGGTTGTACTTTCATGCCTGGTTTGGCTATTTTTAGGCAAAAACAGCTTAGTGTACTTTATAAACTAAGATAATGGTTCGAATTTTTGAACTAAATGTATGCTTAAGCTGGAAAATTAAGTTCGTAACCTTTAGATGGGGATAGTCCTTGTGATGGTGCAGGAAAAGAAAAACAAAACTCAATAAATGTTCAAGATATTTCAAGCTTCTTGGTTTTGTGCAAAACAGAAAGTTCTTATACTTTAATCACCAAAACAGCAAATCAAGTGCAATAACCATGATGTTAAACTTTTATGCTCAAGCCTTAACATGATAATAAGTGTGCTGGAACAGTATTTAAGCAATGTAATAGCACAAGCATTAACATAATAGCAAGCTAAAACAATGAGCAAGAAAAAGAAACTTCCAAACTTGTAACAATGATAATCGATTTGAGATATAGGTTGCAATTATGTAAACCAACATGAACAGCAAGTTAATCACAAGAATATGAAGCTAAACTTCCATGTTTAAGAGCTGAACATGCTAAATTTTGTGCTGGAACAAGAATGGAACAGCAACCAAACACAACAGAACCAAAAATAGAAAACAACACAGCTTCTTTCAGTGAGAAACAAAATGGACAACAAATTTTGGGAAGTAAGTTGCAGCCATGAAGAAGATGACACTTGATTGTTATGCTTCCATGCTCAGGTATTTAACAACTCAAATAACATGTTGTAAGTGATTTTAAGTCAAGTAAACAGATCATGTCATCAACAAAACAGCAACCACACAGCAAATTATAGAGCAGACTTTTTTGACAAGCAACACACCCTAAATCTAAGTAAAAACTATCACTCAAATCATCACGTATGCTGGTAAATGTGAGGCATTAAAGTTCAGCAATTTATCATGGTGAACGAATACTAAACAGAAGCAAAATAATGCAGAAAAACTGATTCAAATAACTTAGAAAAAGAAACAGAAAACAGCACAATAAAAGCAGAATCATCATGCTATTCAATCAGAAAATAAAACACACAACTAAACAAAAACAAGAAAACAAATGCCTAAACATGCTGACTCTAACATGCTGACATTATCATTTAAAACAGAAACCAGAAGAGAAAAGAGACTTGGAGAACAGAATATGCATGCAACAGAAAAGGAACACTCAGCAGAAACAGATCACAA
Source organism: Begonia masoniana (assembly GCA_022432975.1). Classification (NCBI taxonomy): domain Eukaryota; kingdom Viridiplantae; phylum Streptophyta; class Magnoliopsida; order Cucurbitales; family Begoniaceae; genus Begonia; species Begonia masoniana. Next base: position 18,908,513 of record CM039516.1, on the reverse strand, counting down.
ATCTGAATATTCAAACAACAAACAGATTATGAAACAGGATGAAGGTTAAACATGCTATGTCATTTCAGAACATAATCCATACAAACAGGTTTTAATCTATCTGCTGATAAACAGAAACACAACAACAAAAATTACAGCAACAGCAAAACAGGATGGAAACAATCCTAAACAGAACAAACTAAACAATCTATCCTACGCTATGCTAATACAGAAGCAAGCCGATTGCTTCACTTAACAGAGCACTAACTGTGCTTGGACAGAAAACAGAAACAAAGAAACAAAACAGAACACAAAAATAAAACAGCAGAAACAGGGACTAAAAAAAAAAAAAAAAGAACCCGAATTGCAAACAAGAGCACTAGGCTCTGATACCAAATGATAGGCTACGGGCCTGCAAATGGGGTTAGAAATGGCATGCGGAAGACTCAAAATAAAGACAACGATCGGTGCTCTAAGAACACCCCAAAACAGACTCAAATATACTGAAAATAGAGAAGAACAGAGGAGTTGAGACGGAGGACGTGAGGCGCATACCGAGAAGTGGGTATTGCTCAGAACGGTGCGAAAATGATGGAGGAGCGAATTGAAGACCCGAAACCGACCCAGAAACGACTCGTAGTTTTCGGGTGACAGAAATCCGTCGTTGCCAGCGAAGGATTCTCGGCAGAGGGCACTATGGCGTTCGCCCCTTTTCTTCATTGCTTCCATTGCTTGGAAGAGGAAGAGAGGGACTAAGAACACCCCCTAGCAGCCACAAGCTCGGGGTGCAATCGGGAGCTTCATCCAGGCGCTACGCGCCGATGAAGCACCGAGAGAAAACTCTCTCTTTCGCTCGCGGAGAGCGCTCCGAACGGGAAGGAAAATCCTTTGCAATTCCAAAAATATGTAATACTGGCTAAACGATTTACAGGGCGGGAGGGAAGGTTAAATACAAGAGGAGAGAAGAAGAATCGGGAAGAGAGGAGGAAGAACTGAAGGGATAGCTCAGCGTTTCTTCCCGTTAATAGCCGTTGAAGCCTCTGCTGCTTGTGGTCCGGTTCACTAGGCAGCGAGTTTCTAAGGGGCCGGTTCACTTCTTTTCTTCTTGGTCCAGCTTTGACTTGCCTTGGTTCAGCTTTGTTCCTCCTTGGTTCAATCCGGTTCACTTGGTTCAGCCTTTGGTTCTGGCCGGTTCAGCATTCTTTTGGCCTCGGTTCAGCATCCCCTTTGAAGACTCAACTTGGGTCGGGCCTCGGGCCTCGGGGCACATCACGACACCTAAGGAAACTGGTCGACACCTCAACTGCGTCTGGTCGACCCCCATAGGTGTGGTGGACACCTATTTCATCTTGGGTCGCACCTCTTTACAACTTTGGTCGACACCTAAGGCAATCAGTCAACAATTCGTCTATCTGCAAGTAGAAGTTGCGAAGCGATTGAAGGTTGGAAAAATCGGAGATCAGCTTCCATTTTTGGCACTCTGTAACGAAAATTGCAAGACTTTTAGAGAGAGAAACAATCAGAATGATGAGCATTTTCTCTGTAGCTTATGGTAACCCTTTTTTTCTGCTCTCTGTAGACCTTGTTTCCGTTTTGCTGAAAAATCCAAATCTTGTGGTGTTTGCAGAAAAATGGCATTATTCAAGCTAATCTCTCTCTGCTATCTCTTTCTCTCTCTTCTGCTTCAAACTTGTATTATTAGTAATCAACATATTGGTCAGAGAAATTCAGGATTTCAAACATCACAGATATTCACAATCGATCATGAAGGACTGTTTCTGCTATCTAACAAATTAGCTTTTGCATTTGGATTCTATAAAAATGAGAACAATACTCTATTTTCTCTGGTAGTCATGCATTTGAAGAGCTACACTGTAGTCTGGACTGCTAATAGACAGAAATTAGTGAAAATTTTGGCCTTACTTCTCTTCAGAAACGTGAAGCTTTTTCTCTGTAAAATAATGCCAGAAATGGAATGCTACGTTTGCAAATCAAACTCACGTTTAAAACATCGTTTAAAATAGTTTTCGTAAATTTTACGGCTCGTTTTTGGGTTTTTCGAACCCTCAAATTTATTGGAAAATGGGCCCAAAATACGTTTAAAATACGTCGGAAAATGTCGGGTCAAAACATTGTTGGAGTTGGGAAAAATTCGAAAAAAACGAATTTTGACCTCAAAGGGCCGCTGGGAGCCGCGCGTGCCCAGGCAGTGCCCTGCGCGCGCGCGCTGGGCCCGCCACTGCGCCCTCGCTGCTCGCTCGCTGCGCGCCTGCGCGCGTGCTCCTGCGCGCTGGGCGCACCAGCGCGCCACGACCGCGACCGATCGCGGCCCGATGCCCTATCGAGCGGGCCTCCTCGGGTTTTCTCGACCCAAAACACCCAAAAACTCTAATTTTAACCCTTTTTGACCTTTCCCCACAATTTCTCATATTTCTCCACCCTGAACATCTCTAAAAATCACGAAACTTTAAGCATACCTTCCCGACACTGATAAGCTACGGGCCTGCAATGGGGTTAGAAATGCACATGCGGAAGACAGAAAATAAACAAGAGGATCGGTGCTCTAAGGAACACCCCAAAACAGAACAGAAAATCGATAAACAGAGCAACCAAAATTGAAAATGGCGAGAGGGAGAAAAGAATGATACCGAGCTTTCCATGAAGTGGGTGAGGTTGCAAACTCCTCAGAGTTTGCCGATGGAGTGGAAGGAAGACCCTCAGCTGGCCGAACATCAAAGATCTTTGCTTCGGCAATTTGTTCTTCCATGGAAGAACAGCAGCGCTCGGGCAATGGATTTCGCCACCTTTGCCCTTCCTTCTAGCTCCGACGAGAGGGAGAAGCGACAGAGGCGACTAAGAGCTCCGCCTAGCAATCCAGGGCTCGCGGGGCACTCTGGTGAAGCCATCAGGAGCGAAGCTCCGGCTGAACACCGACGACGATCGTGAACGGAAGAAAACTCTTCTGTGATTTCCAAAAATATGTATTACTAGCTAAAGTTTTACAGAGGTGGAAGAAAGCTTAAATAGAAGAGAGAAATGGTGAAGTCGAAGGAGGAGAAGCTTCTGCAGAGAAGCATTGGCAACGGCTATAAAAATAGCCGTTGGCAGCGAAGCAGAAAGCTGCTCGGGCGGTTCGCTGGGCAGCACCGGTTCAGCTTGGTTCAACCTTTGGTTTGGCTGGTTCAGGCTTTGTTCTCTTGGTTTGGCCTTGGTTTAGCATCCCCTTTTGAAGACTATTACAAACATACATTCAAAGGCTAAAAGTTTGCTAATTTACAAGTCTTAAACAAAATTAAAGTATTTTAAATAAAATAAAACGAAAGCTTGGTTACAAAAGTTGAATTTAAGGAAAACAAATTCCTTCTTCATTCCAAGCTTCGGAAAGCCAATTTACCTACATAATTCCACAAATCCATTAGATAGATAAAATAGATATATACTTACCTTGACTTGTGTTTAAACGGTTCGAACTGTAGGCACATTATGGTGAGTCTTTGGAACCCGGGGCATATCATCCCCTCCCGGTTGTTGAGGATTTGACATCAAATCCAATGATTGACTCATCGGGGGACATTACAACACTTAGGAATAAATTTCTCTACTAAAATATTTAAGCACAATCCACATTAGGCACAAAACATAGTTATCCTAAAGTTGAAAAATCATTTCACCATCCACAATGGTCTCAATAATTGCAAAAATTTGAAATGTTCATGTAAACAATTTAAAAGCATATACATGATAATGACATAAGATTCAAGCAAGCATAATTGAACAATTCCATTTTCTAGCTAAGCTATCAAACAAATAGTGAACCACAAATATGAAAATTACCATTTTAAAAACAACACTTGGTTCACCTAATTTTAAAAAAATAAGAGTTTAAAATCAAGCTTAGCATAAGTTCAACTTAAATCCAAAACTCAAGAAAACAATTCTCCTTTTAACGATAGAGTGAGGATTTATCACTTCAAAAACAAAAGGCAACAACAATTTGATCACAAAATTACTCTTTAGTTCTTTCAACAAATTAAATCAAGCTTAGACAAGGAGAATTAAACATGATATCCAATTATAGCAAGAACATACAAGAAGTTGATCTCAAACATATAGTTCATCCAATCAACCTACTATTCAACTAATTTCAAAAGAAATTCAAGTAAGGTTTCATGGGTACATACCTTGTTGCCAAAAATCCATCCAACTCCTTGGTTCATCCATAGCTAATGCTCAAAATTGGAGTAGAAAGCTAAACAATCCTCAAAAGATAAAACAATATGCATATATTTTGATTTTACATTTACCTTGGCCAACAACAATTAAACTAATTGACCAAGCACTAGACTTTAAAGTGAGACTCTAAATTTTAATTCCTAAACAAAGACAAACAAACAACACAAGCAACTAAGTCACAAGACTCAACCTAAAAGTCCTAAACATTTAATCAAACAGCACAACAAATCAAGCAAGTTAATCAAAGAAAATAGACTTGCAACTAATATCAATGATAAGCTATTGGGTCTAGGCAACCCTCTAGAACTTTTGTGGAAATCGTCACACTATCCCACACCCTTTAAAGGCGACTGCCTCACACGGCGATCTGTCGGGCCCAATGGCCAGCGGTAAACCTCGGACAATACCAACGGCCCACAGAGGAAAGCTCTTGGCCACAAACACAGATCACTCGACGTACAAGTGAATCCTAAGTGACTAACAAGATAATATATGACATGCTCTTGTTAAAAGGTCGGACCTCAAGTTAATACAGTCCTAAACAAAACAAAAGAAAAAAATAGAACATGCTTTTCAAGAATATCATTATGAAAATTAAACAGATACGGGCCATGGTTAATTCATGCTAGCTAATCAGTAACATGAGGTTAATATGGCAAAATTATATCAGATAATTATCGTAGCAATGAAATCCAAATGAACAGCAAATTCAAACAATTACACAACACAAACAAAAATCACAACAATTAGAATATGCTTATCAAGAAAACATTCTAAGAATTTAAACTGATACGGACCATGGTTAATTCATGCTAGCTAATCAGAAACATGAGGTTAATATGGAAAAATCATATCAGATAATTGTCATAGCAATGTACTTCAAAGAACAACAAGTTCAATCACAGACAAACATAAAACACAAGTGCTCTCGGTCAACAGTTCCGAAGAGTCTCCACATAGAAAATAAAACTAAACAGAATTTGCTCTCGGTCAACAGTTCCGAAGAGTCTCCCAACAGACTTAAACTAAAAATGGACAAGAAAGTACCTTAAGCAGAGCAATTAACAGCTCCAAAATTGCCAATTAAGGAAGCCTCTTGCCTTGGGTGAGGGGTACAAAAACTGCACGACAAAGTTACGAAAATCACACACAAACAGAGTCTAAAATACGCAAAAACAATCAAACATCCTAAAATTTCTAAGCAATTATCTCCATCCTAAACAAGATGCTAAACATCAAGGAAAACAGAATCTAAACACAAACTAAACAGTAAGAAACGACTCAAGAAAACAACCAAGACACATGCTGAAAAACAGTAAAGAAAAACAAAGAAAACAACAGAAATTTTCAACTGAAAACAGCAAGAAAAGAGTTTTAAAACTAGAAAAATAATGCTGCAAAATTTATCAATTAAACTCAGCATTTAACCTTGGTGATTGACTCTAAAAGAGCAGCAAAGTTGCTGCTGAAATCTCAGCTAAAACAGGCTGTCTTGCTGCAGAAAACAGCAAACCAGAATACATGAAAATGCAGAAAAGTTTCTTGAAAATCATCAAGGAAAAACAGCTAAAAATCTAAGCAGAACTATCACCAATCAATACATATGCTATCAAATATGTGGCATTAAAGTTCAACATTTAACCATGTTAATGATCCAAATGACCAGTGAACTAAACATGGAAATGATCTGGTTTAATCAGCAGAATCTCTTTTCAATTAATCATGAAACAATTTTGATTTAAGCATTCATAACAGAACAGATTATGCAGCAAACATTTTTGAGAACTACACGGAACAACCAACAAATTTTGCATGCTCTTATAGAACAAACATGATAATTATGCATGCTAACATTATCGGCTAAGCTCTCATAGCAGTAAACTGAAAAGGATAATCAACACATGACAAACAGAAAATAGACAACAAAAATCACAAACTAAGCATGCTAACAATGAGACACGACTAAGCAGAATGGAAGCATGATTTTAAATGGTATAGTGGCAGGTGAAATCAGAAGTGATCACAGACACCTAAAACAGAACAGAGAATTTCAAAACAGAAAGAACAAAAGAGAACAAAAACACATGCTTGACAAAACAGAAAAAGACCAGAACACAAATGCTCTGGGCAGAGACAAAACATGCTAACAGTGAACATACGTGGGTGAAACTTAGATGAACAAAACATTAAACAAAACAATACTACCATAGAGGAGAATAGAAAGCAAATAACAGTGAGCAAAAACACAACAAAACAGGACAACAAAGAAAACTGAACAATAATTTTATTATGTATGTTGGCGGAAATGAAACAAGTTGATCATGCAACCAGGAGACACAAACAAACAGATCAGAAAATAAGAACAGAGACATACGTGTTTAACAAACATTCTGAATTGAAGCAAAACACATGCTATCACAAGCTGGACAACGAGACACTACAGCTCAGAAACAGAAAACATAACAGAGACAAATAACAGAAAACAGAAACAAACAACATGAAACAGGGGACTGAAACAGAACCCAAAATTTGCAAACAAGAGCACGTATCTCTGATACCACTTGATAAGCTACGGGCCTGCAATGGGGTTAGAAATGCACATGCGGAAGACAGAAAATAAACAAGAGGATCGGTGCTCTAAGGAACACCCCAAAACAGAACAGAAAATCGATAAACAGAGCAACCAAAATTGAAAATGGCGAGAGGGAGAGAAGAATGATACCGAGCTTTCCATGAAGTGGGTGAGGTTGCAAACTCCTCAGAGTTTGCCGATGGAGTGGAAGGAAGACCCTCAGCTGGCCGAACATCAAAGATCTTTGCTTCGGCAATTTGTTCTTCCATGGAAGAACAGCAGCGCTCGGGCAATGGATTTCGCCACCTTTGCCCTTCCTTCTAGCTCCGACGAGAGGGAGAAGCGACAGAGGCGACTAAGAGCTCCGCCTAGCAATCCAGGGCTCGCGGGGCACTCTGGTGAAGCCATCAGGAGCGAAGCTCCGGCTGAACACCGACGACGATCGTGAACGGAAGAAAACTCTTCTGTGATTTCCAAAAATATGTATTACTAGCTAAAGTTTTACAGAGGTGGAAGAAAGCTTAAATAGAAGAGAGAAATGGTGAAGTCGAAGGAGGAGAAGCTTCTGCAGAGAAGCATTGGCAACGGCTATAAAAATAGCCATTGGCAGCGAAGCAGAAAGCTGCTCGGGCGGTTCGCTGGGCAGCACCGGTTCAGCTTGGTTCAACCTTTGGTTTGGCTGGTTCAGGCTTTGTTCTCTTGGTTTGGCCTTGGTTTAGCATCCCCTTTTGAAGACTATTACAAACATACATTCAAAGGCTAAAAGTTTGCTAATTTACAAGTCTTAAACAAAATTAAAGTATTTTAAATAAAATAAAACGAAAGCTTGGTTACAAAAGTTGAATTTAAGGAAAACAAATTCCTTCTTCATTCCAAGCTTCGGAAAGCCAATTTACCTACATAATTCCACAAATCCATTAGATAGATAAAATAGATATATACTTACCTTGACTTGTGTTTAAACGGTTCGAATTGTAGGCACATTATGGTGAGTCTTTGGAACCCGGGGCATATCAGACACCCAAACCTTCAAGTCCCGTAAAAATCTCGTAAAACCGACTTAAAACGAATATTAACAAAAATAAATAACGTGACCCGACGTCATTTGTTTTAAAATCAAAACAGACAATATAACGGCTAAATAATTCTAAACCCGAAAACCTGAAAAACAAATACTTAAAACCACGACTCAACCCAGTTTACACCAGAACAATTCCACAACCATTTACACTAAACAACTCTCACGAACCGACCACAAAATCCCACAATCCCAACTACAAACCAAAATCTCACCAAACCGATCACCTAGTCTCACAACCAACCCCACAGCTCTGAAGACTTTGGCCGAGGCGCCCCGACAACTGCCTGCACAGGCATACAACGTACATCAACGACTGCGTCCCAATCCTAGCTTTCCTCGTAGCTCTAACCTGAACTCCTGTTGTCACCTACACCACAAAACACACACACACACACGTAAGCTTAAGCTTAGCAAGTAGGGGATAACAAATACAGTTTAAAACCAAGCACTATGCACAACAACACAATACGGCCAAACAATGCAATACAACACCACAATGCGACTCAACAAGTCAACTCATAGTTGCCTGCACCTCAAAGGTGCCTTACACATTGCCCGGACCGAAGTGCCTTACACATTGCTCGCACCGAAGTGCCTTACACAACGACAAACTCACAACGACAAACACACAACGACACATTGCCCGCACCGAAGTGCCTTACACTTTGCCCGCACCGAAGTGCCTTACACATTGCCCGCACCGAAGTGCCTTACACATTGCCCGCACCGAAGTGCCTTACATAACGACAAACTCACAACGACAAACACACAACGACATATTGCCCGCACCGAAGTGCCTTACACATTGCCCGCACCGAAGTTCCTTACACATTGCCCGCACCGAAGTGCCTTACTCATTGCCCGCACCGAATTGCCTTACACAACGACAAACACACAACGACACATTGCCTGCACCGAAGTGCCTTACACTTCGCCCTCACCGAAGTGCCTTACACATTGCCCTCACCGAAGTGCCTTACTCATTGCCCGCACCGAAGTGCCTTACACAACGACAAACTCACAACGACAAACACACAACGACAAACACACAACGACAAACTCACAACGACAAACACACAACGACAAACACACAACGACAAACACACCACGACAAACATACAACGACAACCCGACAAACACACAACGACAAACATACAACGACAACCCGACAAACACACAACGACAACCATACAACGACAACCCGACAAACACACAACGACAAGCAAAACAATAACTCAGCGTCACAACCCTACATGACAACACAACACCAAGCAAAACAATAACTCAACGTACACGAAGTAAAGCAATAACGAATAAACCCTACCGTCCTGTGGTGTAGGCCCGAAGGCGAAAGGATGACACCCGATACTTACCTGACGTCTAGGTATCTTTTCACTCACTTCGTCCAACCGAATTTCATGCTCGATCACCTTAAAATAATGAAAACTCAACTTAGTAAATCACTAATAAAATTCTAAAGGATCCTAAAACCAAAACTAACAAACACTTCAACCTGAAACTACAACTTAACTCAAAACCCGATTTTTGCTCCAAAATTGACCGTCCAACTTCAAACGGTCATAACTCCCTGATTTTTCAACAGATTTCGACGCGCCACTCCAATTCGGAAACCTCTATGCGTCTACTATCCATTGAACCACTCAAATTAACCCAACAAACACTCTAGCCAACTCAAAATCCAGCAAACAGAATCGGGTATCCAATGTTCCTAAACCGGTATTTGTGAAACACTCTCCCAAACTTGAATCTAACCACTCGAACCACCCAAACTATCGTATCCAAGGCTTTAATCATCAAAAGAGAAAGAAAAACATCCAAGGAACAATAATTTTCGGAATTCATAAACTAGGGTTTTCAAACCCTCACCAAAACCCCTTAAAACTCACTAAAAACACTCACAAACTTCATCCAAAGTTACAAAAACCATAACCCATAAAGTTTTACCTTAAGATGCCTGAAGAGAATTGAAGAAAAGGGAGGAAGGAGATCGGCTATGGAGGAGGAAGAGAGATGGCGTGGAAGATGAAGAGGAGAAATGAAAACTTTACCATTTAAACCAAAATATTTTCTTCTTTTTAATTCTCTCCACCATTTCTATAAAATTGCAATCAAGCCCCCCCTTTTCTCCACATGAATTTCAACGTGCATGCATCTTATAATCCACTTCTACATAACCTTTTTCCCAAGTATTTATTTCAATACAAATTTTCTATTGGTTGATAAAATCTTGACTTTTCAAACATCTCATGTTTGAATTGTCAACCACTTTTCTTCCCCTCACATTTCTTCTAAACCCTTCCTTCCTAACATCTTAACATCCTTAAACCTTCTAACCGTGTACTTCTAGACCTATACGGGCTATATGAAATTCTCGGGTGTTACACTTGTACTTTGTATCTTTCTTCGTTAAGCTGGTCAGAGGCTTTGCTATGACAGAAAATCCCTCGATAAATTTCCTGTAATAACCAGCTAGGCCAATAAAGCTTCGTACTTCACTGGCATTCCTTGGCTGAGGCCAATCTTTCACAGCTTGAATCTTTACTAGATCAACAAAAATCCCTTCAGTAGAAATTACATGACCTAGAAAATTTACCTTATTTAGCCAGAACTCACACTTTGACAGCTTGGCATACAACTGGTGCTGCTTCAAAGTTGTTATTACTATCTTCAGATGCTTCTTATGATCTTCCTCATTCTAAGAGTAGACCAAGATTTTGTCGATAAAGACGATCACAAATTTGTCAAAATACTCCTAGAATACATTGTTCATCAGGTCCATAAACGCTGCCGGGGCATTCATCAAACCAAAAGATAGCTTGAATCTTTACCAGATCAATAGAAATCCCTTCAACAGAAATGACATGACCTAGAAAATTCACCTTATTTAGCCAGAACTCACACTTTGACAGCTAAGCATACAACTGAGGCTGCTTCAAAGTTGATAGTACTATCTTAAGATGCTTCTTATGATCTTCCTCATTCCGAGAATAGACCAAGATATTGTTGATAAAGACGATCACAAATTTGTCAAAATACTCCTGGAATACCCTGTTCATCAGGTCCATAAACACTGCCAGGGCATTCGTCAAACCAAAAGACATTACCAGGAATTCGTAATGCCCATAACGGGTCCTGAAGGCTGTCGTTGGAACATCATCAACTTTGACTTTCAATTGATAATAGATCAAGCGTAGATCGATCTTAAAAAATACTCGAGCTCCCTGAAGTTAATCAAATAAGTCATTGATCCTTAGCAACAGTTAATTATTCTTGATTGTCAACTTGTTCAGCTCCTTGTAATCGATGCACATACGTATAGATCCATTCTTCTTCTTGAAAAATAGGACTGGTGCGCCCCAAGGAGAGAAGCTAGGGCGTATAAAGCCCTTGTCCACCAATTCCTTCAACTGAGCTTTTAACTCTTTCAATTCGATTGGTGCCATACGATACGGGTTCTTCGACATAGACTCAGTGCCAAGATATACATCTATTTCAAACTCTATATAGCGATCTGGTGGTAGTCTCGATAAGTCGTCTAATAAAACTTCTGGGAAGTTCTGAACTATCAGAATATCCTGAAGCTTCACCTCACTTTGCTTTTGCGTATCAACCACGTAGGCTAAGAATCTCATACACCTTGATCTTATCAATTGTTGAGCTTTCATAGAGGATACGATAGGCATCTTGTGTCTCTTCGGTATTGCTTGATAAGAGAACTTTTTTTCATTAGGACGTCAAAAATTTACTAATCCAGATCTGCAGTTAATGGTGGCGTAGTGTCTAAACAGCCAGTCCATTCCCAGAATTACATCGTATCCCTTCATACCGATTATGAAAAGATTAGCATATAATTTGATGGTCCCCCACAGATACAATATCGCCTTGCATTACTTGATTTAGGTGCATATACTCTCCAAACGGTAGCATAACACTATAATATTGGTCTGCTAGCACAAACCATAAATTCCTCCTAATCACAAAATCCCTTTCTACGAATGAGTGTGTGGCCCCGTGTCTAACCATGTATAAGCAGGTATATTACAAATTAGAATTGTACCTGTAATCACAGAATGATGCACGTCATCATTATCCTCGATCAATGCAAAAACTCTAGTAGTTACCCTGTTTGGTCTCCTATCTGGCATTAGGCAATCCTTAACTTGATGGCCCCCTTTGTTAAACCTGAAGCAACGACCTGTAAAAAGTATACACTCGCTAGGATGATTCTTCTTGCACACTAGATATATAGAAAGTTGATGAGATTCCTGCGGTCATTTGCCTTTCCCTTGCTATTAGGCCTTTTAGTGCTCTTATTTTGTTGCTGCTGTGGCTGCCACCCTCTATTTTGTGATTGCTGTGGATATACCTCTCTAAAGAACTCTTTAGATAGTTCTCTTTACTTCTGGAACTTCATTTCCATTGCTTCAATTTGTAGTGCCTTGGCCACTACTTTAGAGTACGGTACGTCATAAACTCCTGCCATTGTAACTCCTCTGAAGATATCCATCTTTAAACCTTGAACGAACTGATGAACTTTGTTTTCTTCAGTGTCCACCAGATCTCTAGCATAGCAGGAGAGTGACTCGAACTTGTGAATAGACTCAGCTACTGATCCATATTGTTGCAACTGAGCAAATTCCACCATTTTACTCATCCTTACGCTGCGGTTGAAATACTTCTCATAGAACATCTTCTTAAACTGATCCCAGGTAATCTCCATTGCCACTGTTGTTGACAGTATGGTGTCCCACCAGCATCTCGTTTCCTTCGCAAGATGGAATACGACACATGTAACTTTCTTATTTTCCTCAACTTCAGCGTAATTGAACATTTTCTCAATTGCTCAAATCCAGTCCTCAGCATAGGTTGGGTCCGTAGACTGTCCATCAAACATAGGCGATCGAAGTCGTCGAAATCTTTCGCCACTTATGTCATGCGAAGGATTGGCATTGATGTTGTTCCCATTTCCTTGGTCATTTCTGAGTAACTGGGATTGTATTTCAACATGAGATGTCAGTCGATCAATAGTGCTATCTTTGCTGTCTATTTCTCGTCTTGGTTCTCTCGGCATATTGAAATTCCTGTACATTTATAACTTAATAAATAACTTAAACTTTAACTTCAACTTAAACACTTACAGTTGTTTGAGCGTTCTCAGGTGGCCGATTGTGTAGTCAGGTAGTCTATAGAAATGATTTTCAAACCCGAGTGCTCTAATACCACTGTTATGACGACCCCAGTGGGCCGTCAGTAGACTTGACATGACTTACATGAACTTTATAGCATTTTTTGCGTAAAATTTTTTGTTTTATTTAAAACTTAAAACCAATTTTTAAGACGTTTAAATCCTTTGAAATACGTGGTGAACGATCGTAAAGTACGTTTGAAAGGTATTGTAAAATATCGAGTTGAAACATGTTTTAAAAAAATATAATTAAAAAACATAGCGAAATTTACAAAGACGAACTGCATAGATGACTTTAAAAATTGAACATATCCAAATAGAATAACAAACTCCAGAACAGTTTCAGAAAATCTCCAAATTCGAAAACTAATTGTACATCCTATTCCAAAAGACTTTAAAACATAAGCATAAACATTAGAACTTCACCCACGGGTCAAAATTTGCTTGATTGCCACAACCAACCCCATGAGCTCATTCCTCCAACTACATCTACTCATTAGCTTGAGGCTCAAAGTCCTCAATAGTTCGGTCAGTACCTATATTACGAAGTTTAACTAATGAGCCTAACACTCAGCAAGATCAAAACAATGACATATAATGCTCATGCTATGCATGATATTTTTTCAAAACATGTATATACTTTACTTTTCATTTAGTTCCAGTGACATGGTAGTTAAAGGGACGTATTAGAGGAGTAGATACCAGAAACATAACATGTGTCCCTTCGGCCCAGGTCAGCCCCATGATTCACGGAGTTTTAACCGCCTCTTGGCCCACCCAGCGGTAAGGATACGCAGAGCTTACAGTGGACGATTTTGTATGCTATTCTCCGTCCCACAACTTAACCGGTACATTTCATAATATAACATTTTCTTATCTTTCTTACATAAAACATGTGCATAAAAACTTTTTCATGATTTCCTTTAAAACGTGATGCATGAACATACAGTGTGCATAAACATAACATACACGTAACATGAAAACATATCCTTAAGCGTTATAACAAATAAAACACGTAACATAATACTTGTATAAAACCTAAAATACCCGTAAGCATATCATGTTAAAGTATAAAAACCTAGTACTTTTGTAACACCCAGAAATTTACTACGACGTACGTAGCCTTAGACTAGGTTACATTATGAGTGTTTAATACTAATTTAGAATTTTCCTAAGTTATGGGAAGGAAATCAAAGTTAGATGAGAAATTTGTGAGAAAACATAAAGTGAATGAGGTGTAAAATATTATTAGTTTGATATAAAGAAGTGAATTAAAGTGGAAGAAGTGGTTTTAGAGGATAAAGCCACGTTGAAGGAGGATAAGAATGAGGGGAGAGTTTGAAAAGTCAAAAAAGGGAGGTTAAAAAGTTATAAGACCATAGAAGTTTGAAAAGTCAATAAAATTTAACCAATAGAAAAGATAGGAAAGTGAATGTGAGTTAAGGGAGGATGCATATACTGTTGGATTGAGGGAGAATTAAAAGGTGAGGTTGTTTTTATAATAAAATAGGAAATTTGTGACAAAATTTAAAAGTGAAAAAGTGTTAGGTTAAATGAGAAATTTTTTCTTCTTTTTCCCTCTTTTCTCACGGTTCCTTTCTTCCTCCAGAGCCAATCCCTTCTCCTCCATTTTCTTCAATTTTGTAAGGAGTTTTGAGGTAAAATTGATTGGGTTTTTAGTTTTATACAATTAGGTGTTAACTTTTTGTGTTTTTAGTGGTGTTTTAGTGAAGTTGATTAGGGTTTGAAAAACCCTAAATAGGGATTCCGAAATTTTGGTTCTCTTGCTGTATTTTCTTCCTATTTTGTTGGTTTAAATCTTAGATATGTTAGTTTAGGTTGGTTTTAGTGTTAGATTATGGAATTGGTGAGTAACTGTGACAAACCAGATTTTTGGGTTAAGTACACTGGTTCTGTTTTTGGGATTTCGGATTGTCCAACGTTTTTGGTTATTAATTTTGATTGCTTCAATGGATTGTAGACGTGTAGAGGTTTACGGAATGGGGTGGCACGTTGAAATCCGTTGAAAAATGAATAAGTTATGGTCGATTGAAGTTGGACGGTGAAAATTGTGAGAATTTCGGATTTTAGAGCTTTGGTTTTAAAGTTGTTTACGTTAGTTGTTACATTGGTTGATTGGACTTAGTTTAGAAGTTCTAGAATGTCGCTAATTTATTTTCCTTAACGTGCTAGGTTAAAGAGTGAGCTTTTAGCCTAGTCGAAGTGGACAATTACGTGCGGAGCAACAGGTAAGTAGTGGAGTGTATGTATTTAGCCTTCGGGCCTACACCATGGAACGGTAGGGATTGTTTGGTTGTTGTTGTGGTTTGTTTTGTGTTGAGCACTGTGTGTCATGCATCATTGTTTTCCAACTATGAAAATATGTGTTTTGAGCATTATTTGTAAACGGTGAGAGTGGAATGTAAAAAGATAAGAAGATACGTAATGCAATGCGATCTTTTAGTGGAGTCGCCTCGTTGTTATAAGATGCATGAAATAAGGCAATTCGAGAGGGTCTCTACAAAAGAAACGCAAAAGAAAATACGTAAGACGGGAACGCTTTGATGTCAGGTGCTACTAAGAAAGCACTAGAATGTTCTGTGAAAGCTTCGATGTTAAGTGCTAGTAAGAAAGCACTAGAAGGTTTAGCGATCGAGTATAACGCTTAGATGTAAAGTGCTAGTGCACTAGAAGGTTATGCAATCGTGTATGGCCGTCCCGTGTATGAACACGATGTGTGCCTTGGATCTAGCTCTGTGGGGTCAATGTGTGACTATCCTGATGGGATAGGTATCCGCTTGATTCACACGTGAAAGTGTAACACCCGGTTCTATCAAACCGATTCCTTTTTTTTTTAATTAATGGCACACTTTATATGATAATAATAAAGGTAGGGCTAATGGATGTCTAGGCAAGGGCATAAAAGTAATTAGAAATTTACAAGTGGATAACGTATTTAAGGGAAGAGGTTTTGGATTTAATGAACCGTAGCCGCCACCATTTTTCCCACTTTTCTCTCTTTTGGTATTCAGCTCGAGCAGCAGAGCCCTCTAGGTGATTCCCTCGCCCGATTTTCCTTCAACCTAGGTACGTTTTCCTCATTTTCTTATGTTTTAGTAATTAGATGACCGAGGGAGTACAATGTAAGGATTTCTAGGATGCTGCGAGTGAGAGTAGGTTCGGGTTGTTGGTGATAAATGGGAATGCACGAGTAGCAGGGTTTCAAACTAGTTTCTTTGTTCTTCTGGTTAATTTTTGGTAAAGTTTAGTAAAGGTTTGATTGATGTTCTGTTATGAACTTAGGTGAGCGAGCTTCTAAAGTAGCTTACAGCCGAGCGATTTCCAAGAGAGCAAGGTAAGTGGAGTATACTTGTGTCTTCAGGCCTACATCACAAAACAGTAGGGTTGTGCATGCTTGAATGTGTTTGTATGTCATGCATCATATTTTGAAAATTATGCGAAAATGAATTTACGTGAAATGACATGGTAAGGAATGAACGGACTGTAACAGTTGTTAAGGGAACTAATCCGCCCCTTAACCAAGAGAGAGGATGTATGACTTTGGGGGAAGTGATCCAAACCCCAATTTCACAAGGGGATCTGAACAGTTGTTAAGGGAACTAATCTGCCCCTTAATCAAGAGAGATGATGTATGACTTTGGGAGAAGTGATCCAACTCCCAATTTCACAGGGGGATCAGATAAAAACGAATACATATGTAACTAAGATGAGAAAGTAAAAACTGCATGATTAGGAATTTATGTTTTAGCATTCCATTTCATTATTGCTTTACTTACTTAGCATTAGGCTAATAGATGAGTTTTGTGATGTAGGTGAAGAGATAACAGGAGGTGTGTTCTCTGAACATGTTGAGGATTAGGCTGTTGATGGAGCAATTCAATGCCACAGATTGGTGACTAAGTGTATTTGTCGTTTTGTAACCGGATGATGTCGAGTTTTTTATCTATCGGAAGATGTGAGCAAGTGTATTTGTCGTTTTGTAACCGGATGATGTCGAGTTTTTTATCTATCGGAAGATGTGAGCAAGTGTATTTGTCGTTTTGTAACCGGATGATGTCGAGTTTTTTATCTATCGGAAGATGTGAGCAAGTGTATTTGTCGTTTTGTAACCGGATGATGTCGAGTTTTTTATCTATCGGAAGATGTGAGCAAGTGTATTTGTCGTTTTGTAACCGGATGATGTCGAGTTTTTTATCTATCGGAAGATGTGAGCAAGTGTATTTGTCGTTTTGTAACCGGATGATGTCGAGTTTTTTATCTATCGGAAGATGTGAGCAAGTGTATTTGTCGTTTTGTAACCGGATGATGTCGAGTTTTTTATCTATCGGAAGATGTGAGCAAGTGTATTTGTCGTTTTGTAACCGGATGATGTCGAGTTTTTTATCTATCGGAAGATGTCGCTTGGTGACTCTGATGAGGTGGATTAACTGATGTCAGTAGATGTGAAGGTTTAGTGAACCATGATTTATTTTAAGTTTTGTTGAGTTTTCTAATAACAGAAGTGGTTTTAATGTTTTTGAATACGTTGGTGAGACTTTGTTGATAGTGATACTCTGTTGGATTTATTAGTGGTGTTTACTTAAGTTTGGAGTA
Organism: Begonia masoniana; assembly: GCA_022432975.1. Lineage (NCBI taxonomy): Eukaryota > Viridiplantae > Streptophyta > Magnoliopsida > Cucurbitales > Begoniaceae > Begonia > Begonia masoniana. The sequence goes on along the minus strand of CM039516.1, from coordinate 18,890,828 downwards.
ATACACGGATTTAAATAGTTTGAACGATTTTTAGTAAAATGCTCAAACTCTTTTGGTAATAGGAGTTTTCTTTGTTAGAGTGAAAATGTTGCTATGCTGTTTTCGTTGAGTATTTTTGATCTATCAGTAGATGAAGTCTATCGGCAGATGTAGGGTTGTTGTTCTATTGTTTATCGGAAGATGTCTTCAGTAAAGTCATCGAATGATGTCTTCAGTAGAAGCCATCGGAAGATATAAGTAGAAAATTTTTCGTTTTGTAACCGGATGATGTCGAGTATTTTATCCATCGGATGATGAAAGTAAAAGTCTTTTGTCGTTTTGTAACCGGATGATGTCGAGTTTTTTATCTATCGGAAGATGTGAGCAAGTGTATTTGTCGTTTTGTGATCGGCAGAGGCTGGATGAACGAATCATCTGGCTGACGTCATCGGTAGATGCAGGTAGCAAAACTTGTCATTTTGCGATCGGCAGATGTTTGAGGAACGAATCATCCAGCTGATGTCATCGGTAGATGCAGGTAGCAAAACTTGTCGTTTTGCGATCGGCAGAGGTTGGATGAACGATTCATCAGGCTGACGTCATCGGTGGAAACCTTCGATTTTGTTTCTGCCCTTTTCGTTGACTTTGTTCAGCGGATGATGTGTTTGACTTTTATGAACTTTAAGTATTTCACGCGTAAGCCTTTATCTCTTCCGGTCGAATTATTTTCTTAATATTTTAACTGATTATTTGTACACTGTTTTATAGTTTTGCTTAACGTTGCTTGCTCAAAGATTTTCCGCTGCAAGTTTTTTGTGTTTTTTTTGCAAACATTCCAAAATTTCCTAGTTATGTTCGGGTCTATGAGTAACGAACTGAGTTTAGAAACTCAGGGCGTTACACTATGGTATCAGAGACATTCAGTTAAACCGTTCAAAAGATTACTCATCAGTGCCAATCGTCGCATGGAAGTACTCCAACAACTATAAGTGTTTATGTTAGACTTAGTTATTAGATGTTCATGAAAGTAGTTAACCCTGTGCAGGAATTTAGTATAATGGCTAGACGACCAGGAAGACCAAGAGTACCGAAAGAGATGCCCAACTTGAGGACTGAAGAAGATCCTAGCATGATTAGGAAGCTGACAGAATTGGTGCGTCAGCAAACAGACCTAGTCTGTCAGTAGTCCGATCAGTTAGGAGTGCTGTTGAACCAAGAGGTACAAGGAAGTGCCAACTCGAGTTCTAGCAATGAACATTCTGGAGATAGATTTAGGAGGCTACGACCACCTACGTTTGATGGACAGTCATCTGATCCGGTTATTTGTTAAGGGTGGCTTAGAAAGATTGAGAGTATGTTTAGGTGTGCCAACATTGGGGAAGGAGACAAGGTCATGTTGGCAATGTTTCATTTGGCTGGTGATGCTCAACTTTGGTGGGAAACAATAGAGACCACCACTGATGTCTTGGCGATGCCTTGTTCACAATTCGAAGACATTTTCTACGAGAAGTATTTCAACAGTACTGTCCAAACTGCAAAGAAGTTGAAATTTCTAAACTTGAAGCAGACAGGGTCTGTGGCCGAGTACAGTAGGCAGTTCGAGTCTCTGTCCAGGTTTGCTGGACATTTTGCTCACAGGGACGAAGATAAGGTGTTCAAATTTGTGCATGGACTGAAGCCAGAAATTTACCGAGGAGTTAAATTTTGTAGTATTAAAGGCTTGTCATTTAGTGAAGTTGTGTCTACTGCTCTGGAAGTGGAAGAAGCTCAAATGAAGTGTGCTAGACCAAAAGAGGTCCCACAAAAGTTTGTCCAGCCACACCAACAAAGGAGAATGAAGAGGCCTAGTGAAGGTCAGAGTAGCCAAGGATCAAGAGGGAAGGTATAGAATGTCAGGAAATTCTCCAAGTGTCCTAAGTGTTTGAAGTACCACCCGGGCGAGTGCAGATTGGGCTTTGGGAAGTGTTTCAACTGTGAGGAGGTTGGACACACGTTCAAAGAGTGCTCGAAGCCTAGAATCACCAGATGCTACAATTGTAGCAAGGTCGGCCATATTAGCAGAGATTGCCCAGCTCCTAAGAGTGGCCTTGCTATGGTTAAACCGAGGATATTCTCCATGATGGAGTCGGGCGATGATGAACAGCCTGCTGTTGTGTCAGGTACTATACTGGTGAACTCTTTACCCACTTTTACATTAATAGATTCTGGTGCAACACATTCATTCATAGCATCTGTATTTGCTGATAAGTTAGATGTAAAGCTTACCCCTACTGAGCATGTGTTTAATGTCACATTGCCCTCGGGTGAACGCATGCACTCTAACCGAGTGATGCTTGATAGTGCTGTGTTAGTAGGAAACATGAACCTACCTGCTAATCTCATTATTATGGATATAATAGGATTTGATGTAATCCTAGGAATGGATTGGCTGTTTAAGCATTATGCCACAATCGACTGTAGGACTGGAGTAGTTAGTTTTCAACCCCCTGGTGGTTTGAAACATACCCTCCAAGCTCAAAAGAAGAGTAAGGAAATGTCTGTTATGACCTCTATAAATTGTGGACCCTCACCATGCAGAGAGTACTTATGCTTCTTGGCCAGTGTTTTAGATACACAACTAGTAGGAAAAGCAACTCCCCAAAATGTCTTAGTTGTCCAAGATTTCCCAGAAGTATTCCTAGATGACCTTCCTGGCTTGCCACCAGATAGAGAAATTGAATTTGTTGTGGATGTTTACCCAGGTGCTGAACCAGTGTCTAAGAATCCCTATAGATTAGCACCTACGAAGCTTAAAGAATTAAAGAAACAGTTGGAGAAATTATTGGATAAGGGGTTCATACACCCTAGCTTTTCACCGTGGGGTGCACCTGTTCTCTGTGTCAAAAAGAAAGATGGATCGATGCGTATGTGCATTGATTATAGGGAATTGAATAAGTTAACTGTCAAGAACAAGTATCCATTACCGAGGATTGATGACCTATTTGACCAACTCTATGGTGCACGAGTTTTCTCTAAGATTGATTTGAGGTCAGGTTATTACCAACTAAAAGTCAAAACCGAAGATATTCCAAAGACTACCTTTCGCACAAGGTATGGACATTATGAGTTTTTGGTTATGTCCTTTGGATTGACAAATGCACCGGCAGCCTTCATGGATCTTATGCATAGAATGTTTTACGAGTATTTAGATAAGTTTGTCATAGTGTTTATCGATGACATTTTAATCTATTCCCGTTCCAAGGATTGTTGGAAGTATTAAAACAGCACCAACTATATGCCAAGTTTTCTAAGTTTGAGTTTTGGTTGGACCAAGTTCACTTTTTAGGACATGTTATCTCTGGAGACGGAATATCTGTGGATCCAGCTAAGGTTCAAGCAGTTAAGGAATGGCCCCAACCGAGGAATGCTACAGATATCAGGAGTTTTCTTGGACTAGCAGGATATTACAGGAAGTTTATTGAAGGATTCTCAAAGATTGCAACACCCCTCACTCGGTTAAATTGGAAAAATATGAAGTATGTGTGGACTGAGGATTGTGAGCATAGTTTTCAGACCTTGAAACAGAAACTGACCAATGCTCCAATTTTGATCCTTCCCGTTGATGATGGTAAATTTAGCATTTACTGTGATGCATCCAAGATTGGACTTGGCTGTGTCTTGATGCAAGAGGGAAAGGTAATAGCGTATGCCTCTAGGCAGTTGAAAACACATGAGAAGAATTACCCTACACATGACTTGGAATTAGCTGTAGTTGTATTCGCACTTAAGATTTGGAGGCACTACCTGTATGGACAAACTTGTGATATATTCTCGGACCATAAAAGTCTGAGATATATCTTCACACAAAAGGAATTAAATATGAGGCAACATCGATGGTTGGAATTTGTAAAGGATTATGATTTTGAGATTAAAATCATCCCGGCAAAGCAAATGTTGTGGCAGATGCCTTGAGTAAAGTGACAACTTCAGCCTCAGCCTTGATTCTTGATGTACCATTAACCTTAAAGTCTGAATTCCAAAGGTTTAATCTATAAGCAATATCAGTGTATCAGCTATACTCTCAGCCATAACCTTAAAGCCTACTATTTTGGAGAAAATAAAGGAAGCTCAGACGAATGATGACGAGTGTAACAAGTACAAGTTAAGACTGAATTCTACGAACAAAACAGATTTTAACTATTCAACTGATGGAATCCTTAAGTTTAGAAATAGATGGTTTGTCCCTGCCGTTAAAGAACTTCGTGAAGAGATTCTTTCTGAAGCACACTCTTCCAGGTTCTCTTTTCACCCTGGGAGTACAAAGATGTACAAGGATCTTAAACAGCATTATTGGTGGCCAAGTATGAAAAGGAGTGTGGCAGAATATGTAGGATCATGTTTGTGTTGTCAGCAGATTAAAGCTGAGCACCAGAGACCCTCAAGAACATTACAACCTTTACCAGTTCTTGAATGGAAATGGGAACAAATAACGATGGACTTTGTTGCGGGGTTGCCTAGAACAACAAAAGGACACGATGCAATTTGGGTGGTAGTTGACCGTCTAACCAAATCAGCTCATTTCCTACCAATAAAGGTGACTTACTCGATGGATCAACTTGCTGAATTATATGTACAAGAAATCGTTAGGTTACATGGAGTTCTATGTACCGTAGTTTCAGACCGAGATTCTCGATTCACATCTAAGTTTTGGAAAAGTTTGCACAAGGCTATGGGAACACAACTCAATTTTAGCACACACCCTCAAACAGATGGACAATCCGAGAGAACTATTCAGACCTTAGAAGATATGCTCCGTGCATGTGTTTTAGATTTTCAAGGATCTTGGAGTAAATATTTTTCATTGGTGGAGTTTTCCTATAATAACAGTTTTCAGGCAACAATAGGAATGACACCTTATGAGGCATTATATGGGTGAAAATGTAGATGACCTTTGTACTGGGATGAAGTTGGTGAAGCACAGTTGCTTGGTTTTGACATTGTGCAACAAACTGTTGAGAAGGTTGCCCTCATCCGCCAGCGGATTTTGACAGCCCAGAGCCGACAGAAGAGCTATGCTGATAAAAGACGTAGAGAATTGGAGTTTGAGGTAGGTGATGAAGTCTTTCTTAAGGTATCACTATTCAAGGGAATTGTGAGATTTGGTAAGAGAGGCAAGTTGAACCCCAGATTTATTGGACCCTTTTCAATCTTAAAAAAGATCGGGAAGGCAGCTTACGAGTTACAGCTACCCACCTCTATGGAAGGAATCCATAATGTGTTCCATGTGTCTATGTTAAGGAAGTGTGTACGAGATCCATCACAGATTGTGGAACAGCAGAGTACTGAAGTTCATCCTACCCTTGCATATGAGGAGAAACCAGTAAGGATCCTAGACTATGCTGTGAAGGTGTTGTGCAGCAAAGAAGTTCCTCTGGTGAAAGTCTTATGGCACAACCAAAACATAGAGGAGACAACTTGGGAGCGCCAGCAAGACATGATGGACCAACATCAAGAATTATTTAGGTACTGAATTTTGAGGACAAAATTCTTTTAAGGAGGGTAGATTGTAAAACCCGGTTCAATCAAACCGATTCTTTTTTTTTTTTTCAATTAATGGCACACTTTATATAATAATAATAAAGGTAGGGCTAATGGATGTCTAGGCAAGGGCATAAAAGTAATTAGAAATTTACAAGTGGATAACGTATTTAAGGGAAGAGGTTTTGGATTTAATGAACCGTAGCCGCCACCATTTTTCCCACTTTTCTCTCTTTTGGTATTCAGCTCGAGCAGCAGAGCCCTCTAAGCGATTCCCTTGCCCGATTTTCCTTCAACCTAGGTACGTTTTCCTCATTTTCTTATGTTTTAGTAGTTAGATGACCGAGGGAGTGCAATGTGAGGATTTCTAGGATGCTGCGAGTGAGAGTAGGTTCGGGTTGTTGGTGATAAATGGGAATACACGAGTAGCAAGGTTTCAAACTAGTTTCCTTGTTCTTCTGGTTAATTTTTGGTAAAGTTTAGTGAAGGTTTGATTGATGTTCTGTTATGAACTTAGGTGAGTGAGCTTCTAAAGTAGCTTACAGCCGAGCGATTTCTAGGAGAGCCAGGTAAGTAGAGTATGCTTGTGCCTTCGGGCCTACCTCACAAAACAGTAGGGTTGTGCATGTTTGAATGTGTTTGTATGTCATGCATCATATTTTGAAAATTATGCGAAAATGAATTTACATGAAATGACATGGTAAGGAATGAACAGACTGTAACAGTTGTTAAGGGAACTAATCTGCCCCTTAACCAAGAGAGAGGATGTATGACTTTGGGGAAAGTGATCCAAACCCTAATTTCACAGGGGGATCTGAACAGTTGTTAAGGGAACTAATCCGCCCCTTAATCAAGAGAGAGGATGTATGGCTTTGGGAGAAGTGATCCAACTCCCAATTTCACAGGGGGATCAGATCAGAACGAATACATATGCAACTGAGATGAGAAAGTAAAAACTGCATGATTAGGAATTTATGTTTCAGCATTCCATTTCATTATTGCTTTACTTACTTAGCATTAGGCTAATAGATGAGTTTTGTGATGTAGGTGAAGAGATAACAGGAGGTGTGTTCTCTGAACTTGTTGAGGATTAGGCTGTTGAGGGAGCACTTCAATGCCACGGATTGGTGACTCTGATGAGGCGGATTAACTGATGTCAGTAGATGTGAAGGTTTAGTGAACAATGATTTATTTTAAGTTTTGTTGAGTTTTCTAATAACAGAAGTAGTTTTAATGTTTTTGAATACGTTGGTGAGATTTTACTGATAATGATACTCTGTTTGATTTATTAGTGGTGTTTACTTAAGTTTGGAGTAATTCACGGATTTAAATAGTTTGATTTTTAGTAAAATGCTCAAACTCTTTTGGTAGTCGGAGTTTTCTTTGTTAGAGTGAAAATGTTGCTATGCTGTTTTCGTTGAGTATTTTTGATCTATCAGTAGATGAAGTCTATCGGCAGATGTAGGGTTGTTGTTCTGTTGTCTATCGGAAGATGTTTTCAGTGAAGCCATCGGATGATGTCTTCAGTAGAAGCCATCGGAAGATATAAGTAGAAAATTTGTCGTTTTGTAACCGGATGATGTCGAGTATTTTATCCATCGGATGATGAAGGTAAAAGTCTTTTGTCGTTTTGTAACCGGATGATGTTGAGTTTTTTATCTATCGGAAGATGTGAGCAAGTGTATTTGTCGTTTTGTGATCGTCAGAGGCTGGATGAACGAATCATCCGGCTGACGTCATCGGTAGATGCAGGTAGCAAAACTTGTCATTTTGCGATCGGCAGATGTTTGATGAACGAATCATCCAGCTGATGTCATCGGTAGATGCGGGTAGCAAAACTTGTCGTTTTGCGATCGGCAGAGGTTGGATGAACGATTCATCAGGCTGACGTCATCGGTGGAAACCTTCGGTTTTGTTTCTGCCCTTTTCGTTGACTTTGTTCAGCGGATGATGTGTTTGACTTTTATGAACTTTAAGTATTTCACGCGTAAGCCTTTATCTCTTCCGGCCGAATTGTTTTCTTAATATTTTAACTGATTATTTGAACACTGTTTTATAGTTTTGCTTAACGTGGCTTGCTCAAAGATTTTCCGCTGCAAGTTTTTGGTATTTTTTTTGCAAACATTCCAAAATTTCCTAGTTATGTTCGGGTCTATGAGTAACGAACTGAGTTTAGAAACTCGGGGCGTTACAGAAAGTGAAAGAGTAATGAAAAGAAAAATGAAACGAACACAACTGAGGGTTAGAAACCGCATGTGTTAGGGTTGTGTGTGAGTGTTGTTGGCACATTGTGCATGCTTTTGAATTGCATTGTTCTCTACTTGCTAAGCATTAGACTTATGTTTTGTGTTCTGTGGTGTAGGTGACGACATCATTACAGGTGAGAGCTATGAGGAAAGCTAGGATTGGGACACAGTCGATGATGTACGTGGTATGCCGGTGCAGGCAATTGTCGGGGCGTCTCGACCATGATCTTCAGAAAGATGTGGGTGGAACGGTATTTTTGGATCGTGTATAGTTTATACTTATTTTGGAGGTTTGTAAGAGTTTGTCGTTTCGATGGATTTGTTTTTATAAAAGATAGTGTTTTATAACGTTGTAAGAATGTTTTGGAACTGCTTTGAATATAGTTGTGAGTTGTTATGTAATCCTTTTTGAATGTGTTATATTAAGTGTTGGATTTTTAGGTTTTGGTTTTAGAAAGTTATAGTCGTTATGCTGCTCATTTTTCTAGTATAACAAACAACGTTGGGTTTATTTGGTTCCACGGTTTCATTGATATTTTGTGGTCGGTTTTCCAAGATTTTTACGTGTCAACGAGTCGGGAATAGTGGGGTAAATTTTTGGGTGATTTGAAAGTATTTGGTTTGAAGAAAAAATGAAGAAAAGTGAAAAGGGGCGTGGGTGGTCGAGCAGTGGGCGCGCAGGCAGGGGAAGATGGCGCGCGCGATGCGCGCTGCGTGGGCACGCGCAGCGCCCAACGCCAACATCACTGATCGATTGGCACTGGTTACTGTGCTTAAGGGCGCGACCTGAGAGGTGGCGCGGGCGGCTCGTTGCTGCGCGTGCTGTGCATGCAGCAGACGCGCGCGCACGACGCCCAACCAAGCCAACTTGGAATTTTTTTTAAATTTTTGATTTTTAAATATGTTTTAACCCGACCTTTTTCGACACGTTTTGCAAAGATTTTTGCACGTTTTCCAACCATTTTTGAGGGTTCGAAAAACTCAAAAATTGAGTCAAAATTTTATTAAAAATTATTTTAAATTACGTTTTAAACGTCGGACGTGTGAGCCATGTAGCGCACCGAGCCAGGGTGGGTTTGGGGGCATTACAACTTTGGTGATGTAGGCCTTAAGGGCCAAGCACATACAGTATAATCTTATCTTTGGTCCTTCAGAATTTAAGCAACCTTGATGTTTTCCTTAGAGTTTAGAACCTAAACATGTATATAAACTCATTAATACATCACAATTTCAATAACTAATTCTATAAGTTCAACAATTCCAGTTTATTCCAAAACTTTACTCAAAACATTAAAGCATCCATATAAATGAAATTCAAACACCATCGACTAACCAATTCAACTTCAACCAATTTGATTTACGAAAAATTCAATAAACACCAATCAAAACTCGGATTTCACAACCGATTTTTTGTTCAATTTCAAACGGTCGTAACTCTCTCAATTTGTATCCGTTTTTGACGATTCAACATGTTTTGGAAACCTTATAATGTCTAGATTATGCTGGTGTAATCTATTTTTCAAAACCAAAGCATTATCAATGGCAGAAAAATCAAAATCTAACTGCCCACTGAAATTTTCCAGTTTTTGTACAAAAACTTCTAAAATTCATAAGTTATTCAATTCTTATCCGATTCCAATGATTCAACAGCCAAATTAAACCTTAAGATGTCCAGTTTAACATGGTGAAATCCATTTATCAAAAAACAAACACCATAAATGGCTTAAAATCTAACAATGATCATACATAAACGAACAACCAATTCTTTTCAACCAAAACCCTTAAAATGATCCTACAACATGATCTAGCATCAACCAAGAAGAGGAGTTTGAGAAAATTTTAGAATTTCAGTGTTAAAGAAACCATGTGCCAAAATTCAAAAACTCACAATATCGATCTTGTATCACCTAAAAATGATAACCCAACCATTTTTACATTAAAAACTTCAAGGATGGAAGCTTGAAAATGAAGAAGAGTGATCGGCTATGGAGGAGAAAGAGGGAGGTTTACGTGAAGAGAGAGAGAAGTTAGGTTAAAAATGATAAAGTGTGGGTTTTACTTTTCAACTATATAATCAACTTTTAACTTAACCTTATTCTACATGCAGTTTTCAAATAATACATGTAGCTCTTCTTTGAACCACAATTTCCTCTCCCTTAGCGATTTCATGCCACATCAAATCTCCACTTAAAATCTTGTACATTTTAACTCCCCCTTTGATCGTTCTACTCCTTTAACTCGTAAACTTTAGCATCTAAATTCCACGAAAAGATACAACGTATTTATAACAAGTTTCTTTTGTACAAAGAAATTTATGGACAATTACATAATAGAGAAAATTCGGGTGTTATAAAATCAGATTTTCGTCCCGTGGACGTAGACACATTGCCGAACCAAGTTAAATTCGATGTCTCGTTATTTTCTGTTTTATTTTGTGACATATTATAAATTGGTATAATAATATATTTTAATCACACAATAAGTGAAAAATAATTTTATCCGTTGTGTAATCAAATTTTATAGACTGTTTTTCCCAACATCGCCCTACCACTTCAATTATCCAATAAAATTAAATTTGGATTCTATATCATATGGAAGATCGAGTTAATGGGATAGCCCAAAGAAAGCCATCACACAATCTATGTCACACCCTAAAGGGGATCCGAGATAGAATGGAGAACGATCAGGCCTGAAACAGATTAAAGCGAAAGACCTATATTTAAATTACAGGTCATGTCTCGAAGCAACTAAGTTAAAACAAGATCCAATAGTAATATCAGATAGTGTCAATAACTATAAAAAAATAAAATAAATAAAAGAATTCAATATTCTAAGTTCTAACCTTACTAGAAATGAAATAAAATCCTCTCAAAGGAAATAAACTTCTAAAAGAAAATTTATATCGAAAATATTTATGTGTCAGCAACTCGAGATCACCTTGACTTAAACCTAAAAGAAGAGAATTTTTTGGGGTGAGTCGACTAAACTCAATAGGGGTAAAACTTTGTATTCAATTTTTAATTAAAAACAATGTATGAGCATGCTATGTCTAAATTTTTTTTTTTTTATAGAAATGATTAGAAAAATATAGAGAATGACACGTGTTAAAACAACCCACTATAATATTGTACAAAACTAAAATAAACTATTGTTGTACACTATAAATACTTAAGTGAAAATACGGTCATTCATGGACTCTGGATACACCATGCTATAGACATACCTAAAATAAATAAATAATGGCGTTACTACGACGATCACAATATTCAAAATGACTGTGATTAAGGTTAAGATTTTACGGTTAGGGACACAACCTTCAACTATCTCATTACTCTAGTTAACAAAAAAAATATATTATTTGATATTTAAATGAATGCATGGTCAATTAAAATATGTTTGCTGAAAATACACTTATAATATGAAAATCGACGAGCCATAAAATGGACATGTCTATTTATATGAGAGCACATCTCGAAATAAAATTTCACAAAACTATACAATATCATACATAAAATTAAATCTCCACCTCAAAACGACCCTACCAATAACAAAAGGCCAAGCAAAAATACAATGAAGCCCAAAAGCAAACAAATCCAAATAATTTCTTAAGTCTTTGCCCTATTCTTAAAATTAACACAAACCTAGAACTAGAATTCTGTACTTTAAAAATTTAAATTTTAGGTCTACAAATGACTCAAGAATGTTTGATTTGAAAGTTCCAATCAGGTCTAAAACTGCCTCTGGAGCGAAAAAAAAATGATATGGTAAAAATCAAAATTTGACCTCGAAAACAGGGCTTGAGAAGCACTTGCTACCAAGACTACGACATGCCCCGGCTCGGTGCATTACTTTGCTAAACTATCACGCGTTTAAAACAACGTTTAAACTAATTTTTGACAAATTTTTGACTCGATTTTTCAGGTATCTCGAACCCTAAAAAATGTTGGAAAACGTGATCAAAATACGTTTAAAATATGTCGGAAAATATCGAGTTAAAACATAGTAGAAATAGGAAATTAAAAAAAAAAATTTAAAACTTGGTGCTACGAGCGCCCGATCGATCGGGCCTCCTTGGCCAAAAACGCCCACATTTCATCTTTTTTGCAAATTTCCTCAATTTTCTTCGAGCCAAACACCTCCAAATTACCTGAAAATTTAACCACACTTTCTCGATACTCCCGACTCCGTGCCTCGTAAAAATCTTGAAAAACCGACTTAAAACAATTAATAAGAAAAATAGAGAAAATAACGCTTATAATTTGCAAAACCCAAAAACCTGTAAATATATATATAAAACATCTAACCCAAGTCCACAATTGTGCCAAAACCATAAATATTTACACCAAATCAAATTTAACAAAAACAACCACAAAATATCAAACCCCAAACACAAACCACACATCCCGAGAACCAGGTCGAAGTGCCCCGACAATTGCCTGCACCGGCGTGCCCCGTGGCCCCCGACTACTGCTAGTCTTGATCCTTGCACTCAACCTCACCTGTATATACTTCGTCACCTGCACCATAGAACACAAAACGTAAGCCTAATGCTTAGCAAGTAGGGAATAACAAATGCGACAACACAATGCAATTAAACCTAACACATACAGTTTCTAACACTCAGTTGTGCTTATTTGCTGTTCGTTGCTTTAATCATTTCATAAGCCGTGTGATTTGAGTAGGCACACATCCTATAACCGTCTAGGACGGCCACACTCAGAACCACCAGATCAAGACCAGACAGCACTCATCTCATAACCGTCTAGGATGGCCATACATGATCTCCCTCGTCGTTTGTAGAATCCTATAACCGTCTAGGAATTCATACTCACGACATTTACGTGTTTTAGCAAGTCATCCTTCATAGAGGTCCCCTCGGGGTGCTACACTCCAGCACGTAATCTAGATTTCGTATTTTAGTCGGTCATCTTTCATAGAGGTCCCTCCGGGGTGCTACACTCCAGCACGTAATCCCGACAAGGCACACTAATCAAGATGCATTTTAGCCGGTCATCTTTCATAGAGGTCCCTCTGGGGTGCTACACTCCAGCATGTAATCCCGACAAGGCACACTAATCAAGATGCATTTTTCAATTTACTTTATCTGATTACATTTCACACTCACCATCACACTATGCAAGAAACTCGTATAAAACCATGATGCATGTCAATGAATATATGTAACACCCTCGAACCCGCCCCGGTTCGGTGCGCTACTTTGCTAACCCAAATCGTGTTTAAAACGATGTTTAAAATAATTTTGATAAAATTTTGACTCGGTTTTTGGGTTTTTTGAACCCTCAAAAAATGTTGGAAAACGTGCCTAAAATATGTTTAAAATACGTTAGAAAATGTCGGGTCAAAACATAGTAGAAATAGAAAATTTAAAAAAAAAAATTTCTAAAATGGTGCTAGGCGCTGCGCGCGCAGAGCGCTGAACGTTTGGCACCCGGGTGCCAGCGCACCTACATGCCCAATTTTGACGTTTTTCCCCCTTTTCTCACTTTTCTTCATTTTTCTTCGAGCCAAACACCTCCAAAAATTCTAAAATTTTTACGACACAATCTTGACACCCTTAACTCCGTGTCCTATAAAAATCTTGAAAAATTGACTTAAAACGGGTAATAAAAAAATAGAGAAACTAAACCCGACGTCGTTTGTTTTAAAACCAAAACAAGTGGCATAACGCCTAAAATTTCCAAAAAACCAAAACCTGTAAATTTAACTATTGTAAAGACTATTCAAACCATTTCCAAAACAATTTACGAACCATATTCATAACATCCCAAAACAGCTAGGAAAATATTTACAAGACAAAATACAAAAACTCTCCCACAACCCTCGGAAGACGATGGCCAAGACACCCCGAAAATAGCCTACACCGGCGTGCCTCGTACCCCTCAACTGCAGCCTAATCCTGTGCTCCCTCATCGACCTCACCTGGGTAAATCTCGTCACCTACACCATAGAACACAAAACGTAAGCCTAATGCTTAGTAAGTAGGGAATAACGAATGCTAGAAAAACACAATGTAACCAATCCTATCACATGTTGTTTCTAACACTAAGTTGTTCTCATTGGCCATTCGTTGCTTTAATCATTTCATAAGCCGTGTGGATCGGGTAGCTCACATCCTATAATCGTACAGGGCGGCCATTCCCAGAACCACCATTACGTATTTTAGCCGGTCATTTCATAAGCCGTGTGGATCGGGTAAACTCACATCCTATAATCGTACAGGACGGCCATTCCCAGAACCACCATTTCGTATTTTAGCCGGTCATCTCTCATATAGATCCCCTCGGGGTGCTACATACCAGCACTTGTTCCCGACATATCATTTTAATCAAGAATAATTTTTGCCATTCACTTTATCTGATTACGGTTCACGCTCACAATGCCAAACAATGCAAACACTCATATCTAGCGTAATGTAACTCATGATGCATGTTTTAAATATATGCAACACAGCACGAAACAAAACAACACAACGCAACACGAAACAAAACAACCAAACAAATAATTCCCTACTGTTCCATGGTGTAGGCCCGAAGGCAAAACACAAGTAGTCCACTACTTACCTGACTGCTCGGCTTTCAATTGCTTACTTCGTTAAATAACTTTGCTAGCTCGATGACCTAAATAAAGAAAACGTAACTTAGTAGGCCATTACTGTAACGGCCTGGACCCCGCTCCCGCAGGTGGCAGCAGCCCATCGATGGGACCTGCACAACTTGGCTCTGCGGGAACAGGGTCCAGGCCGTTACAAAAAATGGTATCAGAGCAAAGTGGTTGAGTCGTTCAAAAGATTATCCGACAATGCCGGCCACCGTGCAACGTGGTTCACCGACTGTAAGTATTTCTTTACCTTTAGTTAGTTAGCTGAGATTAAATTGTTTAGCCTTGTTCAGGATTAGAATGAAAATATCAAGTACCGGGACAATCTCGGTGGATCCCATGAGCCAACTTATAGACGTAGTGAACTGATAGTTCGAATAGCTAGGAATTTATTGGAAAGGCGAAATGGACAAGGTAAAATCCGTAGGATAGATAGAAGTAGAATTGAGCATAGAGAGATTAGGGAATCTTAGGTTGGGAATGTAAGTTTGATACCCTAGGAATGTGAGAAAAGATACCCTAGGAATGTGAGAAAAGGAGGGATGGTCGACCCGAGTTAAGTGTAAACGTTAGCCTGAGTAGAAGTGATAGTCGTTAGGAAAGGTGTGAGTTGTGTCCTAGTAGTAAATGGGTGAGGACATGGTGGGTTGAATGCAAGGTGAGATAGACCTTAGAATAAGAAAGCTAGGCAACTTAGGATGATTGTAATAGTAACTTAGGGTGATTGTAATGATGATACATATAGGATTTGTTTCCCTTAGAGAGTTACATCTTATGTGAGATAAGATTGGAATAGATAGACTTGGGACCTAGTTAGGATGTGTGTAGATATAAAAGTTGTATATTTTAGAATTATGTAGAGTTAGAAAAATTTAAATGTAGATTGTATTCGAGTGTCTAGCTTAAGTAGGAGATTTTGAGAATTTGAGACAATAATCGGTATTCGGTGGGGGATTCTAATGGAGGGGAGCTGCCTAAGTTAGAGGAAGTTGTAAGTTTGATTGATTATCAAATTAAGTTAGGTTAACAATGGTAGGGACTATTGAGTGTTAAGAGGTATAGTTAGAATGACCCAAACTAGAGTCATAGAGAGTTGACAATTCCTGATGAATGCTCAAGAGTAGAATTACAGAGAGTAAGAGTCGAGTCGTGAATGTGGCCATGAGGAATAGTTATGGAGTGAATGATGAGCCATAGAAAGGTAACGTTAGAATAGGATATATTAGTAGAGATCGTGTAGGGGTATCGTATTACTCATTTTGGGGATGAAAAATTAGAGATTTACTTAGAGTTGAGAAACCAATAAATATTGAGGTATTAAAGGATCAAAGAAGATGCAAGGTGATATTCAAGTTAGGAAAAATGGTTGGACCTTAGGGATTAGAAGTCGTATACTATAGAACGAGGAAGGTTAGAATTTGAGGTCTGAACCTTAAGTAAGTAGTAGTGTAAGATTTGAGGAATTAGAGAATTTTGAATAAGAGGAATGAGAAATTGCACGAAAAGTGTTAAGTTAGAAAGTTCAAGGTTCGACTCGTATGTAACGAAGTTGAAACTGCTGATGTCGTAAATAGATTAGGCTAGAGTTGAGAAGCTTAAGAGTTGGCGAGCTTAAGAGTGAGATGTGAATGAGAACTCGAGTATTAGTAGAGGTTAGGAGATGTAAGCTAGAAGAACGATTAGATTATATTCTAGATTTTGAACGGACATAGGAAAGAAAGAAGTGATGAGATTAGTTAACTATGAGAGAGAGTTAGGATATTGAGAATTAAATTGTAAAAGTTTGAAAGTATAGGTGAGGATTTAGTAAGACTAAGTTATGCGTTTGAACTATGTTATTGGGGGAAGAGTGGTTGAAGAGTGAGAAGTGAGGTAAGTGAGGAGATTAGTAAATTCTAAGGGAGTATTATTATTATTATTATTATTATTATTATTATTATTATTATTATTATTATTATTATTATTATTATTATTATTATTATTATTATTATTATTATTATTATTATTATTATTATTATTATTATTATTATTATTATTATTATTATTATTATTATTATTATTATTATTATTATTATTATTATTATTATTATTATTATTATTATTATTATTATTATTATTATTATTATTATTATTATTATTATTATTATTATTATTATTATTATTATTATTATTATTATTATTATTATTATTATTATTATTATTATTATTATTATTATTATTATTATTATTATTATTATTATTATTATTATTATTATTATTATTATTATTATTATTATTATTATTATTATTATTATTATTATTATTATTATTATTATTATTATTATTATTATTATTATTATTATTATTATTATTATTATTATTATTATTATTATTATTATTATTATTATTATTATTATTATTATTATTATTATTATTATTATTATTATTATTATTATTATTATTATTATTATTATTATTATTATTATTATTATTATTATTATTATTATTATTATTATTATTATTATTATTATTATTATTATTATTATTATTATTATTATTATTATTATTATTATTATTATTATTATTATTATTATTATTATTATTATTATTATTATTATTATTATTATTATTATTATTATTATTATTATTATTATTATTATTATTATTATTATTATTATTATTATTATTATTATTATTATTATTATTATTATTATTATTATTATTATTATTATTATTATTATTATTATTATTATTATTATTATTATTATTATTATTATTATTATTATTATTATTATTATTATTATTATTATTATTATTATTATTATTATTATTATTATTATTATTATTATTATTATTATTATTATTATTATTATTATTATTATTATTATTATTATTATTATTATTATTATTATTATTATTATTATTATTATTATTATTATTATTATTATTATTATTATTATTATTATTATTATTATTATTATTATTATTATTATTATTATTATTATTATTATTATTATTATTATTATTATTATTATTATTATTATTATTATTATTATTATTATTATTATTATTATTATTATTATTATTATTATTATTATTATTATTATTATTATTATTATTATTATTATTATTATTATTATTATTATTATTATTATTATTATTATTATTATTATTATTATTATTATTATTATTATTATTATTATTATTATTATTATTATTATTATTATTATTATTATTATTATTATTATTATTATTATTATTATTATTATTATTATTATTATTATTATTATTATTATTATTATTATTATTATTATTATTATTATTATTATTATTATTATTATTATTATTATTATTATTATTATTATTATTATTATTATTATTATTATTATTATTATTATTATTATTATTATTATTATTATTATTATCACGAAGATTTTACGAAGGCACTTAGAGTATGGTTAATTCGGGAGAATTATGGAAGTTTTAATTTGAAATTTTGGGGTCGAAATGAAGTGCGTAAACATCCTTTAGGGTGTCGAGTGTAAAGTCGGGAAAGAGTTAGTTTAGACTTAAGGCTTTGAGAGTGTTTGGTGATGACTGACTGAAGTAATAGTTGGAGTTGGATAAATTGAGTTTAGTGATCATAAGTTTGAGAATTTATAATATACCTTGAAAGAATAGTTGTAGTGAGAGCTTGAAATACATGGATAGTGTTAGGGTGATTAATGAAATATCGTGATTTCTCGAGGTAAGTTAGTATAAAAAAATGGGAGTGATGAATTAGAAAGGAGGTGAGAGAGTAGAAGAGAAATTGAAATTGAGGACTTAGGGTAAGAAGTTTATTAGTAGGTTTTAGTGTTACGCTGTAGAAGAGAAATTGAAATTGAGACCTTAGGGTAAGAAGTTTATTAGTAGGTTTTAGTGTTACGCTATTGAGATAGTTTTGGAGATCTGAGATAGTTATGTAAGTATTCGACAGACACTGGATTAGAAAAGTAAGTGACTAGGTGAACTTAGTTAGGAAGATTTAGGGCTGTGGATTACGATAGGTATTTCAGCCAAACGATGTTAACTAATAGGATTAATGTAACACCCGAGTTTTTAGGATTTCCGCTCCAAGGCCATTTTGGTAAATAAGTAAATTAGGTCCGTTTTGCGAGGGGATAGTTTTATTAGGACCCTAGAAATTTACGGGAATTTGTAGAAGAATAAGTAAAATTTTAGAAACCCAAATCGAAAAGAGTAATGCTAGAGTTCCCGTTTTACCCTTTTAGTATGTCAATTCGTAAAAATAGCAAAATAAGTCCGTTTTGGAAACGGTGAGTTTTGTTAGAACTCTAAGATTAAATTGGAATATTTGGAGAAATAAGGAAATTGCAAAGAGATCGAATTGATAGACTAATTAAAGAAGTAGTTGTAGTTTATTATAATTATAATTATTATTATTATTATTATTATTATTATTATTATAATTATAATAAAAACAAAACAAACAACAGAAACGATTTCTGTTGTTTGTTCGAGCTCGAGCCCGAGCTCTGCGAGCGAACAGGGGAGACGACGACGGCGACTCCCCTTCCATGAACGCCGACGTCCAGCCTCGACGTTTTCCGGCCAGACAACGTCGGTGGCTCCTGGGCTACCGTTTCCGGCCACCTCCGCGCGAAACCCGACCGGTATGGCCCTTTTTCCTCCTCTGTTTTGGTTCGGTTGGTGGCTGTGTGTGGTGAGCTCGATTGAGCTCCGATCACCGGCCAAAATAGGCTGCTTCCGGTGTGGGTTTGTCAACCCTAGGGCCGGCTATTGTCGATTGGTTGTGGAGCGCTCAATTTGAGCGAATTTCAGTGAAGGCCGAATTAGGGCTTAGGGTTTTCTTAATTGGAAACTTCGATTTTAGGTTAGTTTATGTTAATTGGATGTTAGGAGGATAGATTGGTGAAGAAATTGATGGAATTTGATGAAAAATCGGAAAGAGGAAAATTTCCGAGAATGGGCAGTTCGGGTTTCTGCTAAATTGACCTAGTTCCGGTCGTTAGTTTTGAAATTCCTTTTGGCAGATTAAAATAGGTTATTAGAGGAGTACGTGGCCGCTGGAATCGTTCGATTCCGATAACCGACACGAAAGTTACGCGCGTTTGAAGTTTCGGGTCGGTTTTACCAAACCCGAATTGGTGGCCCGTTTAGTTAAGTTTTAGTTGGATTAGGCTTGAAATAGTAGTTTGAGAGTAAATTGGCGAATGTAAGTTTGATTTAATGAAGTTTGAATGTTTGTCATAGGTCGAGCCATAGGTGACGTGTGGTGCCAAACCCAGTGAGCTACAGAAGACAGGTAAGTTTCTCGTGACTTGTTTGGCCGATTGGCCTACACCATATGATTCTATGTTGGTCGAGGAACTTGGAGAATGTAGGTTGAGTCGGGTAATTAGTTGGGTAGTTAGTTTTAGTTATGTGTTGTATGTTTATATTTATTGTTTGTTTATACTTTAATTATGTTTATAGCATTGCACGTTCATGCATCATGTTTCTGAAAAGCACGAAAAAGGAATTTCTATGCATGTTTTCATAAAAAAGGTAAAGTATAATGAAAAGGTAAAATGTCTGTAATCTGGTTACGGCGTTGGCGGTGGTTCAGACATGGCTGCTTGGAGAGCATGTCTTCCCCCCGGTTAGATACGAGGGGCTATCCAACCGTGGGATGTGCCGCTCCTATCTAGCGAGAGTGAGGCCACGGTAACATATCTGTATCTGTATCTGTAATGAAATGAAATGAAAGGAAAAGGAAGCATGTTTTTACGAACGGCACGCATAGCATGCATTGCATTCACGTAGACTTACTGAGCCTTAAGCTCACGACTTATATCTGTGGTGTAGGTGACCTCTACACAGGTGAGGATGAGATCCCTCCACCCGAGGCATGATCGGTTGATGAAAGATGGCCCGTGGGAGTGTGCTGGGCAGTCGATGCTTAACCGACCCGTGGGGATTTACGTATGTATTTTGAGGGTATTGAGATATTCTGGGTGAATGATGGATTGGTTAGATGAAAATTGTATAGTAGAACATAATAGGATGTTTGTTTCTAGTTAGCTGATAGTTGATAGGTTTATGTTTTGAGGCTTTGGAAACTTATTTTATAAACTGCTTTTTGGAAAACCTTTTATTTGAAACATACTGAACTGCTTGGAGTTTTATTTTGAACAGGAGGGATTGTTTAGTTTTTAAACGGATCCATGCAGTTTGTTTTTGTGAAAACGTGTTTTATTTAACTATGTCTCGAGTCGTTCTGAGTGAGAATACAGGGCTGTTTTACGTCGAATGGTATTGTGAAATGTATATTTGCGATGTGGATAGAAATTGTGGTATAAATAGAATCGTGTTAGTGAAATGGTGAGGTTGTATTTTGTAGGTGTTTGGGTACGTATTGGTTTAGGATTAATTGTTTTGTAATTGTTTTAAACGTTTTATTAAATTGTTTTCCACTTAAACATTAAGTATAAAAAAAAAAAAAAAAAGAGAGAAAGAAAAGAAGAATTTAGTACGGGAAATTAGGAATAGTATGAGGGTCGTTACAATTATGGTATCAGAGCCCCCGGGTTTTAAAATCGGTTCTGTAGACTGCTCGACTGCACAGCCACTACGCGGACATCCTTCCTCAACTGTAAGTACGTTTACTGTTTTGTTGGATTTCATATTTCTTAGGATTATTTGTCTTAATTTTTATAGGATTTAGAAAATGGTTCGAGGCCGTGATGCGAGGGACGACGCCCTGGATAGACTTACAGATTTATTGGACCGTCAGTCTCAGCACATGGACCGGAAAGCACAACAAATTGCGGACTTAGTGAATCGAGGGAACCAGAGGGCTCAGGATCTGGTAGTTCCTAATAATCAGGGTATGCAGAGGTTCCAAAGCCTACGGCCTCCAGTATTCGACGGGCAATCATCGGATCCGACACGTGCTGAGGAATGGATCCGGGTGATGGAGGATATGCTAGGTTATGCAGAGGTAGGGAATGGGAGCAAGGTGGCTTACGTCACTTTTCATTTGGCGTTAGATGCCCGTTTCTGGTGGGACTCGATTAAGTCAACGACGGATGTCTCAGTTATGACCTGGGAACGATTCAAGATCGTATTCTTTGACAAGTATTTCAGCCGCGCTGTGAGGGTGGCTAAGAGGAACGAGTTTACGCAGCTGAAACAGACCAGGTCAGTTGCAGAGTATATACGGAAGTTCAAAGCTTTATCACGGTTTGCACCGCGTCTGGTCAGCGACAATGAAGAAAAGGTGCACCAGTTTATGGAGGGGCTTAATCCAGAGATTCGAATGCACGTTGTTGTATCAGGTATTATTGATGTACCATATTCTGACATCGCAGCTAGAGCCCTGGACATAGAGGCTGCCAGAGCTACTTGTATTAGACCGAGGGAGCCAGCTAAGGGTTTCTTTCGTGAGATCCAACCACAGTCATGGGACCGAGATTGGCAACAAAGTGAGCAACAACAGCCACAACGACAGAGGAGCGATAAGAGGCCCTACGATGGTAGGAACGACCAAGGAAAAGGAAAGCAGATTCAAGGGGCTACTCAAAAGCCTTTATGTCCGCAGTGCCAGAAGCAGCACTACGGTGATTGTCTGACGCGTACCAATAGGTGTTACCGGTGTGGGGAAGCTGGTCACTATATCATGAACTGTCCATTGTTGAACCGAAATAAACCAGGCAGAGATCAACAGGACAGAGATCAAAGAAAAATTGTGCCGAGGGTATTTGCATTCATTGAGCCTGGCGACACCGACGATGGGGCACAGCCTTCTACAATTTCAGGTATTGTTTAATTTACCTGTAATGCATGTTATAGATAAATATATAGACCTGAAATTAGTAAGTAAGAAAATAAAAGGTGGGTGAGAAGGATTATTAAGTGAACCTCAAGGAGAAAACAGGAGACTACATATGGAACAATAAAGACCGAATCGAAATATAGTTATACGTTAGTAAGATTAGTTTGATTTAATCAACGGAGTTTGCGCACTTAAGTTTTTTAAAAAAAAAAAAAAAAAAAAAAAAAAAATTTTACAGGAGTACACCCTATGAAATATGGTTTTTAAGTAGGTTATATCTATTTGGCAATCCCTGGGAGTATTGGAATAAGATTAATCAAGAAAGATGAATGTTTAGATATAAACTTATTGAGGAATACCCTAAATTGTTGGAAATAAAAAGGCAAGATTTCAGGACTTAAGGAGAATTGGAATCATGGGCGTAAACTTATCTGCAACAAGTTTGCAAACAAAAAGACTGTTAGATGAGTTATTGTACAGAAGCCAAGTGGAATAAGTAGAACCTGACTAAGGGGAACAAAAGGATGTAGACCATCGGGTGACTTGAGAGAAGTCCATGTGCGACATTTGAGTAAGTGCGGAGGATTGTTAGATTCAATGAAGAGTTAAAAAATTAGAAGTTTAACTCAGTGGTTAGTGCCGTACGAATTGTGAAGTTCGCAATTTCGGAGGTTGACTCATATTTGACAAGTTGAGACCAATGGATACATAAATGACCTAAAGTTAGAAGGAATAGTTTAGAACAAATTATGACGAGACTTAGGAACTTGACGGTGCTCAAGGTTAACAGAGAGTTAAGTTAGGCGAATAAGCACATTGAAGATAGAATGAACGTTTTGGTTAGGACGTAATGAAGGAACTCCTTAACATGACGTAGAATGAAATGTGAGAATGTAAGAAAATGAACTTGATCACTTCGTTATTTGCCCGGAGATTTGAGAATTTATAGGGCTTGTGGTATGAGCCATGACATGCTTAGTTCCATTAAAGGTAATGGATGCTTCAAGATTTTTGGGAAAGTAGAAAGGATAAGATTTAAAAATTTTGGGAAGATTTAGATTAAAGTTGTAGATCAACCTACAACAAGTTTGCTAACAAGAAACTTGTTAGGCAAATTATTGTGAAGAAGACAAGTAGAATATTTAGAACCTGACTAGAAGAAATGACCAAGTAGTAGATTAGTTCGTAACTTTCGAGGAAGTCTTAGTGTGATATTAAGAATAAGTATAGGACATTATCTAAATTAAATAAAGGGTTTAGGTTTGAAATTTTGATCGAATGTTAGTGTTGTGCGGATTGATAGATTAATGAGTCACCGGACGAGGAGGACGAGGAATTGCACAAATAATGTTCAAGTGCATCTAGATAAGATTAAATTAGGAAATCTCAAAGGCTCGACCCTTATGTACCGAAGTCGACGCCAAAGATTTTGTAAATAACTAAGGTTAAGGTAGATAAACTTAAGTGTGTGAAGTAGATCAGAACTAGAGGAAATAGAGAATGTGTGATGTGAGATAAAATGACCGGTTAGGTAGATCTTTGGATTTCGAATAGTGTAGTACGAGTAAGTAAGAAGTTTTACTAGATCGAACGGAAACTCGAAATAAGAGTTAAGTAGTTAAGGTAGAGAAATTTGGAGCATGTTGGATGAATGAAGAGAGAATTGCATGAAGGCTATGCAAGTGAACTTAGAAGTGAGAGTAGATTTTGAGGTTTAGTAAAGTTGACTTGTAAGTTACGTCGAAGTGCTTATGCACATTTTCTTTTAGGTGTTGGGTGGATAGTTTAACGAATTAGTTTAGATTTAAGATTTATTTCTGATCGATAAAGACCGATGTAAGAATTAGATGAAACGATCATAGTGGAAATAATTATAGAAACCTAGTGGATACCGTGAAAGCGTAAAGAAATAGATTTAATAATTACAGCCCTGTAAACAGGAATGACATTAAAGTAGCTAAGAACATGCTATGATTGCCCAAGGTAAGTAGGTTTAGAAAATGAGGTTGATGATTTGGAAAAGAGATAGTAGTGTAAAGAAGAGTTCGAAACAGAGGATTAGGATGGGAGATCTAAGTATCAGGTTCTTAGTGTTATAGAATTGCAGAAGCTTTAAGAGTTTGAAGTGATTAGGTACGAATTGTCGTCACGAAATTTGAGGAATTAGAAACTGAATGAACCTAGCTCGAGAGATAAACTGGAATTGAAGTTAAGTTAAATGAAGTTTGAAGGTTTAGGCGACGAAGGGTTAAGTTGAAGTCGATGGATGTATGAGAAATCGACTTACGAAATGCGAAGTTTGATGGATTGAAAGCTTTGGAGATATAGAAAACTATCAAGACCCGAAGGGTGAGAGAGATCATGGGAGTGTCAAGGCTGGTGTTAAAACATCATTTCTTAGACAAGGTGAATAGGAGTAATGAGAGGTTTAACCAAGCAATAATTTTGGGGACAAAATTCCAATTAAGGAGGGAATGATGTAACACCCGAGTTTTTAGGATTTCCGCTCCAAGGCCATTTTGGTAAATAAGTAAATTAGGTCCGTTTTGCGAGCGGATAGTTTTATTAGGACCCTAGAAATTTACGGGAATTTGTAGAAGAATAAGTAAAATTTTAGAAACCCAAATCGAAAAGAGTAATGCTAGAGTTCCCGTTTTACCCTTTTAGTATGTCAATTCGTAAAAATAGCAAAATAAGTCCGTTTTGGAAACGGTGAGTTTTGTTAGAACTCTAAGATTAAATTGGAATATTTGGAGAAATAAGGAAATTGCAAAGAGATCGAATTGATAGACTAATTAAAGAAGTAGTTGTAGTTTATTATAATTATAATAATAATAATAATAAATAATAATAATAATAATAATAATAATAATAATAATAATAATAATAATAATAATAATAATAATAATAATAATAATAATAATAATAATAATAATAATAATAATAATAATAATAATAATAATAATAATAATAATAATAATAATAATAATAATAATAATAATAATAATAATAATAATAATAATAATAATAATAATAATAATAATAATAATAATAATAATAATAATAATAATAATAATAATAATAATAATAATAATAATAATAATAATAATAATAATAATAATAATAATAATAATAATAATAATAATAATAATAATAATAATTATTATTATTATTATTATTATTATTATTATTATTATTATTATTATTATTATTATTATTATTATTATTATTATTATTATTATTATTATTATTATTATAATTATAATAATAATAATAATAATAATAATAATAATAATAATAATAATAATAATAATAATAATAATAATAATAATAATAATAATAATATTATTATTATTATTATTATTATTATTATTATTATTATAATTATAATAAAAACAAAACAAACAACAGAAACGATTTCTGTTGTTTGTTCGAACTCGAGCCCGAGCTCTGCGAGCGAACAGGGGAGACGACGACGGCGACTCCCCTTCCACGAACGCCGACGTCCAGCCTCGACGTTTTCCGGCCAGACAACGTCGGCGGCTCCTGGGCTACCGTTTCCGGCCACCTCCGAGCGAAACCCGACCGGTATGGCCCTTTTTCCTCCTCTGTTTTGGTTCGGTTGGTGGCTGTGTGTGGTGAGCTCGATTGAGCTCCGATCACCGGCCAAAATAGGCTGCTTCCGGCGTGGGTTTGTCAACCCTAGGGCCGGCTATTGTCGATTGGTTGTGGAGCGCTCAATTTGAGCGAATTTCAGTGAAGGCCGAATTAGGGCTTAGGGTTTTCTTAATTGGAAACTTCGATTTTAGGTTAGTTTATGTTAATTGCATGTTAGGAGGATAGATTGGTGAAGAAATTGATGGAATTTGATGAAAAATCGGAAAGAGGAAAATTTCCGAGAATGGGCAGTTCGGGTTTCTGCTAAATTGACCTAGTTCCGGTCGTTAGTTTTGAAATTCCTTTTGGCAGATTAAAATAGGTTATTAGAGGAGTACGTGGCCGCTGGAATCGTTCGATTCCGATAACCGACCCGAAAGTTACGCGCGTTTGAAGTTTCGGGTCGGTTTTACCAAACCCGAATTGGTGGCCCGTTTAGTTAAGTTTTAGTTGGATTAGGCTTGAAATAGTAGTTTGAGAGTAAATTGGCGAATGTAAGTTTGATTTAATGAAGTTTGAATGTTTGTCATAGGTCGAGCCATAGGTGACGTGTGGTGCCAAACCCAGTGAGCTACAGAAGACAGGTAAGTTTCTCGTGACTTGTTTGGCCGATTGGCCTACACCATATGATTCTATGTTGGTCGAGGAACTTGGAGAATGTAGGTTGAGTCGGGTAATTAGTTGGGTAGTTAGTTTTAGTTATGTGTTGTATGTTTACATTTATTGTTTGTTTATGCTTTAATTATGTTTATAGCATTGCACGTTCATGCATCATGTTTCTGAAAAGCACGAAAAAGGAATTTCTATGCATGTTTTCATAAAAAAGGTAAAGTATAATGAAAAGGTAAAATGTCTGTAATCTGGTTACGGCGTTGGCGGTGGTTCAGACATGGCTGCTTGGAGAGCATGTCTTCCCCCCGGTTAGATACGAGGGGTTATCCAACCGTGGGATGTGCCGCTCCTATCTAGCGAGAGTGAGGCCACGGTAACATATCTGTATCTGTATCTGTAATGAAATGAAATGAAAGGAAAAGGAAGCATGTTTTTACGAACGGCACGCATAGCATGCATTGCATTCACGTAGACTTACTGAGCCTTAAGCTCACGACTTATATCTGTGGTGTAGGTGACCTCTACACAGGTGAGGATGAGATCCCTCCACCCGAGGCATGATCGGTTGATGAAAGATGGCCCGTGGGAGTGTGCTGGGCAGTCGATGCTTAACCGACCCGTGGGGATTTACGTATGTATTTTGAGGGTATTGAGATATTCTGGGTGAATGATGGATTGGTTAGATGAAAATTGTATAGTAGAACATAATAGGATGTTTGTTTCTAGTTAGCTGATAGTTGATAGGTTTATGTTTTGAGGCTTTGGAAACTTATTTTATAAACTGCTTTTTGGAAAACCTTTTATTTGAAACATACTGAACTGCTTGGAGTTTTATTTTGAACAGGAGGGATTGTTTAGTTTTTAAACGGATCCATGCAGTTTGTTTTTGTGAAAACGTGTTTTATTTAACTATGTCTCGAGTCGTTCCGAGTGAGAATACAGGGCTGTTTTACGTCGAATGTTATTGTGAAATGTATATTTGCGATGTGGATAGAAATTGTGGTATAAATAGAATCGTGTTAGTGAAACGGTGAGGTTGTATTTTGTAGGTGTTTGGGTACGTATTGGTTTAGGATTAATTGTTTTGTAATTGTTTTAAACGTTTTATTAAATTGTTTTCCACTTAAACATTAAGTATAAAAAAAAAAAAAAGAGAGAAAGAAAAGAAGAATTTAGTACGGGAAATTAGGAATAGTATGAGGGTCGTTACAATTAAAGTTGAGAGTCTTCAAGGGGGTGAAAACAGTGGGCATTAAGGATATGTTGTACACCATTTAGAGTATTGTGTGAAGAGTTAGTAACGAGTTAGTCCTGATCTAAGAATTTATAGAGGTTAGTAAAAATTGAGGTAAGAATTGTACTCATTAGTATCTTAGGATTACTCGATTGGGGTAGCATAGAGAGTTGCAATGGTTTGTACGTGTTTGATAGACACGGGAGTAGGAAGATGAGGAATTAGATAAATTGAGCCTGAGGAAAAACTAGAGTTGGGAACTAAGTAAAAGAGGTTTGAGAATATAAGTGACGAGTGCGTAAGTTAAAGTCAATGGACGTATACGTAGTGGAAATATGAAGTGTATAGTTGGGAACGTTGTAATTGAGATTGTAGTGTAGTTTAAGTTAGCATTACAACCCAAAAAGTTAGGAGGATAATGTTAGAGTAACTATCCCACAAATTTTGAGGACAAAATTTTTGTAAGGAGGGTAGATTGTAACACTCGAGAATTTTTCCTCTAAAGTACGTAAAGTGGTAGGTGTTGGTTAATTAAATTATGCTCGGGAGTTTCGATGGAGGAGTTAGACCGAGGGTGAGGTGAGAGATTTAACGAGGTTTCGATATGGCTGAATGTACGGGAGTTAGTAATGTTTTAATAGGATAGATTATTAGTATTACTATTATTATTATTATTATTATTATTGTTAATTAAAACAACAGAATGGCTCGAAGCCATTCTGTTGTTCGTGTTCAAGCGCTCGAGCGCCGATGACCCGATCGGAGAAGGAGGGAGAAGGGAATTGAGCGCCGACGATTCCTCGCCATTTTCAGGCCAGACAACGGCGGCGCTTCCAAGGCTGCCAGTTCTGGCCGTCTTCGCGCACAGGATCGAACGGTAAGTCCTCTTTTGCCCTGTTTTTGATTCTGTTCGTGGCCGAGGGTGACAAGCTGGTTTGAGCTCCGATCGCCGGCCGAAATTGGTTGTTTCCGACGTGGGTTTGCCGACCCTTGGACCGGCTATGGTTGCTTGGCCGTGAAGAGCCCTGTTTGGGCGAAAGGCAGCAAGCCCTATTTGGGCGTTTCGGTTTTTGCTGTGTGTAGTGTCGGGATTTTGATTCGATTATGCTGCTTGAGGGTATATGTGGTTGATTGGTGAGGAAACGAAAGTAGTTTGAGAGTAATTGGTGAATGGAGGCTTGATTTTAATGAAGTTTGAATATTTGTCGTAGGTCGAGCCATAGGTGACGTGATGTGCCAAACCCAACGAGCTAGGATGCCAGGTAAGTAGTGGAATCCTTTTGTTGCCTTAGGCCTACACCATGGAACGGTAGGGTTGACGGTCGGTTTCTTATTCGCGTTGTGTTGTGTTTGCATATTATTCTGGCATGCATAGTTGTGTGCACCGTTTTGCATTGTGAGTGTGAATTGTAATAAGATAAAAGAATGGTAAGCATTAGTTGCTCGTAATTTGTCCTTGTCAAGAAGAAGTGCTGGTGTGTAGCACCCCGAAGGGAAATTTTACGAGGGATCGGTTTAGCAAACATCGTGATTATGAACTCCTAGATAGTCATAGGGTTCTACAATCGGTGTTGTTATGGCAACCATGCTTGGCCATCCTAGACAGTCATGGGACATGAGCTAACTTGTTTTGATTTGGTGAATCAAGGCGTGGCCTTCTTAGACAGTTATGAGATGTGTGCCTACTTGATCCACACGGCTTATGAAATGACCGGCTAAAATACGTAATGGTGGTTTTGGGAATGGCCGTCCTGTACGATTATAGGATGTGAGCTACCCGATCCACACGGGTTACGAAATGATTAAAACAACGAACAGCAAACAAACACAACTGAGTGTTAGAAACTGCATGTGTTAGGTTTGATTGCATTGTGTTGTCACATTTGTTATTCCCTACTTGCTAAGCATTAGGCTTACGTTTTGTGTTCTATGGTGTAGGTGACGAGGTATATACAAGTGAGCTAGACGAGGGAGCCAGGATTAAGCGGCAGTCGGTGGCACATGGGGCTCGCCGGTGCGGGCAGTGGTCGGGGCACCTCGACCATGGTCTTCGGGGGATGTGGTGCTTTGTATTTTGGTAGTTTATTGTAGATTTCTGTTTATGGAAATGATAGAAATTCATAACTCTTTTTGGTTGATGTTTGGAAAGTTATAGTTAAGTTAAGGGTGATGTGTCACCCTATACTGTGGATTTTCTTCACTTAGGGATGTTAGTATTATAGTTTTCTTTTTTATTACTATTTGGAGATTTCGTATGCTGGATAGTTGAGTGGATAGTTGAGTAAGAGTATTCTGGATCTGGTTGAGGATTGATTCGTTTGCAGGTACCTAGCATTTTGGAGGCGCCATTTTCAGGCGTTACTTTGTCGAAATTTTTGGGGAGGACGCCGTGGTACTTAACGATTAGGATTAAGGGAAATTAGTGAGTCTAAGCAGCTAGGTATGACATAAGAGAGCTTCGGGAGACTTAGCTTTAAATTCCGCTGTGTCCGTTTTTTTTATGTTTTGGGGTTTATAAAAATTATTTTAAACGTCGTTTTCATCGGGGTTAGAGTGAGCCAAGTAGCGCACCGAGCCGGGGTGGGTTCGGGGGGAGTTACAATTACTAAACTCTAAAGGAGGTTCTAACTAAACTAAACAACACTTTAAAACAAATTCACCCTCAAAGTCCTAAAACCCGATTTTTATGCAAAATTTCTAACGTTCAACTTCAAACGGCCATAACTTTCTCGTTTTTCAACGGATTTCAACGTGCCACCCCAATCTGTAAACCTCTACACGTCTAATACCCATTGAAATCATCAAAGTACCCAACCAAAGATGTTGGCCAAGTCAGAAATACCAAAACATAACCGGTGCTCCAAGTGTACAAAATCGGTTTTTCCATAACCTTTACCAAAACTCAAATCTATTCTTAAAACAACCTAAACTAATCCATTCAACAACTAAAACATGAAATTTAGAAAGAAAACAAGAATTTGTAAGAGAAATTCGAAATTCATCACTTAGGGTTTCCAAACCATAATCAATCTCCACCAAAAACACCTTAAACCTCCAAAAATAAACACCTAATTACATTAAACTAAAAATCCACTTAAAACTAACCTTAAAACTCTTGAAAACTTTGATGTATTGAAGGAGAGGAGGCCTCTAATGGTGTCTGGTTTTCACGATGGAGAAGGAGGAAGAAGATGGGTTTTTGACTTTTCTCCTCCAATTTATCATTTTCTTATAAAACAAACTTTTCTCACTTTTAATTTCTTCCACTAATCTTTTTAATTTTAAAGAAATTGCCTCACTTCTTTTTCTCTTTATTCCAACGCCAATGCACCCTTCTTTTCATTTTTTTATTAATTAAATTTCCTTTACATAAAATTTATATAATAACTAATATTGATTTTCCTTTGAATTTTCAACATCCCCATTTGACTTTTCAACCAATCCACCACTCTTCCTTCTCTTCCATTTCACACTTCAATGCATCTCATAGATCTTGAATAATTAAACTCTCATAACATTTCTAATTTAAGGCTACACATGCTAGGAACAATTTCGGGTGTTACAATATGTAACACAATACAACACGAAATAAATAACCATTAACCCTATCGTTCTATGGCATAGGCCCGAAGGCGAAAGGATAGCAACCACTACTTACCTGACTGCTCGGCTTTCAATTGCTTACTTCGTCAAATCACTTTGCAAAATCGAGGATCTAAAATACAGAAAATTCAACTTAATAAGCCACTAATAAACTTTAAAGGTTTTCTAACTAAACTAAACAACACTTAAAACAAATTCACCCTCAAAGCCCTAAAACCCGATTTTATGCACAATTTCTAGCATCCAACTTCAAACGGCTATAACTTTCTCATTTTTCAACGGATTTTGACGTGCCACCCCAATCTGTAAACCTCTACACGTCTACTATCCATTGACATTGTCAAAGTAACAAACCAAATAGCTTGGCCAACCCGAAAATACCAAAACAGAATCGGCCCTCTTAGTTTCAAAAACCCGATTTTTCACAACTTCCACCAAAACCCCATTCTAACTCCATAAACACCTAAATTCACCCCTCTAGCATTTAACACACTAAATCTAGAGAGAAAACTAACCAAGAACCACCATTTTCGGAGCTCACCCCTTAGGGTTTCCAAACCCTAATCAATCTCCACCAAAACTCAATAAAAACACCAATAAACTTCACCTAAATGTATAAAAACCAAAACCCATTCATTTTTACCTTGAAACACCTTGAGAAAACTTGAAGAAAACTTGATGGAGAACCCTAGAAGGATGCAGAATTTTCGTGGGTAGAAGGAGGAAGAAGATAAGTTATTTTCATTTTACATTAAACCCCCCCCTCCCCCCCCCCCCCCCCCCCCCCCCCTTTTATAAAAATCACAACACCTTTTTACTTTTTTACTTTACCACTAAATTTCTTATTTTTATACAAATACCCTCCTTGTCACTTTGCATTCTCTCCAATGTGGTTTCTCCCTTTTTCATCAAAATTCTTCTTCTTTTCAATTGGTCACATTTGCCTTTGAATTGTCAACATGCTCCTTTTTTACTTTTGACTTGTCAAAGCTCTTTCTTTTCCTTGCTTCATGCATTCCAACGTGAATGCTTCATATATACTCTCTTTTCTTTTATATTTTGTTATTAAATCCAAGCGCAATATCTCCCAATATAATTTACACAGCATACTTTTGCTTGTGCTTCAATTCTATCTTTTTCTCTTCCAAATTCTCACTTTTATTTCCATGATCTAGTAAAACTCTAAATTAGAATCAAACACTCTTAAAGTAACCTAATCTAAGGCTACGTACGTCAAGAAAATTTTCCGGGTATTACACTAAATCAAGAAACTTCACAAATTACATAGAAAAAAGGTAACATATCACACATTTGTAAATCAAAGTCTTGAGAATAAACAGTTTCAATCTTTAGCCAACAACACATAAACCATCGCAAAATTTGGAAAGAAAACCTCAGATACGACCATATCATCGATGGTTTATGTTTCAATAATAGCATTAAGAGCCTTGCTTAACATTCTAACATTCTAATAGAAAAATTCTCGCATAAAAATAAGAAATCTTGAAGTTCTTAATAAATTTTTTGAAGAAACCCATCAAAACTCTTCTTCCCTGTAAGTCCATCACTTCATTTATGATCTGCCTCCTTAGAAAACAAAGATCTACATTGGACATTTTGATGTGCCTTGGGGTCCATTCACAAGATCACAATTCGGGGAGCTAACTAACCTATGTAATTTACTTTATTTTACAGGGAAACCTTGTCAAGATGAATTGGAGGAGCCATAAAAATTCAGTGACAAAGATATGCCTAAAACACTTGCTAATTTAGAGCATGGACTCGATGATCACTTGGAGGAAGGACCAAGCTTAAGAGCAAGGAAATGCCAAAGCAGTGGGCACATTGGGAAGTCTCTAAGAAAGTCGAGCCAAGACCAATTAGATTCAACAATCTTTCACGTGAAGAATATTTGATATTTCCATGTAAAACACAATTTAAATTAGAGTATTAGGGTTGTTGTTTTAATATTATATTTGTAATATTGATGGTGGGGGACCATCTTTTAGGGATACGGAAGCCAACGGCACGAGGATGACATAATGGTAATGAACCTTCCTTGATATGCCTCAGAGGCCCAAAGCTCGATCCAAAATATGGCCCGATTACTAATTAGCTTTTGAACTAAAACATTTATTATTTTTCTAGGAGAAGACTATTATATTGCTTTGAGTGGAAGTCAAGTGCCGGATCATCTAATGCACAAGAGGGAATTTGTCTTCTCAAATGAAAAATTTATATAGCCGAGAATTTTACTTATCTTCTTTTAATTTGGTAAACAATGATCTTTTTGTAATTTTGGCAAATACTTAGCCGTTATTTTATTGCATGCATGCATTAGTTATTTAGAGATAGATGTATGCTAGGTTAGATGGTGACTTGAATTGGATGTGCATATGAGGATTGGTGCACAAGTGAAGAGCACATGGACCGTGGTAAGGAGGCGTGATGAACACACCAATGCACCACATAGATGAATCAGCTCCAAGCAATGGTGGATTGATGACTTGGCAAACTAAAGACTCAAGGAGGAGCACACAGACTGGTGACGTGGCCAGGAGGCACGCTGGATTATTCTACATGGACATCATAACTGTCAATGATTGGCGCACGCACGGACAGACTCTCGGCCGAGCCATGGCAGCTGCATCGAAGGCTTTTATGCTCCAATATTAAATCCAAAACCCTAATCACCTTAGGCAACATATTTAAGCATTGTTATATGGTTTTTTGTACTCAGTTTTTTCGAGAATCAATACAATGATATTTTCCTCTCCAAAACTAGCAAGGTTTGGACGTCGAAAGGTAAACCTCAAATTGCTTGCAACCGAGTGGAGTTGTGCCTCCATTGCCTTCCTAAGTTCAAGGTTACTTGGTAGGTTCTCTAGCCATCTTTCTCTCTTCTCTTTCAAGAGTTAGAAATCAAATGAAAGTGGAAAAACTAGGTCCAATGTTGTTGCATCTTTCAGTGGAAAGAAGCGTTTATCTGGAAATGCTCATTAGTCGCTTATCGGATTAACTATGGGTTGTCTTGCACAACTTCTTTTCCTTTACGTGTTTCCATTTGATATTTCAAGGTTTTATTCATCACATATCAAGTAAGTTGCACATAAAGTTTCGTTAAATTTTATTTTCAATTGAGTATTCTTCTGCTAGCATTTCCTAGTGCTCTCGAGTAAACCGAGCACCATTGCTGCTATTATGGGTTTAACACAGATATTTTCAGTTCGTTTCAACATCAATTGGTATCAGAGCATAGGCAGCTTCCTCTGTGTGTTATTGAGCATATTTATTCGTTTACTTTGTCAAGGTTTGTTGACTGCATTATCGTTTATATTATGGTTATCGTTTATCGCTAAGTTGCTGTTTAAAAAAAATTGATCTTTTTTTGAGCTGTTGTTTTGCATTGTTACTAATCGTTTTACAGCATATTCTCATAACGTTACCTAGTCTTTAAGGACCAAAAAAGCCAGCATCTTATTTGCTGAATTAAGTTGATAATCTGGTATTGTGTTGTTCTGTTTTGTTGTGCTAGTCGATTATGTTTTGTTTAAGTGTCATGTTCTATTATTTAGGTTGTTTAATTTATGTTAAGTTTTGTGTTTTGTTAGCATTTCATAATGTTTTTCATGTCCTTAAAGCATAAATAATGAACTCCAATGAACATCAATTGCTACATGATTCTATTTACTTTTGCTTTCCAAAATAGTTCCCGGCTTTACGGGATTTGAATTATTCTAATATAAATGGCATTTTTGTAAATATGTCAAATTAAATTCGTTTTTCTAATGGAAGGTTTTAATGGAGCCGTAATGATAAATTGGAATTTATGGTGAAATATGAAGTTTTGAAGAAAACTAATCGTTAGTTAAATAACGAAATAACTAACGAAACAAATAGAAATCAAAAGGAGGGGGCAAATAAGTAATTTTGCAAGCCAATTTAATAAAAACACAAAAACCCCTCTTTCTTCTTCCTCCTCACGCGATTTCCATTTTCTGTCCTCCCTCCTTCGGCGACGATTTCTCCCTCCCATGCGTTTCTCTTCAACGCCGATGATTCTCCTCCTCTGGCGACTCAACCTTTTACGTTTCCCCTTCGTCTTCGCTCCTTAGGTAAGGCTCTAGGCTTTTGGAATGGTAGATTTCAATTTTTAGGGTTTAAAACGATTAGGGTTTGTTAGGGTTTTCGTTAAAAACGTGAAATAGAGTTTGAAATCGATAGGTTTACCGTATTTATGGCTCTAATAGGCGTATTTATGGTTGTTGATAAAAGTTAGTTGAATTAATGAAAGTTATTGTGTAACGCCCTGATTTACGGAATTTTGTAAATCAATAATATAATGGCATTTTTGTAATTATGTCAAATCGAATCCATTTTGCGAAAAGGAAGCGTTATTATGATCTTAATGAATTATAAGGATTTTGAGAAAATTTCGAGAATTTTAGGAGTTTAACGCTAATTTAACAAAAATTACGCTTATCGTAATATAATGGATATTTTGGTAAAAATAGTAAACGAGGTCCGAATTACGAACGGACAGTTTTAAAAGAACCCTGTCATTGGTGAAGTAAGGAAATTTGGAGAAACCGAATCGTTGGTTAATTAATGAAACGAAGGATGAAACAAATAGAAAATCAAAGGAAAGGCAAAATGGTAATCTGCAAAGCCAAAATTTAATTAAAAACAGTTGGCTTCTTCTTCTTCTCCACGCAATTTCCTTCTTCCCTGCGATTTTCCATTTCTCCTCCGGCGACTTACGACGTTCTCCTCTCTGTCCTCCGTTCTTTACATTTTCTTACCCAAACTCGATTCTAGGTAAGATTTGATGGTTTTAGAAAGATTATTCGTAGTTTTTGGAGCGTTTAACGATTAGGGTTTCGTCTAGGGTTCCGTTAAAAATGCGAGTTAGAGTAAGAAATTGTTAGGTTTATTGTGTTTATGAATATACTGGAAGTATTGAGCGTTATTGGACGAAGTTCGTTTGATTTGTAAGAAGTTTTAGGGTTTGTGGATTTTGAGGTTGAGAAATCCCCATTAATGGAGTTTTGGAAATTCACGAGCATGAATTGCTCGATAAAATGTCTCAAAGAGTTAAGTTAGAATTTTAGGAAAATTTCCTTAGTTAAGGTTTCGTTAAATTTGGACGTTTAACGGTTTAATCTCGTGTTAACGATAGCTGTTGTGTTTTACCTTAGACGAACAACGCTCGTGGACGGAGCTCAAAGTTCAGCGCGCACATGGTAAGTTCTCGTGACTTACTTGGCCGAGAGGCCTATACCTTACGTCGATGTCGCGTCGAGGATCTTTGCAGAATCGTTTGTTAAATGTTTAGGTTGGATAGTTAGGATTAGTTCTTTTATAGGATATGCTATTAATTGCTTTTATTGTCTTGATGATACTTAATATGTTTGTTTTCTTTATCTCTATAACTGTTCATGCATCACGTATTTCAAAATAGCATGAAAACAGATTTCTACACGTGTTTAAGAAAATGAAAACAGTCGAACGTCGTTAACAATTTCTATTCCGACTTCAATTTCGACTTCACAAGTTTAATTTTGCTTAAATGCAATTAAAGTCTATTAGGATAACAAAAAAATGATACGGTAAAATTAAGAATAGTTTAAGGGTCTCTACAAGTTATGGTATCAGAGCCCCCGGGTTTTAAAAACGGTTTTGTAGACTGCTCGACTGCGCATGCCACTACGCGAACGTCCTTCTTCAACTGTAAGTACGTTCTATTTTATTTCTTTGTTTTGTTTCTTAGGATTATCTGTTTAACTTTTATAGGCTTTATACAAAATGGTTCGAGGAAAAGATCCTAGAGATGACGCCTTAGACAGACTTACGGAATTGTTGGACCGTCAGTCACAACACATGGACCGACAGGCACAACAGATTGAGAGCTTGGTGAACCGAGAGAATCAGAGGGCCCAAGAATTGGTGGTTCCTAACAATCAGGGCATGCAGAAGTTCCAAAGCCTGCGCCCTCAAGTATTTGACGGCCGATCATCGGATCCAATGGTTGCTGAGGAATGGATCAAGGTGATGGAGGATATGCTAGGGTATGCAGAGGTAGGGAACAGGAGCAAGGTGGCCTACGTCACTTTCCATTTGGCATTAGATGCCCGTTTCTGGTGGGATTCGATCAAGTCGACAACAGATGTATCCATTATGACCTGAGAACGGTTCAAGACCGTATTCTTTGACAAGTATTTCAGCCGTACGGTGAGGGCAGCGAAGAGGAACAAGTTTACGCAGCTGAAGCAGACAGGTTCAGTTGCTGATTATATTCGGAAGTTCGAGGCTTTATCATGATTTGCACCCCGTCTTGTCAGCGACAATGAAGACAAAGTGCATCAGTTTATGGAGGAGCTGAACCCGGAGATCAAGATGAACATTATTGTGTCAGGTATTATAGACGTGCCCTATTCTGATATTGCAGCTAGAGCTCTGGACTTCGAGGCTGCTAGAGCAACTTGTGTTAGGCCGAGGGAGCCAGCTAAAGGCTTCTTCCGTGAGATCCGCCCTCAGTCTCAGAACCGAGGTTGGCAACCCAGACCACCACAGCCCCAACAACAGCAACAAAGAGGAGTAAAGAGGCCTTTAAAGGGAGGCAATGATCGGGGAAAAGGCAAGCAAGTACAGGGGACTTCTCAGATACCCTGGTGCCCTAAATGTCAGCGAGAGCACAGTGGAGAGTGCCAAGTTGGCACTAACAAATGTTACAGATGTGGTGAGGTCGGCCATTTTGTCAGAGATTGCCCAAAGCCGGGCCGAGATCATTTGGGGGGAGATCAGAGGAGGGTTATGCCGAGGATCTTTGCGTTTATTGAGCCTGGCGATATTGATGATGAGACTCAGCCTTCTGTGATAGCAGGTACTATTTTGATTATGGGCGTAGCTGTATTTTCGCTAATAGACACTGGAGCTACGCATTCCTTTATTTCAACTGCTTACGTGGCTAGATTGGGGTTAGCGTCTGAGTTAGCAGAGGTCGAGTATAGGGTGATGCTGCCTTCGGGAGAGCATATGCAGTCGGATCGTATTCTATAGGGCAATGTTGACTCAGTGGGGGATGGTACCCTTTATGCTTGTCTACTAGTTTTGAGCATAGAGCGATATGATCTTATCTTAGGGATGGACTGGCTTTCATAGCACTTTGCCACCATCGATTGTCGATCCGGGATTATGACCTTTCGACCCCCAGAGTAAAGCAGAGTTTTCTTATCAGGCGATGAACCGATTGAGTGGCTCGCCTATTTCTTATTCCATGAAGGTCAACGAGCAGTTTAAAGGTGAGTGCTCTATTTATTTGGCCACTGTATTTGATACTCAGTTACTCAGTGAAGTAAAGCCGAGTGACCTTCCTATAGTCAGAGAATTCTCTGAGATCTTCCTTGATGATCTCCCTAGTTTACCACCTGACCAGGAGATTGAATTTGTGATTGATGTTTATTCTAGTTCGGCGCTAATGTCAAAGAATGCGTATAGATTGGCGCCGGCTGAGTTGAAAGAGTTGAAATCTCAGTTGGAGGAGTTGCTGGACAAGGGGTTCATCCGACCCAGTGGTGCGCCCGTTCTATTTTTCAAGAAGAAAGACAGGACCCTCGGGATGTGTGTGGATTACAGAGAGCTGAATAAGCTTACAGTGAAGAACAAGTATCCACTACCACGGATCGATGATTTGTTTGATCAACTACAGGGTGCCCGAGTATTTTCCAGGATTGACCTACGCTCGGGTTACTATCAGTTGAAGGTTCGGAAGGAGGACATTCAGAAAACGGCATTCCGAACGAGGTACGGGCATTATGAGTTCCTAGTTATGTCTTTTGGACTTACTAATGCCCCTGCAGCGTTTATGGATTTGATGAACCGAGTCTTCAAGGAGTACATGGACAAGTTCGTTGTAGTTTTCATCGACGATATTCTGATTTATTCCAAGACGAAGGAGGAACACGAAGAGCAATTGCGGATTGTTCTAGGAATTTTGCAACGACACCAGCTATATCCAAAGTTCTCCAAGTGTGAGTTTTGGTTGGATAAGGTCAGTTTTCTTGGCCACATTATCAGAAGAAGTGGTTTCTGTGGATTCGAGCAAAATCCAGGTGGTCAGAGATTGGCCACAACCTAAGAACGTGCGTAAAGTACGTGGATTCCTCAGGTTGGCTGGTTATTATCGGAAGTTCATAGAGGAATTTTCGAAGATTGCAGTTCCTCTCTCTCGTTTGACGAAAGAATGAGAAATTTATATGGTCGACTACTTGTGACGATAGTTTTATGGAGTTAAAGCAGAGATTAACTACAGCTCCAGTGTTGACATTGCCTGTCGAAGGTGATGAGTTCAGCATATATTGTGATGTGTCCGGAGTCGGGCTTGGATGCGTGCTTATGCAAGAGGGTAGGGTGATTGCTTATGTTTCTAGACAGCTGAAGCCGTATGAGCAGAATTATCCTACGCATGATCTGGAGTTAGCAGCCGTGGTCTTCGCACTGAAGATTTGGAGACATAATTTATATGGGCAGCAGTGCGAGATATTTTCTGACCACAAAAGCTTGAAGTACTTATTTACATAGAAGGAACTAAATATGCGATAGAGAAGGTGGCTTGAGTTCGTCAAAGACTATGAGTTCGAGATAAAGTACCATCCAGGAAAGGCAAACAAGGTCACTGTTGCTTTGAGTCGAATGCCTACTGCGAGCCAGCCTTCGCTTGCAGCGTTGTCAGTTACATTGCGGTCTGAGATTGAGAGGTTCGATGTGGAGATTGTAGCAGAGTTTTCCAGTATGCTCACCAACATTTCTCTCAGGTCGACTATTCTGGATAAGATACGTGAAGCTCAGCAGAATGATATTGAGTGCGAGGAGTTTTGGTTGGGCTTGACATCCTAGGATTCGTCGGATTTCCATTTATAAGAGGATGGTATTCTGAAATTCAGGCATAGGTGGTACGTGCTTAACGATGAGGAGCTAAGGAAGGAGATATTGGCTGAGGCGCATTCTTTAGCTTATTCTATGCACCCGAGAAGTACCAAGATGTAACGGAACTTAAAGGTATTATATATTTGTTCTTTTCATTAGATTCCTTTCATAATCTAAGGATTCTATGAAAATCCATTAAAATATATTATGAGAAACAAACATAAAAGAAAGACAAAAAGTATAATAATAATAAAGAATACAACAAGAAAAGAGTCTATTCAGGTCTGGTCTGGCATTGTCTATTTTCGCCGTCTTCCGTTTATATATGAATGGAATATACATGTCATAAAATAGATCAAAAATTTTTAAAACTAAACTTTTAGTAAATCCTTTTAAAATTTATTTATGTCAAAGGATTAGTATATATAATTTTTTTTTAATTGAAAAAAATCCATTCAGTTCAAAAGAGAATTGGTTAATGATTTTTAATAAACGAACTAAAAAAAAAGAGTTCTTATTTTTTTGGGTTTGGGCAATTCATACAAATTTTTTTTTTGGTATAATTATTTGTCCATGAAGAGAGAGGTCGCCAAATATGTCGAAACCTGTTTAGTTTGTCAACAGGTGAAAGCAGAACACCAGAGGCCGGCCGGAACACTACAGCCATTGCCAATTCTGGAGTGGAAATGGGAGCAAATCTCCATGGATTTTATTGTGGGGCTCCAGAGGACGACGAAAGGTCATGACGGCATCTGGGTGATTGTGGACCGATTGACAAAGTCGGCCCACTTCTTATCTGTGAACATGACATCTTCGATGGACCAGCTCGCCGAGCTTTATGTACAGGAGGTTGTGAGACTGCATGGAGTGCCAGACAAAGAGAACAAATCAGATTCTGAAAGATATGCTCAGAGCTTGTGTGTTGGAATTTCAGGGATCGTGGAGCAGGTATTT
Source organism: Begonia masoniana (assembly GCA_022432975.1). NCBI lineage: Eukaryota > Viridiplantae > Streptophyta > Magnoliopsida > Cucurbitales > Begoniaceae > Begonia > Begonia masoniana. The sequence goes on along the minus strand of CM039516.1, from coordinate 18,849,664 downwards.
GCCACTGATCGAGTTCTCTTATAACAATAGCTTCTAGGCTACCATCGGTATGGCTCCGTACGAGGCTTTGTATGAGTAAAAGTGTAGATCTCCATTGTATTGGGACGAGGTTGGTGAAGCCAGTATTGTTGGTCCCGAGATTCTACAACAAACAGCAGAGAAGATTGCCATTATTAGACAGCGTATCGAGATAGCTCAGAGTCGACAAAAGAGCTATGCTGACACGAGATGGAGGGAACTAGAATTTGAAGAAGGTGATGAGGTCTATTTGAAAGTTTCTCTGTTTAAAGGTGTGATGCGATTCGGAAGGAAGGGCAAATTGAACCCTCGGTATGTAGGGCCCTTCCCTATTTTGAAGAAGATCGAGAAGATGGCTTATCGACCACAGCTTCCGGCTTCAATGGAAGGCATCCACGACGTGTTTCATGTGTCTATGCTTCAGAAGTGTTTGCGCGATCCATCGCATATTGTGGAGGCAAGAGAGATTGAGGTACAGCCTACCTTGACTTACGAGGAGAAGCCGTTACGTATTTTAGAGTCTACCATCAAAGTATTGCGCAACAAAGAGATTCTGCTAGTTAAAGTCCTATGGCGGAACCACGAAGTTGAAGAAGCGACTTGGGAGCGACAGCAGGATATGATGACTAAGTATCCCGAGTTGTTTGTGTAATCAAATTTTGAGTACAAAATTTTAAATAAGGTGGATGGAATGTAACGCCCGGATTTACGGGATTTTGTAAATCAATAATATAATGACATTTTTGTAATTATGTCAAATCAAGTTCATTTTGCGAAAATGAAGCGTTATTATGATCCTAATGAATTATATGGATTTTGAGAAAATTTCGGGAATTTTAGGAGTTTAACGCTAATTTAACGAAAATTACGCTTATCGTAATATAATGGATACTTTGGTAAAAATAGTAAACGAGGTCCGAATTACAAACAGACAATTTTAAAAGAACCCTGATAATAAGTTAGAGTCATTGGTGAAGTAAGGAAATTTGGAGAAACCGAATCATCGGTTAATTAATAAAATGAAGGATGAAACAAATAGAAAATCAAAGGAAGGGCAAAATGGTAATTTACAAAGCCAAAATTTAATTAAAAACACTTGGCTTCTTCTTCTTCTCCACGCAATTTCCTTCTTCCCTACGATTTTTTATTTCTCCTCCGGTGACTCACGGTGTTCTCCTCTCCGTCCTCCGTTCGTCCTCCGTTCTTCACATTTTCTTCCCCAAACTCGATTCTAGGTAAGATTTGATGGTTTTAGAAAGATTATTCATAGTTTTCTGAGCGTTTAACGATTAGGGTTTCGTTTAGGGTTCCGTTAAAAATGCGAGTTAGAGTTAGAAATTGTTAGGTTTATTGTGTTTATGAATATAATGAAAGTATTGAGCGTTATTGGACGAAGTTAGTTTGATTTGTGAGAATTTTTAGGGTTTGTGGATTTTGAGGTTGAGAAATTCCCATTAATGGAGTTTTGGAAATTCACGAGCATGAATTGCTCGATAAAATGTCTCAAAGAGTTAAGTTAGAATTTTAGGAAAATTTCCTTAGTTAATGTTTCGTTAAATTTGGACGTTTAACGGTTTAATCTCGTGTTAACGATAGCTGTTGTGTTTTGCCTTAGACGAACAACGCTCGTGGACGGAGCTCGAAGTTCAGCGCGCACAAGGTAAGTTCTCGTGACTTACTTGGCCGAGAGGCCTACACCGTACGTCGATGTCGCGTCGAGGATCTTTGGAGAATCGTTTGTTAAATGTTTAGGTTGGGTAGTTAGGATTAGTTATTTTATAGGATATGCTTTGAATTGCTTTTATTGTCTTGATGGTACTTAATATGTTTGTTTACTTTATGTCTATAACTGTTCATGCATCACGTATTTCAAAATAGCATGAAAACGGATTTCTGCACGTGTTTAAGAAAATAAAACTAATGAACGAAATGAAATTATGTAATCTGTTATCTGGTTACACGAGGTGGGGCTCAGGCAGGGCTGTTTACGGATGTGAGCGTGTATCCCCCCGTTAGGTGAAGAGGGCAGTCCGACCGCGGGATGTGTCTTGTCCATCTAATAGGCCGAGACCTCGGTGACATTCTGTCTGCGACGTAATGACAAGAAAATGTTGCATGATTTCTAAAACTCATACGCACAGCATGCATTTACATTTACGAAACTTACTGAGCCTTTAGCTCATAGCGTGTCTGTATGGTGTAGGTGATATCGAAGCAGGTGAGGACGACGTTCCTCCACTCGATGTACAGGATGGTTGAAGAAGAACGGCTGCGGTGGTGTGCATGGGTAGTCGACGCGTATTTTGACTCGTGGGGGGTAACAGTTAGGTACTTTGAGGGTTTTTGGGCGAATTGGGTTGGTTGTGAATTATTGTATAGTTAGAAACATTTTAGGATGTTTGGTTCTGGATAGTGGATAGGTTATGTTTTGAGTTTTTAAACGTTTTGGAAATGTATTTTGTAAATGTATGGTATTAGGGAAATGTTCGGTTTTTAAACATATCCACGCGGTTTGTTTTTATGAAACTAGGCTATGTTTTTAAACGTGTTTTGAGTCGTTGTTTTGGATGAGATTGTGAGTGAATTTATGTTGGAATGTATGGTTGAGATGTAGGTAAAATTTTTTTGAAGGAATTGTGAAAAGTGCGTTAGGAGTATTGGTATGCAGGAGAAGAAAGAAGGAAGGAAAGAGGAGTGTCTGTCCTCTGGAAAATCTAGAGGACATGGCGATTGATTGCCCAAGGGTGGGGATCGATCGCCCATTGGTCGCCACGCTCTGGAAGAATTCCAGAGCGTGTGGCGATCGATCGCCCAATAGGGGGCGATTGATCGCCCCTCTTTGGTCGCGCCGCGATCACAGATCGCTTGGTGAGGCGATCGCTGGCAAAACCAGCGATCTCCCCTTCATTTTAGGGCGGCGATTGCCCCTTCTGCCCCTGTTTTTTTCGGTTTTCACTGCTTCAAATTGTTTTAAGTTTTTATTAAGTTTTCTTTTAATTGTTTTAAAGTTTTAATAAATGGTTTTCAAAATAAATTCGAACGTCGTTAACAATTTCTATTCCGACTTCAATTTCGACTTCACAAGTTTAATTCTGCTTAAATGCAATTAAAGTCTATTAGGATAAAAAAAATATAATACGGTAAAATTAGTAATAGTTTAAGGGTCGCTACATATTGAGGTTTTGGTGGTTGGAGAAATTAAAAACTCCATTAATGGAGATTTGGAAATTCACGAGCCCGAGTTGCTCGATAAAATGCCTCAATGAGGAGTTTTAGAGTTTAGGAGATTTTCTTTAGTTAGGAGTTTGTAATTTTCTAAGCTCGATAGTTTAGTATTGGTTTAAATGACAAATGTTGTACATTGCCTTAGGTAAACAATGCTCGTGGACGGAGCTCGGTGTGCAACGGACGCGAGGTAAGTCTTCGTGATTTGTTTGGCCGTCTTGGCCTACACCATAAGATTTGTGTTGATCGAGGAAATTGGAGGTGCTTGTGTGTTTCGGGTAATTAGAACGGGTAGTTAGTTTTAGGTTTGGTTAGGTTGTTAATTGTTAAGTTTATTGTTGTATGTTTCTACTTGTTTTTATTTCGTTCATGGCATAATATTTGTTCACGAATCACTATTTTCAAAAAGGCATGAAAAAGAATTTTGATGCATGTTTTACAAAACTAAAAGGTAAACGAATGTAATGATGGTCACGTCGGTGGCGGTGGTTCAAACATGGCTGTCAGGTGAAACATGTTTTCTCCCCCCGGTTAGATACGAGGGGCTATCCAATCGCCGGATGTGCCGCTCCTATCTAGCGAGAGAGAAGCCCCGGTGACATAAATGAAATGGTTAGCGAAAAGGTAGGACGCATGATTTATGAACTGTACATGCATAGCATTGGCATTCACGTGCAGTCACGTAGATTTACTGAGCCTCTAGCTCACGTTTTATTTCTATGGTGTAGGTGATTTTGAGACAAGTGAGGAAGATGTCCCTTTGTAACACCCGGTTCTGTTTTAATCGAATTATTTTACCAATGTGTTATGTACATTTTAGGTATGAAATTTGGGGAAATTAGTTGTTTGGTTAATCAATGACTAGGTTAGGGCAAAATTGTAATTTGGAGATTTAATAGTGGATAACCTATTTAAGGGAAGTGGATTTGTGACTAATGCATAGTAGCTGCCACTGTTTTCTATTTCCCTTTCAACTCTCGTTTCAGCTGAGTGCTCTAAGAGATTTTCCTTCCGATTTCTCCAGTCTAGGTAAGTTTCCCTCGATCTTTCTTCTTGCTGATGATTTAGGATGGTTATAGAGTATACATTTGTTAGTTTGCTTACAGAAGAATGTGAGTTTGAGAAATGCTGTAGGTGCGAGTTAGTCTCGGTTTGTGGTGAATCGGGAATACACTATGAACTGAGCTCCCAAACTAGTTCCCTTAGATTTTTAGATGGTTTAGAATGAAGTTTAATGAAAGTTTAATGTATGCTCTGTCTATGGTTTAGGTTTGTAATTTACAATCGAGCTTGTCCAGGAAGCCAGGTAAGTGAAGTATGTAACACCCGAGAAATTCGTTTTAAGAAATTGAGCTTTAAGTTTCAAATATTAAGTATTTTAAGCATAATAGAATTTTAAATTCGTAGAAATATTAAATTAAGTCCAAATAATCAACGGGAAGTTTCGTTAGAGCCCTAAGAATAGATAGGAATATTTGGAGGAATAAAGGAATTTTGGAGAAGTTAAATCAATAGACGGAATGATGATTTAAGCTAAGGAAATGTCAAAAGGGCATTTTGGTAAATTTGGAAGTCAAGTTTTTAATTAAAGAGGGATCTCTCTCTCTCTTTTCTCCTCACTTTCTCTCCCTCACGCACGAGCTCCCTCTCCTGGCGATTTTTCTCCTCCTTTCATCGCCAATCTTCATTGATCGATCCTTCCTCCCTTTTTGGCGATTCTTCTTGCAAGTTTCTTCCCCAAATCGATCTCTTAGGTAAGCTCTATGTTTTGGTTAAGTTTATTTAGGGTTTGGAGTGATTTTCGAGTTAGGGTTTGTAAAGAAAAATTAGGGTTTTTGTTAGAAATAGTTAGGGTTGTTTAATTGTTACTCATTGATGACGTATTTATGGTTTTTGAAGTTATTGGAGTAGAGTGATAATGTTTGATGATGTTAATGTGAGATCTAGGTTGTTGGAAAGGTGGTTGAAAGACATTAATGGAGTTTTGAAGCTTGTGAACACAAAGTGTTCGATGAAATGCCCGAAAGAAAAGAAATAGAATGTTTAGAAGGATTTGTCCTAGCTAGAGAAGTCGATTGTTTAGATTCGATGCTTGAAAATCGATATTAATGATGTGATGTTAAATGCTCTAGGTAACCAAAGCTCAACGGACGGTGCTCGGCATATTTAGGACGCCAGGTAAGTGAGCGTTAGGCTTTCCGGCCACTAAGGCCCTACGTCGTACAATGTTGATGATGTTGATTGTTATGAAGAAAGTGGTTACACGGGTAGCTAAGGAACGACGGGTAGTTAAGTAGTGCCTTAGCGATTTAGGTAGTGCTCATGTGATAGGTTTTCCTTACGTGTATGTCAGTGCTCATGTGATAGGTTTTCCTTACGTGTATGTCTCCTCATGCATCATGTTTTCTTAAAGTGTATACGAACTGTTTATGAGCATGTTTTTACGATGATTGAATGAAAATGATTTAAAGATGATATGTGTTCTCACGGGAAAATGAATGATGAATGTTGTCACGGGAAAATGAAAGATGATATGTGTTCTCACGGGACCAAATGAATGTTTCTCACGGGAGTATGTTTCTCACGGGACTATGTTTCTCACGGGATTATGTTTCTCACGGGAGTATGTTTCTCACGGGACTATGTTTCTCACGGGACTATGTTTCTCACGGGACTATGTTTCTTACGGGACTATATGAATGTTTCTCACGGGACTATGTTTTTCACTGAACAAGAAAAATGTTTTACGAAATGAAACGAAACGAAATGATTTTACAAATGTCATGCATATATGTAACGTTATGTTCAGCACGCTCCTTACTAAGCATTAGGCTTAATGTAGTTATTGTATGATGTAGGTGACGAGAACGAAGGTGAGGAACCACCTTACGATGATCAAGTATAGCGGTCGATGGGCGGAGCTCGTGGCGGCGGCATGCATTTTGGCTAGGCAGGGCTACTCATGGTTAATGGTTTTGAGGGTCCTTAGTGACGTTTTGAGTTAATGGTTAATTGTACAGATTTTGTAATTTGTAAAATGTTTTGTAAAATGTTTTGTAAAATGTTTTGTAAAATGTTTTGTAAAATGTTTTGTAAAATGTTTTGTAAAATGTTTTGTAAAATGTTTTGTAAAATGTTTTGTAAAATGTTTTGTAAAATGTTTTGTAAAATGTTTTGTAAAATGTTTTGTAAAATGTTTTGTAAAATGTTTTGTAAAATGTTTTGTAAAATGTTTTGTAAAATGTTTTGTAAAATGTTTTGTAAAATGTTTTGTAAAATGTTTTGTAAAATGTTTTGTAAAATGTTTTGTAAAATGTTTTGTAAAATGTTTTGTAAAATGTTTTGTAAAATGTTTTGTAAAATGTTTTGTAAAATGTTTTGTAAAATGTTTTGTAAAATGTTTTGTAAAATGTTTTGTAAAATGTTTTGTAAAATGTTTTGTAAAATGTTTTGTAAAATGTTTTGTAAAATGTTTTGTAAAATGTTTTGTAAAATGTTTTGTAAAATGTTTTGTAAAATGTTTTGTAAAATGTTTTGTAAAATGTTTTGTAAAATGTTTTGTAAAATGTTTTGTAAAATGTTTTGTAAAATGTTTTGTAAAATGTTTTGTAAAATGTTTTGTAAAATGTTTTGTAAAATGTTTTGTAAAATGTTTTGTAAAATGTTTTGTAAAATGTTTTGTAAAATGTTTTGTAAAATGTTTTGTAAAATGTTTTGTAAAATGTTTTGTAAAATGTTTTGTAAAATGTTTTGTAAAATGTTTTGTAAAATGTTTTGTAAAATGTTTTGTAAAATGTTTTGTAAAATGTTTTGTAAAATGTTTTGTAAAATGTTTTGTAAAATGTTTTGTAAAATGTTTTGTAAAATGTTTTGTAAAATGTTTTGTAAAATGTTTTGTAAAATGTTTTGTAAAATGTTTTGTAAAATGTTTTGTAAAATGTTTTGTAAAATGTTTTGTAAAATGTTTTGTAAAATGTTTTGTAAAATGTTTTGTAAAATGTTTTGTAAAATGTTTTGTAAAATGTTTTGAATGTTTTGTAAAATGTTTTGTGGATGTTTTGATGTTTTAAAACAGGTAGGGTTGTTAAACTTTTAAACGGAACCACGCGGTTCGTTTTTATTAAATTCGCTTATGTTTAACGTAAATTGTGTTGTTTTGAGCATTTGAGTAAATGTTACGTTTAGAGAGTATTTTATGAGATATGTAAGATTTTGGGAGTAAAGGGAAAGGAGTGGTAGTGTTTTGTTCGTTGTATGTTTTGGGTTGTGTTTTGTGTGGGTTAAGTGGATGAATGTGGTGAGCAGGGCGACTGATCGCAGAAGGAGAGGAGTTGGAACGCAGAACTCTCGGGTTTTCCAGAGAGTTTGGCGACTGTGCGCGGGTAGAGTGGCGTTCAGTCGCCACTGGCAACTTGCAACAGGCGACTGGTCGCCTGTTGCAGTCGCCCATATGGCGATCAGTAGCCACTTTTGTGGCTATTGATCGCCATGCCTTATAAAGGAAAGTGGCGATCAATAGCCACTTTTGTGGCTATTGATAGCCACCCCTTATAAAGAAAGTGGCGATCAGTAGCCACTTTTGTGGCTATTGATAGCCATGCTTTATATATATAAAAAAAAAAGGGAGGTTTTATTAAATGAATTTCTTTTATTAATTAATTGTTTTATTGTTTAAAGTTTAATGTTTTAATACTTGCTTTAAATGATTTACTAAACGAACTTTGATTTAAATTCCGATTTTAACTTCGATTAAGATTTCCGCCTAAGTACAGTTAAAGTATAAAGTTAAAAAAAAAAAAAAAAACGGTTTCTCACGGGCACGGGTTGTGACAAAGTATGCTTGTGCCTTCGGGCCTACATTACAAAACATTAGGATTTTGTTTACTTGAATGTGTCTGTATGTCATGCATCATATTTTAAAAGTATATGAAAATGAATTTGAATGCATGTTGGCATGGTAAGGAATGAACATAATGAAACAGCTATGTGAATCAGATTTACTGTTAAGGGAAATAATCCGCCCCTTAATGAGACAGTGGATATTTAGATTTTGGGAAACTTGATCCGCTTTCCATCGAACAGGGGGATCAGAAATAACTATGTGAATCAGATTTACTGTTAAGAGAATTAATCCGCCCCTTAATGAGTCAGTGGATATTTATACTTTGGGAGAAGTGATCCAACTCCCAATTTCACAGGGGGATCAGAACAGAAAAGATGCATATGCAACTGAGATGAGAAAGTAGAAACTACATATATAGGAATTTATGTTTTAGCATTACATTACATTATTGCTTTACTTACTTAGCATTAGGCTAATAGATGAGTTTTGTGATGTAGGTGAAGAAGTGACAGCAGGTGTGTGTACTGAGTTTGCTGAGGACTAGACTGGTTGGAGGAGAGCATCTATGTAACAATCTGGCAGTTGATGGGGCGGTTTAACTGATGTCAGTTGGTGTGAAGGTTTAGTTGACAATGTTTCAATTTAAGTATGTAGAGCGTTCATGACAGTAGTGGTTTCAATATTTTGAATACGTTTTGAGATTTTTCAGATAATAGTATTCTGTTGAGTTTTAATGCTGGTTCTTACTGGATTTTGAGTAATGCATTGGTTTGAATTGTTTCTGAATGGTTTCAGCGAAGTAAGCAAATTCCTTTCTGTAGTAGAGTTGTGTTTGTATAACAAGGAGTAGTTGAAATGTCGCTCTGTTCTCTATCGGTAGATGATGTCTATCGGCAGATGTTGAGTTGTTGTTCTGTTGTCTATCGGAAGATGTCTTTAGTAAAGCCATCGGAAGATGTCTTCAGTAAAGCCATCGGATGATGTCTTCAGTAAAGTCATCGGATGATGTCTTTAGAGGAAGCCATCAGAAGATATAAGTAGAAAATTTGTTGTTTAGTGATCTGTGGATGTTGTGTATTAAACCTATCGGATGATGTAGTAGAAGTTTTGTCGTTAGTGATCGGTGGATGTTGTGCATTAAACCTATCAGATGATGTAGCAGAAGTTTTATCGTTAGCGATCGGTGGATGTCGTGTATTAAACCTATCGGATGATGCAGTAGAAGTTTTGTCGTTTAGTGATCGGTATATGTAGCTTGTTCTACCGGAAGACGAGAGTAAAAGATTTGTCGTCTTGTGGTTGGCAGAGGCTGGGTGAATGAATCATCCAGCTGACGTCATCGGTGGAAGCCTTCGGTTTGTTTCTGCCCTTTTGTTGACTTTGTTCAGCGGATGATGTATTTGACTTTATAAACTTTAAGTGTTTCACGTCTATGCCTTCATCTCTTCCGGCCGAATTATTTTCTTAATATTTTAATTGATTATTCAAACACTATTTTATAGTTTTGCTTAACTTTGCTTTGCTCAAATATTTTCCGCTGCAAGTTTTTATGTTTTTAACAAACGTTCAAATTTGACTTTCAAACGAAGTTTTAAATTTGGTCTTAAATTTTCTTAGTTATGTTCGGGCTTTTGAGTAACAGACAGAGTTCAGAAAACTCGGGGCGTTACAGTATGGTATCAGAGACATTCAGTTAAACCGTTCAAAAGATTACTCATCAGTGCCAATCGTTGCATAGGGGTACTCCAACAACTGTAAGTGTTTATGTTAGATTTAGCTATAAGATGTTTATGAGAATAGTTAACCCTGTGCAGGAATTTAGTATAATGGCCAGACGCCCAGGGAGACCTCGAGTGCCAAGAGAAATGCCAAATACGAGAGATGAAGAGGAGCCTAGTGTGATTAGGCAGCTGACAGATTTAGTGCGTCAGCAAACTGATTTAGTGCGGCAACAGTCTGACCAACTAGGAGTACTGTTGAACTGAGAGGTGCAAGGAAGTGCAAACTCGGGTTCTAGCAATAAACATTCTGGAGATATATTCTGGAGACTAAGACCACCCACGTTTGACGGACAGTCATCTGATCCAGTTATTGCTGAAGGATGACTTAGAAAGATTGAGAGTATGTTTAGGTGTGCCAACATAGGAGAGGGAGACAAGGTCACGTTAGCAACATTTCACTTGGCTGGTGAAGCTCAACTTTGGTGGGAATTAATAGAGACCACCACTGATGTTTTGGCGATGCCTTAGTCACAGTTCAGGGACATTTTCTATGAGAAGTAGTTTAACAGCACAATCCAAACCGCGAAAAAGTTGGAGTTTCTGAACTTGAAGCAGACAGGGTCTGTGGCCGAATACAGTAGGCCATTTGAGTCCTTGTCCAGGTTTGCCGGACATTTTGTTCGCAAGGACGAGGATAAAGTGTTCAAATTTGTGCATGGACTGAAGCCAGAAATTTATAGAGGAGTTAAATTTTGTGGTATTAAAGGCTTGACATTCAGTGAAATTGTGTCCACTACTCTGGAAGTGGAAGAAGCTGAAAGGAGGTGTGCTGGACCAAAGGAGATCCTACAAAGGTTTATCCAGCCACACCAACAAAGAGGAACGAAGAGGCCAAGTGAAGGCCAGAATAGTCAAGGAATAGGAGGGAAGCTACAGAATGTCAGGAAATTTCCCCAGTGTCCTAAGTGTTTGAAGAACAACCCGGGCGAATGCAGACTGGGCTTTGGGAAGTGTTTCAACTATGAGGAGGTTGGACACACATTCAAAGAATGCTCGAAGCCTAGAATCACCAGATGCTACAATTGTAACAAGGTCGGCCATATTAGTAGAGACTGTCCAGTTCCTAAGAGTGGCCCTGCTATGATTAAACCGAGGATATTCTCCATGATGGAGTCGGGGGATGAAGACCAGCCTGCAGTGGTGTCAGGTACTATATTGATCAACTCTGTGCCTACTTTTACTTTAATAGATTCTGGTGCAACGCATTCGTTTATAGCATCTGCATTTGCTGTTAAGTTAGATGTACAGTTCACCCCTTCCATGCATGTGTTTAATGTTACATTACCCTCTGGTGAACGCATGCACTCTAACCAATTGATGCTTGACAGTGATGTGTTAGTAGGGAAAGTAAGTCTACCTGCTGATCTTATTATTATGGATATAATGGGATTTGATGTAATCCTAGGAATGGACTGGTTGTTTAAACACCATGCCACAGTTGATTGTAGGACTGGATTAGTTAGCTTCCAACCCCCTGGTAGTTTGAAGCATACCTTTCAAGCTTCAAGGAAGAGTAAGGAAATGTCTGTGATGACTTCTATTAACACTAGACCTTCCCTATGTGGAGAGTATTTGTGCTTCTTAGCTAGTGTTTTAGACACACAACTTGTAGGAAAAGAAAATCTTCAAAATGTTTTAATTGTCCAAAACTTTCCTGAAGTATTTCTAGATGACCTTCCTGGTTTACCACCAGATAGGGAAATTGAATTTGTTGTATATGTTTACCCCGGCGCCGAATCTGAGTCTAAAAATCCATATAGATTAGCACCAACTGAACTTAAGGAATTAAAGAAGCAATTGGGGGATCTGTTGGAGAAAGGGTTCATACGCCCCAGCTTTTCACCGTGGGGTGCACCTAAACTCTTTGTCAAAAGGAAGGATGGATCAATGCAGATGTGCATTGATTATCGGGAACTAAATAAGTTAACTGTCAAAAACAAGTATCCATTGCCAAGGATTGATGATTTATTTGACCAACTTAATGGTGCTAGAGTTTTCTCTAAGATTGACCTTAGGTCCGGTTATTACCAGTTGAAGGTTAAATCTGAAGATATCCCAAAGACTGCTTTTCGCACGAGACACGGACATTATGAGTTTTTGGTTATGTCCTTTGGATTGACTAATGCACCGACAACCTTTATGGATCTTATGAATAGAGTGTTTCATGAGTATTTGGATAAGTTTGTCATAGTGTTTATAGATGACATTTTCATCTATTCACGTACTAAGGATGAGCATGCTAGGCACCTGACCTTGGTGTTGGAAGTATTAAAACAGCACCAACTATACGCCAAGTTTTCTAAGTGTGAGTTTTGGTTGGACCAAGTTCACTTTTTAGGACATGTTATATCTGGGGATGGAATATCTGTCGATCCAGCTAAGGTTCAAGCAGTTAAGGAATGGCCCCAACCGAGGAATGCTACAGATATCAGGAGTTTTCTTGGACTAGCAGGATATTATAGAAAGTTCATTGAAGGATTTTCGAAGATTGCTACACTCCTTACTAAGTTAACAAGGAAAAATGTGAAGTATATATGGACTGACGAATGTGAGCATAATTTTCAGACTTTGAAACAGAAACTGACCAATGCTCCAATTTTAACCCTTCCGGTTGAAGACGGTAAATTTAGCATTTACTGTGATGCTTCCAAAATTGGTCTTGGGTGTGTTTTAATGCAGGACGGAAAAGTAATAGCTTATGCCTCTAGACAGTTGAAAACACATGAGAAGAACTATCCTACACATGATTTAGAATTAGCAGCAGTGGTATTTGCACTTAAGATTTGGAGGCATTACTTGTATGGATAATCTTGTGAGATATTTTCAGACCATAAAAGCCTGAAGTATATTTTCACACAGAAAGAACTAAACATGAGGCAACGTCGATGGTTGGAATTTGTAAAGGACTATGATTTCGAGATTAAATATCATCCCGGCAAAGCAAATGTTGCGGCAGATGCTTTAAGTAGAGTAACAACACCAACCCCAACTATGATTTTCAATATACCATTTGTAACACCCCTAACTCTGTACCCAATTTACCCGTACTATATTTTTCTTTTTTTGTACTTTAAATAAAACCTTATGCGGAATTTAAACTGAAGTCGAAATAAGAATTGAAGTCGGAATTAAAAATCTAGTTTTTAAATCATTTAAAACCAAAACCATTTATAAACTTAAAACTATTGAAAACAGTTAATAAAACAATTAAAACATTTATCAATCGGTGAAGGGTAAAACCGGAAGGCATAGGAAAAGAAAAGCAGCGATTAATCGCTGCAAGCGCTGCATTATGCAGCGATCAATCGCTGCATATTGCAGGCACCAGTCGCTTTATTGCAGCGACTTCCCTCTGGAATCCGAGATTCCAGAGAGCAGTTTCCCACATTTTCATACATCTTTACACCCTAATTAAACATTCTGAATTCACGTTAAACTTTCATGAAAACCAACTGCATGGATACGTTTAAAAGTTGTCTAATCCTCCTGTTTCAAATTCCAAGCAGTTCCAGTAAAAAACTATATAAACACAGATTATAAACAGATTTCCAAAAAACGTTTAAAACATCAAACATAAACCTGACATCTAACCAGATCCAACATGTTCATCTATACATACGTTAAATCCCTCAAAATACTTACACAGACATTCCCACGGGTCAAAACGCACCGACTGCTTAGCACACTCCCACGGGCCATTCTCCGTCAATTTCATCATACAGGAGGAGGAGGAACATCGTCCTCACCTGAGATACAGATACAGATACAGATACAGATACAGATACAGATACAGATACAGATACAGATACAGATACAGATACAGATACAGATACAGATACAGATACAGATACAGATACAGATACAGATACAGATACAGATACAGATACAGATACAGATACAGATACAGATACAGATACAGATACAGATACAGATACAGATACAGATACAGATACAGATACAGATACAGATACAGATACAGATACAGATACAGATACAGATACAGATACAGATACAGATACAGATACAGATACAGATACAGATACAGATACAGATACAGATACAGATACAGATACAGATACAGATACAGATACAGATACAGATACAGATACAGATACAGATACAGATACAGATACAGATACAGATACAGATACAGATACAGATACAGATACAGATACAGATACAGATACAGATACAGATACAGATACAGATACAGATACAGATACAGATACAGATACAGATACAGATACAGTCCTCTGTTTCAAATTCCAAGCAGTTCCAGTAAAAAACTATATAAACACAGATATAAACAGATTTCCAAAAAACGTTTTAAAACATCAAACATAAACCTGACATCTAACCAGATCCAACATGTTCATCTATCCATACGTTAAATCCTCAAAATACTTACAAGACATTCCCACGGGTCAAACGCACCGACTGCTTAGACAGATACAGATACAGATTTATTTTTATTACGTCGCAGACAGATTGTTACCGAGATATCAGCCCTCTAAATGGAAAGGATACATTCCGCGGTCGAACTACCACTTTCCATCTAGAGGAGGGGGGTACATGCTCACAAACCCTACAGCCATGCCTGAGCCCCGCCTCGCGTAACCAGATACAGATTACGTAGATTAATTACAGAGGTTCGTTTCATTTCTTAAAACACGTGCGGAAATTCATTTTCATGACTTTTGAAATACGTGATGCATGAACAGTTAATAGACATAAAGTAAACAACCAACATGCATACCATCAAGATCGAAATAGCATAACCTAAAACAATTATAAACCTATCTACCCAACCAAAGCAATAAAACAAACAATCCACTAAGATCCTCGACGCTAAATCGATGTACGGTGTAGACCAATCGGTCAGAGTTAGTCACGAGAACTTACCTTGAGCGCGCGAAATCTCAAGCTTCGTCGACGGGAGTTGTGTGTCTGAGGCAAAACATGATATTCGTCGTTAAAACCAATTTAAGCTATTGACGTCCAAATTACAAATCTTAACTAAAGAATTTTCCTAAATTCTTAACTTAGCTAATCGAAGCGTTTATAACGTCAATTAACGCTCGATAATCCAAAACCTCAATTAACGAGTTTTTCCTTAAAAACGAAAAAATCTACAAATTTTAACTTTTTCACAAATTGATTTAACTTCATCTAATAACGTCCAATACGTTCAATATATACTTAATCACGGCTAACCTATTAATTACGAACCCTAATTTGCGTTTTTAACGAAAATTAATCGAAACCCTAATTGCCTAAAACGTCGTAAACGTCGAAATAAAAGCTCTAAGATTGTAGGCTCATACCTAGGGTTGCAAAAGGAGGAGAAATTGCGAAGAAAATGGAACGAACGAAGGTCAGATCGGAGGTCGGATCGGAGGTCGGAAATGAGAAATTGCCGGCGGCCGAGGGAGAGAAATGCTCTCTATCGTTTTCGTGAAACAGAGAAGGAAGAAAGAAGTGAGGAGAAAAGGAGTTTAGGTTATTTTTATAAATTTGGTTTGGCAAATTACCGTTTTGCCCTTGCATTTTTTTTTATATTAGTTTCGTCACTCGTTTCGTTAATCGTCCAACGATTCAGACTTTCCAAATTTCCTTATTTCACTAATAAGTCCAACTTATTATTTGGGATTTAATGAAACTGTCCGTTCGCGAATCGGACCTCATTTACTATTTTTACTAACACGTCCTTTACATTACGATAGAGGTTATTACTCGGAATATAGCGTTATTACTCCGAAAATTCCCCAAAATTTCCAAAAATTCCTATTAATCGTTAAAATCGTAATGACGCTTTCTGTTTGCGAAACTGATTTGATTTGACATATTTACAAAAAATGCCATTATATAATAAAATATCAATATAATATATCAAATCCAAAATCCGTACAAGCCGGATATTACATTCCACCCACCTTATTTAGAATTTTGTCCACAAAATTAAATCATACAAACAACTCAGGATAACTAGTCATCATATCCTGCTGTCGTTCCCAGGTCGTCTCTTCCACCTCATGGTTCCGCCATAGGACCTTTACTAGCGGAATCTCTTTGTTGCCCAATACCTTGATGGAAGTCTCCAAAATACGTACCGGCCTCTCCTCATATGTCAAGGTAGGCTGTACCTCGATCTCTGTAGCCTCCACGACATGCGATGGATCACGTAAACATCTCCGAAGCATAGATACGTGGAATACATCGTGGATACTCTCCATAGAAGCCGAAAGCTGTAGTCTATATGCCAACTTCCCGACCCTCTTCAGAATAGGAAAGGGCCCCACATAACGAGGGTTTAGCTTACCCCTCCTTCCAAATCTCGCAACGCCCTTGAACGGAAAAACTTTGAGATACACCTCATCTCCTTCTTCGAACTCTAGCTCTCCATAGCTCTTCTGCCGGCTCTGAGCTACCTCGATGCACTGTCGGATAATGGCAATCTTATCTGCCGTTTGCTGTAGAATCTCTGGACCAACGATGCTGGCCTCGCCAACCTCGTCCCAATATAACAGAGACCTACACTTCCGACCATACAAAGCCTCATACGGTGCCATGCCAATGGTAGCCTGGAAGCTGTTGTTGTACGAGAACTCAACTAGGGGTAAATATCGGCTCCACGAGCCCTGAAACTCTAGCACACAAGCTCTGAGCATATCCTCAAGTATCTGATTCGTCCTCTCTGTCTGACCATCAGTCTGAGGATGGAATGCAGTGCTGAAATTAAGCTGAGTCCCCATAGCTCTGTGTAAACTCTTCCAGAACTTCGATGTGAATCTCGGATCTCTGTCTGAGACAATAGAAACCGGCACTCCATGCAGTCTGACAATCTTCTGCACATAAAGCTCAGCGAGCTGATCCATAGAAGATGTCATCCTCACAGATAAGAAGTGGGCCGACTTTGTCAATCGGTCCACAATAACCCATATGCCGTCATGGCCCTTCGTCGTCCTCGGGAGCCCCACAATGAAATCCATGGAGATCTGCTCCCACTTCCACTCCGGAATCGGCAGTGGCAATAACGTTCCGGCCGGTCTCTGGTGCTCTGCCTTCACCTGTTGACATACTAAACAGGTCTCAACGTACTTGGCAACCTCCCTCTTCATGTTCGGCCACCAGAAGTGTTGTTTCAAATCCTGGTACATCTTAGTACTTCCCGGGTGCACGGAATACGCGGAAGAATGTGCCTCGGCCAATATATCCTTCTTCAGATCCTCGTCGCTAGGCACGTACCACCTGTGCCTGAACTTCAGAATACCGTCCTCTGATAAATTGGAATCCGACGAGTCTCCCAATGTCATGCTCGATCGAAGCTCCTCACACTCCGAATCACTCTGCTGAGCCTCACGTATACGATCAAGAATAGTCGGCCTGAGAAAAATGTTGGCGAGCATACTGGACAACTCTGCCACTATCTCCACATCGAATCTCTCAATCTCAGACCGCAGCGTAACTGACATCGCTACAAGTGAAGGCTGACCCGCAGAAGGCACTCTACTCAAGGCATCAACAGCCTTGTTCGCCTTCCCCGGATGGTACTTGATATCAAAATCATAATCTTTGACGAACTCAAGCCATCGTCTCTGTCGCATGTTCAGCTCCTTCTGCGTAAATAAGTACTTCAGGCTCTTGTGGTCGGAAAATATCTCGCACTGCTGCCCATATAAATAATGTCTCCATATCTTCAGT
Organism: Begonia masoniana; assembly: GCA_022432975.1. Classification (NCBI taxonomy): domain Eukaryota; kingdom Viridiplantae; phylum Streptophyta; class Magnoliopsida; order Cucurbitales; family Begoniaceae; genus Begonia; species Begonia masoniana. The sequence goes on along the minus strand of CM039516.1, from coordinate 18,832,096 downwards.
GCGAAGACCACAGCTGCTAACTCAAGGTCGTGCGTAGGGTAATTCTGCTCGTACGGCTTCAACTGCCGAGAAGCATAAGAAATAACTCTCCCCTCCTGCATCAATACACAACCGAGTCCCACTCCAGATGCATCACAATAAATACTGTATCTAACACCTTCAACAGGTAACGCCAGTACTGGAGCGGTGGTCAATCTCTGCTTTAACTCTATAAAACTATCATCACAAGCAGGTGACCAAATAAACCTCTCGTTCTTCCGAGTCAATCGTGAGAGGGGAAGTGCGATCTTCGAGAATCCCTCTATAAACTTCCGATAATAACCGGCCAATCCGAGAAATCCACGCACCTCACGTACGTTCTTCGGCTGTGGCCAATCTCTGACCACCTGAATCTTGCTCGGATCAACAGAAACTCCATCCTGCGATATGACATGGCCAAGAAAACTGATCTGATCCAACCAAAATTCGCATTTGGAGAACTTCGGATACAACTGGTGCTGACATAGGATCCTCAGAACAATCCTCAGATGCTCCTTGTGTTCTTCCTTCGTCTTAGAGTAGATCAGAATGTCGTCGATGAAAACCACCACGAACTTGTCACGATACTCCTTGAAGACACGGTTCATCAGATCCATAAATGCTGCAGGGGCATTAGTAAGTCCAAAAGACATGACAAGGAACTCATAATGCCCATACCTCGTTCGGAATGCCGTCTTCTGAATATCATCTCTCCGGACTTTCAGCTGATAATAACCCGAGCGCAGGTCAATCCTGGAAAATACTCGGGCACCTTGTAGCTGATCAAATAAGTCAACAATCCGGGGCAGTGGATACTTATTCTTCACTGTGAGCTTATTCAGCTCCCTGTAATCAATGCACATCCTGAGGGTCCCGTCTTTCTTCTTGACAAACAGAATGGGCGCACCCCAAGGAGAAACGCTGGGTCGAATAAATCCATTCTCTAACAACTCGTCAAGCTAAGTCCTCAACTCTCTCAACTCAGCTGGTGCCAACCGATACAGGTTTTTAAACCTCGGTGTGGAGTTAGGATAAACATCAATAGTGAATTCGATCTCCCGGTCTGGTGGTAACCCGGGAAGATCATCAAGAAAGATCCCAGAGAACTCTCTGACAATAGGTATGTCGCTCGGCTTTTCTTTGCTAAGCAACTGACAATCAAATACAGAGGCCAAATAAATAGAGCACGCACCTTTAAACTGCTCGTTGACCATCATGGAATAAGAAATAGGCGAGCTACTCAATCTGCTCATCGCCTGATAAGAAAACTCGGCTTTACCCGGGGGTCGAAAGGTGACAATCCCATATCAACAATCAATGGTGGCGAAGTGCTGTGATAGCCAATCCATCTCTAAAATAAGATCATAATGCTCTATGCCCATAACAATAAGGCGAGCATAAAGAGTACGGTCCCCAATCGAGATAATATCGCCCTGGACTACTCGACCTGACTGCATACGCTCTCCTGAAGGTATCATCACACTATACTCGCATTCTGCTAACTCAGGCGCAAGTCTCAATCTAGACACACAAGCAGCGGAAACAAAAGAATGCGTAGCCCCCGTGTCTAATAAAGAAAATACAGGAACGCCAGTATCCAGTATAGTACCTGCTATCACGGCAGGCTGATCCTCATCATCAACATCGCCAGGCTCGATAAATGCAAAAATCCTGGGCATAACCCTCCTCTGATCACCGCCTGGCAGGTCTCGAGCCGGATGCGGGCAATCTCTAACAAAATGGCCAACTCCACCACATCTGTAGTATTTATTAGAGCCAACACGGCACTCTCCACTGTGTTCTTTCTGGCACACGGGGCACCACGGTATCTGAGGAGCTCCCTGTACCTGTTTTCCCTTGCCCCTATCGTTACCTCCCTCAAGAGGTCTCTTCACACCCATCGGCTGCTGCTGGGGCTGTGCTCTAGGCTGCCCACCTCGGTTCTGCGACTGAGGTCGTATCTCACGGAAGAAGCCCTTACCTGGCTCCCTCGGTCTAATACAAGTAGCTCTGGCAGCCTCAATATCCAGAGCTCTGGCTGTAATATCTGAATATGGAGTACCAGTTTCGATTGTCTTAGACCGAGATCTGAGATTTACATCGAATTTCTGGAAGAGTCTGCACAAGGCTATGGGAACTCAGCTAAATTTCAGCATGGCATTTCACCCTCAGACTGATGGTCAGACAGAGAGAACAAATCAGATTCTGGAGGATATGCTCAGAGTTAGTGTGTTGGAATTTCAGGGATCGTGGAGCAGGTATTTACCACTGATCGAGTTCTCTTATAACAATAGCTTTCAGGCTACCATCGGTATGGCTCCGTACGAGGCATTGTATGGTCAAAAGTGTAGATCTCCGTTATATTGGGACGAGATTGGTGAAGCTCGTATTGTTGGTCCCGACATTTTACAGCAAACGGTAGAGAAGATTTCCGTTATCAGACAGCGTATCGAGATAGCTCAGAGCCGACAGAAGAGCTACGCTGACACAAGACGAAGGGAACTGGAATTCGAAGAAGGTGACGAGGTTTATTTGAAGATTTCTCCATTCAAGGAAGTTATGCGATTCGGAAGAAATGGCAAGCTAAGCCCTCGTTATGTGGGGCCCTTCCCTATTTTGAAGAAGATCGGGAATATGGCGTATCGACTGCAGCTTCTGACTTCAATGGAAGGTATCCACAATGTATTTCACGTGTCTATGCTTCGAAAATGTTTGTGCGATCCATCGCATATCATGGAGGCAAGAGAAATCGAAGTACAGCCTACCTTGACTTATGTGGAGAAGCCCATACGTATTTTAGACTCTTCCATCAAGGTATTACGCAACAAAGAGATTCTGCTAGTCAAAGTTTTTTGGCGGAACCACGACGTGGAGGAAGCTACTTTGGAGCGATAGCAGGATATGATGGCTAAGTATCCTGAGTTGTTTGTATAATCAAATTTTAAGGACAAAATTTTAAATAAGGTGGATGGAATGTAACACCCGGTGCTTTACGGGATTTTTGTAATTATATATGTATAATGGCCTTTTTGTAAATATGTCAAATTAGGTCCGTTTTGGGAACGAAAAGCGTTATTACGATCCTAATAATTAATATAGATTTTAAGAAAATTTTGGGAATTTTAGGAGTTGTAACGCTAATTTACGAGAATTACGTTTCTCGTAAAATAATGGACGTTTTAATAAAAATAGTAAATGAGATCCATTTTGCAAACTGACAGCTTTAATAAAGCCCAGATAATAAGTCAGAGTTATTGATGAACTAAGGAAATATAGAGAAGCCAAATCGTTAGTCAGTAACGAAACAAAGGACGAAACAAATATAAAATCAAAGGAATGACGAAAAGGTAATTTACCAAGCCAAATTTTAATTAAATAACAATTCTCTCTCTCCTTCCCGCATTTTCTCTCCTTCTCTCTGCGACCTCTCACGGCGATTTCTCTCCTCTCGATGGTGATTTCCTTCAACGCCGGTGATTCTTCCGTTTTTGGTGACAAGTTCTTCACGATTCCTTCTCCTCTCGCAACCCTAGGTAAGATTCTATGATTTTCAGACGTTAGCCTTTGATTTCTAGGTCGTTAAATAATTAGGGTTTCATTAGATTTTGTTGAAAATAATCGGGTTCTGTTAGAAGTGGTTTAATTATCGCTCTATTGACGATTATTCAGCGTAGTTAGTCAAAATAGTGGATGCTTTTGGAGTTTTGGTCGAAATATCGGTTTTGGAAAGCTTGGAAAACTCCATTAATGAAGGTTTCTAACTTATGAGCACAAATTGCTCGCAAAAATGCCTCAATGAGCTAAATTAGAGTTTTAGGAAATTTCTTTAGTTAAGGGTTTGTTAATTTGGACGTTTAATGGTTTAAACACGTTTTAAAGACAATTGTTGTGAAATTGCCTTAGGTGAACGACGCTCGTGGACGGAGCTAGAATTTCAACGGACGCGAGGTAAATTCTCGTGACTTACTATGGCCGATTGGCCTACACCGTATGTCAAAGTCGTTTCGAGGAACATTGGTGATTTGTTTGTTTAAATGTTTTGGTTGGGTAGTTAGGATTAGTTCTTTTATAGTATATGCTTTTATTGTCTCGATGGTATGTATGGTGTATGTTTACTTTAAGCATGTAATTGTTCATGCATCATGGTTTTCAATTATGCATAGAAAATGAATTTCCACACTATGTTTTCATGAAAAGAGTTGTGGCCCGAAAGGGGGCTATTGATCTATTGTGAAGGCCAAAAGGGGCTTGTCACAATACCACATTGCCTAAAACGAAATGAATCTACGTAATCTGTTATCTGGTCATGCGAGGTGGGGTTCAGACACGGCTGTTTACGGATGTGAGCGTGAACCCCCTCACCCCCCCGGCTACGTGGAAAGGGTTGTCCGACTGCCGGATGTGCCCTCTCCACATAGCGGGCTAAGATCTCGATGACATTCTGTTTGCGACGTAATGATAAGAAAATGTTGCATGATTTCTAAACTTCATATGCACAGCATGCATCTGCATTTACGAAACTTGCTGAGCCTTTAGCTCATAGTTTTCTTTATGGTGTAGGTGATCTTGATACAGGTGAGGACGAGATCCCTCCACCCGAGGAATGATCAGTTGAAGAAAGATGGCCCGTAGGAGTGTGCTGGTGCAGTCAGTGCGTTTTGACCCGTGGGGATGTATGTAAGTATTTTGGGGACACAGTAGTTAGATATGAACGATGAATGTATAGTTGAACATATTAGAATGTTTGGAATCTGATTAGTTGATAAGTTTATGTTTTGACGTTTTGGAAACCTATTTTATAAACTTCTTTTTTTTTTAAAGTCTTTTATTGGAAACTTATTGGAACTGCTTGGGAATTTAATACAGGGAATTGTTTCGTTTTAAAACGGATCCACGCAGTTTGTTTTTACGAAAGTTTACTATGCTTTTAAATACGTTTTAGGATATGTTTCGGGTTGTTTGTTTGGTGGTTGACAAAATGCGAAATGAGTGAAGTTTTGAATGATTTTCAGTTGAATCGGTTTAGGGTGTATGTTAAGTGCAAAAAAAAAAAAGAAGAGAAGAGAGAGAAAAGAAGAAATAGCCGATCACGATCGATCGGGCACAATACCACGATCGATCGTGATCCGAGAAAAATTTCCGCCAATGATTCCAGAGACGGCCCGATCGATCGGGCACACTACCACGATCGATCGGGATCAGAGAAAATTTCTGCCAATAATTCCAGAGGCGGCCCGATCGATCGGGCATACTACCATGATCGATCGAGATCAGCAAAAGTTAAATACCTAAGTGTCAGCGTGACCACGATCGATCAGGATCACACCGTGATCGATCGTGATTGCGGGAAATCAGGCGAAATGCCCTTTTTGTCCCTATGTTCTGCTGCCTTTAAATTTAATTTTTATAAATTGTTTTCTTTAGTTTCCTTTACTTTAAATACGTTTTCCTAAAAGGTTTTCAAAAGGTTTAAGAGTTTATTAGGTATAAAAGAAAAAGAAAAATTTACACGTAAAATTGGGAATAGTTTTAGGGTCGTTACAAGGACTATCTGGACAAGTTTTTTGTTGTTTTCATCGACGACATCTTGTCTATTCGAAGACGAAAGAGGAGCAAGAGAAGTACCTACGGATTTTTTTGGGAGTTTTGCAACAACGCCAGCTTTACCCAAAGTTCTCCAAGTGTGAGTTTTGGCTGGATCGAATAATATTTCTCGGCCACATCATATCTCAAAAAGGGATTTCTGTAGATTTGAGTAAGATTCAAGTTATAAAAGATTGGCAGCAGCCTAAGAATGTACGGGAGATACGTAGATTTCTCGGATTTGTCGGGTATTATCGTAAATTTATCAAGGGGTTCGCGAAGATTGCAGTCCCTCTTTCACGCTTGACGAGGAAGAATGAAAAGTTTATATGGACAGCTGCATGTGATAAAAGCTTTTGACAACTGAAACAGAAATTGACAACGGCTCTAGTTCTGATGCTGCCAATTGAGGGTGAAAAGTTTAGCATTTATTACGACGCGTCTAAGGTTGGTCTTGGATGCGTACTTATGCAGGAAAGGAGTGTTATTGCCTATGTGTCTCGGCAGTTAAAGCCGTATGAGTAGAATTATCCGACGCATGACCTGGAACTAGCAGCAGTGGTCTTTGCATTAAAGATTTGGAGACATTATTTATACGGGCAGCAATGCGAAATATATTCAGACCACAAGAGCTTAATATCTGTTTACGCAGAAGGAATTGAACATGCGGCAAAGAAGGTGGTTAGAGTTCGTCAAAGACTACGAGTTTGATATTAAATACCACCTAGGAAAGGCGAATAAAGTCGCAGATGCTCTGAACAGAATGCCTTCTTTGAGTCAGCCTTCACTTGCCACGATGTCGACGGTATTAAAGGCAGAAATCGACAGCTTTGATGTAGAGATCGTGGCTGAATTATCTAGTATGCTCACAAGTATTTCTCTAAGGCCGGCAATCATAGACAGAATCCGAGAAGCTCAACAGAGGGACTTGGAGTGCGAGAAGTATCCATTGAGAGTGACCCGAGAGGACCTGTCCGATTTCAGCCTGTCGGATGATGGTGTATTGAGATTCAGGCATAGATGGTACGTCCCTAACGACGAGGAGCTGAAGAAGGAGATTTTGGCCGAGGCACACTCCTCAGCTTATTCTGTGCACCTGGGAAGCACCAAGATGTACCGGTACTTGAAACAGCACTTCTGGTGACCAAACATGAAAAGAGAGGTCGCTAGGTATGTAGAAACTTGTTTAGTCTGCCAACAGGTCAAAGCAGAGCAACAGAAGCCGGCCGAAACCTTACAGCCACTGCCGATCCCAGAGTGGAAATGGGAGCAGATTTCTATAGATTTTATTGTTAGACTCCCGAGAACGACGAAGGGGCACGATAGCATATGGGTGATAATAGACCGTTTGGCGAAGTTGGCCCACTTTCTTCCAGTTAAAGCAACGTTCTCCAAGGATCAGCTCGCCGAGCTATATGTACAGGAAATTGTCAGGCTGCACGAGGTGCCCGTCTCAGTAGTTTCGGATCGAGATCCGAGATTCACCTCGAGATTTTGGAAGAGTTTGTAGAAGGCCATAGGAACTCAGTTGAACTTCAGCACGGCGTTTCATCCTTAGACCGATGGTCAGACAGAACGAACGAATCAAATTCTTGAGGATATGCTTAGAGCTAAATGAACAGGGGGATCAAGATCAGCTATTAAGGGAATTAATCCGCCCCTTAATCGAGTTAGAGGATACATACTTTGGGAAAAATGATTCGCTTCCCATCGAACAAGAGGATCAACAGGGAACGAACATTAATACAACTGAGTTGTGAAAGTAGAAACTGCATGAATAGGGTATGTTTCAGCATTGCATTTCATTATTGCTCTACTTATTTAGCATTAGGCTAATAGATGAGTTTTGTGATGTAGGTGAAGAGGTGATCACAAGTGTGTTCTCTGAGCATGATGAGAAATAGGGGCAGTTGGAGGAGTGCATTCAGGCTACGACTTGCTAACTGATGAGGCTAATTAACCAGTGGTAGTATGTGTGGAATTTAGTGGACAATTGTTTAACTAATGTGTGTTGGGAATTTTATTAATAGTGGTAGTTTTAATGTTTTGATATGTTTTTGAAATTATTCTGACGATGAAACATGGTTGGTTTTAACTGTAGTTTTTTCTGGATCTTTAGCTAGATATGAATTTACGTTGTTTTAAATAGTTGTTGTCAAAATTTTATAAGTTCTCTTGTAGTCAGAATTGTCCATCATTTAGTGTATAATCGGTTAAGTTATGTTTCTGTCATAAGAATAGTCGTCCAAAGTTGTCGTCCATTCTGCGGATATCATCCAAAGTAAGTAGTCATGTGGACCGGGGTGATAAAGTCACGTGGTCTGTGGACGATAAATTTAAGTAAGTCTATGGACTTTAGTACGTGGACGATGAGTCTATGTAACCTGTGTGTGATAAAGTCACGTGGTCTGTGGACGATAAATTTAAGTAAATTTGTGGATGAAAATCCGTAGACGTTAAACCTATGTAGCCGTGGACGAGGGGAATAGTAGTCCAAAGTCATAAGTAAATTGTTGTGAAGAGTAGTGGATAAGTCATTGTCCAAAGTCGCTCGTCTAGAGTTTGACATCCAGAGTCGTAGACGAGTACGTCGTCTAAGGTTGTGGACGACAGACTCTGTGAACGACAGATTTCTTAGCATTGTTGAACTGTTTGAAGATGTCGCAGAAAAGTTTTAAACAATTTTGAACCCAAAGTTTTGCTAGTCTGTATTCGTCATGATTCTGTTTTTAACATGAATGTTTTCCGCTACAAGGTTTTGATGTTTTAAACAATGTCGATTTTTCCCGTTGAGTGGAGTTTTAAATTTTTTCCAGAATTTTTCCTAGTTCAGTTTAATGAGTATGAGTAGCGAAACAGGTTGAATAATTTGGGGCATTACATATCATTTCTATCATGGTCACAATCGGCTTATCATGTTCTAGTAAGATGAAGACATTGAATGACTCGTTCAGATTGTTCAAAGTTAGCTCACACTTTGATCTGTGACTGTGTAACACCCGGTTTCTATTAACTGATTTACCCTTTTTCCAATTATAGAGAATGTTGTAAAAATTGAAATTTGGGTAAATTAGTGATTAGGTTAATAGGTGAATGAGTAAGGACAAAATGGTAAATTGAAATTTATTGTGGATAACGTATTTAAGGAAGGGTTAAATGAGGTTTAGCCGCCACTGTTCCTTCATTTTTGCTTCTCGGTATTCAGCTCAAGCTCAACAGAGCTCCAGGCGATTTTCCCCCTCCGATCTCCATTTCCCCAAACTAGGTAAGTTTTCCCTTCGTTTTCTCGTGATTTAGTGGCTAGATAGCAAATAGAGTGCAATGTGTGTATTTTTTTAGAATGCTGTGAGTGAGTTGAGTTCGGGTTAGTGTTGAATCAGGAGTGTGCGATGATCCGAACTACTAAACTAGCTCCTTAGGTTCGTGAATGGTGTAGGATGAGGATTAGTGAAGATCTAAATGGTATTTTGTTTATGACATTAGGTGAACAGGGCTTCCAGAGTAGTTGAAACCGAGCGACTTCCAGGAGACCAGGTAAGTGAAGTTTGCTTGCGCCTTCGGGCCTACATCACAAAACATTAGGAACATGTTTATTTGAATGTGTCTGTATGCTATGCATCATGTTTTAAAAAAATATACGAAAATGAATTTGAATGCATGTTGGCATGGTAAGGAATGAACATATTGAAACAGCTATGTGAACAGATATACTGTTAAGGGAAATAATCCGCCCCTTAATGAGACAGTGGATGCTTATACTTTGGGAAAATTGATCCAACTCCCAATTTCACAAGGGGATCTGAACAGTTATGTGCAGCATATTTACTGTTAAGGGAATTAATCCAACCCTTAATGAGTCTGTCACGACCCTAATACTGTACCCGTATTTCCCGTACTATTTTTTTTTTATAAACTCTAAGCGGAACCTAAACCGAAATAGAAATCAGAATCGAAATCGGAATTGAATCATAACTTTTAAAACAATTTAAAACTTTAAAACCATTTAATTAAAACTTAATTTAATTAAATTAAAAACAACTTAAATAATAAATAAAAAATAAAGAGGCGATTATTCGCTGGGGCGAATAATCTCCCCTAAGGCGATTACAACAGGCGAGTAATCGCCTGTTGCATCGCCTGTGGCGATTGCTAGCCACAGCTAGTGGCGAGCAATCGCCACTCCCTCTGGATTTTTCCAGAGGGAGGTGATTCAATCGCCAGGGTTGGCGACTATTCGCCAACCCCTCTGCCCCTGCTTCCTATCCTTTGATTCTTTCCTTTAATTTCTCCAACACATAAGTACAATCATATCAAATAACACTCACTATAATTTTCATTCTTTTCACACTTAACCATTTACCTAATAACAACTCGAAATACATTTTAAAACTAAGAACATTTTCATGAAAACTAACTGTATGGGTACGTTTAAAACCTAAACAAATCCTCCTGTTTCAAATCACCACGCAGTTCCAAAATACATTTAATGAAAGACTTTTCAAACTATGATAAAACAGTTTCCAAAACATCGACATATACATATATACCTATCAACTATCCATAATGAAACAACCTAAAGTATTTCTATACAAACATCAGCCCAAAAGTCCCCAAACCCTCAAAATCTGTACATACAGTCCCCACGGGTCAGGTAAGCCTCGATTGCGCCAGCCCGCCACCGCAGCCATTCTCTATCAACTGGACTCAAGCCTCAGGAGGAGGGATCCCATCCTCACCTGGTTCCTCGATATCTAGATCACCTACACCATACATACACACTATGAGATGAAATCCCAGTAAGACTCGTAAATGCAAATGCTATGCTATGGTATGCTATGTCATGCTATGCCATGCTATGCACTGTAGGTGTCACCGAGATCCTATCCCTCTAACCGGAGAGAGCTCATCCAGCGGGCGGACTACTCTTTCCAGCTAGAGGCGGGGGGTACACGCTTACATCACGTACAGCCGTGCCTAAGCCCCACCTCGCGTGACCTGTAAACTGTATGCCTTTCGGCCTGTATGCCTTTCGGCCTATATGCCTTACGACCCATTTAAACTGTATGCCTTACGGCCCATTTTTAACTATATGCCTTACGGCCTATTTTAAACTGTACGTTATCTTTAAACAAGGTATGGAAATTCATTTTCATGCTTTTCTTTAAAACACGTGATGCGTGAACAGTTCATATCTTAAAGTAAACAAGCAATAACGTATACCATCAAGACTGTAAAACATAACCTATAACCTATAAAACAACTAGACCTGTCTACCCAACCAAATTAAATAAACATATGCGTCACCAAGATCCTCGAGACGACATTCGACGTACGGTGTAGGCCAATCGGCCAGAGAAGAATCACGAGAACTTACCTCGTGTCCAAAGCAGCTCAAGCTCCGTCCACGAGCGTTGTTTGTCTGAGGTAAAACATAACGGTCGTTGTTAAAACAATTTAAGCTTCTAAACGTCCTAATTAACAAAACCTTAACTAACGAATTTCTTAAAACGTCCAGCTTAACTGTTCGGAGCATATTAATGGACAATCTACGATTGATACCTCGAAACTACAATTTACGAGCTTTTCCCTAAAACCCGAAAATCCCTATTTTTTAACATTTTCACAAATTGCTATAACTTCGTCCAATAATCATCTAAATTCGTCCAATGTGTTCAATATATGCTTAATCACAGTAAACCTATTAATTTCGGACCTAAATCGTGTTTTAAATCGAAACCCTAAACGAACCTAATTGTTTAAAACTCCAAAATCATCGAAATAAAAGCTCTAAGATTGTAGGTTCATACCTAGAACGTCGATTGGAGGAGAAAGCGTGAAGAAAACGGAACGATCGGAGGTCAGAACGGAGGTCGGAAGTGGAGAACTCGTCGATGGCAGAGAAGGAGATCGCAAATTGGAGCTTCCCTGGCGTGAAAATGGTGGAGGAGGAAGGAGAAGAGTGATTTTAATTAAAATTTACTTTACAAATTACCATTTTGCGCTTCGCACTTAATTCTATTTGTTTCGTCCTTTGTTTCGTTAATTGTCTAACGATTCGGTTTCTCCAAATCTCCTTATTTCACCAACAAGTCCAACTTATTATTTGGGATCTATTAAAACTATCAGTTCACAATTCGGATCTCGTTTACTATTTTTACTACAACGTCCATTATATTACGAGAAACCTAATTACTTGGAATATAGCTTTATTACTCTGAAAATTCTCGTAAATTCCTTAAAATTCCAATTATTTGATAGGATCGTAATGACGCTTTCTTTTCGAGAAACGGACCCGATTTGACATATTTACCAAAATGCCATTTTATAATATAATAATAATATTCTAAAAATTCGTACGAGCCGGATATTACAGAGTCAGTGGATACTTGTACTTTGGGAGAAGTGATCCAACTCCTAATTTCACAGGGGGATCTGAACAGAAATGAATGCAAATGCAACTGAGATGAGAAAGTAGAAATTTGCATGTTTAGGAAATTTATGATTCAACAATTCAGCATTTCATTTTCTTACTGCTTTACTTACTTAGCATTAGGCTAATAGATGAGTTTTGTGATGTAGGTGTTGAGGAGATTGCAGGTGATTTCCTTGAGTGCACAGATGAATAGATGTGGTTGGAAGAGTACATCCATGTTTCGGCCTGGTAAACTGATGAGGCAGTTTAACTGATGTCTGTAGTTGGAATGGTTTAGTTGACATTGTCTCAATCTGAGTATGCTAAGTTTTCATGACAGTAATGTTTTTTTTTTAATATTTTGAATACGTTTTGAGATTTCCTGATAAAGGTATTCTGTTGAGTTTTTTTTTTTAAATGTTGGTTTTTACTGGATTTGGGTAATGCAATGATTCGAATTATTTCTGAATGCTTTCAGTCGAGTAGTAAATTCTTTTCTATACTTAGAGTTGTGTTTGCATAGCAAGAAATAGTTGAAATGTCGCTCTGTCCTCTATCGGTAGATGATGTCTATCGGTAGATGTTAAGTTATAGTTATGTTGTCTATCGGAAGATGTTTTCAGTAAAGCCATCCGATGATGTCTCAGTAAAGTCTTCGGTACATGAAATTTATTCAATCGGATGATGTAGATTAAATTCTATCGGAAGATGTAGATTTTACGCTATCGGTATGAGTGGGTATTATGCTTTGTCGTTTAGTGATCAGTGTATGCAGTTTATTTTATCGGAAGAAGGGAATGAGAGATTTTTGTCGTTTTGCGATCGGTTGATGTTGGATAATTGATTTATCCGGCTGACGTCATCGGTAGATGCAGTCCACCGAGAGATGTCTTTTGTTTCCAACTCTTCTAGTTAACGTCATCGGTAGAAGCCTTCTATTTTCTGTTTCTGCTTCTTCCGATTGACTTATTTCATCGGCAGATGCGTTTGACTTCTGCAACTTCTCAAGTATTCCACGGTTTAAACCTTTATTTCCTAATTAATGATTGTTTCTTAGCATTTCAAACAATGTTTCACAGTTTTGTTTAAACTGTAACACCCGACATTTCGGCCAGGTGATTTTCTGACCATTTTCATCGTCACCCTCTTATTTAACCTTTATGATTTAAATCTAATGCTAAGATAAATTATTACAAGTTGAGTAAAACTAGGTTGGGTGGCAGTTTTGTAATTAAAATTGATGGATTAGGTATAAATAGGAAATGGAAACCTTAAACCTCATTTATTACCACTGTAGCCGACATTCCCTCTCGGCGATTCCTTCTTTCCCAAGTTCTTGCTCTCGGCTACCAGAACTTCCCTTACCGACGGCTGGTTTCGAGCTTGCTCTTCTCTGCAAATCCACACCCGAGGTATGAAATGGACAATGTAGTCATTCATTAGTAAATAGAGCTCTGTTTTCAGCTCGGCACTGAGTTCGGATTTTGAGCAGTGGCCGAGTAGTTTGAGACTTTTTAAATCTGAGAGTAGAAATGTCATCCCGAATCGATTCTGAGCATTTTAAGTAACCAACTCGGATTTAACCAATGGTAAAACCTGTCCACCTAGTTTCGGATTTCAGACTGCAGTGTGTCAAACAGAGGAATCGGAATGACTTTAGCTATTAGATCCTAGGATGGTTTATGATTAGGACTATTAGGACTTTGTTTTAACTACTGTAATGTACATGTTTTAGGTGAAGAAGTTTAAAGGAAAGAAGCTCGGATTGCTAAGGAATCCAGGTAAGTGAATGTGTTAAGATTTCCGGCCACTAGGGCCCTACACCGCAAGGGTATTAGGAAATCACTGAGATGTTAGCTTATTGACTATGATTTGTTATTTCCACGATATGAAGAAGTTGTGTAAGTAAATGTAAAGTTACAGGATGTTTTACTTGTCCTCATGATATGACTTCTCTCTATGAACTTTATGTCTATGCACTGTGTCCCTGTTATGATTAAGTTGAGAATATGAAAAGCAAATGTAACCAAGATTAAGTGCAGAGCGGGGAAAGACTATGTTATGTATGACTCGCGAATTCTCCCACTGGTGGAGGCCGAGTTAATGATATGTATGACTCGCGAAATCTCCCACTGGTGGAGGCCGAGTTAATGATATGTACGACTCGCGAAATCTCCCACTGGTGGAGGCCGAGTTAATGATATGTATGGCTCGCGAATTCTCCCACTGGGGAGGCCGAGTGATGTATCATGATTGCCGCGATAGGCAAATGATTATGTATGTCTGCCGCGATAGGCAAATGACTATGTATCCTGTCTTCCTCCCTCGTCTCCTGCCTTAATACATGTCATGTAAATGATAAAGATGAACACGAATGATGAATGGTTTATGAACTTATGTCTCTTAAATTGTGTACTCATGTATATCTGTCAGCATGCATTCCTTACTAAGCATTAGGCTTATAGTTAAACCTTATGGTGTAGGTGGAGAAGGTTCAGGTGAGGATGTTATGTGCAAAGAGGATGCTTAAGGCTAGTTGCTGGAGGATGCTCAAGGTGACAGTGCGGGACTGGAGAGGCGATTTATGACCCCTGGTTAAGACTCTTATGTTACAGTATGTTAAAGAATATGGTAGTTTAAGTAGGATGAGATTATTTTAAAACGTTGAGCTTTGAAACTGTCTAGTGGATCACTGAGTCAGGGAATGATTATATAGATTTATAAATGGTCTGTTGCTTAAGTCTTCCACTATATGCATTTTGACTGAGTTGTGTTTTCTTTCTGTTGGAAGGAGTTATTTGATGATTTAGAGTTCTCTACCGTAAGACGGAAGCTGGAAGAGGTAGTCTTCCGGCTGACGTCATCGGCAGATGCCGAAAGAATAGTTGTTGATGGTTTAGTCTTCCGGCTGACGTCATCGGCAGATGCCGAAAGAATAGTTGTTGATGGTTTAGTCTTCCGGCTGACGTCAACGGCAGATGCCGAAAGAATAGTTGTTGATGGTTTAGTCTTCCGGCTGACGTCACCGGAAGATGTAAAATGTGTTTTGTCGATTAGCGACCGGAAGATGTAAAGTGTGTTTTGTCGTTTAGCGACCGGATGATATTTTAAATTAGCACGCGAGGCCCACGTGCCCACCGGAAGATGTAAAATGTGTTTTGTCGATTAGCGACCGGAAGATGTAAAATGTGTTTTGTCGATTAGCGACCGGAAGATGTAAAGTGTGTTTTGTCGTTTAGCGACCGGATGATATTTTAAATTAGCACGCAAGGCCCACGTGCCCACCGGAAGATGTCTTCTTTTAGGCGATGTTAAGCGAGTCACGCGTAATGCACGTGATGACCGGACGACTAAATTACTGAGGGTTGTCAACGCATGCAACCCATGCAAACCCGAGTGGTATTAAGTTAAGAGAATTGAGGGCACCTCCTCTTTTCCCGAAATTGTCAAGAAGCCAATGACCAAGTCTAGTCGCTCGACTCTGTGAAGGTTGAGCCGATGAGGCGTGGGAAGTCGGGCACGAGAGGGTTCGTCTTCCTTAATGGTTCTGCGTCTCTATTACAAGTTTAGAAGAAAAAAAAAAGTATATGTAAAATGTGAAAGTCTGTTGAGAGATAGTAAGTGAATGTAATATTAGTAAAAGTCAAGCAAACGATTAATGAAAGAATATGAACACGTGACGGCTCCTGGCCGGGGTTGTTACATAAACCCCATTGTCGCTCAAATGATTTCCGCTGCAAAATTTTAATTGTATTGAGATTTTAGCAAATGTCAAATCTTGAATGTTGAGAGAAGTTTTAAAATATGGTTGAAATTTCTTAGTCGTGTACGGGATTTTGTGTGACGAACCGGGTTCAGATAACTCGGGGCGTTACAGTATGGTATCAGAGACATTCAATTAAACCGTTCAAAAGATTACTCATCAGTGCCAATCGTTACATGGGAGTACTCCAACAACTGTAAGTGTTTATGTTAACCTTAGTTATTAGATATTTAAGAGTGTAATTAACCCTGTAGAGGAATTAAGTACAATGGCCAGACGCCCAGGGAGACCTAGAGTGCCAAGAGAGATGCCTAATGTGAGAAGTGAAGAGGAGCCTAGTGTGATTAGGCAGCTGACAGATTTAGTGCGTCAGCAAACTGATTTAGTGCGCCAACAGTCTGACCAACTAGCAGTACTGCTGAATTGAGAGGTGCAAGGAAGTGCCAACTCGGGTTCTAGCAATGAACATTCTGGAGACAGATTACGGAGACTAAGACCACCCACGTTTGATAGACAGTCATCTGATCCAGTTATTGCTGATGGATGGCTTAGAAAGATTGAAAGCATGTTTAGGTGTGCCAACATTGGAGAAGGAGACAAGGTCACGTTGGCAACATTTCACTTGGCTGGTGAAGCTCAACTCTGGTGGGAAACAATAGAGACCGCCACTGATGTTTTGGCGATGCCTTGGTCACAATTCAAGGACATTTTCTATGAGAAGTATTTTAGCAGCACAGTCCAAACCGCAAAGAAATTAGAGTTTCTAAACTTGAAGCAGACAGGGTCTGTGGCCGAATACAGTAGGCAATTTGAGTCCTTGTCCCGGTTTGCTGGACATTTTGCTCACAAGGACGAGGATAAAGTATTTAAATTTGTGCATGGACTGAAGCCAGAAATCTACCGAGGAGTTAAATTATGTGGTATTAAAGGTTTGACATTCAATGAGGTTGTGTCCACTGCTCTGGAAGTGGAAGAAGCTTAAGGGAAGTGTGCTAGACCAAAGGAGGTCCCACAAAGGTTCAACCAGCCTCACCAACTAAGAGGAACGAAGAGGCCAAGTGAAGGCCAAAATAGCCAAGGAGTAGAAGGGAAAGTACAGAATGTCAGGAAATTTCCCCAGTGTCCTAAGTGTTTGAAGAACCACCCGGGGGAATGCAGACTGGGCTTTGAGAAGTGTTTCAACTGTGAGGAGGTTGGACACACGTTCAAGGAATGCTCGAAGCCTAGAATCACCAAATGCTACAATTGTAACAAGGTCGGCCACATTAGCAGGGATTGTCCAGTTCTTAAGAGTGGCCCTGCTATGATTAAACCAAGAATATTCTCCATGACGGAGTCGGGTGAGGAACAGCCTGCTGTTGTGTCAGGTACTATATTGATCAACTCTATGCCTGCTTTTACTTTAATAGATTCCGGTGCAACGCATTCATTTATAGCCTCTGCATATGCTGATAAGTTGGATGTACAGTTTACTCCTTCCATGCATATGTTTAATGTTACATTACCCTCTGGAGAACGTATGCACTCTAACCAAGTGATACTTGACAGTGATGTGTTAGTAGGGAACGTAAGTTTACCTGCTGATCTTATTATTATGGATATTATAGGATTTGATGTAATCCTAGGAATAGACTGGTTGTTTAAACACCACGCCACAATTGATTGTAGAACTGGAATAGTTAGCTTTCAACCCCTGGTAAATTGAAACATATCTTTCAAGCTTCAAAGAAGAGTAAGGAAATGTCTATAATGACTTATATTAACAATAAACCTTCCCTATGTGTAGAGTACTTGTGCTTCTTAGCTAGTGTTTTAGACACACAACGTATAGGAAAAGTAAATCCTCAAAATGTCTTGATTGTCCAAGACTTCCCTGAAGTATTTTTAGATGACCTTCCTGGTTTACTGCCAGACAGGGAAATTGAATTTATTGTAGATGTTTACCCTGGAGCCGAGCCTGTGTCTAAAAACCCATATGATTAGCTCCAAACGAACTTAAGGAATTAAAGAAGCAGTTGGAGGATCTGTTGGAGAAAGGGTGCGCCTGTTCTTTTTGTCAAAAAGAAAGATGGATCAATGTGTATGTGCGTTGATTATAGGGAATTGAATAAGTTAACTGTCAAGAATAAGTATCCATTGTCGAGAATTGACGATTTATTTGACCAACTTAATGGTGCAAGAGTTTTCTCTAAGATTGACCTTAGGTCTGGTTATTATCAGTTGAAAGTTAAATCTGAAGATATCCCAAAGACTGCCTTTCACACAAGGTATGGACATTATGAGTTTTTGGTTATGTCCTTTGGATTGACAAATGCGCCAGCAGCCTTTATGGATCTTATGAATAGGCTGTTTCATGAATACCTAGATCAATTTGTCATAGTGTTCATTGATGACATTCTGATCTATTCCCGTACTAAAGATGAGCACGCTAGGCATCTGACCTTGGTGTTGGAAGTGTTAAAACAGCACCAACTTTACGCCAAGTTTTCTAAGTGTGAATTTTGGTTGGACCAAGTTCACTTTTTAGGACATGTTATCTCTGGGGATGGGATATCTGTTGATCCAGCTAAGGTTCAGACAGTTAAGGAATTGACGTGCCTCGGAGGCCCGTTACAAGATCTCAAACCCGGGCACAAAATTTAATCAATCAATGTTCTAATGACTTGTCTCTTTTTGCAGGTTTGGATCACATCATGGACTTCACTTGGGAGCCGACATCGGAGGATGTGGAAAAGCCTTGCCACGTACTTCATTGGAACATTTGCACGGAGCCTCCGGATTGCCCTATGGGAATTTGTCTTCCCGGGCCTTAATTTGTAATTTTTATTTTTCAAACTCATTGGCATACATTAGCCTTTTTGTAAGAATTTATAATTTGCATTGCATGCATTAGATTGAATGGTTAGGGTTAGATGTATGTTGGTGGATTATGGGTTGAAGAATTCAACAAAATTACTCAAGGAAAAGGCCTACAACCAATGGAGCCCAAAGAAAGCCATGGCCCAAAGAAGAGCCCAACTTTAAGGTATGAATTTTGCAAGTACAATTGGTAGTGGCCACAAGGATGGATGACATGGCAATTTAGCACCATTGATCAAGCAAAACAAGGAAAGCACCTCAACCCTTGGATGAAGCACATGGATTGCAATCTTGTCCCTTCATCTTGATCTTCATCAACGGCCCCAATCCTTTCTTCCATTACCAAACCCTAATCATCCACCCTAGGTTTCTCTATTTAAGCATAGCATTGGTGTGTGTAAAAGAACTTTTGCCAATCAATACACTACTATTTCCCTAAAATATCCAAAGTTCCTTTGGTGTTATTTTCCTTGGTTCTTTGAGCCAAGAGGAGTTAGCCTCCATTGTTAACCTAGCTAGGGTTGCTAGGTTAGCTCTTATTCATTCCCTCACCTTCTCCATTGGGAGTCGGATCGAGGACGGAAATCCCGGCCTAAGGTGGTCGTTTTCCTCACGGAAAACGTGTATCCGGGAGCTTAAACCGTAAGCTCGCTCCACGGATCCGCCAAGGGTTTTCTTTATTTTATTGTCTTCACTTTTGCACACAAATCACCCCTTTAAATTTCAGCTCCACAATATCCACACACTCACCTTTATTTTTATGCCATTTTATTATATCTTTTGCTTTATATTTTCTTTCCATTTCTAACATCCATTATCATCTCTATTCTTTTTATTTTCTTGCTTATCTCAATCTCTCTCTCTCAACATATAAGAACCGACCATATTTCTATTAATTTCTTTGTTTATTTCTTGTATTTATTTTAGTATTTTCTTTCCATAATCAAATATTGTTCACTAGCACACAACCAAGCACACCGAGCATATTTGTGGGTTGTACACGGGCCCCCTTTCTAGGGGACCCCGTGTCAAGTGGTATCAGAGCGAAAGGCTTCCCTTGGAGTGTTTTTGATGCATTTGGCAATAGCCAAAAGCTATACACAAAAACCGGGATAGCGCTCTTTTAAATTTCCGCATTAAATTCTTATATATATTTGTGCTAACCTTGAGCTATTTTGTGCTAATCTAAATTTTACTTGTACTACCATTATTTTTGCTATATTATTGCTTGTTCTAATATGGAAAAATATGGTGGACGATCCTACAAGAAAACGCACAAGGTATAGCTCCCGAATCTCTTAATCTCTTCTCTTTATTTCTCGGTTTTTCCTCTCCTTCTTGTGTCACGATTTTTCTCTTTTGTTTGCTCTCTTTTAAGTCTTTATTTTGCCTTAAATCTAAGCCGAAACTCTGCTGAAATTTTGGTAGAAAAGTTAGTATAAAATTGGCCTAAAGAAATTGCATAATCTTCACGGTTTCTCACTATATTTGCCTCGGATTATTGCTTCTTTAATTCCGGTTTTGTTGGCATTTCTTGTTATCATTTGAACCTTATTTAGCATCTAAATATTGTCCACTAATTATATTAATATTCTGGAAATTTTGGTGCTTAAATTCGGTTTAGAATTATTACTAACGAAAAATAGGATTCTTGTTGCAAAATTATCATATCGTTTTTGCTTCCTTGTTGAGCTCGACTTTGTCTATTATTTTGCTTAATATTACTCATGTTTTAACTCGTAAATTTACCTAATATATGCTGTTGAGCGAATGCATGAAATTGGTTAACAAGAATATGACAATGTATGAATTAAAAGTAACAAATTAGAGCTAGTCATTACAAGCAAAATTCTGCTATATTTGAATTAAATTCCAGCATGATATCTTGACTTAAATGGTATTCTAAAATTTATTATTTGCTGATTTTAGAGTTAATTAGTGTCATTAATATTGCTCTAAGTGATCCTTAGTAAAAGTTGTCAACTTGATTGAAATTTCTTGAAAATTTGTGGTGAAATTAAATCGTTGAAAATATTCATTTCTTAGTTTTATTATTGAGTGTTGATAGTGCTAAGTTGTTATCCTAATTAGCATGATCCCTATTTTCAATTTGTCTTAGCTAAGAATGTTCCATAGAGCCTAAAATTACCTAAGACATTAAGAAGATATTCATCTCACTAATTTAGGAAAATTAACTTAGACAAGAATTGGGATTTAAAATTAAAACACTTACTTATGACTAATCGAAGTGGATTTAATCGAGATCCATTACACCAAGAACCAATTCGGATTAGGGACACTCCCCCACCCGAACCAACACGCCTCGAAGGAGATCCTAGCACACAAGGAGGCGTGCAAAGTCAAATAAATGCCTTAACGGGCCTGGTCAACACTCTTACCCATCAAATCCAAAACGTGGCCCTTGATGTGGCCCACATGAGAGAACATATGTCCAACCATTCCCGTAGAGAATCCCAAGAACGAGACCCTTCACGTGAGACTTCCTCTAGGGTTATTCCCGATCGCCCTAGACGTAGGACACCTTTACAACCACCCATAGAGGAAGAAGAATGGGTAGAACCCCGAAGAAGGAGACCACGGCATTTTAATTCGGAGGATGATGTTTGGACGGAGGATGAAGAAGAGTACCGACCAAATCGTCGTAGGGACAACGACGACCTCCGCAACGTTAAGATGTCCATTCCCCCTTTTAATGGAGCTTGTGACGGACATACCTATCTTGATTGGGTTGATAAGGTAGAGAGAGTCTTCGAGTGCCACGACTATTCCGAGCGAGTTAAGATTCAACTAGCTTCCCTCGAACTCACGGGCCATGCCGCCTTGTGGTGGTCCAACTACAAAGCCCAAAGGTCGAGAACCTACAGTTACCCCGTCGCTACATGGAATTCCATGAAAGACATAATGCACAAGAGGTTTGTACCTCGACATTATAAGCACGAACTCTTCCAACAACTTCATAGCCTCAAACAAAACAATCTATCGGTTGATGAGTACCTAGCTGAATTCGAAACCCTCAACATGCGTTGCGCTGTTGAAGAACCTGAAGAACAACTCATCGCTCGATTTATTCGAGGATTGAACCGCGATATAGGTGACGCGGTTGAAGTTCAACAATTGGAGGCCATGGACTTGGTTATTCAATTAGCCCTTACGGTGGAAAGACAACTTAAGCGAAAACGTAAGACTAATTTCCCGAACAAATTCCCACCAAGACATTTAGACCAAGATAAGCCTAAACCTCCTTGGAAGAAAGAAGAAAAGAGACCAATTAACCCTAATTGGCCCCCTAGAACTCCCTTCAACCAAAACAAACCACCTCCGACGGACAAGAGACCACTAAACCAAAACCAACCCAAAGTACAAAGAGCTCGTGATGTCCAATGCTACAAGTGTTTAGGCAAAGGACATTACGCGAATGAATGCTCTAACCGTCGAGTGATGATTATCAAGGAATCTATCGGAGAATGGGAAAGTGAAAATGATGAAGGTCAATACCTTGATAAGGAAGAAGAGGAAGAGGAAGTGGAAGAGGAAAGCGAGCGGGAATCGAGTGATGAATGCGCGGCTCAAGATGGACCACTTTTAATGGTCATTCGTAGAGCCCTCGTATCTAAAAATGTGGATGAAGACTGCCAACGCGAAAACATTTTCCAAAGTAGGTGTGCAGTCAAGGATAAAGTATGTTCTGTGATTATAGATAGTGGAAGTTGCGTTAACGTAGCTTCCCACGATATGGTGAAGAAGCTTGGTTTGGAGTCAATGAACCACCCTAAGCCCTATAAGTTAAGATGGTTGGATGATAGAGATGACATTAAAGTGACTAAGCAAGTGACCATTCATTTTACCATTGGAAAATATAAAGATTCGGTTGTTTGCGATGTCGTTCCAATGCAAGCCAGTCATCTTCTATTAGGACGACCCTGGCTTTATGACCGTAGGGTGCAATATGACGGATACCTCAACAACTATAGCCTGAAGTTCGGTGGTAGAAATATCAAATTACTCCCTATGACCCCTGAACAAATTGCTCGTGACGATGCAATTAGAAAGGAAGAAAAGATCAAAGAAAATCTTTTCTTATCGAAAAAGGGAGTAAGAGCAGCAGTTACGAAAGGAGAGACTGTGATACTTGTTTTATTTAGAGACCGTGTTATGGAGTTAGGTGACGTACCCCCACCGATCCTAGTCCTACTCAAGACCTATCAAGATGTTTTTCCTGAAGAACTACCACCCGGATTACCACCAATTAGAGGTATAGAACATCAAATAGACCTCCAACCCGGAGCCATGTTACCAAATCGACCGGCCTATAGGATGAGGCCTGAAGAAGCAAAGGAATTACAAGAGCAAGTCCAAGAATTGTTAGGAAGAGGGTACATAAGAGAGTCAATGAGCCCATGCGCCGTACCTACTTTGTTGGTACCGAAAAAGGATGGCTCTATGCGTATGTGTGTTGATAGTCGGGCTATCAATCAAATTACTATTAAATATCGTTACCCTATCCCTCGACTTGAGGACATGCTAGACGAATTAAGTGGAGCATCAATATTTTCCAAAGTAGACTTGAAGAGCGGTTATCATCAAATACGGATGAAAGAAGGTGATGAATGGAAAACCGCCTTCAAAACAAAATACGGATTGTTTGAGTGGATGGTTATGCCATTCGGTCTTACAAATGCCCCGAGCACCTTCATGCGATTAATGCACCATGTTCTTAAGGAGTTCCTTGGGAAATTTGTTGTCGTGTATTTCGATGACATCTTGGTGTATAGTCGCGACTTCCCACAACATGTCAACCATCTCGGGATGTTATTTCAGACTCTTCGTCGTGCTAAATTGTTTGGAAATTTAACTAAGTGTTCCTTTGGACAAGAGAAAGTTTACTTTTTGGGCTTCATAATCTCTAAGGATGGCTTAGAAGCGGATGAAGATAAAGTTAAAGCCATCAAGGAGTGGCCCACTCCCACTAGTATCACTGAAGTCCGTAGCTTTCACGGATTAGCCTCTTTTTATAGGAGGTTCATTAAAGACTTCAGTTCTTTAGTCGCTCCTATTACGGATCTTACCAAGAAAGGAGTAGACTTTAATTGGTCACCGGCATGCCAAAGTAGCTTCAACTTGATAAAAGAAAAACTGTGTCAATCACCAGTCTTGGCACTTCCTGATTTCAATAAGGTTTTTGAAATCAAGAGTGACGCCTCCGGTATTGGCATTGGAGCTGTGTTGATGCAAGATGGCAAACCTCTTGCATATTTTAGTGAGAAATTGAAAGGAGCTGCTTTGAACTATTCGACTTATGATAAGGAGTTCTATGCGGTGATTAGAGCGATAGAACAATGGCAACACTATCTACTTTCAAAAGAGTTTGTGATTCACTCCGACCACCAATCCCTTAAGCATATTAAGAGTCAACACAAACTCAACAAAAGACACGCAAAATGGGTGGAGTTCTTGGAAAGGTTCCCCTACATTTTAAAATATTTGAAAGGATCGGATAATACCGTTGCCGACGCTCTCTCTCGAAGACGTATCCTCTTAACAGAATTAGGTGTTAGATTTTTTGGATTTGAATGGATCAAAACTTTGTATGCATCCGATAAAGATTTTGGATTGCCTTATAAAGTTTACCAAAATAAGGCTGAAGGAGGATATAGTCTTGTGGACGGATTTTTACTAAGAAACGGAAAATTGTGTATTCCTAATTGCAGTCTAAGGCAATGCCTCGTTAAAGAAGCTCATGGAGGAGGATTGTCTGGACATTTTGGGGAAAAGAAGACCCTGGAATTATTAAAAGAAAAATTCTATTGGCCTCACATGATGAAGGACGTGCACCATTATATTGAAAAGTGCATTGTGTGTAAAAAGGCCAAAAGCAAGGTTCTACCCCAAGGACTTTACCTTCCCTTACCAGTTCCTACGCATCCTTGGGTAGAAATTAGCATGGACTTTGTTTTAGGGTTACCACGTACTGGACGTAATAAAGATTCTATTCTTGTAGTGGTAGACCGATTCTCCAAAATGGCACATTTTATCGCCTGCAACAAAACCGACGACTCTGCTGCTATAGCCGACCTATTCTTCAAGGAGATAGTTAGACTCCATGGAGTGCCTCAATCTATCGTGTCGGATCGCGATACCAAGTTCTTGAGCACTTTTTGGAAGACCTTATGGAAGAAATTGGGGACTACGCTTTGCTTTAGTACATCCTTTCATCCCCAAACGGACGGCCAAACGGAAGTGGTCAATAGGACCTTGGGTACCCTTCTCAGAAGTGTCGTGGGTAAGACTCTCACCAATTGGGACATACTACTACCCCAAATTGAATTCGGTTACAACCGAAGCCTTCACTCCACCACCCAGCAAACGCCTTTTGAGGTAGTATATGGTTTTAATCCGCACACACCCCTGACACTTATTCCTATTCCAACCCAAGACCTAATCAACCCTTCGGGAGCAAGTAAGGCAGAGCAAATGAAAAAGTTGTTTGAGAAAGTTCACCAAACAATTGAGAAAAATAACGCCAATTATGCTAAGCATGCCAATAAAGGGCGAAAAGAGGTAATTTTTAATGTCGGAGATTTGGTGTGGTTACATCTTAGGAGAGAAAGATTTCCCGCCAAAAGACGTTCCAAATTGTTACCTAGAGCTGATGGTCCCTTTAAAATCTTGGAACGTATAAATAACAATGCTTACAAGTTGGAATTACCTGGTGATTATGGAGTGTCATCCACCTTCAATGTGCAAGATCTATCCCCGTATATTGGAGAATTGGGATATGAAGAGGAGGCTGAGCAAACGGATTTGAGGTCAAATCCTCAGCCACCCGGAGGGGATGACGTGCCTCGGAGGCCCGTTACAAGATCTCAAACCCGGGCACAAAATTTAATCAATCAATGTTCTAATGACTTGTCTCTTTTTGCAGGTTTGGATCACATCATGGACTTCACTTGGGAGCCGACATCGGAGGATGTGGAAAAGCCTTGCCACGTACTTCATTGGAACATTTGCACGGAGCCTCCGGATTGCCCTATGGGAATTTGTCTTCCCGGGCCTTAATTTGTAATTTTTATTTTTCAAACTCATTGGCATACATTAGCCTTTTTGTAAGAATTTATAATTTGCATTGCATGCATTAGATTGAATGGTTAGGGTTAGATGTATGTTGGTGGATTATGGGTTGAAGAATTCAACAAAATTACTCAAGGAAAAGGCCTACAACCAATGGAGCCCAAAGAAAGCCATGGCCCAAAGAAGAGCCCAACTTTAAGGTATGAATTTTGCAAGTACAATTGGTAGTGGCCACAAGGATGGATGACATGGCAATTTAGCACCATTGATCAAGCAAAACAAGGAAAGCACCTCAACCCTTGGATGAAGCACATGGATTGCAATCTTGTCCCTTCATCTTGATCTTCATCAACGGCCCCAATCCTTTCTTCCATTACCAAACCCTAATCATCCACCCTAGGTTTCTCTATTTAAGCATAGCATTGGTGTGTGTAAAAGAACTTTTGCCAATCAATACACTACTATTTCCCTAAAATATCCAAAGTTCCTTTGGTGTTATTTTCCTTGGTTCTTTGAGCCAAGAGGAGTTAGCCTCCATTGCTAACCTAGCTAGGGTTGCTAGGTTAGCTCTTATTCATTCCCTCACCTTCTCCATTGGGAGTCGGATCGAGGACGGAAATCCCGGCCTAAGGTGGTCGTTTTCCTCACGGAAAACGTGTATCCGGGAGCTTAAACCGTAAGCTCGCTCCACGGATCCGCCAAGGGTTTTCTTTATTTTATTGTCTTCACTTTTGCACACAAATCACCCCTTTAAATTTCAGCTCCACAATATCCACACACTCACCTTTATTTTTATGCCATTTTATTATATCTTTTGCTTTATATTTTCTTTCCATTTCTAACATCCATTATCATCTCTATTCTTTTTATTTTCTTGCTTATCTCAATCTCTCTCTCTCAACATATAAGAACCGACCATATTTCTATTAATTTCTTTGTTTATTTCTTGTATTTATTTTAGTATTTTCTTTCCATAATCAAATATTGTTCACTAGCACACAACCAAGCACACCGAGCATATTTGTGGGTTGTACACGGGCCCCCTTTCTAGGGGACCCCGTGTCAGGAATGGCCCCAACCAAGGAATGCTACAAATATCAGGAGTTTTCTTGGACTTGCTGGGTATTATAGAAAGTTTATTGAAGGATTTTCGAAGATTGCTACATCTCTTACTAAGTTAACAAGGAAAAATGTGAAGTATATATGGACTGATGAATGTGAACATAGTTTCCAGACCTTAAAACAGAAACTGACCAATGCCCCAATTTTAACCCTTCCAGTTGAAGATGTTAAATTTAGTATTTATTGTGATGCTTTCAAAATTGGTCTTGGTTGTGTGTTAATGCGGAATGGAAAAGTGATACCTTATGCCTCTAGACAATTGAAAACACATGAGAAGAACTATCCTACACATGACTTAGAATTAGCTGCAGTGGTATTTGCACTTAAGATTTGGAGGCATTACCTGTATGGACATTCTTGTGAGATATTTTCAGATCATAAGAGCCAGAAGTATATTTTCACACAGAAAGAACTAAACATGAGGCAGCATCGATGGTTGGAATTTGTCAAGGATTATGATTTTGAGATAAAATACCATCCTAGCAAAGCAAATGTTGTGGCAGATGCTTTGAGTAGAGTAACAACATCAACCACATCTATGATTTTTGATATGTCATTAGCCTTAGAGACAGAATTCCAGAGGTTTAATCTAGAAGTAGTATCCAGTATATCAGCTATACTCTCAGCCATAACCTTAAAGCCCACCATTCTTGAGAAAATAAAGGAAGCTCAGACGAATGATGAAGAGTGTAACAAGTACAAGTTAAGCATGAATTCTACGGACAAATCAGATTTTAACCATTCTGTCGATGGAATCCTTAAGTTTAGAAATAGGTGGTTTGTTCCTGCCATTAAGGAACTCCGTGATGAGATTCTTTCTGAAGCACACTCTTCCAGGTTCTCTGTTCACCCTGGGAGTACAAAAATGTACAAGGATCTTAGACAGCATTATTGGTGGCCAGGTATGAAACGAAGTGTGGCAGAACATGTGGAATCATGCCTTGTTTGTCAACAGGTTAAAGTTGAGCATCAAAGACCCTCTGGAACATTGCAACCTTTACCAGTTCCTGAGTGGAAATGGGAATAAACAATGATGGACTTTGTTGTAGGACTGCCTAGAACAGTAAAAGGACATGATGCAATTTGGGTGAACCGCCTAACCAAATCAGCTCACTTCCTACCGATAAAGGTGACTTACTCGAGGGATCAGCTTGCTGAATTGTATGTGCACGAAGTTGTTAGACTGCATGGAGTTCCAAGTTCTATAGTTTCAGACCGAGACTGTAGATTTACATCTAAGTTTTGGAAGAGTTTGCACGAGGCTATGGGTACGCAGCTTAGTTTTAGCACAGCTTTTCACCCACAAACAGATGGACAGTCCGAGAGAATTCAAACATTAGAGGATATGCTTCGTGCGTGCACATTGGATTTTCAAGGTTCCTGGAGTAAGTACCTACCCTTAGTAGAATTCTCTTACAATAACAGTTTTCAGGCAACGATAGGAATGGCACCTTATGAGGCATTGTATGGACGAAAATGCAGATCACCTTTGTACTGAAATGAAGTTGGTGAAACACAGTTGCTTGGTCCTGACATTGTGCAACAAACTGTTGGGAAGGTTGCCCTCATCCTACAGAGAATTTTGGCAGCTCAGAGCCGACAGAAAAGCTATGTAGATTGCAGGCATAGAGAATTGGAATTTGAGGTAGGTGATGAAGTTTTTCTCAAGGTGTCACCATTCAAAGGAGTTGTCAGATTTGGGAAGAGAGACAAGGTGAACTCCAGATTTATTGGACTGTTCACTATTCTGAAAAGAGTTGGGAGAGCAGCCTATCAGTTGCAGTTACCGGCTTCTATGGGGGGAGTACATAGTGTGTTCCATGTTTCTATGTTGAAGAAATGCATAAGGGATCCATATCAGGTTGTGGAACAGCAGAACATCAAAATTCATCCTACTCTTACCTATGAGGAGAAACCAGTAAAGATCTTAGACTATGCAGTTAAAGTATTGCGCAATAAAGAAGTTCCTCTAGTGAAAGTCTTATGGCACAACCAGAACATAGAGGAGACAACCTGGGAGCGCCAGCAAGACATGATGGACCAACATCCAGAATTTTTCAGGTACTGAATTTTGAGGACAAAATTCTTTTAAGGAGGGTAGATTGTAACACCCGGTTTCTATTAACCGATTTACCCTTTTTCCAATTATAGAGAATGTTGTAAAAATTGAAATTTGGGTAAATTAGTGATTAGGTTAATAGGTGAATGAGTAAGGACAAAATGGTAAATTGAAATTTATTGTGGATAACGTATTTAAGGAAGGGTTAAATGAGGTTTAGCCGCCACTGTTCCTTCATTTTTCCTTCTCGGTATTCAGCTCAAACTCAACAGAGCTCCAAGCGATTTTCCCCCTCCGATCTCCATTTCCCCAAACTAGATAAGTTTTTCCTTCGTTTTCTCGAGATTTAGTGGCTAGATAGAAAATAGAGTGCAATGTGTGTATTTTTTTAGAATGCTGTGAGTGAGTTGAGTTCGGGTTAGTGTTGAATCAGGAGTGTGCGATGATACGAACTACTAAACTAGCTCTTTAGGTTCGTGAATGGTGTAGGATGAGGATTAGTGAAGATCTTAATGGTATTTTGTTTATGACATTAGGTGAACAGGGCTTCCAGAGTAGTTGAAACCGAGCGACTTCCAGGAGACCAAGTAAGTGAAGTTTGCTTGCGCCTTCGGGCCTACATCACAGAACATTAGGAACATGTTTATTTGAATGTGTCTGTATGCTATGCATCATGTTTTAAAAAAATATACGAAAATGAATTTGAATGCATGTTGGCGTGGTAAGGAATGAACATATTGAAACAGCTATGTGAACAGATATACTGTTAAGGGAAATAATCGCCCCTTAATGAGATAGTGGATGCTTATACTTTGGGAAAATTGATCAAAGTCCCAATTTCACAAGGGGATCTGAACAGTTATCTGCAGCATATTTACTGTTAAGGGAATTAATCCAACCCTTAATGAGTCAGTGGATACTTGTACTTTGGGAGAAGTGATCCAACTCCCAATTTCACAGGGGGATCTGAACAGAAACGAATGCAAATGCAACTGAGATGAGAAAGTAGAAATTTGCATGTTTAGGAGATTTATGATTCAACATTTCATTTTCTTACTGCTTTACTTACTTAGCATTAGGCTAATAAATGAGTTTTTGATGTAGGTGTTGAGGAGACTGCAGGTGATTTCCTTAAGTGCACAGATGAATAGATGTGGTTGGAGGAGTACATCCATGTTTCGGCCTGGTAAACTGATGAGGCGGTTTAACTGATGTCTGTAGTTGGAATGGTTTAGTTGACAGTGTCTCAATCTGAGTATGCTAAGTTTTCATGACAGTAATGTTTTTTTTTTAATATTTTGAATACGTTTTGATATTTCCTGATAAAGGTATTCTGTTTAAATGTTGGTTTTTACTGGATTTGGGTAATGCAATGATTCGAATTATTTCTGAATGCTTTCAGTGGAGTAGTAAATTCTTTTTTATACTTAGAGTTGTGTTTGCATAGCAAGAAATAGTTGAAATGTCGCTCTGTCCTCTATCGGTAGATGTTAAGTTATAGTTATGTTGTCTATCGGAAGATGTCTTCAGTAAAGCCATCGGATGATGTCTCAGTAAAGTCTTCGGTACATGAAATTTATTCAATTGGATGATGTAGATTAAATTTTATCGGAAGATGTAGATTTTACGCTATCGGTATGAGTGGGTATTATGCTTTGTCGTTTAGTGATCAGTGTATGCAGTTTATTCTATCGGAAGAAGGGAATGAGAGATTTTTGTCGTTTTGCCGTCGGTAGATGTGAGTCGTAAAACTTGTCATTTTGCGATCGGTTGATGTTGGATAATTGATTTATCCGGCTGACGTCATCGGTAGATGCAGTCCACCGAGAGATGTCTTTTGTTTCCAACTCTTCTGGTTGACGTCATCGGTAGAAGCCTTCTATTTTCTGTTTCTGCTTCTTCCGATTGACTTACTTCATCGGCAGATACGTTTGACTTCTGCAACTTCTCAAGTATTCCACGGTTTAAACCTTTATTTCCTAATTGATGATTGTTTCTTAGCATTTGAAACAATGTTTCACAGTTTTGTTTAAACCCCATTGTCGCTTAAATGATTTCCGCTGCAAAATTTTAATTGTATTGAGATTTTAGCAAATGTCAAATCTTGAATTTTGAGAGAAGTTTTAAAATATGGTTGAAATTTCTTAGTCGTGTACGGGCTTTTGTGTGACGAACCGGGTTCAGATAACTCGGGGCGTTACAGACTAAAAGCATGTCTACACCTGTGCTTCACATAATAGTCCGCAAGATATCTATATGCTGCTTCATCGAAGCTCCGTAGCCTATTCATTTCCTTCAAAAGCATTCCACATAATGTCTTTGTATAGTTTTCCATGAAACGTCTTCTTGAAGTTTGCATACATATGACGTACGCAAAATCAAACCTCTCCCTTTGGTACATGTTTTTGATGAACCGCTTCCAAACCCTGCATAAAAGATATGTCATATGTCAGTAGGTAAAAGCATATACACCTTCACAATGATAACATATACTTACTTTTTGTTGATCGGAAATGAATGTCCAACCGTCACCATGATCACATCCAATATCCGTCAACAACAACCTCACAAACCATTTCCAAGACTTCTTCGACTCAACATCCACAACAACCACTGCAACATGATACATTTCGTCATTTTCTTCAACACTAATGGCGATTAGAAGTTGACCAGGACATGCCCCTTCAAGTGACATATATCCAAACTTATTACCGGTCTATATCAAGCTAAAAGGTCTCTCTTACAGGCATCTAAGCACATGTAAAGTCACTTATATATGTGCTCTATTTGATTATCAACCCTGTGAATGTTGATAACAAAGGTGCTACCCGAATTGGATCTCAGAACTTCTCCGGCATACGACCCCAGTTGTTTATATTGCTCACTTGAATCCACATTTACAACCGTCTTCCTCACCCTGATTGC
The DNA here is from genome assembly GCA_022432975.1 of Begonia masoniana. NCBI lineage: Eukaryota > Viridiplantae > Streptophyta > Magnoliopsida > Cucurbitales > Begoniaceae > Begonia > Begonia masoniana. The sequence goes on along the minus strand of CM039516.1, from coordinate 18,800,266 downwards.
TAGGCTAGGGCTGATATTGAAATTAAAGTCTCACCTAACTATGTCAATAATAGATGGTATTTCCAACCGAGGCTGGCTTCTAAATCGATGTAAATAACGTTCTGCCACCCACTTTGCTGTTGCATAACGACTCTCTATTGTGCGATGTGCGAGCACACACATAAACATCATTCAACGTCTTCACTTGGAAAGTCTCTTCATCTGCCACTTTTGATGCGTAGAGTCTTCAATCACAACCTATAACGCCCGAAATTTCCAGTTTAAGGATTTCGAGTTTTTGTACTTATAGTTTTTTGTTATTAGTGTTTTAATTCGTAAAAATAGTAAATTAAGTCCGCTTTGCAAACAGAAAGTTTTATTAGAACCCTAGTAATAAATAGAAATATTTTTAGAAATAAGAAAATTTTGAAGAAACCAAATCAATAGGCTAATTAACGAAATAAGTAAAGGATTTATAGAAGGGGCAAAAAGGTAATTTAGTAAGTTAATTTTATTAAATTAAATAAACCCCCCCCCCTCTCTCTTTTCTCCTCCCACGTACCAGAACACTTTCCCCCTCCCTGTTCTGCTTCTCCTCTCCCTCCCACGGCGATTTCTCTCTTCTCCTACGCCAATCGACGCTCTAGGTCAGACTCTATTATCCTAGTTGTGTAGTTTCAGTTTTAGGGTTTGCTTTCTATTGGGTTATACTGAGTTAGGGTTATAGAATTTATCGTTTTGATTAGAAATCGACGGTTATCGTGTTTATGGTTATTAATGATGAATTTATTAAGGTTGTTGATAATTAGATTGTAAGAATAAGATTAGATTGAAATTAGTGGTTAGAAATAACGTTTTATTGGATATTGGAATTCGGAATTTCTAGGCTTAATCGTTAAGTGTGGTTCGATAATTAGCTATGGCATATTAAAGTAGACGTTATGGGTAACGTATGGACGCTTGAATCGTTGAAATCAAATGTCAGATTAGAGAGGAAATTGTGAATGAATATGTGCACGTAAGGTGCTCGATAGATTTTCCGAATGAAGTGAACTAGAATTTTACGAAAAAATTGCTTTAGCTAGAAGCTTCGTTTAGCTTTGGAATTCATTTACATACGATAGATTTTAATGCAAGTATTTTGTAACATGCCTTAGGTGGTCACGGCTTTCGGACGGCGCTCGGCTTGCTAAGGACGCCAGGTAAGTGTGTGCTAGGTTTCCAGCCCTTAAGGCCATACATTGTATTGATGCTAGGTTTTATGCGTCTCGATGCTATTTTCATGATTTTGGGATTCTACCGAGTCGGGTAGCCTAGGACATGTGTTATTAGTGGTTGTTAGGTTCGTCTATGAGTTAAGTACGTTTATGCACGTTATGAACTATTTTAATGGTTGTTTTTATGCACATTTCCTTCATACATCATGTTTTCACTCTAAAGATATATGAAATGTTTCCTATGCATGTTATTGAGTAAACTAAGTAAAGTATGTAATGTTGAGTAAGGTTTGAGGATGAGTAGGGCACAAGGCACACATATGGCAACTCAGGACAAATGCGTGTCTACAGGGTAGACGGGTCACCCCATAAATGGTAACTCATGGCAAGTTTAAGTCTACGGGGTAGACGGGGTGGTTCCAGTGACTACTCATGCCTAAACTTACTTTTCCATGTTATGTAACTAAGTGAAAATGAACGTGTTTTACGAAAAGCCATGCATTCACGTATATGTACATGTTAGTGCACTCCTTGCTAAGTGTTAAGCTTAATGTTCAAATCATATGATGTAGGTGAAGAAAGAGCAGCATGGTGAGATTACACGAGTACGACAATGGCAGCAATCGGCAATATTTTTAGGGCGATTCTGACCGTGGTTAGTATGGTATGTGTCTGTGGTTAGTATGTGGACGTGTCTGTTTTGGGTATGTTTATGTGTCTGTTTTGTTTAAGAGAGTGAATGGAAATGTCTACGTGTGTGGATGGAAAGGTTTGTAAGAAAATGTATGAAAAATCGAGTTTTGATTATATGTTGTGGTAGTACAATGTCTAGAATGTGAAGTATTTATTTGGAAAATATACTGGGATTGTTTGGATGTTTTTAAACCTGTATGGATATGTTTAGTTTTTAGAGCGATCCATGCAGTTACTTTTCGTGAATTTTAATATGTTTTTGGATACATTTTTTGGCTCCTTTTTAAGTTGAGATTTTGAGGGTTGAGGTATTTTACGTTTAGAAATGTTTGAAGTAAGTTTATGGATGGAGTATAGGTGAAGGAAAGGGAGAAAAGTGAGAAAAATGGAGAAAAATAGTGGAGAAGGGCACTGGTGCGCGCTGGGGCACGCTGAGGCATGCGAGGCGTGCGCGCGCAGCAGGCGTGGTGCCCGCCCCAGCCGATCGATCGGCACCTTCTCTGGAGGGCGCGCGATCTGCAGAGAGGCTTCCGATCGATCGTTGCTCTGCGCCCAGTGACAGCGCGCAGTGTGTGCGCTGTCTGGGCGACGCGCGCGCCGCACCACCTGAGGCCCAACTTGTAATTTACGAGCGACCCTCAAGTATTTTAAAGGATTTTAAGGACCCAAAAACCGAGTCGACATTTTATCAAAAATGGTTTTAGCGTCATTTTTATTGTCTTAAAAGTCGAAATATTTTACGCCCAAAATGCCTAAGTCAAAGTTAGACCCTGATGGTCGATAGAGGTGGTTCAATTGTCTAAGTCCGTTTTCCTTTAAAGTGTTAAGTAAAAATGAAAAATTTTATGTTAAAATATGAGGGCTTACGTCAATGTCAAGTCAAGTTCTGTGACGGCCTAGAGAGGGTCGTGGTCATTACAGTAATGGTATCAGAGCCACGTGGTCGCAATCGTTCAGTTGATTACCTAACAATGCCACCCGCCACATGGAATTGCTTCGCCAACTGTAAGTGTTTAAGTTTAAGTATGATTCATAGATGTTTATATTGTTTTGTGTTTTCTAACATGTCTAGGGACAAGAAAATGCCGAGAGCACCTAAGAAAACCCGAAAAGATTTCCTTAGCCGACTTATAGACTTAGCGGAGCGACAGTTGAAGCAAATAGGTATTTTATTGAAACTTAACTTTAAGAAAGTAGCAACTTTAGCTCCAACTTGGATGTATTGAGACCTTGAGGGTATTTTTGGTTGGGTGATATAGTTCGTGAAATATATCAAGGGAACCTTAGTTGTGAAGCCCACACTAAAATAATTATTGGGGGAGGGGGGGTTGGTAGAATTAGGATACCGTTGATGGAATAGTTTATGAGGAATCATTACTAAGGAAAATCTAGAAATTGAGTTGTCGAGATCCTTAGACGATAGTTAATCCAATGATGTTAGGAACCTTAGGTATGAATATTATCTAAAAGTGTAGCTAAGGAAAACATTAGTTGAGGAAGACTTTGAAGCTACCTTTATTAGGAAATTGAGGACTTGAGTTTAGCTTTGATCGAGGGAACCTGAACATAAGGCTAAATTAGACGAGTTAGGAGGTTTAATCTATGAGTGATTAAGTGGAAACCTAGGGCATGCGTGAAATATCAAGTGTCTAAAAATACACAATTGGGTGTTGTTTGATCAAGGACTTAGAAAATTGATAGGATTTGATGCACAGGCAAAGATATGTTTAGTCCAAATTGAAAGTAGGGAATGTAGTTATGAGGCTAATAGTGGGTAGTATGGTGTTAGGAATTCTAGTTAGAACCATAAAGATTGATCCCAATTATAGATGGAGTGAGGAGTTAAAAGTGGTATTGGTATGATGGGTAGAAGTAGGCTTGAAACTAGGGAGAGTTAGGCATCAAGATAGATAACCTAGTGTAACTATGATAAGTTGTGCACACTTAGAATTTCGATACCATTTGAGGGATACAACTTACGAGGTATAAGATTGAAATGGATAGGGATCGGATCCTAGTTGACAAACCCTTGGAGTTTTAGAATATGATGAATCATAGGGAAATTTAGAGCTTAGATGTAAAACTTGTTGAGGAATACTCCAAGTCGTCGAGACATCGTCAGTACGTTTAAGTGGATAAGAGAATATAGCATAGGGTAGTATATTTTGGATTCACTTAAGATTGGAAGTATCTAGATGAAGACCGTATTCAAGAGTTTAGTTTAAGGGAATTGTTAAGTGGGTATGAGAAGTAGTTATTGCTTTGATGATTTTTAAGGACGTGATCGAGAGATCCAAGGTTGTGGATGTAGGAACATCAGTGTTATAGGGATTGGGAGGGTAAACCTTAACGAAGAGATGCTTATGAAATTTTGAAAAATAGAAGGACCAGATTTGGGAAATTGGGGAGAATACTTGGAGCCCGATTAGGAGGAACAGAAGAGCATTGATTAGTTAGAAAATTTTAGAGAAAATCCTGTGTGAAAATAGATATTTGTTTATGAGTTGAGAAACTTAGGGAAAGGATTAGAAGTAGCATTATGTAGTTTACGAAATAGGAAAACGGGGGAGCTCAGAATTAGAGGTTTAGTTTATCGGTATTTAGAGGTGTCCGATTTGAGGAAATATAAGAACTTTCGAATAAGAAGAATGATAACTCGCATGAAAAACGTTCAAGTACATTAGGAATAAGGTTAAGTTAGGAAATTTCAAAAGGGGTCGACTCGTATGTAACGAGGTCGAGACCGATGAATACGTAAATAGCTAAGGTTAGAATTGATGAGCTTAGGCATGAGATGTAAATTCCAACTCGAGGAGTGTTAGACCTTTAGAAAATCGTGGATTGAAAGTGTAGTTTAAATAGAAGATTCATACAATGGAACGATGACTACTTACTGCCATGTAGTTCTTGGTTCATGGGTAAGGAAGATAGAGACTATGCGATGTAAGATAGAAAGGGCGGTTAAATAGATTTTAATTTTGGATAGTGTTGTAAGGGTAACTTGACAGGTTAGTTAGATTTAATGGAGGGTTAAAAATAAGAAGGTTAGGCGTTAAGTATTTGGTGATCCGTGTGAGGCTAAGGAAATTGGAGGATATCGGACAAAAAAGAAAGAAGAATTGCACGGAGATGGTACAAGTGAACTTAGAAGTGAGGATAGGTCAGGAAGTTTAAGTAAGTTTTGACTCGTAATTTACGTCGATGGGTGTATGTACCATTTGCGGTTTTGGGCAAATAGTTTAATGAAGGAGTTTGGACTTAAGGATTTGATAGTGATTGATGATGATTGAGGTAAAAGTTGGATAGATCGAGTGTAGAGGGCGTAATTATGGGAACTCAGATAATATTTTGAAGGTATAGTGGGTAGATTTAGTTATTGAGAGCCTTGTGCATGGGAATTGGATTTGAATGGTTAATGAAATGTCATGAGTGCCCAAGGCACGTAGGTGTTGTAACACCCGGTTTTACTGGGTTTTGTTATTCTGATATATAATGGCAATTTGGTAAATATGTCAAATTAAATCTGTTTTGCGAACGGAAAGTTTTAATAAAGTCTCGGTAATAAATTGGAATTTCGGGTGAAATATGAAAATTTGGGGAAAACGGATCGTTAGCTAAATAACGAAATAAGTAAGGAAGCAAATAGAAAATCAAATGGAGGGGCAAGATGGTAATTTGACAAGCTTAAATGTTATAAAAAAAAACCCCAAATTTCCTCCCCCATTCTGTAATTCACGATCTTCTCTCCTCAAACCTTCCAGGCGACGATATTTTCTCCCCTTCTGACAATTCTTCACGTTCCGGCCAATCCTCCTCCGATCAACAACGATTTCTTCACGTTTTCTTCTCCAATCCCAACCCTAGGTAAGAATCTACAGTTTTGGAGTTTTAGATTTCGGTTTCTAGAGTTTCAACAGTTAGGGTTCGTTTAGGGTTTTTGTTAAAAACGTGGATTGAGGTTTGAAATTGATAGGTTTACCGCGATTATGACTCTAAAGGGCGCATTTATGGTTATTGGTGAAAGTTAGGTGGTTTAATGAAGGTTGTTGAAGTTGTTGGGTGGTTAGAGGTTTTAATAAAATACCTCAACAAGCTGAAATAGAGGTTTAAGAGATATTCTTTAGCTAGGGACTTCGTTAGTCTTTAGAATTTGATTTTCGAGGACTGGTTTTGATGATAATTTCTATGAATTGGTTTAGGTGAACAACGCTCGTGGACGGAGCTCGGTGTGCTACGGACGCGAGGTAAGTCTTCGTGACTCGTTTGGTCGATTGGCCTACACCTTAAGAATAGTTATTGATCGAGGTCTTGGTGAACTTGGATGTTTTGGGGAGATAGGATGGGTATCTAGGGCTTTTACGGTTATAGAATGCCCGTTCTAAGTTTTAATTACTGTTTCGTGTCTATTGTATGTTTATTTCATCGCTTATACTCATGCATGCATCATTGTTTCCAAAGAGCATGAAAATGAATTCCACATATGTTTTCATGAAAAATGAAATGACTAATGAAAAGATAAGAATGCACGTAAGCACGGTCATGTAGGGGAGGTGGTTCAGACATGGATGTTCGATAGGTGAAGCATGTTTTCCCCCCGGGTAGATGAAAGGGGCTATCCAACCGCATGATGTGCCATTTTCATCTACTGAGAGCGAACCCCCGGTGACATCCCGCTATGTAACTAAATGAATAAAATGACTGCATAATTTTTAAAAAGCACGCATAACATGAATTTGCATTTACGTAGATTTACTGAGCCTTTAGCTCATAGGTTATTTCTATGGTGTAGGTGACTGTGATACAGGTGAGGACCACGTCCCTCCACCGATGCATGAGCAGGTTGAAGAAGAATGCCTGTGGGAGTGCGCTGGGCAGTCGATGCTCATTTTGACCCGTGGGGATGTATGTAAGTGTTTTGGGAATATAATAGATAGAGGTGGTCGATAATTGTATAGGAGAACTTAATTGGGCTGACGGGTGATAGGTTAGAAAACGTACGTGTTTTGATGTTTTGGTGAATTTGTTAAATGAAATTGTTTTGCTAATCTTTTAATTTGGATTATATTGGAATTGTTTGGATTAGTTTAGGTTGAATCACGGATATGCTCGAGTTTTAGAGTTATCCACGCAGTTGGATTTCGTGATTTTATGATGATGTGTTTGTTAGGAATGATGTTTAGAAGTGGGTTGATGAAAGGGAATGGTAGAGGATAGAAATGGTGAAGGAGAAAGAATTTTTAAGTCTGTTTGTGCGTGATGTGCAGGGTATGGAACGAAAGAAGAAGAGGGATGAAGGGCAGCTCTCTGGATTTCAAAATCCAGAGAGTCTGCCGGTCGATCGGCAAAAGAAGGGGTGACTCTATGGAATTCCAGAGAGTCTGCCGATCGTTCGCCAAAGAAGAGGCGAACGATCGGCCCATGCTGGCTACGCTCTGGAAAAAATTCCAGAGCGCTAGCCGATCGATCGCCAAAAAAGGGGCGATCGCCAGAAAAGGGGCGATCGATCGGCTAGCAGGCCATGAGTTTTGGAAACATAACACTGGCCGATTGATTGGCTGTTGATGGGGCGATCGATCGCTTGTTGAAGGGGCGATCTATCGCATGTGATATTTTGCTGGTTTGGGCGATTTTACCCCTCTACCGATTGCTTCTCTGTTTTAATGTATTTTCTATAGTTGATTTTTAAAACAATTCCAATAGAATAGATTCGATTTAAAGTCTTTGAAGTCGAAATTACTTAATGTTTTAAAGGGAAAAATTTATACGGGAAATTCGGATATGGGAATAAAGGTCGATACAGTTATGGTATCAGAGCTCCCGGGTTTTAAAATCGGTTCTGTAGACTGCTCGACTGCACAGGCACTACGCGGACATCCTTCCTCAACTGTAAGTACGTTTAAATGCTTTATTTGCTTTCGTTTCTTAGGATTATTTATTTTAACTGTTATACAAGTTATGAAATGGTTCGAGCGAGAGATGCCAGGGACGAAGCCCTGGATAGGTTGACAGACTTGTTGGACCACCAGGCTAAGCATATGGATAGACAAGCCCAACAAATTGAGAGACTGGTAAACCGTGAGGATCAGAGGACTCAAGAATTGATAGTTACAAACAATCACGGTATGGAGAGGTTTCAGAAACTTAGGCCTCCAGTGTTCGATGGACAGTGTTCGAACTCCTCATTTGATGAGGAGTGGGTTTGGACGATGGAAGACATGTTGGGCTACGCTAGATTGCAATTATTATTATTATTATTATTATTATTATTATTATTATTATTATTATTATTATTATTATTATTATTATTATTATTATTATTATTATTATTATTATTATTATTATTATTATTATTATTATTATTATTATTATTATTATTATTATTATTATTATTATTATTATTATTATTATTATTATTATTATTATTATTATTATTATTATTATTATTATTATTATTATTATTATTATTATTATTATTATTATTATTATTATTATTATTATTATTATTATTATTATTATTATTATTATTATTATTATTATTATTATTATTATTATTATTATTATTATTATTATTATTATTATTATTATTATTATTATTATTATTATTATTATTATTATTATTATTATTATTATTATTATTATTATTATTATTATTATTATTATTATTATTATTATTATTATTATTATTATTATTATTATTATTATTATTATTATTATTATTATTATTATTATTATTATTATTAAGCGAGAGAGCCCAATGGGACGAAGCCCTGGATAGGTTGACAGACTTGTTGGACCACCAGGCTAAGCATATGGATAGACAAGCCCAACAAATTGAGAGACTGGTAAACCGTGAGGATCAGAGGACTCAAGAATTGATAGTTACAAACAATCACGGTATGGAGAGGTTTCAGAAACTTAGGCCTCCAGTGTTCGATGGACAGTGTTCGAACTCCTCATTTGATGAGGAGTGGGTTTGGACGATGGAAGACATGTTGGGCTACGCTAAGATTGACAATGGGGAGAAGGTCGCATGCGTAGCCTTTCATTTAGCGCTAGATGCCCGATTTTGGTGGGATTATATCAAATCGACTACCGATGTGATGATGTGTGACGACGATGACTTGGGAATTGTAACGCCTGAGAATTTTTAAAAGGGAAAATTTGGAGAGAAAATAAAAGAAAAGTAAAATAATGTTTTAAGTAATTTAAAATAAAAGGAATAATTTTGGTTCACCTAATTGGTTAATTAATTTAGATTCGGGCACTTCCAGTGAAATTAAGAGTGGGTCATAATTAAGAACGGAACTTTACGGAAATTTACGGGAGGGCAAAACGATAAATGAGGATTAATTAATGATTAGTTTTACTATTGTTTTATTATTATTATTATTATATTTATTATTATATTAATACAATAGAAATAACAGAATGGCTCGTAGGCCATTTGTTTCGAGGCTTCACCCCGACGCCGCGAAGACCAGGAGCGAGCGACGACTCTCCTCCGACGAACGCCGACGTCCAGCCTCCACGTTTTCCGGCCAGATAACGCGGCGGCTCTTGGGCTGTCGTTTCCGGCCATCCTCGCGCGCAACCCGATCGGTATGCTCGTTTTCCTCCCCTGTTCTTGCTCGGTTTTGTGGCTGTGATGGCGAGCTCGTTTGAGCCCCGATCTCCGGCCAATTTCGGTCACCTCCGGCGTGGGTTTGCCGACCCTAGGGCCGGCTATTGATGCTTGGCCACGGACTGCCCAATTTGGGCGAAAATTGATGAATGATGAATGATGAATGATGAATGATGAATGATGAATGATGAATGATGAATGATGAATGATGAATGATGAATGATGAATGATGAATGATGAATGATGAATGATGAATGATGAATGATGAATGATGAATGATGAATGATGAATGATGAATGATGAATGATGAATGATGAATGATGAATGATGAATGATGAATGATGAATGATGAATGATGAATGATGAATGATGAATGATGAATGATGAATGATGAATGATGAATGATGAATGATGAATGATGAATGATGAATGATGAATGATGAATGATGAATGATGAATGATGAATGATGAATGATGAATGATGAATGATGAATGATGAATGATGAATGATGAATGATGAATGATGAATGATGAATGATGAATGATGAATGATGAATGATGAATGATGAATGATGAATGATGAATGATGAATGATGAATGATGAATGATGAATGATGAATGATGAATGATGAATGATGAATGATGAATGATGAATGATGAATGATGAATGATGAATGATGAATGATGAATGATGAATGATGAATGATGAATGATGAATGATGAATGATGAATGATGAATGATGAATGATGAATGATGAATGATGAATGATGAATGATGAATGATGAATGATGAATGATGAATGATGAATGATGAATGATGAATGATGAATGATGAATGATGAATGATGAATGATGAATGATGAATGATGAATGATGAATGATGAATGATGAATGATGAATGATGAATGATGAATGATGAATGATGAATGATGAATGATGAATGATGAATGATGAATGATGAATGATGAATGATGAATGATGAATGATGAATGATGAATGATGAATGATGAATGATGAATGATGAATGATGAATGATGAATGATGAATGATGAATGATGAATGATGAATGATGAATGATGAATGATGAATGATGAATGATGAATGATGAATGATGAATGATGAATGATGAATGATGAATGATGAATGATGAATGATGAATGATGAATGATGAATGATGAATGATGAATGATGAATGATGAATGATGAATGATGAATGATGAATGATGAATGATGAATGATGAATGATGAATGATGAATGATGAATGATGAATGATGAATGATGAATGATGAATGATGAATGATGAATGATGAATGATGAATGATGAATGATGAATGATGAATGATGAATGATGAATGATGAATGATGAATGATGAATGATGAATGATGAATGATGAATGATGAATGATGAATGATGAATGATGAATGATGAATGATGAATGATGAATGATGAATGATGAATGATGAATGATGAATGATGAATGATGAATGATGAATGATGAATGATGAATGATGAATGATGAATGATGAATGATGAATGATGAATGATGAATGATGAATGATGAATGATGAATGATGAATGATGAATGATGAATGATGAATGATGAATGATGAATGATGAATGATGAATGATGAATGATGAATGATGAATGATGAATGATGAATGATGAATGATGAATGATGAATGATGAATGATGAATGATGAATGATGAATGATGAATGATGAATGATGAATGATGAATGATGAATGATGAATGATGAATGATGAATGATGAATGATGAATGATGAATGATGAATGATGAATGATGAATGATGAATGATGAATGATGAATGATGAATGATGAATGATGAATGATGAATGATGAATGATGAATGATGAATGATGAATGATGAATGATGAATGATGAATGATGAATGATGAATGATGAATGATGAATGATGAATGATGAATGATGAATGATGAATGATGAATGATGAATGATGAATGATGAATGATGAATGATGAATGATGAATGATGAATGATGAATGATGAATGATGAATGATGAATGATGAATGATGAATGATGAATGATGAATGATGAATGATGAATGATGAATGATGAATGATGAATGATGAATGATGAATGATGAATGATGAATGATGAATGATGAATGATGAATGATGAATGATGAATGATGAATGATGAATGATGAATGATGAATGATGAATGATGAATGATGAATGATGAATGATGAATGATGAATGATGAATGATGAATGATGAATGATGAATGATGAATGATGAATGATGAATGATGAATGATGAATGATGAATGATGAATGATGAATGATGAATGATGAATGATGAATGATGAATGATGAATGATGAATGATGAATGATGAATGATGAATGATGAATGATGAATGATGAATGATGAATGATGAATGATGAATGATGAATGATGAATGATGAATGATGAATGATGAATGATGAATGATGAATGATGAATGATGAATGATGAATGATGAATGATGAATGATGAATGATGAATGATGAATGATGAATGATGAATGATGAATGATGAATGATGAATGATGAATGATGAATGATGAATGATGAATGATGAATGATGAATGATGAATGATGAATGATGAATGATGAATGTCTAAAGTGTCTTACGAACTATTTCCAAGGCATGTTTTATGAAAATGTTGAAAGTTAAAGAAGGACCTTGAATGATGACATGATGAGATGAAGATGAAGATGAATGTACGTACCGGGCAAGTCATGAATGTTACTACAGGGCAATGTCATGAATTTTGTACTACGGGGCAAGAAAACAGTTTAAAGAAATGAAACGAAAATGTTTTATAAAAGTCATGCATATATATGAAATGTCATGGTTAGCACGCTCCTTACTAAGCATAGGCTTAATGTAGTTATTGTATGATGTAGGTGACAGGTGTGAAGGTGAGAGTTCCTCATGATGACAAGGAAAAGGTGGTCGAGGGTGGTGCTCGTGGCGACGGGGTGTGTTTTGGCTTGACGATCCGATGGCTTGAATGATGTATGTTGAATGGATGTGAGTTAGTTTTGTGGTTAGAAAGGTGATGGATTTTAGGGTGTATATTTAAGTTTAATATTCAGGAAATTTTATAGTGGATATAGGTTTGAAGTAGTACTATTTTGAATGATTTGTTAATGTATGTCCTTGGTGATGTTTTAGGAAATTTAGTGCTTATGCTCGATGTTTGTTTTAGGACTTGATTTGTTTTGATTTAGAAAGAGAATGAAAGTGTTTAAGTATGTGGATCGGATGATTGATAGAAAAACGTATGAAAGTAGAGTCTTTGATGTGTATGATGTGGTAGTGGAATGTCTAAGATGTGAAGTCTTTATTTTTGGAGAATATACTGGAACTGTTTGGGTATTTTTAACTGTTTGGTCGTTTTTTTAAAACAGGTAAGGATACGCTCGATTTTTAGAGCGATCCACGCAGTTTGTTTTCTTGAGTATAGGTTTTATTAGTGTCGTGTTTTAATTGATCTTACTTTAATTGTTTTAAATGTTTTATTTGTTTTAAGTTATTAATGGTTTTAGTCTAGTTCTAAATGTTTTAAAAGTCAAAAGGTTTTACGCTCAAAATGTTTAAGTCAAATGTTTAAAGTTAGACCCTAAAGGTCGTTAGAGGTGGGTCAATTGTCTAAGTTAGTTTTCTTTTAAAGTGTTAAGTAAAAAGAATGAAAAATGAAAAAGTTTATGAGAAAATATGAGGGCTTAGGTAATAGTTACGTCACGGCAAGTCCGTGGCGGCCCTGATCGGGTTGGGGTCGTCACAGGAATGGTTTAAGACTGTATTCTACGATAAGTATTTCAGTCGTACGGTGAGAGCAGCAAAAAGAGTTGAATTCACGCAGCTAAAGTAGACCGGTTCAGTTTCGAAGTATATTGGGAAGTTCGAAGCCTTATCACGGTTTGCGCCGCGTCTAGTGAGCGATAATAAAGATAAGGTGCACCAGTTTATGGATGGACTGAACTCAGAGATTCGGGAGAACATTATAGTATCCGGGATTCTGGATGTACCGTACTTAGACATAGCAGCAAGAGCCTTGGACTTCGAGGCTGTAGAGTTGACTTGCATCAAGCCAAGAGAGCCAACTAAGGGCTTCTTTCGTGAGATCCAGCCTCAGTTACGGAATCGAGGTTGGCAACAAAAGGGACAACTGAAAGTACAATAACAGAGAGGCATCAAGAGGCCATATGAAGGAGGTAACGACCGGGGAAAGGGAAAACAAGTGCATGGGGCTCCTCAAAAGCCTCTTTCCCCTAATTACCAGAAGGAACACTATGGCGATTGTAGATTGTGTAACACCCAAGATTTTAAGAATAATAAAATAGGTTGTTTTAATTAATTTAAAAGAAAAGTGAATGGTTTTAGGTTCGAGTATTTTTCGGTGAAATTAAGTTGTGGGTTATAATTTAAGAATGAGATTTGATTAATTTAAGTTAAGTTAGTTATTGGGTTAATTAGTTATGCTCAGGAATTTCGATGGAGGAGTTAGACCGAGGGTGAGGTGAGAGATTTATCGTGGGTTCATTACGTTATGGCTGAATGTACAGGAGGTTAAAACGGTAATTAGCTAGTTTAAATTAAAGAAATAGTTTTAGTTTTATTATTATTATTATTAAAATAAAAACTAAAAACAACAGAATGGCATTCTGTTGTTCGTCGGATGCCCGAGCGCCGAGGGCCGAGACTGCGGGGAGAGGGGAGAGCTTATTATTATTATTATTATTATTATTATTATTATTATTATTATTATTATTATTATTATTATTATTATTATTATTATTATTATTATTATTATTATTATTATTATTATTATTATTATTATTATTATTATTATTATTATTATTATTATTATTATTATTATTATTATTATTATTATTATTATTATTATTATTATTATTATTATTATTATTATTATTATTATTATTATTATTATTATTATTATTATTATTATTATTATTATTATTATTATTATTATTATTATTATTATTATTATTATTATTATTATTATTATTATTATTATTATTATTATTATTATTATTATTATTATTATTATTATTATTATTATTATTATTATTATTATTATTATTATTATTATTATTATTATTATTATTATTATTATTATTATTATTATTATTATTATTATTATTATTATTATTATTATTATTATTATTATTATTATTATTATTATTATTATTATTATTATTATTATTATTATTATTATTATTATTATTATTATTATTATTATTATTATTATTATTATTATTATTATTATTATTATTATTATTATTATTATTATTATTATTATTATTATTATTATTATTATTATTATTATTATTATTATTATTATTATTATTATTATTATTATTATTAAAATAAAAACTAAAAACAACAGAATGGCATTCTGTTGTTCGTCGGATGCCCGAGCGCCGAGGGCCGAGATGCAGGGGAGAGGGGAGAGCGACGGGAGGCGACGTTCTCCGAGCAAAATCGACGGCATTTTCCGACGCTCTCCGGCCAGACGACAGCGACGAGCAGACTCCGACCCGTCTCCGTGCACAATCCGTCGGGTAAGCCATTTTTGCCCTGTTATTCGGTTCTGTCGTGGCCGAGCGTGATGAGCGAGTTTAAGCTCCGATCACCGGCCGATTTTGGTCACCTCCGGCGTGGGTTTGCCGACCCTTGGACCAGTTTTCATCACCTGGCCATGATGAGCCTCGTTTGGGCGAAATTCAGTGAAGCCCAATTTAGGGCATTTCGGTTTTGCTGTGTATTCTTGGGGTTTTTGGTTATATTATGTTAATTGAGGCTAAATATGGTTGATTGGTGAGCAATTGAGTGAAAATTGATGAAAAACCAAAATGGGGAAATTTTACGGTTAGGGGCAGATTCAGGTTTTTGCTATTTTGACCTAGCTAGGGTCGTTTGTTTTCAAATTCCTTTTTGGCATGTTAAAATAGGCTATTAGATGAGTACGTGGCCGTTGGAATCGTTCGATTCCGATAACTGACGCAAAAGTTACGCGCCTTCGAAGTTTTGGGTCAGTTTTTACCGAACCCAAATTAGTGGTCCGTTTAGTTAGGTTTTCGTTGGATTAGGCTAGAAATAGTAGTTTGAGAGTAATTGGTTGATGTAGTCTTGATTTTAATAAAGTTTGAATATTTGTCATAGGTTGAGCCGTAGGAGGACAGGTAACCGAGTATTTTTAGCAAGCTAGGACGATAGGTAAGTAGTGGAGTGCTTGTTTGTTGCCTTCGGGCCTACACCACAGAACGGTAGGGTTGTTGTTTGATTGTGTTGTCTGGTTGATTTTTGTTAAGCACGTGTTGAGTATCATGCATCGTTTTTAAGTTATTTGATTTATTTATGTTAAGCACGTGTTGAGTATCATTACGAAAATGAGTTTGTGCATGACGTGAAAGGTGTGTGAAACGTAAAAAGAAAGCTTAAGAAAAATAAAGTTGAGTAGAGTCGCCAGGTTATAAAGTTGAGTAGAGTCGCCAGGTTATGCAAGTTGCCGGGGAGGCACTTGCAATATGCCGGGGAGGCATTTTTCTAGGGAGGCAGTGAGTTGGGACTCTACTCGAGGTATGGTTATGCAAGTTGCCGGGGAGGCACTTGCAATATGCTGGGGAGGCATTTTGCCGGGGAGGTAGTGAGTCGGGACTCTACTCGAGATATAAAGTTGAAAATACGTAAGTGCTATTGGAGAAGATTGTGTGCGGCCGTCCAATGGGGGGACCCGGGCATGAGCTGGCCAATCTTGCTCCGTGGATCAAGGCATGGCCGTCCAATGAGCGGGGAGCTCGGATGTGTGCCTACTTGATTCACATGTGACAGGGGAAGGGAGAAGATTGTGTGCGGCCGTCCAATGGGGGGGACCCGGGCGTGAGCTGGCCGATCTTGCTCCGTGGATCAAGGCGTGGCCGTCCAATGAGCGGGGAGCTCGGATGTGTGCCTACTTGATTCACGTGTGAAAGTGGAAAGATTAAAAAAACGAAAACGAAATGAAAACAACATAGTGAGTAGAGGCAGCATGTGTTCGGGTTGTGTGGGTTGTGTATTGTGTATGTTTATATTTGTTATTCCCTACTTGCTAAGCGTAAGCTTACGTGTGTGTGTGTGTTCTGTGGTGTAGGTGATGACAGGAGTACAGGTTATAGCTACGAGGCAAGCTAGGATTGGGACACAGTCGAGGATGTACGCGGTATGCCAGTGCGGGTAATTGTCGGGGCGTCTCGACCATGGTCTTCGGAATGATGTGGGTGGAACAGTATTTTTGGGGTCGTGTATAATTTGTAATTATTTTGTGGTTTGTAGAGTTGTCTTTTTGGTTGATGTTGTCTTTAGAGTTATTGTATAGCTATTTGTATTTGGTGTATATAATCATAGTTAAGGGTGATGTATCGCTCTGTACTGTGGACTTTCTTCATTTAGGGATGTTAGCATTTTAGTTCCCTCTTTACTGTTATTTGGAGATTTCGTAGGTTGGTTAGATGGTTGAAATGTTCTGGTTTGGTTGGGATTGGATTTTATGCAGGCACCTAGCATTTTGGAGGCGCCATATTCAGGCGTTACTTTGCCAAAATTTTCTGGAAGGACGCCGTGGTGCTTAAAGGTTAGGATTAAGAAAAATTAATGAGTCTAGGCAGTTAGGTATAACATAAGACAGTTTTGAGAGACTTAGATTTTATGTTAAATTATCTTTGAATGTGGGATTGGTCAGCAAAGTAGCAAATTAGCGCTCCGAGCCAGGGTGGGTTCGGGGGCGTTACAGATTGGGCATAGATAGATGTTTTCGATGCGGAGAGACTGGCCACTATGTCATGGATTGTCCACTAAGGGGCTAAAATTGACCAGGCAGAGACCGACAGGGTGGAGATCGGAGAAGGGTTATGTCGAGAATATTTACCTTCATCGAGCCTGGTGATACTGATGACGAGGCCCAGCCTTCGGTTATTGCAGGTACTATCTTAATCACAGGCGTAGCAGTGTTTTCATTGATAGACACGGGAGCTACGCACTCCTTTATTTCAGCTGCATGTGTGTCTAGATTGGGGTTAGTGCCAGAGTTAGCCGAGTGTGAGTATAGAGTAATGCCGCCTTCGGGAGCGTATATGCAGTCTGATCGTATTTTCTAAGGAACTGTCGTCTCAGTGGGGAATAACACCCTTTATGCCCGGTTGATAGTTATGGGCATAGAGCGGTACGATCTAATTTTGGGAATGGACTTGCTGTCACGCCATTTTCCCACCATAGACTGCCGATCCGGGTTAGTGAATTTTTGACCCCCGGATAAAGAAGAGTTTTCTTATCAGGTGATGAATAGGATAAGTGGGTCGCCTACCTCCTATTCAATGGAGGTCCGAAAGCAGTTTAGAGGTGAATGTTAAGTTTATCTGGCTCCAGTAGTCAATACTCAGTTGCTCAACGGGGTAAAACCAGAAGACCTTCCGGTAGTTAGAGAATTCTTCGAGATCTTCCTCGACGATCTTCCCGGATTACCACCGGATAGGGCGATCGAGTTTACTATTGACGTTTACCCAGGCTCTAGGCCAGTATCTAAGAATCCTTACAGGTTGGCACCTACAGAACTAAAGGAGCTGAAGTCTCAGTTGGAAGAGTTGTTGGACAAGGGGTTCATTCGACCCAGCTTTTCTCCTTGGGGTGCGCGGTCCTATTTGTCAAGAAGAAGGATGGAACTCTCAGAATGTGTGTCGATTACAGAGAGTTGAATAAGCTAACGGTGAAGAATAAGTATCTACTGCCCCGGATTGATAACCTGTTTGACCAACTGCAAGGTGCCCGAGTGTTTTCGAAGATTGACCTACGCTCGGGTTATTATCAGTTGAAGGTCCGGTGAGAAGATATTCAAAAGACTGCGTTTTGAACGAGGTATAGGCATTATGAATTTCTTGTGATGTCTTTTGGACTTACAAATGCCACTGCAGCATTTATGGACTTAATGAATCGCGTCTTCAAAGAGTATTTGGACAAATTTGTGGTTGTGTTCATTGATCTCATCTTGATCTATTCGAAGACGAAAGAGGAACACAAAGAGCACTTACGAATTGTTTTGGGAGTTTTGCAACAACACCAGCTTTACCCAAAGTTCTCTAAGTGTGAGTTTTGGCTGGACTGAATTAACTTCCACGGCCACATTATATCTCAAGAGGGGATTTCCGTAGACCCAAGTAAGATTCAAGTTGTAAAAGATTGGCCACAGCCTAAGAATGTGCGAGAGACACATGAATTTCTAGGATTGGCTGGGTATTTCCAGAAGTTCATCGAGGGATTTTGAAAGATCGCAGTCCCTCTTTGATGTTTGACCAGGAAAAATGAAAAGTTTGTATGGTCTGCTACATGTGAAAAGAGCTTTCAGGGGCTGAAGCAGAAATTGACCACGGCTCCAATTTTGACACTGCCTGTTGAAGGCGACAAGTTCAGCATATATTGCGATGCGTCTAAAGTTGGACTTGGATATGTGCTTATGCAGGAAGGAAGGGTTATTGCGTATGCTTCTCGGAAATTGAAACCGTACTAGCAGAATTACCCGACACATGACTTGGAACTAGCGGCAGTTGTCTTTGCGTTGAAAATTTGGAGACACTACCTGTATGGGCAGCAGTGTGAAGTGTTCTCTGATCACAGGAGTTTAAAATATTTGTTTACGCAGAAAGAACTGAATATGCGGCAAAGAAGGTGGTTGAAGTTCGTTAAAGACTACGATTTTGAAATTAAATACCACCCAGAGAAGGCAAATAAAGTCGCTGGTGCCTTGAGCAGAATGCCTACTGTGAGTTAGCCTTCGCTTGCCGCAATGTTGGTGATGCTTAAGTCTGAAATTGAAAAGTTCGACGTAGAGATAGTGGCTAAGTTATCTACGATGCTCGCAACCATTTCACTAAGGCCAACGATACTTGACAAAATACGAGAAGCTCAACGGAAAGACTTGGAGTGTGAGAAGCACCGTTTGAGCATGACATCTGAGGGTTCTTCTAATTTCAGCTTGTCGGAGAATGGCGTATTGAGATTCAAACATAAGCGGTACGTGCCTAACGACGAAGAGTTGAAGAGGGAAATCTTAACCAAGGCACACTCCTCGGCATATTCAGTGCATCCGGGGAGCACCAAAATGTATAAAGATCTGAGACAACACTTCTAGTGGTCAAACATGAAGAGAGAGATTGCCAGGTACGTGGAAACCTGTTTGGTTTGCCAACAGGTCAAAGCAGAGCATCAAAGGCCAGCCGGAACCTTACAACCACTGCCAATTTCAGAGTGGAAATGAGAGCAAATCTCTATGGATTTCATTGTTGGACTCCCGAGAACGACGAAAGGACATGATAGCATATGGGTGATAGTGGACCGTTTGACAAAATCGGCCCATTTTCTACCAGTCAAGATGACGTATTCCATGGATCAGCTTGCTGAGCTGTATGTACAGGAGATTTGTCAAATTGCACGGAGTACCCATTTCATTTGTCTCTGATAGAGATGCAAGGTTTACTTCGAAACTCTGGAAGAGTCTGCATAAAGCTATGAGAATTCAGTTAAATTTCAGCACCGTGTTTCATCCTCAGACTGACGGACAAACAGAAAGAACAAATCAGATTCTTCAAGATATGCTCAGAGCTTGCGTGCTGGAGTTTCAGGGCTCGTGGAGCCGAATTAGTTGACCGATAGACAACATCCACCGATAGACAACATCCACCGATAGACAACATCCACCGATAGACAACATCCACCGATAGACAACATCCACCGATAGACAACATCCACCGATAGACAACATCCACCGATAGACAACATCCACCGATAGACAACATCCACCGATAGACAACATCCACCGATAGACAACATCCACCGATAGACAACATCCACCGATAGACAACATCCACCGATAGACAACATCCACCGATAGACAACATCCACCGATAGACAACATCCACCGATAGACAACATCCACCGATAGACAACATCCACCGATAGACAACATCCACCGATAGACAACATCCACCGATAGACAACATCCACCGATAGACAACATCCACCGATAGACAACATCCACCGATAGACAACATCCACCGATAGACAACATCCACCGATAGACAACATCCACCGATAGACAACATCCACCGATAGACAACATCCACCGATAGACAACATCCACCGATAGACAACATCCACCGATAGACAACATCCACCGATAGACAACATCCACCGATAGACAACATCCACCGATAGACAACATCCACCGATAGACAACATCCACCGATAGACAACATCCACCGATAGACAACATCCACCGATAGACAACATCCACCGATAGACAACATCCACCGATAGACAACATCCACCGATAGACAACATCCACCGATAGACAACATCCACCGATAGACAACATCCACCGATAGACAACATCCACCGATAGACAACATCCACCGATAGACAACATCCACCGATAGACAACATCCACCGATAGACAACATCCACCGATAGACAACATCCACCGATAGACAACATCCACCGATAGACAACATCCACCGATAGACAACATCCACCGATAGACAACATCCACCGATAGACAACATCCACCGATAGACAACATCCACCGATAGACAACATCCACCGATAGACAACATCCACCGATAGACAACATCCACCGATAGACAACATCCACCGATAGACAACATCCACCGATAGACAACATCCACCGATAGACAACATCCACCGATAGACAACATCCACCGATAGACAACATCCACCGATAGACAACATCCACCGATAGACAACATCCACCGATAGACAACATCCACCGATAGACAACATCCACCGATAGACAACATCCACCGATAGACAACATCCACCGATAGACAACATCCACCGATAGACAACATCCACCGATAGACAACATCCACCGATAGACAACATCCACCGATAGACAACATCCACCGATAGACAACATCCACCGATAGACAACATCCACCGATAGACAACATCCACCGATAGACAACATCCACCGATAGACAACATCCACCGATAGACAACATCCACCGATAGACAACATCCACCGATAGACAACATCCACCGATAGACAACATCCACCGATAGACAACATCCACCGATAGACAACATCCACCGATAGACAACATCCACCGATAGACAACATCCACCGATAGACAACATCCACCGATAGACAACATCCACCGATAGACAACATCCACCGATAGACAACATCCACCGATAGACAACATCCACCGATAGACAACATCCACCGATAGACAACATCCACCGATAGACAACATCCACCGATAGACAACATCCACCGATAGACAATAACACTTAAACTAAGAACAACTCTGACTGCTAAAAGAACTTGTAAATTAACTGTAATCATTCAAAATAGCTCAAATCGACAAAACACATTTTACATCTTCCGGTCGCTAATCGACAAAACACATTTTACATCTTCCGGTCGCTAATCGACAAAACACATTTTACATCTTCCGGTCGCTAATCGACAAAACACATTTTACATCTTCCGGTCGCTAATCGACAAAACACATTTTACATCTTCCGGTCGCTAATCGACAAAACACATTTTACATCTTCCGGTCGCTAATCGACAAAACACATTTTACATCTTCCGGTCGCTAATCGACAAAACACATTTTACATCTTCCGGTCGCTAATCGACAAAACACATTTTACATCTTCCGGTCGCTAATCGACAAAACACATTTTACATCTTCCGGTCGCTAATCGACAAAACACATTTTACATCTTCCGGTCGCTAATCGACAAAACACATTTTACATCTTCCGGTCGCTAATCGACAAAACACATTTTACATCTTCCGGTCGCTAATCGACAAAACACATTTTACATCTTCCGGTCGCTAATCGACAAAACACATTTTACATCTTCCGGTCGCTAATCGACAAAACACATTTTACATCTTCCGGTCGCTAATCGACAAAACACATTTTACATCTTCCGGTCGCTAATCGACAAAACACATTTTACATCTTCCGGTCGCTAATCGACAAAACACATTTTACATCTTCCGGTCGCTAATCGACAAAACACATTTTACATCTTCCGGTCGCTAATCGACAAAACACATTTTACATCTTCCGGTCGCTAATCGACAAAACACATTTTACATCTTCCGGTCGCTAATCGACAAAACACATTTTACATCTTCCGGTCGCTAATCGACAAAACACATTTTACATCTTCCGGTCGCTAATCGACAAAACACATTTTACATCTTCCGGTCGCTAATCGACAAAACACATTTTACATCTTCCGGTCGCTAATCGACAAAACACATTTTACATCTTCCGGTCGCTAATCGACAAAACACATTTTACATCTTCCGGTCGCTAATCGACAAAACACATTTTACATCTTCCGGTCGCTAATCGACAAAACACATTTTACATCTTCCGGTCGCTAATCGACAAAACACATTTTACATCTTCCGGTCGCTAATCGACAAAACACATTTTACATCTTCCGGTCGCTAATCGACAAAACACATTTTACATCTTCCGGTCGCTAATCGACAAAACACATTTTACATCTTCCGGTCGCTAATCGACAAAACACATTTTACATCTTCCGGTCGCTAATCGACAAAACACATTTTACATCTTCCGGTCGCTAATCGACAAAACACATTTTACATCTTCCGGTCGCTAATCGACAAAACACATTTTACATCTTCCGGTCGCTAATCGACAAAACACATTTTACATCTTCCGGTCGCTAATCGACAAAACACATTTTACATCTTCCGGTCGCTAATCGACAAAACACATTTTACATCTTCCGGTCGCTAATCGACAAAACACATTTTACATCTTCCGGTCGCTAATCGACAAAACACATTTTACATCTTCCGGTCGCTAATCGACAAAACACATTTTACATCTTCCGGTCGCTAATCGACAAAACACATTTTACATCTTCCGGTCGCTAATCGACAAAACACATTTTACATCTTCCGGTCGCTAATCGACAAAACACATTTTACATCTTCCGGTCGCTAATCGACAAAACACATTTTACATCTTCCGGTCGCTAATCGACAAAACACATTTTACATCTTCCGGTCGCTAATCGACAAAACACATTTTACATCTTCCGGTCGCTAATCGACAAAACACATTTTACATCTTCCGGTCGCTAATCGACAAAACACATTTTACATCTTCCGGTCGCTAATCGACAAAACACATTTTACATCTTCCGGTCGCTAATCGACAAAACACATTTTACATCTTCCGGTCGCTAATCGACAAAACACATTTTACATCTTCCGGTCGCTAATCGACAAAACACATTTTACATCTTCCGGTCGCTAATCGACAAAAACATATCATTAACTCGGCCTCCACCAGTGGGAGAATTCGCGAGTCATACATATCATTAACTCGGCCTCCACCAGTGGGAGAATTCGCGAGTCATACATATCATTAACTCGGCCTCCACCAGTGGGAGAATTCGCGAGTCATACATATCATTAACTCGGCCTCCACCAGTGGGAGAATTCGCGAGTCATACATATCATTAACTCGGCCTCCACCAGTGGGAGAATTCGCGAGTCATACATATCATTAACTCGGCCTCCACCAGTGGGAGAATTCGCGAGTCATACATATCATTAACTCGGCCTCCACCAGTGGGAGAATTCGCGAGTCATACATATCATTAACTCGGCCTCCACCAGTGGGAGAATTCGCGAGTCATACATATCATTAACTCGGCCTCCACCAGTGGGAGAATTCGCGAGTCATACATATCATTAACTCGGCCTCCACCAGTGGGAGAATTCGCGAGTCATACATATCATTAACTCGGCCTCCACCAGTGGGAGAATTCGCGAGTCATACATATCATTAACTCGGCCTCCACCAGTGGGAGAATTCGCGAGTCATACATATCATTAACTCGGCCTCCACCAGTGGGAGAATTCGCGAGTCATACATATCATTAACTCGGCCTCCACCAGTGGGAGAATTCGCGAGTCATACATATCATTAACTCGGCCTCCACCAGTGGGAGAATTCGCGAGTCATACATATCATTAACTCGGCCTCCACCAGTGGGAGAATTCGCGAGTCATACATATCATTAACTCGGCCTCCACCAGTGGGAGAATTCGCGAGTCATACATATCATTAACTCGGCCTCCACCAGTGGGAGAATTCGCGAGTCATACATATCATTAACTCGGCCTCCACCAGTGGGAGAATTCGCGAGTCATACATATCATTAACTCGGCCTCCACCAGTGGGAGAATTCGCGAGTCATACATATCATTAACTCGGCCTCCACCAGTGGGAGAATTCGCGAGTCATACATATCATTAACTCGGCCTCCACCAGTGGGAGAATTCGCGAGTCATACATATCATTAACTCGGCCTCCACCAGTGGGAGAATTCGCGAGTCATACATATCATTAACTCGGCCTCCACCAGTGGGAGAATTCGCGAGTCATACATATCATTAACTCGGCCTCCACCAGTGGGAGAATTCGCGAGTCATACATATCATTAACTCGGCCTCCACCAGTGGGAGAATTCGCGAGTCATACATATCATTAACTCGGCCTCCACCAGTGGGAGAATTCGCGAGTCATACATATCATTAACTCGGCCTCCACCAGTGGGAGAATTCGCGAGTCATACATATCATTAACTCGGCCTCCACCAGTGGGAGAATTCGCGAGTCATACATATCATTAACTCGGCCTCCACCAGTGGGAGAATTCGCGAGTCATACATATCATTAACTCGGCCTCCACCAGTGGGAGAATTCGCGAGTCATACATATCATTAACTCGGCCTCCACCAGTGGGAGAATTCGCGAGTCATACATATCATTAACTCGGCCTCCACCAGTGGGAGAATTCGCGAGTCATACATATCATTAACTCGGCCTCCACCAGTGGGAGAATTCGCGAGTCATACATATCATTAACTCGGCCTCCACCAGTGGGAGAATTCGCGAGTCATACATATCATTAACTCGGCCTCCACCAGTGGGAGAATTCGCGAGTCATACATATCATTAACTCGGCCTCCACCAGTGGGAGAATTCGCGAGTCATACATATCATTAACTCGGCCTCCACCAGTGGGAGAATTCGCGAGTCATACATATCATTAACTCGGCCTCCACCAGTGGGAGAATTCGCGAGTCATACATATCATTAACTCGGCCTCCACCAGTGGGAGAATTCGCGAGTCATACATATCATTAACTCGGCCTCCACCAGTGGGAGAATTCGCGAGTCATACATATCATTAACTCGGCCTCCACCAGTGGGAGAATTCGCGAGTCATACATATCATTAACTCGGCCTCCACCAGTGGGAGAATTCGCGAGTCATACATATCATTAACTCGGCCTCCACCAGTGGGAGAATTCGCGAGTCATACATATCATTAACTCGGCCTCCACCAGTGGGAGAATTCGCGAGTCATACATATCATTAACTCGGCCTCCACCAGTGGGAGAATTCGCGAGTCATACATATCATTAACTCGGCCTCCACCAGTGGGAGAATTCGCGAGTCATACATATCATTAACTCGGCCTCCACCAGTGGGAGAATTCGCGAGTCATACATATCATTAACTCGGCCTCCACCAGTGGGAGAATTCGCGAGTCATACATATCATTAACTCGGCCTCCACCAGTGGGAGAATTCGCGAGTCATACATATCATTAACTCGGCCTCCACCAGTGGGAGAATTCGCGAGTCATACATATCATTAACTCGGCCTCCACCAGTGGGAGAATTCGCGAGTCATACATATCATTAACTCGGCCTCCACCAGTGGGAGAATTCGCGAGTCATACATATCATTAACTCGGCCTCCACCAGTGGGAGAATTCGCGAGTCATACATATCATTAACTCGGCCTCCACCAGTGGGAGAATTCGCGAGTCATACATATCATTAACTCGGCCTCCACCAGTGGGAGAATTCGCGAGTCATACATATCATTAACTCGGCCTCCACCAGTGGGAGAATTCGCGAGTCATACATATCATTAACTCGGCCTCCACCAGTGGGAGAATTCGCGAGTCATACATATCATTAACTCGGCCTCCACCAGTGGGAGAATTCGCGAGTCATACATATCATTAACTCGGCCTCCACCAGTGGGAGAATTCGCGAGTCATACATATCATTAACTCGGCCTCCACCAGTGGGAGAATTCGCGAGTCATACATAACATAGTCTTTCCCCGCTCTGCACTTAACCTTGGTTACATTTGCTTTTCATATTCTCAACTTAATCATAACAGGAACACAGTGCATAGACATAAAGTTCATAGAGAAAAGTCATATCATGAGGACAAGTAAAACATCCTGTAACTTTACATTTACTTACACAACTTCTCATATCGTGGAAATAACAAATCATAGTCAATAAGCTAACATCTCAGTGATTTCCTAATACCCTTGCGGTGTAGGGCCCTAGTGGCCGGAAATCTTAACACATTCACTTACCTGGATTCCTCAGCAATCCGAGCTTCTTTCCTTTAAACTTCTTCACCTAAAACATGTACATTACAGTAGTTAAAACAAAGTCCTAATCATAAACCATCCTAGGATCTAATAGCTAAAGTCATTCCGATTACTCTGTTTGACGCACTGCAGTCTGAAATCCGAAACTAGGTGGACAGGTTTTACCATTGGTTAAATCCAAGTTGGTTACTTAAAATGTTCAGAATCGATTCAGGATGAGATTTTTACTCTCAGATTTTGAAAAGTCTTAAACTACTCGGCCACTGCTAAAAATATCCGAACTCAGTGCCGAGCTGAAAACAGAGCTCTATTTACTAATGAATGACTACATTGTCCATTTCATACCTCGGGTGTGGATTTGCAGAGAAGAGCAAGCTCAAAACCAGCCGTCGGTAAGGGAAGTTCTGGTAGCCGAGAGCAAAAACTTGGGAAAGAAGGAATCGCCGAGAGGGAATGTCGGCTACAGTGGTAGTAAATGAGGTTTAAGGTTTCCATTTCCTATTTATACTTAATCCATCAATTCTAATTACAAAACTGCCACCTAACCTAGTTTTAATCAACTTGTAATAAATTTTTCTTAACATTAAATTTAAATCATAACGGTTAAATAAGAGGGTGACAATGAAAATGGTCAGAAAATCACCTGGCCGAAATGTCGGGTGTTACATCCACCCCTCCTTAAACAAAATTTTCGTCCTCGAAAATTGCTCAAGCAAATAACTTAGGATATTTGTCCAACATCTCCTGCTGTCTTTCCCATGTGGCTTCTTCAATGCCGTGATTTATCCATAAAACTTTCACCCATGGGATCTCTTTGTTTCTCAGAGTCTTGACTGCATATTCCAGTATCATTATCGGTTTCTCCTCATACTCCAGTGTCGGTTCTAAACCAATATCCGATGGCTGGATGACCTGCATCGGATCACGCATGCACTTTCTTAACATTGACACATGGAAGACATTATGAACTTTATCCAATGATGGAGGCAGTTGCAGTCTGTAAGCTGTACTCCCGATTTTTGCCAAGACAGGGAAGGGTCCAATAAATCTAGGATTAAGTTTTCCCTTCTTGCCAAATCTTAAGACTCCTTTAAATGGTGACACCCTTAAGAATACTTCATCTCCTACTAAAAACTCGAGTTCCCTTCTCCTTTGATCTGCATAACACTTCTGCCGGCTTTGTGCAGTCTCATTCTTTTCCGAATAGTGGACATCTTATCTGACATTTGTTGCAGAATATCAGGTTCCAAGAAGTTTTGTTTTACCAACCTCGTCCCAGTAAAGGGGTGACCTACATTTCCTACCATACAGTGCTTCATAAGGTGCCATACCAATGGTGGACTGATAACTGTTATTGTCGGAGAACTCAACTAGAGGTAATTGTCTGCTCCAAGTTTGTCTGAAAAGTCAAGTACACATGCTCTCAACATATTCTTCGAGTATTTGACTGTCCTTTCTGACTGGCCATCGGTCTGTGGGTGAAAGCTGTGCTGAAAGATAACTTTGTACCTAATGTACCTTGCAAACTTTTCCAGAATCGAGAGGTAAACCTGGAATCACGGTCAGAGACAATGGATACAGGGATCCCATGCAACCTAATAATTTCCTGAACATAAAGATCAGCAAATTGGTCCATCGTATAGGTGGTCCTTACAGGTAAGAAATGGGCCGGATTTTCGTCAGGTCTATCCACCACAACCCAAATACAATCATGCCCTTTTGTCGTCTTAGGTAGTCCTACAACAAAATCCATAGCTATATGTTCCCACTTCCATTCGGGAATAGGCAACGGCTGAAGAGTACCTCCTGGACGTTGGTGCTCGGCTTTGACTTGTTGGCATACTAAACAGGACTCTACATACTTAGCAACATCCCTTTTAGGTTAGGCCACCAGTACTGTAACTTCAGGTCTCGGTACATCTTGGTGCAGCCAGGATGTACAGAAAAGGAAGAGTAGTGCGCCTCAGCCAAGATCAACTTACGCAATTCCACATCATTAGGAATGCACCACCGATTTCTAAACCTCAGGATCCCATCCTTGGAGAGACTGAACTCGGAGGTGGTGTCCTTCAACTTATCCATCATGCTGATATTTTCCACTGAATCCTTCTGTTGTGCATCCTTGATCTTTTCCAAAATTGTTGGTTGAATAGTTAACTCAGCGAGCAAGACTGATAACTCTGGAACTATCTCCAAGTCAAATTTCTGAACTTCTGTTCTTAAGGGTATAAACATGGTTGAAACCACGGGCTGCATTGTTGTTGACATCCTACTCAACGCATCGGCTACAGAATTAGCCTTCCCGGGGTGATACTTGATCTCAAAATCGTAGTCCTTGACAAATTCCAACCAACGTCTCTGTCTCATGTTCAATTCCTTCTGCGTGAAGAGGTACTTTAGACTTTTATGGTCAGAAAACACCTCACATTGCTGTCCATATAAATAGTGTCTCCAAATCTTCAAGGCAAAAACAACAGCAGCTAATGCTAGATCATGAGTGGGGTAATTTTGCTCGTAACTCTTTAGCTGCCTAGAAGCATACGCTATAACTTTACCCTCTTGCATCAAAACACAACCTAAACCAACTTTAGACGCATCACAGTAAACACTAAATTTTCCTTCTTCGGTTGGGAGGGTCAATACAGGAGCTGTTGTTAACTTCAGTTTTAACGTCTGGAAGCTGTCTTCACAGGCTTCAGTCCAAGTATAATTAATGTCCTTCTTTGTTTAAACCTGTCAGGGGTTTAGCTATCATGGAAAATCCTTGATGAACTTCCTGTAATAGCCTGCATCCAAGGAAGCTGCGGACTTCGCTGGCATTCTAGGTTGAGGCCATCCCTTACTGCCTGAATTTGGTCGGGTCCACAGATATGCCATTAGCAGAAACTACATGGCCAAGGAAATTAACCTTATCTACCAAAACTCACACTTAGACGTTTGGCGTAAAGTTGATGCTCCTTCAATGTCGTCAATACTACTTCAAATGTCTTCATGGGCAGCCACAGTTCGGGAATATATCAGATATCATCTATGAATACAAATGACAAACCTTATCTAAATACTCACGAAACACCCGGTTCATTAAATCCATGAAGGCTGCAGCGGGCGTTTGTCAACCAAACGACATGACTAAGAATTCATACTGTCCATAGCGGGTTCTGAAGGCTGTCTTTGGTATATCTCCCTTCTTTAACCTTCAGTTGGATAATAACCCGAACGTAAATCTATCTTTGAAAACACCTTAGCTCCTTGCAATTGGCAAACAATCGTCAATCCTGGTAAGGGGTACCTATTCTTGATTGTCAACTTATTAGTTCCCTGTAGTCTATGCACATTCTAAGAGAACATCCTTCTTCCTTACAAATAAGACTGGTGCACCCAAGGAGAACTGCTGGGGCGGATAATCCCTTGTCAACCAATTCCTGCAGTTGAACCTTCAATTCTTTCAACTCAACAGGTGCCATATGGGTAGGGATTCTTAGATACAGGTGATGCCTCGGGTATGTAGTCAATTACAAACTCTATTTCTCTATCGGGTGGTATACCCGGTACGTCATCTAAGAATGCCTCGGGAAACTCCCGGACTATAGGAATATCCTGTAGCTCAATTTTATTCTTCAACCCGACCATCTATTACACTAGCCAGGTAGCTCTCACAACCACATCTCAGCATTCGGTATATTTCTAGTGAGGATATAATTGGTATCTTACTTATTTTAGGAATAGCTTGGAAGGAATAATGATTATCATTTGGGGGTCTAAAATCAACTATTCCAGATCTACAACTTATCGTGGCATGATGTCTAAATAACCAATCCATCCCTAATATCACCTCATACCCTTTATGTCAATGACAATTAACTCCGCATAGAGATCCTTATCCCCTAAGTACACGACGTCACCCTTAACAATCTGTTCTGAATGTAGGGCATAGAGGCGCCAGAGGTCTCTTTCCTTTTCCCTGGTCATCATTCTGGTTGAGGGGCCTCTTCATTCCATGCTGTTGTTGCTGTGGTCCCCTGTTCTGTCGTGGCTGCCAACCTTTGTTCTGACGTGGTGGCGGCTGAGTGTCCTTCATGAGTTTCTTTGGCTGTTCGCGCTGTGCATATGCTGTCATTTCTGCCTCTTCTAGCTCCAAGGCCTTAGCCGTCACTTCACCATAAGGTACATTATGTATCCCGGCAGTCTTCACTTTCATGTACAGACTTGGCTTCAGTCCTTGAACAAACTGGTAGATCTTATCTTCCTCATCCTCAGTCATACGGGGAGCAAACCGTGATAAAGCATCAAATTCACATATATAATCCGTCACAGAGCCAGTTTGTCGTAGATCATGAACTCCTTCTTCTTGTTGGCCCGAACAGTCCTATTAAAGTACTTGACAAAACACATTTTACATCTTCCGGTCGCTAATCGACAAAACACATTTTACATCTTCCGGTCGCTAATCGACAAAACACATTTTACATCTTCCGGTCGCTAATCGACAAAACACATTTTACATCTTCCGGTCGCTAATCGACAAAACACATTTTACATCTTCCGGTCGCTAATCGACAAAACACATTTTACATCTTCCGGTCGCTAATCGACAAAACACATTTTACATCTTCCGGTCGCTAATCGACAAAACACATTTTACATCTTCCGGTCGCTAATCGACAAAACACATTTTACATCTTCCGGTCGCTAATCGACAAAACACATTTTACATCTTCCGGTCGCTAATCGACAAAACACATTTTACATCTTCCGGTCGCTAATCGACAAAACACATTTTACATCTTCCGGTCGCTAATCGACAAAACACATTTTACATCTTCCGGTCGCTAATCGACAAAACACATTTTACATCTTCCGGTCGCTAATCGACAAAACACATTTTACATCTTCCGGTCGCTAATCGACAAAACACATTTTACATCTTCCGGTCGCTAATCGACAAAACACATTTTACATCTTCCGGTCGCTAATCGACAAAACACATTTTACATCTTCCGGTCGCTAATCGACAAAACACATTTTACATCTTCCGGTCGCTAATCGACAAAACACATTTTACATCTTCCGGTCGCTAATCGACAAAACACATTTTACATCTTCCGGTCGCTAATCGACAAAACACATTTTACATCTTCCGGTCGCTAATCGACAAAACACATTTTACATCTTCCGGTCGCTAATCGACAAAACACATTTTACATCTTCCGGTCGCTAATCGACAAAACACATTTTACATCTTCCGGTCGCTAATCGACAAAACACATTTTACATCTTCCGGTCGCTAATCGACAAAACACATTTTACATCTTCCGGTCGCTAATCGACAAAACACATTTTACATCTTCCGGTCGCTAATCGACAAAACACATTTTACATCTTCCGGTCGCTAATCGACAAAACACATTTTACATCTTCCGGTCGCTAATCGACAAAACACATTTTACATCTTCCGGTCGCTAATCGACAAAACACATTTTACATCTTCCGGTCGCTAATCGACAAAACACATTTTACATCTTCCGGTCGCTAATCGACAAAACACATTTTACATCTTCCGGTCGCTAATCGACAAAACACATTTTACATCTTCCGGTCGCTAATCGACAAAACACATTTTACATCTTCCGGTCGCTAATCGACAAAACACATTTTACATCTTCCGGTCGCTAATCGACAAAACACATTTTACATCTTCCGGTCGCTAATCGACAAAACACATTTTACATCTTCCGGTCGCTAATCGACAAAACACATTTTACATCTTCCGGTCGCTAATCGACAAAACACATTTTACATCTTCCGGTCGCTAATCGACAAAACACATTTTACATCTTCCGGTCGCTAATCGACAAAACACATTTTACATCTTCCGGTCGCTAATCGACAAAACACATTTTACATCTTCCGGTCGCTAATCGACAAAACACATTTTACATCTTCCGGTCGCTAATCGACAAAACACATTTTACATCTTCCGGTCGCTAATCGACAAAACACATTTTACATCTTCCGGTCGCTAATCGACAAAACACATTTTACATCTTCCGGTCGCTAATCGACAAAACACATTTTACATCTTCCGGTCGCTAATCGACAAAACACATTTTACATCTTCCGGTCGCTAATCGACAAAACACATTTTACATCTTCCGGTCGCTAATCGACAAAACACATTTTACATCTTCCGGTCGCTAATCGACAAAACACATTTTACATCTTCCGGTCGCTAATCGACAAAACACATTTTACATCTTCCGGTCGCTAATCGACAAAACACATTTTACATCTTCCGGTCGCTAATCGACAAAACACATTTTACATCTTCCGGTCGCTAATCGACAAAACACATTTTACATCTTCCGGTCGCTAATCGACAAAACACATTTTACATCTTCCGGTCGCTAATCGACAAAACACATTTTACATCTTCCGGTCGCTAATCGACAAAACACATTTTACATCTTCCGGTCGCTAATCGACAAAACACATTTTACATCTTCCGGTCGCTAATCGACAAAACACATTTTACATCTTCCGGTCGCTAATCGACAAAACACATTTTACATCTTCCGGTCGCTAATCGACAAAACACATTTTACATCTTCCGGTCGCTAATCGACAAAACACATTTTACATCTTCCGGTCGCTAATCGACAAAACACATTTTACATCTTCCGGTCGCTAATCGACAAAACACATTTTACATCTTCCGGTCGCTAATCGACAAAACACATTTTACATCTTCCGGTCGCTAATCGACAAAACACATAATCTCGGTCGCTAATGACAAAAACAATTTACATCTTCCGGTGACGTCATCCGGAAGACCTAACACAATACAAAGCAACTACCCTTCGGCATCTGCGCGATGCCGTCAAGCCGGAAGACTAAAACCTCAACAATTACCCTTCGGGCATCTGCCGCTGACGTCAGCCGGAAGACTAAACCATCAACAACGTATTCTTTCGGCATCTGTCCGATGAACGTCAGCCCGGGCAGCTAAACCATCAACAACTATTCTTTCGGCATCTGCCGATGACGTCAGCCGAAGACTACCTCTTCCAGCTTTCGTCTTACGATAGAGAACTCTAAATCATCAATAACTCCTTCAACAAAAGAAAACACAACTCATTCAAAATGCATATAGCGGAAGACTTAAGCAACAGACCATTTATAAATCTATATAATCATTCCCTGACTCAGTGATCCACTAGACAGTTTCAAAGCTCAACGTTTTAAATAATCCTCATCCTACTTAAATTACCATATTCTTTAACCTACTGTAACATAAGAGTCTTAACCAGGGGTCATAAATCGCCTCTCCAGTCCCGCACTGTCACCTTGAGCATCCTCCAGCAACCAGCCTTAAGCATCCTCTTTGAACATAACATCCTCACCTGAACCTTCTTCACCTACACCATAAGGTTTAACTATAAGCCTAATGCTTAGTAAGGAATGCATGCTGACAGATATACATGGGTACACAATTTAAAGAGACATAAGTTCATAAACCATTCATCATTCGTGTTCATCTTTATCATTTACATGACATGTATTAAGGCAGGAGACGAGGGAGGAAGACAGGGGTACATAGTCATTTGCCTATCGCGGCAGTCATACATAATCATTTGCCTATCCTATCGCGCAATCATGATACATCACTCGGCCTCCCTAGTGGGAGAATTCGCGAGCCATACATATCATTAACTCGGCCTCCACCAGTGGGAGATTTCGCGAGTCATACATATCATTAACTCGGCCTCCACCAGTGGGAGAATTCGCGAGTCATACATAACATAGTCTTTCCCCGCTCTGCACTTAACCTTGGTTACATTTGCTTTTCATATTCTCAACTTAATCATAACAGGAACACAGTGCATAGACATAAAGTTCATAGAGAAAGTCATATCATGAGGACAAGTAAAACATCCTGTAACTTTACATTTACTTACACAACTTCTCATATCGTGGAAATAACAAATCATAGTCAATAAGCTAACATCTCAGTGATTTCCTAATACCCTTGCGGTGTAGGGCCCTAGTGGCCGGAAATCTTAACACATTCACTTACCTGGATTCCTCAGCAATCCGAGCTTCTTTCCTTTAAACTTCTTCACCTAAAACATGTACATTACAGTAGTTAAAACAAAGTCCTAATCATAAACCATCCTAGGATCTAATAGCTAAAGTCATTCCGATTACTCTGTTTGACGCACTGCAGTCTGAAATCCGAAACTAGGTGGACAGGTTTTACCATTGGTTAAATCCGAGTTGGTTACTTAAAATGTTCAGAATCGATTCAGGATGACATTTTTACTCTCAGATTTTGAAAAGTCTTAAACTACTCGGCCACTGCTAAAAATATCCGAACTCAGTGCCGAGCTGAAAACAGAGCTCTATTTACTAATGAATGACTACATTGTCCATTTCACACCTCGGGTGTGGATTTGCAGAGAAGAGCAAGCTCGAAACCAGCCGTCGGTAAGGGAAGTTTTGGTAGCCGAGAGCAAAAACTTGGGAAAGAAGGAATCGCCGAGAGGGAATGTCGGCTACAGTGGTAGTAAATGAGGTTTAAGGTTTCCATTTCCTATTTATACTTAATCCATCAATTCTAATTACAAAACTGCCACCTAACCTAGTTTTAATCAACTTGTAATAAATTTGTCTTAACATTAAATTTAAATCATAACGGTTAAATAAGAGGGTGACAATGAAAAAAAAAAAAAAAAAAAAAAAAAAAAAAAAAAAAAAAAAAAAAAAAAAAAAAAAAAAAAAAAAAAAAAAAAAAAAAAAAAAAAAAAAAAAAAAAAAAAAAAAAAAAAAAAAAAAAAAAAAAAAAAAAAAAAAAAAAAAAAAAAAAAAAAAAAAAAAAAAAAAAAAAAAAAAAAAAAAAAAAAAAAAAAAAAAAAAAAAAAAAAAAAAAAAAAAAAAAAAAAAAAAAAAAAAAAAAAAAAAAAAAAAAAAAAAAAAAAAAAAAAAAAAAAAAAAAAAAAAAAAAAAAAAAAAAAAAAAAAAAAAAAAAAAAAAAAAAAAAAAAAAAAAAAAAAAAAAAAAAAAAAAAAAAAAAAAAAAAAAAAAAAAAAAAAAAAAAAAAAAAAAAAAAAAAAAAAAAAAAAAAAAAAAAAAAAAAAAAAAAAAAAAAAAAAAAAAAAAAAAAAAAAAAAAAAAAAAAAAAAAAAAAAAAAAAAAAAAAAAAAAAAAAAAAAAAAAAAAAAAAAAAAAAAAAAAAAAAAAAAAAAAAAAAAAAAAAAAAAAAAAAAAAAAAAAAAAAAAAAAAAAAAAAAAAAAAAAAAAAAAAAAAAAAAAAAAAAAAAAAAAAAAAAAAAAAAAAAAAAAAAAAAAAAAAAAAAAAAAAAAAAAAAAAAAAAAAAAAAAAAAAAAAAAAAAAAAAAAAAAAAAAAAAAAAAAAAAAAAAAAAAAAAAAAAAAAAAAAAAAAAAAAAAAAAAAAAAAAAAAAAAAAAAAAAAAAAAAAAAAAAAAAAAAAAAAAAAAAAAAAAAAAAAAAAAAAAAAAAAAAAAAAAAAAAAAAAAAAAAAAAAAAAAAAAAAAAAAAAAAAAAAAAAAAAAAAAAAAAAAAAAAAAAAAAAAAAAAAAAAAAAAAAAAAAAAAAAAAAAAAAAAAAAAAAAAAAAAAAAAAAAAAAAAAAAAAAAAAAAAAAAAAAAAAAAAAAAAAAAAAAAAAAAAAAAAAAAAAAAAAAAAAAAAAAAAAAAAAAAAAAAAAAAAAAAAAAAAAAAAAAAAAAAAAAAAAAAAAAAAAAAAAAAAAAAAAAAAAAAAAAAAAAAAAAAAAAAAAAAAAAAAAAAAAAAAAAAAAAAAAAAAAAAAAAAAAAAAAAAAAAAAAAAAAAAAAAAAAAAAAAAAAAAAAAAAAAAAAAAAAAAAAAAAAAAAAAAAAAAAAAAAAAAAAAAAAAAAAAAAAAAAAAAAAAAAAAAAAAAAAAAAAAAAAAAAAAAAAAAAAAAAAAAAAAAAAAAAAAAAAAAAAAAAAAAAAAAAAAAAAAAAAAAAAAAAAAAAAAAAAAAAAAAAAAAAAAAAAAAAAAAAAAAAAAAAAAAAAAAAAAAAAAAAAAAAAAAAAAAAAAAAAAAAAAAAAAAAAAAAAAAAAAAAAAAAAAAAAAAAAAAAAAAACAAAACCTCAAATCGATTAGAATAACAAAACAATTAAATAAAACTTAAAACGTTTAATTAAATAAAAACACAATCGGCAAGCGGGGAAAAAAGGAATTTTCAATCCCTATATGCAGTGGCGATCAGTCGCCCATAAAGGGGGCGACTGATCACCCCTTCGGCGATTACAACAGGCGACCATTCGCCTGTTGCGAATCGCCACGCTCTCTGGATTTCTCCAGAGAGCGGCGACCAAGGGGCAATTGATCCCCACCCCTGGGCGATCAATCGCCACCGCCTCTGTTTCTTTCCTTTTCTCCTGCGCCAAACATATACACCTCACAATTCAATATCAACTAACACTACAGTCATCATAAAGCTTAAACCCAACCAAAACTCAACATACATACGCTCTCGTAACTCCACTCAAAACTGATTCAAACTTACAATTAACACGAAGTACATTTTCATGAAAACGAACTGCGTGGATATATTTAAAACCTAAGTAAATCCTCC
Source organism: Begonia masoniana (assembly GCA_022432975.1). NCBI lineage: Eukaryota > Viridiplantae > Streptophyta > Magnoliopsida > Cucurbitales > Begoniaceae > Begonia > Begonia masoniana. Next base: position 18,762,532 of record CM039516.1, on the reverse strand, counting down.
TGTTTTTGAAATCAAACAAAGGTTATAAAACCAATTTCCAAAACATTTCAAAACATCTATATATAAACATATTCAGATCCAAACATCCTATAATGTCTATACAATCATAAATCCAAAACATCCCAAAACCTATACATACGTCCCCACGGGTCAGGTAAGCGTCGACTGCGCCAGCACACCACCGCGAGCCATCATCCGTCAACTGTGTCACTCCTCAGGTGGAGGGATCTCATCCTCACCTGTTTCCTCGTAATCACCTACACCATACAGACACCTATGAGATAAAAATCTCAGCAAGCTCTCATAAATGCAATGCATGCTGTGCGTATGAGTTCATAATCATGCATCATTTTCTTTATTTTACTTTACTCTGTGGGTGTCACCGAGATCTCTTCCCATTAACCGGAGAGAGCACATCCTGCGGTCGGACTACTCTTTCCAGCTAGAGAGGGAGTACACGCTTACAACATGTACAGCCGTGCCTGAGCCCCATCTCGCATGACCTGTAACTATATGAGTACGTGTTAGATGTGGTATTGTGACAGACCCGTAAGTCGATCTACACAATAGATCAATAGCCCCTCTTCAGGCCACATCGCCATTTTCTTTAAAACATCGTGCGAAAATTCATTTTCATGCTTTATAAAACCCGTGATGCGTGAGCAGTTCAATATGACATAAAGTAAACATACATGATATGTACCATCGAGACAATAAAGCAATTAAAAGCATAACCTATACAGAACTAATCCTAACTACCCAACCAGAACAATTTAAACCTACACATCTCCGAAACACCTCGAGACGACTTTGACGTACGGTGTAGGCCAATCGGCCAAAGAAGATCACGAGAACTTACCTCGTGTCCAAAGCAGCTCAAACTCCGTCCACGAGCTTGTTTACCTAAGCAATTTAGAACGTTTATCGTTAAAACGAATTCAAACTTCTAACGTCCAAATTTAACCAAAACCTTACCTAAGGAATTTCTTAAAATCTCAACCTAACCAATCGAAGTATTTAAACAACGATTAACGCTCGATTGTTTAAAATTCCAATCAACAAGTTTTTCCCAAAAACCCAAAAATTCTCTAATTTTAACATTTCTCACAAATCACTCTAACTTCGTCCAATAACGTTCAATACGCTCTATACATTCCTAATCTACAACAATCTATCGGTTTCGAACCCTAAATCTCGATTTTTAACGAAACCTAAACGAAACCCTAATGGTTTAAACTCCGTAAAACTTAAGAACTAAAGTCAGAAAACGTTAGAGACTTACTTAGAATCGCGAATAGAGAAGAAAACGCGAAGAAACTTTGAAGAACCGAGGATGAATCGACGACGAAATCAAGGTATCGCGCGCGCGAGGGAGAACTGTTGAAGGAGAGAAAGAAAATCGTGAATGGAGTGCTGGAGAAGAAAGGGTAAATGATTTTAAATGGAAATTTTTACTTGGCAAATTACCATTTTGCCCTTCCTTTGATTTTCTATTTGTTTCGTTAATTGTTCAACAATTCAGGCTCTCCAAATTTTCTTATTTCTCCATTAGGTCCAACTTATTATTTGAGATTTATTAAAACTGTCCGTACGCAAATCGGACCTCGTTTACTATTTTTTACTAAAACGTCCTTTGTATTACGAGAAACTTAATTACTCGGAATATAGCGTTATTATTCCGAAAATTCTCGTAATTTTCTTAAAATTCCAATTAATAATTAGGATCATAATGGCGCTTCCTTTTCGTAAAACGAGTTTGATTTGACATATTTATAAAAATACCAATATATATTATAATATAAAATTTCGTACAAGCCGGATATTACATTCCACCCACCTTATTTAGAATTTTTTCCGCAAAATTTAACTACACAAATAGCTCAGGATACTTAGTCATCATATCCTGCTGTCGCTCCCACGTAGCTTCTTCCACCTCTTGGTTCCGCCATAGGACTTTGACTAGCGGAATCTCTTTATTGCGTAACGCCTTGATGGAAGACTCCAAAATACGTACCGGCCCCACCTCATATGTCAAGGTAGGCTGTACCTCGATCTCTCTAGCCTCCACGATATGCGACGGATCGCGCAAACATTTCCGAAGCATAGACACATGAAATACGTCGTGGATATCCTCAATAGAAGCTGGAAGTTCTAATCTGTATGCCATCTTCCCGATCCTCTTCAGAATAGGAAAGGGCCCCACATAACGAGGGTTTAACTTGCCCCTCCTTCCAAATCTCGCAACGCCTTTGAACGGAGAAACTTTAAGATAAACCTCGTCGCCTTCCTCGAACTCTAGCTCTCTCCGTCTCATGTCTGCATAGCTCTTCTGCCTGCTCTGAGCTACCTCTATACGCTGTCAGATAATGGCAATCTTCTCTGCCATTTTCTGTAAAATCTCAGGACCAACGACGCTGGCCTCGCCAACCTCGTCCCAATATAACGGAGACCTACACTTCCGACCATACAGCGCCTCATATGGAGCCATGCCAATCGTAGCCTGGAAGCTGTTGTTGTACGAGAACTCAATCAGAGGCAAATATCGGCTCCACGAGCCCTGAAACTTCAGCACACAAGCTCTGAGCATATCCTCAAGAATCTGATTCGTCCTCTCTGTCTGACCATCAGTCTGAGGATGAAATGTCGTGCTGAAATTAAGCTGAGTCCTCATAGCTTTGTGCAGGCTCTTCTAGAACTTCGATGTAAATCTCGGATCACGGTCCGAGACAATAGAAACTGGCACACCATGAAGCCTGACAATCTCCTGCACGTAAAGCTCGCGAGCTGGTCCATAGAAGATGCCATCCTCACAGATAAGAAGTGGGCTGACTTTGTCAATCGGTCCACGATCACCCAAACACCATCATGGCCCTTTGTCGTCCTTGGGAGCCCCACAATAAAGTCCATGGAGATCTGCTCCCACTTCCACTCCGGAATCGGCAGTGGCAATAATGTTCCAGCCGGTCTCTGGTGTTCTGCCTTCACCTGTTGACACACTAAACAGGTCTCAACATACTTGGCGACCTCTCTCTTCATATTCGGCCACCAAAAATGTTGCTTCAAATCCCGGTACATCTTAGTACTCCCCGGGTGCACAGAATATGCCGAAGAATGTGCCTCGGCCAATATCTCCTTCTTCAGATCCTCGTCGTTCGGAACGTACCACCTATGCCTGAACTGCAGAGTACCATCATCCGATAAATGGAAATCTGACGAGTCTCCCAATGTCATGCTCGATCGAAGCTCCTCACACTCCGTATCATTCTGCTGAGTCTCACGTATCCGATCCAGAATAGTCGGCCTGAGAGAAATGTTGGTGAGCATACTGGATAACTCTACCACTATCTCAACATCGAACCTCTCAATCTCAGACCGCAGCGTAACTGACATCGCTGCTAATGAGGGCTGACTTGCAGAAGGCACTCTACTCAAAGCATCAGCTACCTTGTTTGGCCTTTCCTGGGTGGTACTTGATATCAAAATCGTAGTCTTTGACGAACTCAAGCCACCTTCTCTGTCGCATATTCAGCTCCTTTTGTGTGAATAGATACTTCAGGCTCTTGTGGTCGGAAAACATCTCGCATTGCTGTCCATATAAATAATGTCTCCATATCTTCAGTGCGAAGACCACAGCTGCTAACTCAAGATCGTGCGTAGGGTAATTTTGCTCGTACGGCTTCAGCTGCCGAGAAGCATAAGCAATAACTCTCCCCTCCTGCATCAACACACAACCTAGTCCAACTCTTGACGCATCACAATAAATACTGAACTTGTCACCTTCACCCGGTAACGCCAATACTGGGGCGGTGGTCAATCTCTGCTTTAACTCCATAAAACTGTTATCACAAGCAGACGACCACATAAATCTCTCGTTCTTCCGAGTCAATCTTTAAAGAGGTAGTGCAATCTTCGAGAATCCCTCTATAAACTTCCGGTAATAACCGGCTAATCCGAGAAATCCACGCACCTCTCGTACGTTCTTCGGCTGTGGCCAATCTCTGACCGCCTGAATTTTGCTCGGATTCACAGAAACCCCTTCTTCTGATATAATGTGGCCAAGAAAACTAACCCGATCCACCCAGAACTCGCACTTAGAGAACTTTGGATACAACTGGTGCTGGCATAGAATCCTTAGAACTATTCTCAAGTGCTCCTCGTGTTCTTCCTTCGTCTTAGAGTATATCAGAATGTCGTCGATGAAAACCACCACAAACTTGTCCAAATACTCCTTGAAGACACGGTTCATCAAATCCATAAACGCTGCAGGGGCATTAGTAAGTCCAAAAGACATGACAAGGAACTCGTAATGCCCATACCTCCTTCAGAATGCCGTTTTTGGTATATCATCCTTCCGAACCTTCAACTGATTGTAACCCGAGCGTAGATCAATCCTCAAAAATACTCGGGCACCTTGCAGCTGATCAAATAAATCATCAATCCGGGGCAGTGGATACTTATTCTTCACTGTAAGCTTATTTAGCTCTCTGTAATCGATGCACATCCTGAGGGTCCCGTCTTTCTTCTTGACAAACAGAACGGGCACACCCCAGGGTGAAACACTGGGTCGGATAAAACCCTTCTCTAACAACTCATCAAGTTGAGTCCTCAGCTCTCTCAACTCAGCTGGTGCCAACCGATAAGGATTCTTAAACCTTGGCGCGGCATTTGGATAAACATCAATAGTAAACTCAATCTCCCGGTCCGGCGGTAACCCAGGAAGATCATCGAGGAATATACCAGAGAACTCTCTGACTATAGGAATGTCGCTCGGCTTCACTCCGCTGAGCAACTGACTATCAAATACTGAGGCCAAGTAAATAGAGCACGCACCTTTAAATTTCTCGTTGACCTTCATAGAATAAGAAATAGGCGAGCTACTCAATCTGTTCATCGCCTGATAAGAAAACTCGGCTTTACCCGGGGGTGTTGCGAAAAATCGTAATACGCAAGTGCACGTGTCGCAAAAGTAATAAAGTGTGTATAAGTACGAGTGTCGATCCCACGAGGAATAATTATGTCAAATATTGAATATCTAACCTTCAGTTTAATTTGAAAAGAAATAATAATTGGTTTTTTGGATTTTAAACTAAAATAATAAAAATAAAAATCAAACAACAATTTAAATAAAACTAAGAACGAATGTAAAAGAGTAAGATTATATGATGAGAAAATCCAGGGTTTCGATTTCACTTAGCTAATCCTATTTATTAAACTTAATTCAAGTAATTAAATTCTATTCCGTCGTGTTGATGGCAATTTCACAAAAATATTTATCAATCTCTCTCGAGCAAAAACAAACTTATTCAATTAACGAATTATCACCTCTCGGTCTCTAATCCTGAGAATTAATTGAATACATTAAGAACAAGAAATTATATTACCACTCAAACGCCCTAACTATCTCTAGTCTAGGATCCTTTTTAAGGTAAACTATTCAGTGCACAGTTAAATTCTCCGCTCTCGCATCCCGAATCAACCCTAAAGTACTTAGTTTTGGTGATCAATCAAACCTAAGTATAACGTTCAGAATAGTTTATTCAACACAGAAAAGAAACAGGAAATTAAACACTTGAATTAAGCAAAATAAATAATCATAGGCAAGTTACGTCGAAACCCTAGAACGAGAAGTTTAGTTCATGATAAACTAAAAGTAAACAACAATAATATTAAATAGTTGCATAATAAAACAGTAGAAATAAAAGAAAAGAAAAATAAAAGAAAAATAAAAATCGCCCCTCTCGCCAAGAATCACTGTGGAAGAGCTCTCTGCCGACTCCAGGATGCAGCCTCTAAATTTTCTGAATCCTTGAATTTAGGTCTGCTTTAGGTTTTTAATGGTTTCTTTTAACTCCATCAACGGTTGAGATTAGATCTGTCTTCAGATGAACGGCTCGGATTAAAACACATCAGCTTTCCATATTTAAATTTGATAAGCGATCGATCTCTGTCAGGTTACAGAAATCGATCGCGGTATTTCTTTGCAAGCATATAACATATGTGTGGCTATCGATCTCTGTATTTCACAGAGATCGATCGCTACTTCCTTCTAATCTTGGCTTCTTCTTCTCAATGATGTCCCTGTGAGTGAAGCAGTACTCTTCTTCCGTAGTGAATCTTGACATAGAATAATATATGCTTTTGACCTTGACTTTGAAGCTACAGCTAGCATTGAAGAAGGTAATAGTCAAAGTCTAGCAGTTCCATCCGGAGGGTCGACTGAGGCTGTACTAGCTTCAATTCCATCTTCTGTAGTAGCAGCTTCTGATCCTGTTTCAACTTCTATTTGTGGGTATGAGTAGCGATCGATCTCTTCATTTTTTCAGAGATTGATCGCTGCTTTTTGTGTTGTAATTTGCTGCTTTTCTTTATGTTAATCGCCAGCCTTTGATCGCCTCCTCTGTTCTTCATGATTTGTGGTGATCGCTGCATGTGATTTCTTCTTGTTTTCTTCTATTCCTATTTTTGTAAACTTTTCTGCACACTTATACAATTATCGTTAAATTATTCCAATCATTTGAGAAAAACTATTCATTTCAAGTCTTAAAGAATATACATAAGTGTGTAAAATACACACTTATCACACCCCCAAACTTGAATAAAAGCTTGTCCTCAAGCGAACACAAATAAGCATAGGAAATCAAACAAAAGTTTATTCAAGAAAAATTAAAGTAAACAAAATATTTCAAATTTCCATGGTAAAATTATTTAAGTCATAGTTTATAGTATTTCGTCTCAGCTTGACATTTGCATGCAAATAAACTATCTAAATAAACACTTTCAATAATACAATTCATGATATCGCATTGAGATAAACTTAATCAGAAATTCTTGTGTGTGTACATGCTCAAACTCATTCTCGTTTAACTGATAAATCTATAATTGTGTCTTATGAGAAGGGAAATCAAAAATATCTCTCAGGGTCACTCCATCCACTCTTATTGTTCATCAGTCTTGCCCATTATTCACTAATAACAAATATGAGTAAACAGAATAAAAGTCGATAGGTCTTTAATTAAGCTTGTAATGTAAGGCCGGGTTATAAGGTAGGAAATTTTTGGATTCAAACGAAACTCTAGAGCACAATCCATCCTTATGTCACCCTCACTTCTTACACTCACTTGAACTCTTTTCTAATAGTTAACTCAATAATCCCCCCAAACTTGTCTCACTCTCTATTTTTCAAAACCAACTCCTTTGTCAATGTCTTTACTAACAAACATAAAATACAAATACTAATCAACAAATCAAATAGCATATAAAAAATTGTTCTACTACTGAACAATTCAACTTTTTCTTTTCTTTTCTTTTTTTTTTTTTTTTTTTTTTTGAACAATAAAATCTCAAAATACTACAACTTAGACAATTGACAAAAGAATTAGTTCTGATTCTCACCACTACTTTCTCCAACTCTCCCCATAATATGTACCCACAACCCTGTGCTCAATAAACAAGATAGTCAAAATAATTTCAGGGTAGGCTAAGTTAGGGTTGAAAAAATAGTGGTAAATAAAGGCTCAAATAGGAGACTAAGGGTGCCATTTAAATGACACAAATGAGGTATGTCAATAAAAGCTCAAACGATTCAAAAAATGGCCTAAGTCATTCTCTTAATTCTGCAAAAATCACACTTTGTATTCATGGATGCAGGGCAAAACCAAGAACAATTTAATACTTACTAATCACTCACTAAATTTAACTGGAGCTCACTCCCTTTCAGTGTTTACACTCAAGCACTCCCTTACTGTGTTTAGGCTCTCGATCTCAAGACAACAATTTATATCATTATCAGCTAAATTTAAATAAGAATGAACATTTCCACACAAACAAGTCTAACTTCCTAAGCTCCAATCAATGCTACTATCATAAATCATATTATCTCAGAATCTATTCAGAAGTTGAAACATGCATTGATCAAAGGTGCAGTCATCGACACTTTAAACGAATGAAATAAATAATCATACCATAAAATTCAAAATATTAAGCAGACTTACCAATCTAAACATGTTTATCAATTTAAAATAATATCCAAATAAAACCCCCCCAAACTTGATATAAACATTGTCCCCAATGTTAAATAAAGCATACACGAAAAATAGGAAAGGGGATAGTGTACCTCATGTGGGGCCCGACAGTAGTGTGGTGGAGCTTCAGTCGAAGGAGCAATTGAGCAGAGGAGCCTTTTTTCTCTTTTTTTCCTTTTTTTTTTTTTTTTTACTTAACAACTAAATAGATAAATACTAACCGAAAATGAACACTACGTGAAACGGAATGCAATACGAGAGCAACAAATGAGTAAGAAATAAAAATAAAATAAAATAAAATAAAATAAAATAAAATAAAATAAAATAAAATAAAATAAAATAAAAATAAAATAAAAATAAAATAAAAATAAAATAAAAATAAAATAAAATAAAAATAAAATAAAATAAAATAAAATAAAATAAAATAAAATAAAATAAAAATAAAATAAAATAAAATAAAATAAAATAAAATAAAATAAAAATAAAATAAAATAAAATAAAATAAAATAAAATAAAAATAAAATAAAAATAAAATAAAATAAAAATAAAATAAAAATAAAATAAAAATAAAATAAAAATAAAATAAAAATAAAATAAAATAAAAATAAAATAAAATAAAATAAAATAAAATAAAATAAAATAAAATAAAATAAAATAAAATAAAATAAAATAAAATAAAATAAAATAAAATAAAATAAAAATAAAATAAAAATAAAATAAAAATAAAATAAAATAGAGAAAATAAAATGATATAAGAAACTAAAACATAGATAAAAAAATAGAAATACTAATAATAATGATAAGAAATAAAATAAAAACAAAAAAATAAAAATAAAAATAAAAATAAATAACAAATGGATTACAAAAGATGATTATTTTTATTTTTTTAATTTTTTTTTTAATTTAATACTAATAAAATGAAATAAAAATAAAAATAAAAAATAAAAAAAACTAATGCAAACAAAAATTAAAATAACGAACTAAAAAGGATACTTGGGTGGGTTGCCTCCCACCAAGCGCTTGTTTTAGCGTCATTAGCTTGACGTTGTAAGCCTCTTGCTAATCTGGTTCACGGAGAGTAATAGTTGTATCATTCTGCAAAACTCCGTTAAGATATGGCTTCGCTCTTTTTCCGTTTACTAATTTATCAATTTCAGGAAGCTCTTTGTCTGGCACATTATCGGCAATTGGTTCATTGCTAGCTGTTGGGTAATTTATAGATTTATATACTTTGAATGTCACCTCGTCATCAAATACTTGCAATTTGAGCTCTCCCTTTCTAAGATTAATGACAGCTCCCCCTGTTGCTAAAAATGGTCGACCTAATATTATCGGGATGCTTCAGTCTTCGTCCATATCGAGAATCAAGAAGTCAGCGGGAAAAATAAACTTGTCGACTTTGACAAGGACATCTTCAATCACCCCATACGGATGCTTTATAGAGCGATCGGCCATCTGTAGAACTACACTTGTGGGCTTTGCTTCACCAATACCAAGCCTCCGAAATATAGATAGAGGCATCAGGTTAATGCTCGCTCCCAAATCACAAAGTGCCCTTTCAAATATAGAATTCCCAATTTCGCATGGAATAGTGAAACTTCCTGGATCTTTCAATTTTTGTGGAAGCTTCCGTTGAACAATGGCACTACATTCCTCAGTCAAAGCGATCGTGCCATATTTGTCAATTTTTCGTTTATGAGACAAGATGTCTTTCAGAAACTTTGCATATTTAGGCATTTGCTCGAGTGCCTCTACGAATGGAATGTTGATGTGGAGCTTTTTGAAGATATCAAGAAACTTAGAAAACTGATTATCAAGCTTTACATTTTTCAGGCGTTGTGGGAAGGGAACTTTTGGGATGATCTCCTTGGGGATGTGAGGTGAAGCTTTCTGTAACTCTTGATCCTTTGGTGTGGACTCGGATGATGACGAATGCATTCCGTCATGTGCGACCACTTTCTTATTTTCTTTGGTATAATTTTCAATCACTGCTCCACTTCTAAGTGTGATGGCATTGCACTGAGCTCTGGGGTTGATTTCAGTGGAACTGGGTAACGTACCTTGTGGGCATCCATTTAATGCAGCTGCCATCTGGCCCATTTGAGTTTCTAAACTTCGAATTTGAGCTGACTGGTTTTGCAAGGTAGTTCGTGTTTCAGCCATAAATTTATTGGTGTGCTCCCCCATTTCAGCAATCATATTACTAGTGCGCTCACCCATTTTGGCAATTAACTCTTCAAGATTAACCTTCCTTTCCTGCACTGGTGGTCCTTGCTGAGGCACTTGAGGTAATTGCACGGTGTTGTTCTGATTTTGCCATGAAAAATTTGGGTGATTGTTGCGCCCCCCATTAAAATAGTTCCCTGAATTCTGGTATGTTGGTCTAGTATAATTTCCCACAAATTGAGCTTGTTCAGATGAACTATTAGCCATTTGGTTCCCTTGCTGACAGTTTTCACTAGCATGTGGTCTTTGGCACCACTGACATTGATTGATCGGAGAATGAATTGCATTAACTGAAACTTGATTTCCTTGAATGTGCTGAGTGAGGGATGCAATTTGTGTAGTCAATGCTTTTATTCGCCTCCATTTCTGGGGTATTTGACTGCCTCCTCAAAATCTGACGTTCAACCGGGCACTGATCATTAGTTAGGGATAACTCTTCTAACAGGTTAAATGCCTCCACTTCTGTCTTAGATAATAGTGATCCACCAGCTGCTGAGTTGACAAGCGTCCGTGTAGAACTTGATAGGCCGATGAAGAATGTCTGTATTTGCATCCATTGTGGTAGACCATGCTGGGGGCATTTTCTCAAAAGCTCCTTGAATCGGCCCCATGATTCATAAACTGTCTCGCTATCATATTGAGTAAAATTGGTGATCTCATTTCGGAGTCTTGCCATCTTTTCAAAGGGAAAGAACTTAGATAAAAATTTCTGAACCAATTCGTTCCACGTTGTAATTGAGCCTGGCGGTAAGGAGTGTAACCAATTCTTTGCGCGATCTCTTAGCGTGAAGGGGAATAACCTGAGCTTGATAGCATCCTCAGAGACATTATGGTATTTGAATGTATCACAAACCTCGACAAAGCTAGCAATATGATCCTTGGGATCCTCGTTAGGTAGACCACAAAATTGATATTGTTGAATCATTTGTATTGTACCCGGCTTTATTTCAAAATTATTGCACGTGATAGCCGGTTTTCGGATTGCTGATTGAACCCCGTCCATGGATGGCATAACATAATCCAACAAAGTCCTTCTTTCGACTGCCTCAACCCCGACCATCTGTGGTATGTGAGCATTTTGATCATCTGCATTTTGATTAGCTGCCATAATTGCTTGTCTTGTTTCCCTTCGATTTTTACGGCAAGTTCGTTCAATTTCAAGATCGATAGGGATTAGGTTGGCAGTACCTAATTTTCGCATGCACCTGCAATGTGCAAATAATTCAATTTAGATCTAACAGGAAAAGAAAATTCAAATATAAACTAAAATCAAATAATTCAAAAAAATAACAAAATTTATTCCCCGGCAACGGCGCCAAAAACTTGTTGCGAAAAATCGTAATACGCAAGTGCACGTGTCGCAAAAGTAATAAAGTGTGTATAAGTACGAGTGTCGATCCCACGAGGAATAATTATGTCAAATATTGAATATCTAACCTTCAGTTTAATTTGAAAAGAAATAATAATTGGTTTTTTGGATTTTAAACTAAAATAATAAAAATAAAAATCAAACAACAATTTAAATAAAACTAAGAACGAATGTAAAAGAGTAAGATTATATGATGAGAAAATCCAGGGTTCCGATTTCACTTAGCTAATCCTATTTATTAAACTTAATTCAAGTAATTAAATTCTATTCCGTCGTGTTGATGGCAATTTCACAAAAATATTTATCAATCTCTCTCGAGCAAAAACAAACTTATTCAATTAACGAATTATCACCTCTCGGTCTCTAATCCTGAGAATTAATTGAATACATTAAGAACAAGAAATTATATTACCACTCAAACGCCCTAACTATCTCTAGTCTAGGATCCTTTTTAAGGTAAACTATTCAGTGCACATTAAATTCTCCGCTCTCGCATCCCGAATCAACCCTAAAGTACTTAGTTTTGGTGATCAATCAAACCTAAGTATAACGTTCAGAATAGTTTACTCAACACAGAAAAGAAACAGGAAATTAAACACTTGAATTAAGCAAAATAAATAATCATAGGCAAGTTACGTCGAAACCCTAGAACGAGAAGTTTAGTTCATGATAAACTAAAAGTAAACAACAATAATATTAAATAGTTGCATAATAAAACAGTAGAAATAAAATAAAATAAAAATAAAAGAAAAATAAAAATCGCCCCTCTCGCCAAGAATCGCTGTGGAAGAGCTCTCTGCTGACTCCAGGATGCAGCCTCTAAATTTTCTGAATCCTTGAATTTAGGTCTGCTTTAGGTTTTTAATGGTTTCTTTTAACTCCATCAACGGTTGAGATTAGATCTGTCTTCAGATGAACGGCTCGGATTAAAACACATCAGCTTTCCATATTTAAATTTGATAAGCGATCGATCTCTGTCAGGTTACAGAAATCGATCGCGGTATTTCTTTGCAAGCATATAACATATGTGTGGCTATCGATCTCTGTATTTCACAGAGATCGATCGCTACTTCCTTCTAATCTTGGCTTCTTCTTCTCAATGATGTCCCTGTGAGTGAAGCAGTACTCTTCTTCCGTAGTGAATCTTGACATAGAATAATATATGCTTTTGACCTTGACTTTGAAGCTACAGCTAGCATTGAAGAAGGTAATAGTCAAAGTCTAGCAGTTCCATCCGGAGGGTCGACTGAGGCTGTACTAGCTTCAATTCCATCTTCTGTAGTAGCAGCTTCTGATCCTGTTTCAACTTCTATTTGTGGGTATGAGTAGCGATCGATCTCTTCATTTTTTCAGAGATTGATCGCTGCTTTTTGTGTTGTAATTTGCTGCTTTTCTTTATGTTAATCGCCAGCCTTTGATCGCCTCCTCTGTTCTTCATGATTTGTGGTGATCGCTGCATGTGATTTCTTCTTGTTTTCTTCTATTCCTATTTTTGTAAACTTTTCTGCACACTTATACAATTATCGTTAAATTATTCCAATCATTTGAGAAAAACTATTCATTTCAAGTCTTAAAGAATATACATAAGTGTGTAAAATACACACTTATCAGGGGGTCGAAAGGTGACAATCCCGAATCGACAATCGATGGTGGCGAAGTGCTGTGCTAGCCAATCCATCCCTAAGATAAGATCATAGTGCTCGATGCCCATAACAATAAGGTGAGCATAGAGGGTACTGTCCCCAATCGAGATAATATTGCCCTGGACAACATGACCTGACTGCATACGCTCTCCTGAAGGTAGCATCACGCTATATTCGCATTCTGCTAACTCAGGCGTAAGCTTCAATCTAGCCACACAAGCAGTGGAAACAAAAGAGTGCGTAGCCCTTGTGTCTAACAAAGAAAATACAGCTACGCCCATAATCAATATAGTACCTGCCATCACGGCAGGTTGATCCTCGTTATCGACATCACCAGGCTCTATAAATGCGAAGATCCTCGGCATAATCCTCCTTTGATCACTGCCTGACTCGACCCTGCTTCAGGCAGTCTTTAATAAAATGGCCTACTTCACCACATTTGTAACATTTATTAGTGCCCACTCGACACTCTCCGCTGTGGTCTCGCTGACACTTAAGGCACCAAGGCATCTATGAAGCCCCCTGTACTTGCTTCCCTTTGCCTCGATCGTTGCCTCCTTCCAAGGGTCTTTTAACTCCCCTTTGTTGTTGTTGAGGCTGTGCTCTAGGCTGCCAACCTCGGTTCAGAGACTGAGGACGTATCTCTCGGAAGAAACCCCCTCGGTTTGGCAGAATCTCTATCAACTGCCTCAATATCAAGCGCCCTGGCCACTATCTCGTCATAGGATACATTCCGTACCCCAAATATAGTAAGACGCATCCGAAACTGCTGGCTAAGCCCTTGCAAAAACCTGCGTTCCTTGTCCTCGTTAACGCGGGCCTGACCTGGCGTGAATCGGGACAGTGCTTCAAACTTCCTCACATACTCGGCAATAGAACTAATCTGCCGCAACTGTATAAATTCAACCATCTTCGCCTCCCGTACGGTATGGCTGAAATACTTGTCGTAAAACAACTCTTTGAATCTCTCCTAGCTCATAATAGTCACGTCTGTGGTCGTCTTGATAGAATCCCACCAAAACCGAGCGTCCAGTGCTAAGTGGTAGGTCACCAATGAAACCGTCTCTCCGTCCTCAATGCTAGCATAGGCCAGCATGTCCTCCATGGTGCGAATCCACTCCTCGGCTGAAGAGGGATCCGTGGATTGTCCGTTAAATATGGGGGGCTAGAGCTTCTGAAATCTCTCCATCCCGCGGTTACCCTGAATGGCTGCCTCCCGAGCTCTAGTGCCCTCTCGGTCTATCAGACTACCAAGCAGTTGAGACTGTCTCTCCATCTGCTGAGCCTATCGCTCCATATGCTGAGACTGCTGGGCAATAAAATCCTTGAGGGTATCAATTGTATCGTCTCGGTCATCTCGATCGTTTCCTCGATGCACCATAGTTCTAAAACTCCTATATAGGTTAAAACACATAACTTTAAGAAAAATAGAAATCAAATAAAGCTATAAACATACTTACAGTTGATGAAGAATGTCCGCGTAGTGGCTGTGCAGTCGAGCAGTCTACAGAACCGATTTTAAAAACCCGGGGGCTCTGATACCATAAATTGTCACGTCCCTAATACTGTACCCAATTTCTCGTACATAAATTTTTTTTGTTTTATACTTATAACTTTAAATGACTCTAGGCGAAATTTAAACTGAAATCAGAATAGAAATCTACGTTTTAAAACAGTAAAAAAAACAAAACCTCAAAGCGATTAGAATAACAAAACGATTAAATAAAACTTAAAACGTTTAATTAAATAAAAACACAATCGGCAAGCGGGGCAAAAAGAGATTTTCAATCCCTATATGCAGTGGCGATCAGTCGCCCATAAAGGGGGTGACTGATCGCCCCTTCGGCGATTACAACAGGCGACCATTCGCCTGTTGCGAATCACCACGCTCTCTGGATTTCTCCAGAGAGCAACGACCAAGGGGCGATTGATCCCCACCCCTGGGCGATCAATCGCCACCGCCTCTGTTTCTTTCCTTTTCTCCTGCGCCAAACATATACACCTCACAATTCAAAATCAACTAACACTACAGTCATCATAAAGCTTAAACCCAACAAAAACTCAACATACATACGCTCTCGTAACTCCACTCAAAACTGATTCAAACTTACAATGAACACGAAGTACATTTTCATGAAAACAAGGTTATAAAACCAATTTCCAAAACATCTATACATAAACCTATTCAGATCCAAACATCCTATAATGTCTATACAATTATAAATCTAAAACATCCCAAAACCTATACATACGTCCCCACGGGTCAGGTAAGCGTCGACTGCGCCAGCACACCACCGCGAGCCATCATCCGTCAACTGTGTCACTCCTCAGGTGGAGGGATCTCATCCTCACCTGTTTCCTCGTAATCACCTACACCATACAGACACCTATGAGATAAAAATCTCAGCAAGCTCTCATAAATGCAATGCATGCTGTGCGTATGAGTTCATAATCATGCATCATTTTCTTTACTTTACTTTACTCTGTGGGTGTCACTGAGATCCCTTCCCACTAACCGGAGAGAGCACATCCTGCGGTCGGACTACTCTTTCCAGCTAGAGGGGGGGGTATACGCTTACAACACGTACAGCCGTGCCTGCGCCCCATCTTGCGTGAACTGTAACTATATGAGTACGTGTTAGATGTGGTATTGTGACAGACCCGTAAGTCGATCTACACAATAGATCAATAGCCCCTCTTCAGGCCACATCGCCATTTTCTTTAAAACATCGTGCGAAAATTCATTTTCATGCCTTATAAAACCCGTGATGCGTGAGCAGTTCAATATGACATAAAGTAAACATACATGATATGTACCATCGAGACAATAAAGCAATTAAAAGCATAACCTATACAGAACTAATCCTAACTACCCAACCAGAACAATTTAAACCTACACATCTCCGAAACACCTCGAGACGACTTCGACGTACGGTGTAGCCCAATCAACCAAAGAAGATCACGAGAACTTACCTCGTGTCCAAAGCAGCTCAAACTCCGTCCACGAGCTTGTTTACCTAAGCAATTTAGAACGTTTATCGTTAAAACGAATTCAAACTTCTAAACGTCCAAATTTAACCAAAACCTTACCTAAGGAATTTCTTAAAATCTTAACCTAACCAATCGAAGTATTTAAACAACGATTAATGCTCGATAGTTTAAAATTTCAATTAACGAGTTTTTCCCAAAAACCCGAAAACTTTCTAAATTTAACATTTCTCACAAATCACTCTAACTTTGTCCAATAACGTTCAATACGCTCTATACATTCCTAATCTACAACAATCTATCGGTTTCGAACCCTAAATCTCGATTTTTAACGAAACCTAAACGAAACCCTAATGGTTTAAACTCTGTAAAACTTAAGAACTAAAGTCGAAAAACGTTAGAGACTTACTTAGAATCGTGAATAGAGAAGAAAACGCGAAGAAACTTCGAAGAACGGAGGATGAATCGACGACGAAATGGAGGTATCGCGCGCGAGAGGGAGAACTGTCGAAGGAGAGAAAAAAAATCGTGAATGGAGTGCTGGAGAAGAAAGGGTAAATCATTTTAAATTGAAATTTTTACTTGGAAAATTACCATTTTGCCCTTCCTTTGATTTTCTATTTGTTTCGTCCTTTGTTTCGTTAATTGTTCAACAATTCGGGCTCTCCAAATTTCCTTATTTCTCCATTAGGTCCAACTTCTTATTTGAGATTTATTAAAACTGTCCGTACGCAAATCGGACCTCGTTTACTATTTTTTACTAAAACGTCCTTTGTATTACGAGAAACTTAATTACTCGGAATATAGCGTTATTACTCCGAAAATTCTCGTAATTTCCTTAAAATTCCAATTAATAATTAGGATCATAATGGCGCTTCCTTTTCGTAAAACGAGTTTGATTTGACATATTTATAAAAATGCCAATATATATTATAATATAAAATTTCGTACAGACCGGATATTACAGATTCTTACTTACAGCATTCACATAACACACATTGTACTCTCTCTGTTATCTAGCCACTAAAACACAAGATAAACGAAGGAAACTCACCTAGGTTGGAGAAATCGCTGGAGAAATCTCCTAGAGCGCTCTGCTGAGCTGAGAACCGAAATGGAAGTGGAAATTAGTGGCGGCTAAACCCTTAGCTAAACCCTCATTTATAATATATATTTCACAAATTACACATATGCCCTTAACTAACCAAACTTTAACTTAACCATTGATTCTCATTCCTCTTTATTAATATACTCAAGCAATTAGCCATATCCCCCCCCATAATTTCATAAAATGTACGCTACAAACATCAATTCCAGTCGATAATTGCCGGGTGCTACAATCTACCCTCCTTAAAAGAATTTTGTCCTCAAAATTCATGGCTTGGTTATTCCCAAACTTAAGCTCTCAATACTCAATCTATCAACTATTCCATCAAGGTATACATTGAGTCTCTACATCCAACTTGGGTTCTAAATATTCTTTTAACTCCCCATTATGCAACATTGTTGTAACTCACATAACACTCTTATCTGTAATCTCCTTGTGTATAAGAGTAGGTTAGATCTCAATGTTCTGCTAAACCATGGGGACCACTCATAACATCCAACATTCTGCGAGTTTGGATAACTCCCTAACTGCCTGTGCCCTTGTCATCGATCCCCTTCTTCATACCTCATATAAATCTCTCTCTATCCCAAGTTACTAAAGCCGTAGAAAGAAAATAGCTCAACCTGTAACGTCCCTTAAATTTACCCTTCTACTATTCCCAAAAAAAATCTCGTTAACGTCCCATTTCATTCACATCTATCCTCATATAAAGACTATATACCTTAGTCAGCGGGAGGTATAAACCTTGTACTAAGATATAACTTAATTTACATTTCAAGAAAAACAATGAAACCTAGTTTAGGTCTGCGCTATATCCTAGCTCAACATTTAATTTCGCTCGGGTTTCATCAATCAAAACAGTTGAAATCTTCAACTTTTCTATCGGGTTTCATCGAAAGGATGGACGACAGAACTGAGAGGCAGAATGGGCGTTTGAAATAGCAGATATGTGGACAACAGAAGTGTACGAGAACGTGGACGACAGAAGAAGAAAACGATGTGGACGACAATTCTTGTCCACAGACTTCATTCATCCACGGACTAGGACATTGACTTTCTTACAGGAATACTTATCCAAAACTCATTCAATTTCCCTCCTGTTTCACCCATTACCCGAATGATATAAATTCCCACCTATCCTAAATCACCTCTTTTACGTACTCAATCTTATATCATCAATTTCTGCCCCATCACACATCCTTTACAAAATTGTCTGACAACCTAACATTCTTGTAACTAAATCTTGACTTCCTTTCTCCGCATCGATAACTAAATCCTTAATCTTTCACTCAAATACTCAGTGTATCACTTCTTTTCAAAGAGATCATCCACAAATCTTCATACATGTCCCCTCATTATACAGGGGTTAGAAATCCTATATACACCCGTACTTATATCTCCCAAATAACATTTTCCCGATGGTACACTCCAGTTCCTTTGTCATAACTATGCTTGTAATACTCGTTTAGATTCTACTATAACTTTAGTCACCTATTGATCTCTAGCGATCTCTAAGTCTCCAAAGTTCAGACAACTCTAACTATGTACCTCGACACTCCACCATTCATGCATTCAATGACTACAACTCGATCAATTATAACTTAAGCACTCAAACTCATTTAACTTAGGTTCAGCTCTAGTTTTATTGAATTAAGTTCGTTCAATCCCGCACGAAGTAGCACATAAAATCACCCCCAGTCTTCAATTTTCTCCCTGAACTTCCATATCTACATTCATTACATTTGACTAACTCTTACCTCATTCATCTCCAAATACCACTGAGTTTTCCTTCGTTCTAAATTAAATCATCATAACTGTACCCTTCTTACATTCAGCAATTTACAATTTCTTTAGCTTCACTAAATCCACTATAACCTCAACTTTCAAAATTATCAGACATAGTTTTATCCCTAAGTCCCCTGAAACAGATTCATTCAACCCTTAAATTTTCTATTTCCAAATCCTCCAAATTTCCTCAATGCAGCTACGCTATATACGTAGGAGGAACATTCTTGCCTTAAGTCTCCAAACAAACCAAACTTCTAAGTACTCGAACAATAAATTTCAATTCTTAAAAATAACATCTAACCCGACGACTCCTTTCACTACCTAAAAACGTACACCTTTCCACAAACTAAGACATAAGTCCCCAACTTCTTAGTGATAAATTACATCCTCAAAATTTGCTATTATTCATATCTTCTCAACCATTAACCTCAATTAGATTCATGAATGTAATTTCTCACATCGGGACTGTCAACTCTCATGGGTCTAAAATATTCAGGTTTATATTATTATTTTCTCTTAACTTAGAACTTACCGATTGTAGGTCGACAATCTAGAGTGTCACTTTTGTTTGTCCTAAATTCCAAATTCCTAGTAATGCTTCCTTGGTAATGAATATCCTATCCTACATTCCAAATATAAGGTAAGTATTCTAGTAATTCATCTTCCATTTTCAACCCCATGAATAATGAACCACTCGGCTGATTCGGATCTTAAATACTAGCTATTTCGTCTAAATAGGACTTAATTGTCGCTTCAATGGGAGTAGATTATAAGATAGCTACTTCATCCTCTTTAAATTCTTCTACAATGTCATAAGACATATTTTAACACTTCTCTTCCCTTAACTCGTCTTACAACCACTCATTTCTAAGTGTTCCACTAAATTTCGATCACTCCTTAGTACTACCAAACCCTTGGGTCTCTAATTTAAACCATTCTAAGCTATTCATCATAGCACTCAACAGTCTTCCCAAATACTAACTTCACTTTAACCAACTTTAAGTAGACTCTGAATTAATCAACACCGCACCTGACGCCTCGGCTAGCTGGTCATCGACACTCGACTTAATCATAGTGGATATCCTCAGTTTCACTTTAGCAGCACCCTTCTTTAGAGATGGGCAATCCCTGTTAACATGGCCCACATCATTGCAGTTAAAGCACCGAACAACTCTGGGCTTCGGGCAGCTTTTGATCTTGTGTCCAACTTCGTCACAGTTGAAACACTTTCCCGAACTAATTCTGCACTCGCCCAGGTGATTCTTCAAACATATCGGACACTGAGGAAACTTCTTGGTATTCTGCATCTTCTTTCCTCTTCCATGGTTATTTTAGCCCTCACTGATCCTTTTCATCCTTTGTACTTGTCTGTTCAACAGTATACTTATCTGCTCAGACTGTAGGCGCACTAATTCTGTTAACTGTCTGATCACACTCAGACCCTCTCCACTGCTCAATTCTGGCCCTATACTCGATACTCTTTATCTTCCTGGTCGTCTAGGCATTTTGCTATATCACTGGACAAGGTTAATCACTCTCATAAATATCTAATAACTAAGGTTAACATAAACACTTACAATTGTTGGAGTGCTCCCATCCGACGATTGGTACTAATGAGTAATCTTTTGAACGGTTTAACAAAATATCTCTGATACCATACTGTAACGCCCCGAATTATATAAACTCGGTTCGCTACTCAGAATACTGAACCGAACCATGACATTTTGAGAAAATTTTAAAACTTCATTGAACGGTCAAAATTCATCATTTAAGTAAAAACATCAAAACTCGCTGCAGAAGATCATTTGTATGAAACTCTGTTTATTAAAATAATAGGGATAATCGGCTGAAAGAGACAAGGCATAAGGATGTCGAGTATAAAAAAAATATATTAAATTTGAACACATCAACCGATCACGTCCACTGCTCGCATCTGTCGAACGACGTCCGTCATTCAACATCTGCAGAACGACGCATCGATCATTCACGGTCTAATCGCAGAACGACGCATCGATCATTCACGTCTACCGCTCAACAGTAATCCATTTACATCCACTGCTACACATTTGCCATTTGACACGTCAGCAACCCACATCTACCGATGATGTCAGCTGGATGACTCATGCACCCAACATCCTCCGCTCAACAGTAACTCTCATCATCCACCGATCACAAAATGACAAAATCTATTACTCACATCCACCAATTACAAAACGACAAAAATCTATTACTCACATCCACCAATTACAAAACGACAAAAATCTATTACTCACATCCACCAATTACAAAACGACAAAAATCTATTACTCACATCTACCGATCACAAAACGACAAAAATCTATTACTCACATCCACCAATTACAAAACGACAAAAATCTATTACTCACATCTACCGATCACAAAACGACAAAAATCTATTACTCACATCTACCGATCACAAAACGACAAAAATCTATTACTCACATCCACCAATTACAAAACGACAAAAATCTATTACTCACATCCACCAATTACAAAACGACAAAAATCTATTACTCACATCTACCGATCACAAAACGACAAAAATCTATTACTCACATCCACCAATTACAAAACGACAAAAATCTATTACTCACATCTACCGATCACAAAACGACAAAAATCTATTACTCACATCTACCGATCACAAAACCACCAATTCAAAACGACAAAAATCTATTACTCACATCTACCGATCACAAAACGACAAAAATCTATTACTCACATCTACCGATAGACAACATCCACCGGTAAACAGTAACACACAGCATCCATTGATAGACAACATCCACCGATAGACAACGTCCACTGATAGACAATAACACTCAAACTAAGAACAACTCTGACTGCTAAAAGAACTTGTAAATTCACTGTAATCATTCAAAATAGCTCAAATCTACAAATTTGCTCCAAAATTAAGTAAAAGACCTAATTATAATCATCAAGTATCCTTTCAAGAAAAATCCCTAAAAAGGGAACATAACCGAAATACTAAGTCTATCACTGTCTTTAAAATTCTCATCAAAAGTAAACTGGACATTAGTTCACAACTTTCTAAAAATTCAGCAAAACAACTACATCTAAAACCAAATCATGTTTTCATAATCAAAACAAGAAAACCACATAGGTGTTAAAAACATCAAAACTACTACTGTTATTAAAATACTCAGCACACTGCAACAAAACACTTGACCACTGAGACTTTACATATTGACATTTGTTAAACTGCCTTATCAAAGTACCAGACCGTGGCATAGAAGTGCTCCATCAACTTCGCCTATTCTTCTGTAAACTTAGAGAAATCACCTGTTTGAAACTCAGCACCTACATCACAAAACTCATCTATTAGCCTAATGCTAAATAAGTAGAGCATTAATGAAATGAAATGCGGAAACATAAATCATGTTCGTGCAATCTCTACTTTCTCAACTTAGTTGTGATTTCATTCGTACATGATCTGATCCCTTGATTCCATTGGGAGTGGGATCAATATCCCAAAGTTATAAATCCTCTTCATAAGTTAAGAGGCGGATTAGTTCCCTTAATAGTTGGTCAGATCCTATATTCCATTGGGAAGCGGATTAATTTTCCAAAGTTATAAATCCTCTTCATAAGTTAAGGGGCGGATTAGTTCCCTTAATAGTTTGTCTGATCCTATATTCCATTGGGAAGCGGATAAATTTTTCAAAGTTATAAATCCTCTTCATAAGTTAAGGGGCGGATTAGTTCCCTTAATAGTTGGTCTATTACAATCAGTTCATGCCTTACCATTCCTGTACATGTAAATTCATTTTTGTATTCTTTCAAAAACATGATGCATGACATTGAGAAAACATTCAAACATGCATAAACCTACTATTTTGTGATGTAGGCCCGAAGGCACACACATACTCTACTTACCTGGTCTCCTGGAAAAATGCTTGGTATTGCAAACTACTTCGGGAGCTTACTCAAACCTAAAACCATGGACAGAATATCGATTAGATTTTTACCAAACCTCATTCTACACTATCCAGAAGTCTAAGGAAGTTATTTGGGATCTCAGGTCTTCGAGCATTCCCGATTCGTCAGAAAACAGAATCGATTCTTACTTACAACATTCACATAACACACATTGTACTCTCTCTGTTATCTAGCCACTAAAACACAAGATAAACAAAAGAAACTCACCTAGGCTGAAGAAATCGTTGGAGAAATCGAAGGGAGAATCTCCTAGAGCGCTCTGTTGAGCTGAGAACCGAAATGGAAGTGGAAAATAGTGGCCGCTAAACCCTTAGCTAAACCCTCATTTATAATATATATTTCACAAATTACACATATGCCCTTAACTAACCAAACTTTAATTTAAGCATTGATTCTCATTCCTCTCTATTAATATACTCAAGCAATTAGCCATATCCCCCCTTAATTCCATAAAACGTACGCTATAAATGTCAATTCCAGTCGATAATTGCCTGGTGCTACAGATTGAGTTCTCATACAACAATAGCTTTCAAGCTACTATCGGCATGGCTCCGTATGAAGCATTGTGTGGTTGGAAGTACCGCTGTCCATTGCATTGGGAAAAGGTGGGCGAAGCTAGTATAATTGGCCCAGATATATTCAGCAAACGACGGAGAAGATCGTCGTGATCCGACAGCGTATTGAGATAGCGCAAAGCCGCTATAAAGTTATACTGACACCAGACGGAGGGAATTGGAGTTCAATGATGGTGATGAAGTGTATTTGAAGATTTCTCTCTTTAAGGGCGTAATGCGGTTCGAAAGAAAGGGCAAGTTGAACCCTCGTTATGTGGGCTCATTCCCTATTTTGAAGAGGGTCGGGAGGTTTGCTTATCAGTTACAACTTCCGACATCAATGGAGGACATCCACAATGTATTCCACGTATCGATGCTTAGAAGATGCGTGCGTGATCCATCACATGTCATTGAGACAAGGGAGATCGAGGTGCAACCAACAATGAATTACGAGGAAAGGCCGGTGCAAATTTTATAGTCCTCTATCAAGGTATTGCGCAATAAGGAGATTCCGTTGGTAAAAGTCCTATGGCGGAACCATGATGTAGAGGAGGCTACCTGGGAAAGACAGCAGGATATGATGTCTAAGTATACTGAACTGTTTATGTAATCAAAATTTGAGGACAAAATTTTAATTAAGGTGGATGAAATGTAACACCCGATTTTATGGGGTTTTGTTATTCTGATATATAATGGCAATTTGGTAAATATGCCAAATTAAGTCTGTTTTACAAACGAAACGTTTTAATAAAGCCTCGGTAATAAATTAGAATTTCGGGTGAAATATGAAAATTTTGGGAAAATGGATCGTTAGCTAAATAACGAAATAAGTAACGAAGTAAATAGAAAATTAAATGGAGGGGCAAGATGGTAATTGGACAAGCCTAAATGTTATAAAAAAAACCACAAATTTCCTCCCCCATTCTGTAATTCACGTTCTTCTCTCCTCAAACCTTCCAGGCGACGATATTTTCTCGCCTTCCGACGATTCTTCACGTTCCGGCCAATCCTCCTCCGATCAACAACGATTTCTTCACATTTTCTTCTCCAATCCTGACCCTAGGTAAGAATCTACAGTTTTGGAGCTTTAGATTTCGGTTTCTAGAGTTTAAACAGTTAAGGTTCGTTTAGGATTTTTGTTGAAAACGTGGATTGAAATTTGAAATTGATAGGTTTACCGCGATTATGACTCTAAAGGGAGTATTTATGGTTATTGGTGAAAGTTAGTTGGTTTAATGAAGGTTGTTGAAGTTTTTGGGTGGTTAGAGGTTTTAAAAACCCCATTAATGGGGGTTTGGATGTTCATGAGGACGAATTGCTCGACAAAATGCCTCAACAAGCTGAAAATAGAAGTTTATGAGATATTCTTTAGCTAGGGACTTCGTTAGTCTTTAGAATTCAATTTCCGAGGACCGATTTTGATGATAATTTCTATGAACTGGTTTAGGTGAACAATGCTCGTGGACGGAGCTCGGTGTGCTACGGACGTGAGGTAAGTCTTCGTCACTCGTTTGGCCGATTGGCCTACACCTTAAGAATAGTTGTTGATCGAGGTCTTGGTGAACTTGGATGTTTTGGGGAGATAGGATGGGTAGCTAGGGCTTTTACGGTTATAGAATGCTCGTTCTAAGTTTTAATTACTATTTCGTGTTTATTGTATGTTTATTTCATCGCTTATACCCATGCATGCATCATTGTTTCCAAAGAGCATGAAAATGAATTCCGCATATGTTTTCATGAAAAATGAAACGGCAAATGAAAAGATAAGAATGCACATAAGCACGGTCACGTCGGGGAGGTGGTTTAGACATGGCTGTCTGATAGGTGAAGCATGTTTTTCTCCCGGGTAGATGAAAGGGGCTATCCAATCGCAGGATGTGTTGTTTTTATCTACTGAGAGCGAACCCTCGGTGACATCTCGCTATGTAACTAAATGAATAAAATGACTGCACAATTTCTAAACAGCACGCATAACATGCATTTGCATTTACGTAGATTTACTGAGCCTTTAGCTCATAGGTTATTTCTATGGTGTAGGTGACTGTGATACAGGTGAGGACAACGTCCCTCCACCCGAAGCATGAGCAGCTTGAAGAAGAATGCCCGTGGGAGTGCGTTGGGCAGTCGACGCTCATTTTAATCTGTTGGGATGTATGTAAGTGTTTTGGGAATATAATAGATAGAGGTGGTCGATAATTGTATAAGAGAACTTAATTGGGCTGACGGGTGATAGGTTAGAAAACGTACGTGTTTTGATGTTTTGGTGAATTCGTTTAATGAAATTGTTTTGCTAATCTTTTAATTCGGATTATACTGGAATTGTTGGGAGTTATTTTAGGTTGAATCACGGATATGCTCGAGTTTTAGAGCTATCCACGCAGTTGGATTTCGTGATTTTATGATGATGTGTTTGTTAGGAATGATGTTTAGAAGTGGGTTGATAAAAAAGAATGGTAGAGGATAGAAATGGTGAAGGAGAAAGATTTGTTAAGTGTGTGTGTGCGTGATGTGCAGGGTATGGAAGGAAAGAAGAAGAGGGATGAAGGTGTAGCACCCTGTTCCTATTAAACCAAATTAAATTTATCAAATTATGATGTACTAATTTTATGAAGAATTTGGAGAAAAGTGATTAGGTTAGTTAATGAGAATACAAGGGCAAAAAGGGTAAATAGAAATTTAAAAGTGGATAACGTATTTAAGGAAAGAGAATTTGGGGTTAATGCACTGTAGCCGCCACTATTATGATTATCTTTTTCTCTCGGCCAACCGCTCTTCAACAGACTCCCTCTAGGCGACTTCCCCTCCGATTTCATTCAACCAAGGTAAGTTTTGATTCGATTACTCGCTGTTTTAGTGTCTAGGTAACTAAAGGATGACAATGTATGCGTTTTAGAAGTACTGTGAGTAAGGGATGGGATTTGGGGGTTTAGCGAGGAATCGGGAATGGTGAAGAAATGAACTTCCAGGACTAACCCCTTAGATTTTTGAATGTTTAAAATGAAGTTTAAGTAATGATGTGCTTATATTATAGGTGAGCCAGCTCTTGGAATATCCTGCAACCAGAAACCTCTCGGGAAACCAGGTAAGTGAAGTAATGTGGGGGCCTTCGGGCCTACATCACAAAACAGTAGGTTTATGCATGTTTAAGAGTTTTCTTTATGTCATGCATCATGTTTTTGAAGAAATATGAAAATGAATTTATATGTAATGTTATGGCAAGGTATGAACAGATTGAAACAGATTAGCTATTAAGGGAACTAATCCGCCCCTTAATCGAGTAGAGGATTCATTACTTTGGGAGAACTGATCCCACTCCCAATGGAATTGAGGGATCAGATCAGCTGTTAAGGGAACTAATCCGCCCCTTAATCGAGAAGAGGATGTATGACTTTGGGAAAATTGATCCACTTCCCAATGGAACCGATGGATCATATCAGTGAATGAACGAAATTACAACTGAGATGTGAAAGTAGAAACTGCATGGTTAGGATTTATGTTTCGGTATTCCATTTCATTATTGCTTTACTTGCTTAGCATTAGGCTAATAGATGAGTTTTGTGATGTAGGTGTTGAGGTAACTACTAGAGAGTTCTCTGAATTTACTGAGAAATAGATGAAGCTGTTGAAGCACATTCATGCCACGGTTTGGTGTTCTGATAAGGCGGTTTAACATATGTCTGTAGGTGAAGTTTCAGTAGTTAAGTGTTTTATTGATGAGTGCTGAGGATTAAATGACAGTAGTTATTTGATGTTTAATACCCTCTGTAACGACCCTAATTCTGTACCCATTTTTACCCGTATAAATTTTTCATTTTATTTTACACTTTAAGCGGAAACTGAATCGGAATTGAAGTCGTTAGTGTTGTTTGGAAAACCATTTAAAACATACATAAAATTGTTTAATAAAACAATTAAAACTATTTAATTAAAAACTAATTTTAATTAAAAACAATCGGGAGGGCAAAACTGTCCAGCCATGAAAACAGAGGGTAGCGACCAGACGCTGCAGCATGCAGCGCCTGATCGCTGCATGCTGTGCAGCATGCAGCGATCACAGCATGCAGCGATCCACCAGCGATCCTCCATTGCCTTCGATCGCCATCTCTCTTTCTCTTCTCTTCTCTTTTCTCTCTTTGTTTTTCAAGTACTCTCTGGAAACTCCAGAGAGCAAAACCACAATTTTCTCTCTGGAATCCGATTTCCAGAGAGCAATACATCTACAAATAACAACCTAAAAATCAACTTCCATAATTTAACGTAATACTTTAAAAGTGATAAAATTTCCTAAAAACAAACGGCGTGGATAGCTCTAAAACTCGAGCATATCCGTACCAATCCTAAAACATTTCAAAACATTTTTAACAAAACATTTTACATACCGTTTACCAAAACATTTAAAATATCAAACGTAAATCTATCACCTATCCAGATTTCCCAAACATCCTATTATAATCGTCTATACATACGTATCATCATTTAAAATCCCCCAAAATACTTACACAGACGTCCCCACGGGTCAGAAACGCGCCGACTGCTCAGCACACCACCGCAACTGTCCTTCGTCAACTGCCATCACTCCTCAGGTGGAGGGACCTCGTAGTCACCTGTATCGGGATCACCTACACCATACAGACACCTATGAGATAAAAATCTCAGTAAGCTCTAGTAAATGCAAATGCGTGCTGTGCATATGAATTTGTAAATCATGCATTGTTTTCTTTACTTTGCTTTGCTTACTTGCTTGTTGCTTTGCTTTGCTTGCTTTGCTTTGCTTGCTTTGCTTTGCTTGCTTTGCTTTGCTTGCTTTGCTTTGCTTTGCTTTGCTTTGCTTGCTTTGCTTTGCTTGCTTTGCTTTGCTTTGCTTTGCTTGCTTTGCTTTGCTTGCTTTGCTTTGCTTTGCTTTGCTTGCTTTGCTTTGCTTTGCTTGCTTTGCTTTGCTTGCTTTGCTTTGCTTGCTTTGCTTTGCTTTGCTTTGCTTGCTTTGCTTTGCTTTGCTTTGCTTTGCTTTGCTTGCTTTGCTTTGCTTGCTTTGCTTTGCTTGCTTTGCTTTGCTTTGCTTTGCTTGCTTTGCTTTGCTTTGCTTTGCTTGCTTTGCTTTGCTTTGCTTGCTTTGCTTTGCTTTGCTTGCTTTGCTTTGCTTTGCTTTGCTTTGCTTTGCTTGCTTTGCTTTGCTTTGCTTTGCTTTGCTTTGCTTTGCTTTGCTTGCTTTGCTTTGCTTTGCTTGACTTTGCTTTGCTTTGCTTTGCTTTGCTTTGCTTTGCTATAAACTGTATACCGAAGGGCCGTTCAAACTATATACCGAAGGGTCATTTAAACTGAATACCGTAGGGACATCATTTCTTTGCATTCACTTTAAAACGTCGTGCGGAAATTCGATTTCATGACCTTTGAAATACGTGATGCATGAACAGATATGAACATAAAATAAACAATCAACATGCATACCATCAAGACCGAAATAGAATAACCTATAACAATTATAAACCTATCTACCCGACCAAAGCAATTTAAAACAAACAATCCATTGAGATCATCAACGCTACATCGAAGTACGGTGTAGGCCAATCGGCCAGAGAAGATCACGAGAACTTACCTCGCGTCCGTTGCAGCTCAAGCTTCGTCCACGAGCGTTGTTTGTCTGAGGCAAAACACATCGATCATCAATATCACGAGTTTAAACTTCTAATCGTCCGAATTCAACAAATCCTTAACTAAGGAACTTCCTAAAGCTCTAATCCAATTCATTAAGCTATTTATTCGAGCAATTTACGCTCGGTACCTTAATTCACAATGTACGAGTTTTTCTCTAAAAACCTGAAAATCCCTAATTTTAACTTTTTCACAATTCAACTTAATTTTGTCCGATAACGTTTAATACGTTCAATACGTCCTTAAACTATAACAACCTATCAATTTCGAACCCTAAATCTTGATTTTTAACGAAACCTAAACGAAACCCTAATTATTCAAACTCCGTAGAAATCGAAATAAACACTCTAAGATCGTAGGTTCATACCTAGGGTAGCGAGAGGAGGAAGAATCACGAAGAACGGAGGAGAAACGGAAGAGAACGGAGGTCGGAAGTCGACGGAATCATGGTTTTCTAATGCGGCAGGGAAGAAATGAGGAAGAAGGAGATTAGGTTTGATTTTATAAATTTAATTTGGCAAATTACCATTTTGCCCATACATTGTTTTTATATTCGTTTCGTCCTTCGTTTCAGGAATCGGCCAACTGTTCGGTCTCTCCAAATTTCCTTACTTTACTAATAGGTCCAACTTATCATTTGAGACTTAACAAAACTGTCCGTTCGCAATTTGGACCTCGTTTACTGTTTTTACTGACACGTCCTTTACATTACGATAGAGGTAATTACTCGGAATATAGTGTTACTATTCCGAAAATTCCCTAAATTTCCTTAAAATTTCTATTAATCATTAGGATCGTAATGACGCTTTCCGTTTGCGAAACTGATATGACTTGACATATTTATGAAAATGCCATTATATAATAAAATATGAATATAATATATTTAAATCCAAAGTCCGTACAAGCCGGGTACTACATTCCACCCACCTTATTTAAAATTTTGTCCTCAAAATTTCCCCTAACTTATAGTCCTTGGCATTACTGTCTCACGCCCTGTGGTTTTATACTTCGATCTATCATCTGTAATTACGGTCATTTTCGTGGTTCTAAACTAACATCCTACTATATTCTCCAACATTGGCCTTAATTTGTATTTACTACTTTCGATTTGATCGTACACTTCCTTACTAAAATAATGAGCTTAGTTAAGCCCTTAAATCTCCAATTGATTTACCTAAACTTCTCTATAACTTCGTTGGCTTCATCTGTAGTCGATACTCGTGTCGACCCATATTTCTATATTCACTCGGGTAACGATTCCTTGTAACTGCATCACCCATAGGATTTCCTTGTCACCTATCTTCCTGGGTAACCTATTGACCTTCAGAGACTATTTCGGTGCAGGTTTCCTAATTAAGTCCTCATTGTTATACCCTACAACTATACGACTATAACACTACTTGTTCTATGTGAGTCAAACTATGAGCTACAGTCGGTATTTACTTAGAATTCTATCTCTAACAAAATCCGAACTTCCTTTTATTAACTCTGATCCCGTCATCCCTAGGGTCAATCTCTATGATTCTAAACCAAAACGTCGACTATACCTTCCAACATTAGCCTTAAATTCGAAATCTCTACTCTCAATTGGATTGTACATATCCTCACTCACACATTAAGTCTTACTAAATCTCCTAAATCACATACTTTCCTGGGCAACTTACCAATCTCGCCAGTTATTTCAGGGCGGATTTCGCAACTAAGCTTACACTGTTATACTCCTCGAACTATGTCACCAGTATTTCCTTATAAACATCCCTTCCATTCTAAGTTTTGTCCTTAAATTCTACCACTATATTTTTAACTAAAGTTCTCACACTGCTTACGTTACACTCCTTTGTTTATCTTAAACTCTATTTGCTCTAAGTACGGTCAAGTCTCTAAATCTCCTCATTGATGCGCTCTAAACTAGTCATTCTAACCTAAGCCATTCATGCACTACTTGGTCTCGACCTGCCACACACAAATCGATCACTAGAAATTTACTAACTTAATCCCACCTCTAAGTTTACTTAGATGGTTTCGGTGATAATTCTCACTCTCCTTATTCTATAAATCACAAATTTCTCAATTTGTTATCCTTTAAACGCCAATCTAAGCTCTCATTTATTCCAACGATCTACTTTACCTTCACTAAATTCCTCAAGGCTACTTTGAGTTCATCGACTAATCTATATTTGTTCGCTCTTTCCAATCAGGTTCCAACTATTCTATTCGAAAATCATTCTAAGTTTAACTCTTGAATTCTATCTTAATCTAGATACTCCTAACTTCATACGAATCCTCAATATACGAGCTCTACGGTACCCTTTCATCTATTTAAACACACTCCATATATTACAACAATCTAGAGTATGCCTTTATAGGTTCATTTCTCAATTTTTCATCTTCCATTACTAGTCATAATCTAATACTCCAAAAGGTTGTCAATTAGACACAATCCCTACCTACTTAAAATCCATATCCCAGAGGGTGTATTCCTCTAATTGTTACTAAACCCTAGGTGCACAAACTACATTGATTAAATCGAACTAATCCTACTAATGTAGAACTATATTTCTATATGGTGTTTATTGTTATATGTGTATCCTCTTATCTTCTCCTCGAGGTCCGCCTAGTAATTCTTCTTACTCACCTATTATTCTCTTCCCTACTAATTTCAGATGTAAATATTTTATCTATCATATGCATATCGTTGTACAGTAATTTAAATAATACCTGCAATTGTAGAAGGCTGGGCCCCATCGTCGGCGTTGTCAGGCTCGATGAGTGCAAAGACTCTCGATACAACTTTTCTTTGATCTCTGCCATGTTGATCCCTGCCTGATTGATCTCGACCCTGATTTGGGCAGTCTTTAACAAAATGGCCTGGTTCTCCACACCAATAGCACACATTTGTGCCTACCCTGCACTGTCCCCTGTGCTCCCTCTGGCATTTAGGGCAAAGAGGTAACTGAGAAGCCCCTTGTACCTATTTGCCTTTCCCTCGATCGTTACCTCCTTCTGAATGGCAGAGGCTGGACGAGTTATTCCTCAGGCTGACGTCACCGGTGGAGGGCTTCGGTTGGTTTCCGCCTCCTTTTGTTGACTTTGTTCAGCTGATGATATGTTTGACTTTTTAAACTTTAAATATTTCTTGTCTAAGCCTTCACCTCTTCCGGCTGAATCATTTCCTTAATATTTTGGTTGATTATTCAAACATTATTTTTACAGTTTTGCTTAACTTTGCTTTGCTCAAAGATTTTCCTCTGCAAGCTTTTCATATTTTAGTAAACGTTCAAATTTGAATTTCGAACGAAGTTTTAAATTTAGTCCAAAGTTTCTTAGTTATATTCTAGTTATGAGTAACAAACTGGGTTCAGAAAACTTGGGTCGTTACAGAAGGGCAGCTCTCTAGATTCCAAAATCCAGAGAGTCTGCCAATCGATCGGCAGAAGAAGAGGTGACTATCTAGAATTCCAGAGAGTCTGCCGATCGTTCGCCAAAGAAGAGGCGAACGATCGGCCCATGCTGGCTATGCTCTGGAAGAAATTCCAGAGTGCTAGCCGATCGATCGCCAAAAAAGGGGCGATCGATCGGCTAGCAGGCCATGTGTTTTGGAAACAGAACGCTGGCCGATCGATCGGCTATTTCAGCCGATCGATCGGCTGTTGATGGGGCGATCGATCGCTTGTTGAAGGGGCGATCGATCGCATGTGATATTTTACTGGTTTGGGCGATTTTACCCCTCTACCAATTGCTTCTCTGTTTTAATGTATTTTCTATAATTGATTTTCAAAACAATTCCAATAGAATAGATTCGATTTGAAGTCTTTGAAGTCGAAATTACTTAATGTTTTAAAACAAAAAATTTATACGGGAAATTAGGATATGGGATTAAGGGTCGATACAGGTGTAATAGGTGAAATTGATGAATTAAGAGTGAATGGTAGTGTATAGGAGGATTTGAAATTGAGGATTTAGGATAAGGAGGTTACATATTAAGAGTGAGTAATTAGAGGAATGACCAAGCAACAATTTTGAGGACAAAATTTCAATTAAGGAGGGTAGGATGTAACGCCCAAAATTTCCAGTTTAAGGATTTCGAGTTTTTGTACTTCCGGTCTTCCATTATTAGTGTTTTAATTTGTAAAAATAGTAAATTAAGTCCTTTTTGTGAACGGAAAGTTTTATTAGAACCCTAGTAATAAATAGGAATATTTAGAGAAATAAGAAAATTTCAGAGAAACCAAATCGATAGGCTAATTAACGAAATACGTAAAAGATTTATAGAAGGGCAAAAAGGTAATTCTGGAAGTTAATTTTATTAAATTAAATAAACCCCCCTCCCCCACCCCTCTCTCTTTTCTCCTCCCACATACCAAAACACTTTCCCCCTCCCTGTTTTGCTTCTCCTCTCCCTCCCACGGCAATTTCTCCCTTCTCTTTCGGCCAACGACGACACAACCTTTTTCGACGATTCTTCTTCCAATTTTTCTTCCCCAATCGATGCTCTAGGTAAGACTCTATTATCCTAGTTGTGTAGTTTCAGTTTTAGGGTTTGATTTCGGTTGGGTTATACTGAGTTAGGGTTATAAAATTTATCGTTTTGATTAGAAATTGACGGTTATCATGTTTATGGTTATTAATAATGAATTTATGAAGGTTGTTGATAATTATATTGTAAGAATAAGATTAGATTGAAATTGGTGGTTAGAAATAATGTTTTATTGGATATTAGAATTCAAAATTTCTAGGCTTAATCGTTAAGTGTGGTTCGATAATTAGCTATGACATATTAAAGTAGACATTATGGGTAACGTATGGACGCTTGAATCGTTGAAATCGGATGTCGGATTAGAGAGGAAATTGTGAATGAATATGTGCACGTAAGGTGCTCGATAGATTACCCTAATGAAGTGAACTAGAATTTTAGGAAAAAATTGCTTTAGCTACAAGCTTCATTTAGCTTTGGAATTCGTTTATTTAGGGTCGATTTTAATGCCCGTATTTTGTAACATGCCTTAGGTGGTAACAACTTTCGGACGGTGCTCGACTTGTTAAGGACGCCAGGTAAGTATGTGTTAGGTTTCTGGCCCTTAAGGCCCTACATTGTATTGATGCTAGGTTTTATGCATCTCGATGATGTTTTCATGATTTTGGGGTTCTAACGAGTCGAGTAGCCTAGGACGTGTGTTATTAGTGGTTGTTAGGTTTGTCTATGAGTTAAGTACGTTTATGCCTGTTATGAACTGTTTTGATGGTTGTTTTCAAGCGCATTTCCTTCATACATCATGTTTTCTCTATAAAGATATATGAAATGTTTTCTATGCATGTTATCGAGTAAACGAAGTAAAGTATGTAATGTTGAGTAAGGTTTGAGGATGAGTAGGGCACAGGGCACCCATATAGCAACTCATGGCACGATGATTTACCCCATAAATGGCAACTCAGGATAAGTGTGTGTCTACGGGGTAGACGGGTCACCCCATAAATGGTAACTCAGGGCAAGTTTGTGTATTCAGGGTAGACGGGATGGTGCCTGTGACTACTCATGCCTAAACTTACATTTCCATGTTATGTAACGTAAGTAAGTGAAAATGAACGTGTTTTACGAAAAGCCATGCATTCACGTATATGTACATGATAGTGCACTCCTTGCTATGCGTTACGCTTAATGTTTAAATCGTATGATGTAGGTGAAGAAGAGCAGCACGGTGAGATTACATGAGCACGATAGGATTACGGATGCGGTTGGAGGAGTACGATAGTGGCGGCAACCGACAATATTATTAGGGCGATTCCAACCGTGGTTAGTATGGTATGTGTCTGTGGTTAGTATGTGGACGTGTCTGTTTTAGGTATGTTTACGTGTCCGTTTTGTTTAAGAGAGTGAATGGAAATGTCTATGTGTGTGGATGGAAAGGTTTGTTAGAAAATGTATGAAAGATCGAGTTTTGATGTGTGATGACCTGAATATGCACGTATGGGTACGATGGCTACACGAACCGGAACCCGGATGGCGGTACGTCCGCGCGGGCGAACCGGAAGGTGACAGGTCGTAAAAAGGGGGTCGTCACAATCCCACATCGCTTGGAGAAGTATGTGAAAATGAAACATATGTAAGAGATCCCTCCCAAGATAGTAAGACGCGTTTTGGAGCATGATTGGCAACTGATCCCATAAGAACTTCGAAGTTAAAAGTTCTTCGGCGAGAGCAATTCCAGGTTGGGTGACCTTCTAGGAAGTTCTCGCCAAACAAAGCCGTGAGGGGAGGATATTGGGCAGAGCAATTCCAGGTTGGGTGACCTTCTAGGAAGTTCTCGCCAAACAAAGCCGTGAGGGGAGGATATTGGGCTGCTGCCCAATCCCCAGAGCGGACAATATCTTGCTGGGAAACGGGGTCGTTACAAATGGTATCACAGAGCCTATACCCAACCGGAATAGTGGCCAACGAGGACGTTGGGCCCCCGAGGGGGGTGATTGTGATGACCCGAATATGCACGTATGGGTATGATGGCTGCACGAACCGGAACCCGGATGGCGGTACGTCCGCGCGGGCGAATCGGAAGGTGACAGGTCATAAGTGGGGAACTATGTGAAAATGAAACATATGTAAGAGATCCCTCCCAAGATAGTAAGACGCGTTTTGGAGCACGATTGGCAACGGATCTCATAAGTACTTCAAAGTTAAAAGTGCTTTGGTGAGAGCAATTCCAGGTTGGGTGACCTTCTGGGAAGTTCTCGCCAAACAAAGCCGGGAGGGGAGGATATTGGGCTGGGAAACGGGGTCGTTACATGATGTGTATGTTGTGATAGTAAAACATCTAGAATATGAAGTCTTTATTTGGAAAATATACTGGGATTTTTTGGATGTTTTTAAACAAGTATGGATATGTTTAGTTTTTAGAGCGATCCATGCAGTTGCTTTGTGTGAATTTTAATATGTTTTCGAATACATTTTTGGGCTCCGTTTTAAGTCGGAATTTTGAGGGTTGAGGTATTTTACATTTAGAAATGTTTGTAAGTTTATGGATGGAGTGTAGGTGAAGGAAAGGGAGAAAAGTGAGAACATGGAGAAAAATAGTGGAGCAGGGCGCTGGGGCGCGCAGGGGTGCACGCGCAGCATGTAACGCCCCGAACCCGCCCGGCTCGGAAAGCTACGTTTGCAAATCAAACCCGCGTTTAAAACATCGTTTAAAATAGATTTCGTAAATTTTACGACTCGTTTTCGGGTTTTTCGAACCCTCAAAATTCATTGGAAAACGAGCCCAAAATACGTTTAAAATACGTCGGAAAATATCGGGTTAAAACATTGTAGAAATCGGAAAAATTTTAGAAAAAAACGAAAATCGGACTCAAAGGGGCGCTGAGCGCCGCGCGCGCAGAGGGCGCCGGGCGTGCTCGGCGCCGCGCGCGCCTGGGCAGCTCGCACGGGCGCTGGGCGCGCCCCGAGCGTGCCCAGCTGCGATCGATTGTGCTTTTTGCCTGATCGATCGGGCCCGCTCGAGCTATTTTCACCCAAAAACACCCCGACCTCGATCGATCGCGCCCCGGACCCAATCGATCGGGCCGGCTCGTGTTTTTCTCACCCAAAATGCTCAAAAAAGGCCCAATTTGACATTTCCTCACTTTTCTTCACATTTCTCCACCCCGAACATCTCCAAAAATCACGAAACTTTAACCATACCTCCCCGACACTCAAATCTTCAAATCCCGTAACAATTTTAGAAAACCGACTTCAAAAGGATATTGACAAAAATAGCTAACTTAAACCCGACGTTGTTTGTTTTAAAATCAAAACGGACGGCATAACGCCTAAAATTTTTATAAACCCAAAAACCTGAAAAAGAAACGACATTTAAACTCCAATTCAACCAAATACAAGTACTATATACACCAAAACAAAATAATCAAGCTAACACCACAAATCCAAACATATCCAAACATACACACTTGAATCCTAACTTCAAGTAACCAACACATTTCTCACAAAACTAACCATAAAATCCCCACCACTCCAAAACAAACCACACCACAAGGACTAAGTCGAAGCGCCCCGACAAATGACCTGCCCCGGCGAGCTCCATGTATCCCCGACTGCTCCTAGTCCTGTTCCTCAGTATCAAGCTTACCAGAAAATACTTCGTCACCTACACCACATAACACAAAACGTAAGCCTAATGCTTAGTAAGTAGGGATGTATGAATGCAACACACACAATGCTCAACCATCCTAACAAATACAATTTCTAACACTCAGTTTGCCTGCACCAACAGGTGCCGTATTTGCCTGCACCGAAGTGCCTTACTCTGACAAATTGTTATCACCCTCACACCCAAACACACAACGACAACCCATGTGACAACAAAGATCTAGTGTACTCTACATCATGATGCATGCTTCAAAGAAATGCAATGTAACAACACACCACAACTCAACACAACACGATGCAAAAACCATAACACAACGCAACACGAAGAAAAACAATAACAAATAGCCTTACCGTTCTATGGTGTAGGCCCGAATGGCGAAAGAACATTACCCTCTACTTACCTGATGGCTCAGCTATCGCTTGCACACTTCTACCGATCGAGTCACTCGTCTGACGACCTAAAATAACAAAATTTAGCTTGATAAGTTACAACTTAAATCTAAGAATTTCTTAAACCTTCTTAAACCTAAAACTAACCAACAACTATAACACATTTCACACTAAAGCACTTAAACTTAGGTTTTGCACAATTTTGACCATCGAACTTAAAACGGTCATAACTCCCTCGTTTTTTAATGGATTTCGATGTGCCACCAATTCGGAAACCTCTACATGTCTACTTTCCATTGAAACACTCAAATCCATTAAACAAACACCCTAGCAAACTCGAAATCCAGCAAACAGAATCGGTACACTTTTTGCCTAAAAATCGATTTTGTGTATTTCAATTCCAAATCACAATCTAATCACTCCAACAACCTAAACTAACATAATGAAGGACTAAATAACCAAAAGAGTAAGAAAACTCCCTAGGAGAACCAAATTTTCGGACTCTTCCAACTAGGGTTTTCAAACCCTCACAAAACTCAACCAAAACACTTCAAAACTACAACAAACTTCATCTAAAGTTATGGAAACCAAAACCCATGTGAATTTACCTTGAAATCACCTTGAAAGATTGGAGAAAAGAGAGGGAGAGGCGTCGGCTATGGAGGAGGAATTGAGAGAACCGAATGGAGAAGAAGAAGACCTAACCTAATTTAAATCAAATTTGAACGTTTGCTAAAAAAAACATGAAAACTTGCAGCGGAAAATCTTTGAGCAAAGCAAAGTTTAGCAAAACTGTAAAATAGTTTTTGGATAATCAATTAAAATATTAAGGAAATGATTCAGCCGGAAGAGATGGAGGCTTAGATGTGAAATGTTTAAAGTTTAAAAAGTCAAACACATCATCCGCTGAACAAAGTCAACGAAAAGGGGCGGAAACCAACCGAAGGCTTCCACCGGTGACGCCAGCCGGATGAATCACTCATGTTTTAAGTGTTAACCATAAGTTCTAAATATTTCTTACTAATCTTTTATTACACGTCACACCTCTTTATGTAAGAAATGTATCACGTATATGTGAATGTTTATACATATGATTTATATAATCATTGACTACTAAGTTCCTTTTCTCATTCTCTTGTACTATTAATCTTTATGCACACCTTAATTCGGTAACTTAGTTTCACTTTACACTTAAATCTCGATTTACCAAATAATCATATATTTCATAAAAACTATCTAGACATTGTACTTTCATGTCTAATTATACTTTATACTCATTTCATGGTTACATTTAATCGAGACTATTTAGACATATTTTATTATTGTCCAATCTCAATTATGCAATATTTACATAACTCACTAGACATACTTAATTAATATGTCTAATTATACTTTATACTCATTTCATGGTTACATTTAATCGAGACTATTTCGACATATTTTATTATTGTCAGATCTCAATTATGCAATATTTACAGAACTCACTAGACATACTTAATTAATATCTACTCGTATTGTAAAAACTAGTATATTAAAACTTAACTAAATTCTATGTGTTGGATTTTATTATGAGTAAGAATTGGAATATATTTCGATATGAAGTTTAGAGTACGTTCAAAGTTGTGAAGGATGGAACATGAAGAATTTTTGTCTAATTTAAAGTATGGGTTTATTAGTTAAATTAAGGGAGATGAGGAAGTGTAATTATGTGAAAGTTTGATAAAAAGGGTTTGGGAAGAGGGAGGAGAGGGAGATGTGTAACACCCGGGATTTTAAGGGGAAAATTTAAGAGAAAATAAAAGAATAATAAAATAAGTTGTTTTAATTAATTTAAAGAAATGTGAATGGTTTCTTAATTTAGGTTTGGGTATTTCCAGTGAAATTAAGCCGTGGGTTATAATTTAATAACGGGATTTAACGGAAATACGTAAGTTCAAATATGTGAGGGCAAATTAGTAATTTTGCTTAAAAATTTTAAAAAATAAAATAAAAATGTTTTTTTTTTATAAAAAACAGAATGGCTTCACGAAGAAGCCATTCTGCTTCTTCTTCAGCCCGAGCTCCCGACGCAGTCCGAGCTTCCGAGAGAGTGAGTGCCCGAGCGACGTCCTTCCTCCGATGACCATCGCGTTTTCCGACGCTCTCTGGCCAGACGTCGGCGACAAGCTATTTCCGGCCTGTCTCCGTGCACAACCAACGGGTAAGTTCTCTTTTTGCCCTATTTTCGGCTCTGTTCGAGGCCGTGGGTCGCCGAGCTGCTAGAGCTCTGATCATCGGCCGTTTTTGGGCGGTCTTGGCCTGAGTTTGCCGGACATTATGCTGGTAATCGTTGCCTGGCAGTGGAGAGCCCTTTTTGGGCAAAAAATCAGTAAGCCCTCTTCGGGCATTTTGAGTTTTCTGTGTATTCTCGGGGTTTTTGGTTAGATTAAGTTAATTGAGGCTAAATATGGTTGATTGGTGAGGAAACGGTTGAGAATTGATGAAAAATCAAAATGGGGAAAATTCCGGGTACAGGGGTAGTTCGGGTTTTGCTAATTTTGACCTAGCTAGGGTTATTTGTTTTAAATTTTCTTTTGGCATGTTGAAATAGGTTATTAGAGGAGTACGTGGCCGTTAGAATCGTTCGATTCTGATAACTGACGCAAAAGTTACGCGCATTCGAAGTTTCGGGTCGGTTTTACCGAACCCAAATGAGTGGCCCGTTTAGTTAGGTTTTAGTTGGATTAGGATGAAAATAGTAGGTTGAGAGTAATTGTTAAATGTAGGCTTGATTTTAATGAAATTTGCATATTTGTCGTAGGTCGAGCCATAGGTGATGTGATGTGCCAAACCCAGCGAGCTAGGACGCCAGATAAGTAGTGGACGTGTGTTTGTTGCCTTCGGGCCTACACCACAGAACGGTAGGATTTATTGTTGATAGTGTATGTTCTACAAAAGTTATGCAGGGGTTCCTCGTCGCGAAGTAGTGTCTGAAATATGGCAAGCTTCGGGAGGTTTCTACAAAAGTTATGCAGGGGTTCCTCGTCGCGAAGTAGTGTCTGAAATATGGCAAGCTTCGGAGGTTTCCACAAAAGGTATGCAGTGGTCCTCGTCGCGAAGTAGTGTCTGAAATATGGCAAGCTTCGGAGGTTTCCACAAAAGGTATGCAGTGGTTCCTCGTCGCGAAGTAGTGTCTGAAATATGGCAAGCTTCGGAGGTTTCCACAAAAGGTATGCAGTGGTCCTCGTCGCGAAGTAGTGTCTGAAATATGGCAAGCTTCGGGAGGTTTCTACAAAAGTTATGCAGGGGTTCCTCGTCGCGAAGTAGTGTCTGAAATATGGCAAGCTTCGGAGGTTTCCACAAAAGGTATGCAGTGGTCCTCGTCGCGAAGTAGTGTCTGAAATATGGCAAGCTTCGGAGGTTTCCACAAAAGGTATGCAGTGGTTCCTCGTCGCGAAGTAGTGTCTGAAATATGGCAAGCTTCGGAGGTTTCCACAAAAGGTATGCAGTGGTCCTCGTCGCGAAGTAGTGTCTGAAATATGGCAAGCTTCGGAGGTTTCCACAAAAGGTATGCAGTGGTTCCTCGTCGCGAAGTAGTGTCTGAAATATGGCAAGCTTCGGGAGGTTTCTACAAAAGTTATGCAGGGGTTCCTCGTCGCGAAGTAGTGTCTGAAATATGGCAAGCTTCGGGAGGTTTCCACAAAAGGTATGCAGTGGTCCTCGTCGCGAAGTAGTGTTGAAATATGGCAAGCTTCGGGAGGTTTCCACAAAAGGTATGCAGTGGTCCTCGTCGCGAAGTAGTGTCTGAAATATGGCAAGCTTCGGGAGGTTTCTACAAAAGTTATGCAGGGGTTCCTCGTCGCGAAGTAGTGTCTGAAATATGGCAAGCTTCGGGAGGTTTCTACAAAAGTTATGCAGGGGTTCCTCGTCGCGAAGTAGTGTTGAAATATGGCAAGCTTCGGAGGTTTCCACAAAAGGTATGCAGTGGTCCTCGTCGCGAAGTAGTGTCTGAAATATGGCAAGCTTCGGAGGTTTCCACAAAAGGTATGCAGTGGTCCTCGTCGCGAAGTAGTGTCTGAAATATGGCAAGCTTCGGAGGTTTCCACAAAAGGTATGCAGTGGTCCTCGTCGCGAAGTAGTGTTGAAATATGGCAAGCTTCGGAGGTTTCCACAAAAGGTATGCAGTGGTTCCTCGTCGCGAAGTAGTGTCTGAAATATGGCAAGCTTCGGGAGGTTTTCACAAAAGGTATGCAGTGGTTCCTCGTCGCGAAGTAGTGTCTGAAATATGGCAAGCTTCGGAGGTTTCCACAAAAGGTATGCAGTGGTCCTCGTCGCGAAGTAGTGTCTGAAATATGGCAAGCTTCGGAGGTTTCCACAAAAGGTATGCAGTGGTCCTCGTCGCGAAGTAGTGTCTGAAATATGGCAAGCTTCGGGAGGTTTCTACAAATGTGTTTGAAATGTTTGCTTGTTTGGTTGCTTTGTTCTGATTTGGTTGCTTGAATGTTTGGTTAAGCATTCCTTTAAATGTTTGGTTGTGGTTAAGCATGGTTTTGAAATGTGAGTACGATATGGATTGAAAGTGGTCTATTGGCGGTGGTTCCTCGACACGAAGTAGTGTCTGAAATATGGCAAGCTTCGGGAGGTTTCTACAAAAGTTATGCAGGGGTTCCTCGTCGCGAAGTAGTGTCTGAAATATGGCAAGCTTCGGGAGGTTTCCACAAAAGGTATGCAGTGGTTCCTCGTCGCGAAGTAGTGTCTTAAATATGGCAAGCTTCGGGAGGTTTCCACAAAAGGTATGCAGTGGTTCCTCGTCGCGAAGTAGTGTCTGAAATATGGCAAGCTTCGGGAGGTTTCTACAAAAGTTATGCAGGGGTTCCTCGTCGCGAAGTAGTGTCTGAAATATGGCAAGCTTCGGGAGGTTTTCACAAAAGGTATGCAGTGGTTCCTCGTCGCAAAGTAGTGTTTGAAATATGGC
Organism: Begonia masoniana; assembly: GCA_022432975.1. Lineage (NCBI taxonomy): Eukaryota > Viridiplantae > Streptophyta > Magnoliopsida > Cucurbitales > Begoniaceae > Begonia > Begonia masoniana. Next base: position 18,719,727 of record CM039516.1, on the reverse strand, counting down.
AAGCTTCGGGAGGTTTCCACAAAAGGTATGCAGTGGTTCCTCGTCACGAAGTAGTGTCTGAAATATGGCAAGCTTCGGGAGGTTTCCACAAAAGGTATGCAGTGGTTCCTCGTCGCGAAGTAGTGTCTGAAATATGGCAAGCTTCGGGAGGTTTCCACAAAAGTTATGCAGGGGTTCCTCGTCGCGAAGTAGTGTCTGAAATATGGCAAACTTTGGGAGGTTCTGCAAGAGGCACCTGACTGAGTATACGTAAGATGTTGTGAGTGGATTTGCTACGAAAGATGCTGGGGGTGGAACAACATGTGTTAGGATTGTGTGAGAGTTGTGTGTCCATAGTGTATGTTTGTACTTGTTATCCCTACTTGCTAAGCGTAAGCTTACGTGTGTGTGTGTGTTCTATGGTGTAGGTGGCGACAGGTGTACAGGTGAGCTAGACGAGGGAGCAAGGATTAGGCAGCAGTCGGTGGCGTATGGAGCATGCCGGTGCGGGCAATTGTCGGGGCGACTCAACCATGGTCTTCGGGAGAATGTGGGACTTTGTATTTCGATAGTTTATTGTAGATGTCTGGTTGTGGAAATGATGGGATTATGTGTCTCTTTTCAGTTGATGTTTTGAGAGTTATTGTATAGTTATTTGTATTGTTGTATATAGTCATAGTTAAGGGTGATGGGTCGCCCTATACTGTGAATTTTCTTTACTTAGGGATGTTAGTAGTATAGTTTCTCTCTTTAATGTTATTTGGAGATTTCGTATGCTGGATAGTTAAGTGGATAGTTGAGTAAGAATATTCTGGATTGGTTGGGATTTATTCGGTTGCAGGTACCTAGCATTTTGGAGGCGCCATTTTCAGGCGTTACTTTGCCGAAATTTTCGGAAAGGACGCCGTGGTGCTTAAAGGTTAGGAAGTAAGGGAATTAGGGAGTCTAGGCAGGTAGGTATGACAGAAGAGAGTTTCGAGAGATTTAGTTTTACATTCTGCTGTGTCAGTTTTATTTTATGTTTTAGGGTTTATGAAAATTATTTTAAATTAGGTTTAAATGTCGTTTTCATCGGGGTTAGAGTGAGCCAAGTAGCGTATCGAGGCAGGGTGGGTTCGGGGGCGTTACAAGGTGTTTTTTGTTCTTTTGATTTGTCATGGTTAGAGGGCAGAGGAGCGTTCGTGTGGCTTGGGACACCAACATTTGTGAAGGAGCTTCGATTTTTGGTGAGTTTTCATATCTGTTTTAAGGTTTCACAGTTAGGTTTTGAGTTGGGAGCCATTCGAGTAATGAAGCTCAAATCCATTCGATCTTTCTAGCTATTTTAGTGTATTTTGGGGTGTGTGAAGGTATATTTGCCCCATTTGGAGGCAAGAGGAGTCAAGAAAGGCAAGTTTGGACAACTCCCTTTCGCTGAATTGTCTCAGAGGTTGACACTTCGAGGGAAATATCGACTGCTAGCTTGTTTTGGGTTTAGACTGAAAGTATGAGGTGTCGATACTTTGAGGGAAGTGTCCACTGCTTGCGTAATTAGAAATTTTATCTAAGAGCTCTAAGGTGTCAACACTTTGAGGGAAGTGTTGACCGCTAGACCTTTTTGATGATTTAACCTGAGAGTTATGAAGTGCCGACCGATAGAACAAAGTGTCGATCGCAGCCAAACCTATTTGTTAAAGTGTTGACTGGTAGGTCGACCCTCACTTATAAGTGTTGACTGGTCCCCCCTAATGTGTCGACCACACTGTGTTTAATTAAAGGAAATTTTGTCAGTTCGATGCTACGAGCCTCGATAAAGTTCATGACCATTTTTAGTGTTATGGATTGACTCTCTAGACCCTGTATAGGACTCATCCTTGAGTTTCCTTTAATGTTGAGTGAGATAATCATTATGTTGATTTGTTTTAGGCACAGACAACTTCGTGGATTTTGAGTCAGTTGCTAAGCTTGCCTACAATTGGAAGAAGAAGCTTTCAGCGTAAAGGTAGATGTTTTATATGCATTGCATTGCATGGCTTTTATGAAAACTCTATTTTGGTGAGCTATCACCTATAAAAACTTGACAGAGGCTTAGAACAAGCACGTCAATATTTTTACGTGTATGTATGTACAATTTACACGTTTATCATTGATGCATGGTTTTTATATTGTTGTGATGGAGAATTGATCCTCGTGATACTTTGTAATGCCCCGAGTTTTCAGAACCCGGTTCGCTACTCATCGCTCGAACATGACTAAGAAATTTTGGTTTAAGTTAAAACTTTACCCGAAAGTCAAGATTAATCATTTTACTAAAACCTCAAAACCTTTGAGAACTTGCAGCGGAAATCATTTGAATAACTATGGAGTTAAACAAACTATGAAAAACATTGTTAAAATAATGTTTTGGAAATGTTCAGAATAATCGGCCAAAAGAAATAAAGTTTTTAAACGAGGAATACTCGAGAAGTTGCAGAGGTCAAACCAATCTGCCGACGACAAAGTCAACGGAAGAAGTAGAAACAGGAAATAGGAGGCTTCTACCGATGACGTCACCCGGAAAATATACAACACAGACAACTTTCAGTAGACTGCATCTACCGATGACTACACGACAAAGTATGACACCCTCTCCTTCTGATAATGCAAAGTCTTCATCTACCGGTAGGTGACAGAACAATAACTCATCATCTACCGATAGACTAAACGACGATAATCCTCCTACATCTACCGATGAGTTTACTGGGACGACATCCGATAGACTTAACCTACACCTTCTGATGATGTCAGCATGCATCTGCCGATGAGTTTACTGAGACATCATCCGGTAGACTTAAACCTACACCCTCCGATAGAATTAACATGTATCATCCGATGGCTCATCTAAAGACATCTTCCGATAAACTTAAACCTACATCATCCGATGGCTTTTCTGAAGACATCTTCCGATAGACAACATAACTCAACATTTACCGATAGACATCATCTACCGGTAGAAAACAGAGTACATTTCAACGACTCCTCACAAAACATACACAACACCGATTACAGAAAGGAATTTGCTTACTTTTCCAAGACCATTAAGAAACAACTCAAACCACTACATTAATCAAATCAAGTAAAAATAACATTTAAAACACAACAGATCACCGTTATCAGAAAAATCTCAAAACGTGTTTAAAGTACTGAAACCACTACTGTTATGGAAACTTAGCATTTCTAAGTTTTAATCACTGTCAACTAAACCTTCTCACCAAACAGACATCAGTTAAATCGCCTCATCAGTTCACCAGGTTCGTGGCATGAGTATGCTCCCCCAACCAGTCTATCCCTCAATGAACTCAAAAGAATCACTTGCTGTCACTTCTTCACCTACATCACAAAACTCATCTATTAGCCTAATGCTAAGTAAGCAAAGCAATGATGAAAAGAAAAGAATGAAATGCTGGAACATGAATTCCTAGACGTGTAATTTCTACTTTCTCCTCTCAGTTGTTCATGCGTTGTTTCTGTTCAGATCCCCCTGTGAAATTGGGAGTTGGATCAACTCTCCCAAAGTATAAATATCCACTGTCTCATTAAGGGTTGGATTAGCTCCCTTAACAGTAAAGCTGATTCACTGTTCAGATCCCCCTGTGAAATTGGGAGTTGGATCAACTCTCCCAAAGTATAAAAATCCACTGTCTCATTAAGGGTTGGATTATTTCCCTTAACAGTAAAACTGATTCTCATAACTATTTCAATATGTTCATTCCTTACCATGCCAACATGCATTCAAATTCATTTTCGTATACTTTTAAAACATGATGCATAACACACACAGACACATCCAAGTAAACACAACCCTAACGTTTTGTGATGTAGGCCCGAATGCACACAAACAAACTTTTCTTACCTGGCTCTCCTGGAAATGCACGGTTTCAATCTACTTCAGAAGTCTGCTCACCTAAGTCATAGAAAGGACGTCAATTAGATTTCTACTAAACCTCATTCTAATCTGTTCAGGAAATCAAGGGAAACTAGCTTGGAAGCTTAGTTCATTGTGCATTTCCGATTCAACACTACACCCGAGCTCGACTCTCTCACAGTATTCCTTGAAACTTCACACATTGTACTCCCTCAGCTATCTAGTTGTTAAAATCACAGACAAACTAAGATAGCTTACCTAGGTTGAAGGAGAATCGAGTGAGGAAGAAATCGCTCGAAGGTCTTCTGTTGAAGAGCTGAGGGCCGGGAGAGAAATAAGGGAATTAGTGGCGGCTACCGAACACTAAACCCCAAATTACTAACCTTAAATACATTATCCATTTTTAAATCTCTAATTACCTTTCTGCCCTTGCCTAGTCATTTATTAACCTAATCAATAACTCCCCCATCCCTTCTATAAAAGTACATCATTAATAATAATTTAAATTTTGACTCAATGGAACCGGGTGCTACAATCTACCCTCCTTAAAAGAATTTTGTCCTCAAAATTCAGTACCTGAATAGTTCCGGATATTGGTCCATCATGTCCTGCTGGCGCTCCCAAGTTGTCTCCTCAACATTCTGGTTGTGCCATAAGACCTTTACCAGTGGAACCTCCTTGTTGCGTAATACCTTTATTGCATAATCTAAGATCCTTACTGGTTTCTCCTCATAAGTAAGAGTAGGAAGGACTTCAATGTTCTGCTGTTCTATAATCTGTGAAGGATCTCTAACACATTTCTTAAGCATGGAAACATGAAACACATAATGAATTCCCTCCAGAGAGGCTGGTAACAGAAGTTGATATGCTGACTTTCCAATTCTCTTCACGATTTGGAAAGGTCCAATATATCTAGGGTTTAACTTGCATCTTTTCCCAAATCTCACAACTTCTTTGAAGGGTGACACCTTAAGGAAAACTTCATTACCAACATCAAATTATAATTCTCTTCGTCTTTTGTCTGCATAGCTTTTCTGCCGGCTTTGAGCTGTTAAGATTCTTTGTCGGATAAGAGCAATCTTCTCCACTGTCTGCTGCACAATGTTAGGACCAATCAACTGTGCTTCTCCAACTTCATCCCAATACAATGGAGATCTGCACTTTTGTCCATATAATGCCTCGTATGGTGCCATGCCTATTGTTGCTTGAAAACTGTTATTATAAGAGAATTCAATCAATGGTATAAACTTACTCCAAGAACCTTGAAATTCCAGCACACATGCACGAAGCATATCCTCCAACGTTTGGATAGTTCTCTCGGATTGTCCATCAGTTTGAGGATGAAAGGCTGTGCTAAAACTAAGTTGTGTTCCCATGGTCTTGTGCAAACTCTTCCAAAACTTAGATGTAAATCTGGAGTCTCGGTCTGAAACTATAGAACTTGGAACTCCATGCAATCTGACAATCTCTTGCATGTACAATTCAGCAAGCTGATCCATTGAGTAAGTTACCTCAATTGGCAGAAAATGAGCAGATTTGGTTAGACGGTCGACTATAACCCAAATTGTATAATGTCCCTTAGCTGTTCTAGGTAATCCAACAACAAAATCCATTGTTATTTGTTCCCATTTCCATTCAGGAACTGGTAAAGGTTGCAATGTTCCTGAGGGTCTCTGATGCTCGGCTTTAATCTGTTGACAACACAAACACGATCCAACGTATTCTGCCACACTTCGTTTCATGCCTGGCCACCAGTAATGCTGTTTAAGATCCTTGTACATCTTGGTACTCCCAGGGTGGAAAGAAAATCTGGAAGAATGCGCTTCGGAAAGAATCTCATCACGAAGTTCCTTAATGGCTGGGACAAACCACCTATTTCTAAACTTGAGGATCCCATTAGCAGAATAGTTAAAATCTGATTGGTCCGTAGAATTCATGCTTGACTTGTACTTGTTACACTCATCATCAATCGTCTGAGCTTCCTTAATTTTCTCTAGAATGGTAGGCTTTAAGGTTATGGCTGATAGTATAGCCGATACACTGATTACTTCTTCTAGGTTAAATTTTTGGAATTCTGACTCTAAAGCTAATGGCATACTGAAAATCATAGATGTGGTTGATGTTGTTACTCTACTCAAAGCATCAGCCACAACATTCGCCTTGCCAGGATGATATTTTATTTCAAAGTCATAGTCCTTGACAAATTCTAACCACCGACGCTGTCTCATATTCAATTCCTTCTGTGTGAAAATATACTTCAGACTTTTATGATCTGAAAATATCTCACAGGACTGTCCATATAAGTAATGCCTCCAAATCTTAAGTGCAAAAACCACGGCAGGTAATTCTAAGTCATGCGTAGGGTAATTCTTCTCATGGGTTTTCAATTGTCTAGAGGCATAAGCTATTACTTTACCATTCTGCATTAACACACAACCCAGACCAATTTTGGACGCATCACAATAAATACTAAATTTGCCCTCTTCAGCTGGAAGGGTTTAAATTGGAGCATTGGTTAGTTTCTGCTTCAAGGTCATGAAACTACGTTCACATTCATCCGTCCATATATACTTCACATTTTTCCTTGTTAACTTAGTAAGGGGTGTAGCAATCTTTGAAAATCCTTCAATGAACTTTCTATAATATCCTGCTAATCCAAGAAAACTTCGGATATCAGTGGCATTCTTCGGTTGAGGCCATTCCTTAATTGCTTGAACCTTGGCTGGGTCAACAGATATCCCATCTCCAGAGATCACATGACCAAGAAACTTTGTCCAACCAAAACTCACACTTAGAAAATTTGGCATAAAGTTGGTGCTGCCTCAGTAATCCTAACACCAAGCTTAAGTGTCCTGCATGCTCTTCCTTAGTTCTAGAATAGATTAGAATGTCATCTATGAATACTATGACAAATTTGTCCAAAAACTCGTGAAACACCCTATTCATGAGGTCCATGAAGGCTGTTGGAGCATTTGTCAAACCAAAAGACATAACCAAAAACTCATAATGTCCATACCTTGTGCGAAAAGCAGTCTTTGGGATATCTTCAGTTTTAACCTTTAGCTGGTAATAACCAGACCTCAAGTCAATCTTGGAGAAAACTCTCGCACCCTTAAGCTGGTCAAATAAGTCATCAATCCTCGGCAAAGGGTACTTGTTCTTGACAGTTAGTTTATTCAATTCTCTATAATTTATGCACATACGCATTGATCCATCTTTCTTTTTGACAAAAAGGACCGGTGCACCCCATGGTGAAAAGCTAGGGCGTATGAACCCTTTATCCAACAATTCCTCCAACTGTTTCTTTAATTCTTTAATTTCTGTTGGTGCCAGTCTATACGGATTTTTAGACACAGGCTCGGCTCCGGGGTAAATATCTACAACAAATTCAATTTCCCTATCTGGTGGCAAACCAGGAAGGTCATCCAAGAATACTTCGGGGAAGTCTTGGACAATCAGGACATTCTGAGGGTTTGCTTTTCCCACAAGCTGTGTGTCTAAAATGCTAGCTAAGAAGCACAAATACTCTCCACACAGGGAAGGCCTTGTGTTAATAGAAGTCATCACAGACATTCCCTTACTCTTCTTTGAAGCTTGAAAGGTATGCTTCAAACTACCAGGGGGTTGGAAGCTAACTATTCCAGTTCTACAATCTATTGTGGCATGATGTTTAAACAACCAGTCCATTCCTAGGATTACATCGAATCCTATTATATCCATAACTATAAGGTCAGCAGGTAAACTTATATTTCCTACTAACACTTCACTGTCAAGCATCACTTGGTTAGAGTGCATGCATTCACCAGAAGGCAATGCAACATTAAACATATGCATGGAAGGGGTAAACTGTACATCTAACTTTATAGCAAAAGCAGATGCTATAAATGAATGTGTGGCACCAGAATCTATTAAAGTAAAAGCCCGCACAGAGTTGATCAATATAGTACCTGACACCACAGTAGGCTGTTCCTCACCCGACTCCGTCATTGAGAATATCCTTGGTTTAATCATCGCAGGGCCACTCTTAGGAACCGGACAATCCCTGCTAATGTGGCCGACCTTGTTACAATTGTAGCATCTGGTGACCCTAGGCTTCGAGCATTCTTTGAATGTGTGTCCAACCTCCTCACAGTTGAAACACTTCCCAAAGCCCAGTCTGCACTCCCCCGGGTGGTTCTTCAAACACTTAGGACACTGGGGAAATTTCCTGACATTCTGCACCTTTCCCCCTACTCCTTGGCTATTTTGGCCTTCACTTGGCCTCTTCGTCCCTCTTTGTTGGTGTGGCTGGTTAAACCCTTGTGGGACCTCCTTTGGTCTAGCACACTTTCCTTCAGCTTCTTCCACTTCCAGGGCAGTGGACACAACCTCACTGAAGGTCAAGCCCTTGATTCCACAGAATTTAACCCCACGGTAAATTTCTGGCTTCAGTCCATGCACAAACTTAAACACCTTATCCTCGTCCTTGTGAGCAAAATGCCCAGCAAACCTGGACAGGGACTCGAACTGCCTACTATACTCGGCCACAGACCCGGTCTGCTTCAGGTTCAGAAATTCTAACTTCTTCGCGGTCTGGACTGTGCTGTTAAAATACTTCTCATAGAAAATGTCTTTGAATCGGGACCAGGGCATTGCTAAAACGTCGGTGGTGGTCTCCATTGTCTCCCACCAGAGTTGTGCTTCGCCAGCCAAGTGAAATGTTGCTAACGTGACCTTATCTCCTTCTTCTATGCTGGCGCACCTAAACATACTCTCTATCTTCCTAAGCCACCCTTCAGCCACAACAGGATCAGATGACTGACCATCAAACGTGGGTGGTCTTAGTCTCCGGAATCTATCCCCGGAATGCTCATTGCTAGAACCCGAGTTGGCACTTCCTTGCACCTCTCGGTTCAGCAGTACTCCTAGTTGATCGGATTGCTGGCGCATTAATTCTGCCTGCTGTCGCACTAGATCTGTCAACTGTCTGATTACACTAGAATCTTCTGTGCTTCCTGGAGTTGGTGTCTCTCTCTGCACTCTTGGCCTTCCTGGTCGTCGGGACATTTTTGCTATATTCCTGCGTAGGATTAACTATTTCTATAAACATCTAATTACTAAGGCTAACATAAACACTTACAGTTGTTGGAGTACTCCCATGCAACGATTGGCGCTGATGAGTGATCTTTTGAACGATTTAACTGAATGTCTCTGATACCACACTGTAACGCCCCGAGTTTTCAGAACCCGGTTTGCTACTCATCGCTCGAACATGACTAAGAAATTTTGGATTAAGTTAAAACTTTACCCGAAAGTCAAGATTAATCATTTTACTAAAACCTCAAAACCTTTGAGAACTTGCAGCGGAAATCATTTGAATAACTATGGAGTTAAACAAACTATGAAAAACATTGTTAAAATAATGTTTTGGAAATGTTCAGAATAATCGGCCAAAAGAAATAAAGTTTTTAAACGAGGAATACTCGAGAAGTTGCAGAGCTCAAACCAATCTGCCGACGACAAAGTCAACGGAAGAAGTAGAAACAGGAAATAGGAGGCTTCTACCGATGACGTCACCCGAAAAATATACAACACAGACAACTTTCAGTAGACTGCATCTACCGATGACTACACGACAAAGTATGACACCCTCTCCTTCCGATAATGCAAAGTCTTCATCTACCGGTAGGTGACAGAACAATAACTCATCATCTACCGATAGACTAAACGACGATAATCCTCCTACATCTGTCGATGAGTTTACTGGGACAACATCCGATAGACTTAACCTACACCTTCCGATGACGTCAGCACGCATCTGCCGATGAGTTTACTGAGACATCATCCGGTAGACTTAAACCTACACCCTCCGATAGAATTAACCTGTATCATCCGATGGCTCATCTAAAGACATCTTCCGATAAACTTAAACCTACATCATCCGATGGCTTTTCTGAAGACATCTTCCGATAGACAACATAACTCAACATTTACCGATAGACATCATCTACCGGTAGAAAACAGAGTACATTTCAACGACTCCTCACAAAACATACACAACACCGATTACAGAAAGGAATTTGCTTACTTTTCCAAGACCATTAAGAAACAACTCAAACCACTACATTAATCAAATCCAGTAAAAATAACATTTAAAACACAACAGATCACCGTTATTAGAAAAATCTCAAAACGTGTTTAAAGTACTGAAACCACTACTGTTATGGAAACTTAGCATTTCTAAGTTTTAATCACTGTCAACTAAACCTTCTCACCAAACAGACATCAGTTAAATCGCCTCATCAGTTCACCAGGTTCGTGGCATGAGTGTGCTCCCCCAACCAGTCTATCCCTCCATGAACTCAGAAGAATCACCTGCTGTCACTTCTTCACCTACATCACAAAACTCATCTATTAGCCTAATGCTAAGTAAGCAAAGCAATGATGAAAAGAAAAGAATGAAATGTTGGAACATGAATTCCTAGACGTGCAATTTCTACTTTCTCCTCTCAGTTGTTCATGCGTTGTTTCTGTTCAGATCCCCCTGTGAAATTGGGAGTTGGATCAACTCTCCCAAAGTATAAATATCCACTGTCTCATTAAGGGTTGGATTTGCTCCCTTAACAGTAAAGCTGATTCACTGTTCAGATCCCCCTGTGAAATTGGGAGTTGGATCAACTCTCCCAAAGTATAAAAATCCACTGTCTCATTAAGGGTTGGATTATTTCCCTTAACAGTAAAACTGATTCTCATAACTGTTTCAATATGTTCATTCCTTACCATGCCAACATGCATTCAAATTCATTTTCGTATACTTTTAAAACATGATGCATAACACACACACAGACACATCCAAGTAAACACAACCCTAACGTTTTGTGATGTAGGCCCGAAGGCACACAAACAAACTTTACTTACCTGGCTCTCCTGGAAATGCACGGTTTCAATCTACTTCAGAAGTCTACTCACCTAGGTCATAGAAAGGAAGTCAATTAGATTTCTACTAAACCTCATTCTAATCTGTTTAGGAAATCAAGGGAAACTAGCTTGGAAGCTTAGTTCATTGTGCATTTCCGATTCAACACTACACCCGAGCTCGACTCTCTCACAGTATTCCTCGAAACTTCACACATTGTACTCCCTCAGCTATCTAGTTGTTAAAATCACAGACAAACTAAGAGAGCTTACCTAGGTTGAAGGAGAATCGAGTGAGGAAGAAATCGCTCGAAGGTCTTCTGTTGAAGAGCTGAAGGCCGGGAGAGAAATAAGGGAATTAGTGGCGGCTACCGAGCACTAAACCCCAAATTACTAACCTTAAATACATTATCGATTTTTAAATCTCTAATTACCTTTTTGCCCTTGCCTAGTCATTTATTAACCTAATCAATAACTCCCTCATCCCTTCTATAAAAGTACATCATTAATAATAATTTAAATTTTGACTCAATGGAACCGGGTGCTACAATGGACGGTCTTAGTATTAAAGTATCAGGAGAACATCCTAGTGCATCTTCTGCTGCGTGAAGGCTGTCATATTTGCACGTTACGAAATGAGTAATAGGACATAATGATGCACTCATTAGATTTCGAATCCCTAAATTTGATTAGGATTTTTTTTTTTATTATCGTTTATATGGGTTGCTTCGTAAATGACCACTATTCACTGACAACCTGGGTAACAGGGCTGGATCTTCGGATCGCACGTTGCTTGTTTCTTCTTTCTGGCTCATGAGGTGTTGTTGAATTCGGTCGCCATTTTTCTGTGTTATGTGTTGAATGGGTCCTTGACTGACCTTTCTTCTCACATAGTGATTTTCATAGGATAAGTACAATGATAGCGTATTTTTGTATAGTCTTCTATGTATAAGACAATGTTTAACTTATTGCTTCATTGTTTGCTCGTGAAGTCTGTTTCTTTAAAATGATGAAAAATGAGTTTTCATAGGTTGATATTTTGAAAACTATTTTGTGTCTCATCATGTTTTGAAAAGAAAGGTAAAATACGTTTTATATGCATTTAATGTGACGACCCGTCTTTCAACGCACTGTTAAGGGACCACCCATTCTCCGCGGATCCTAGGGCTGACCTGGGCCGGAGTTGGGTAAAGCTCCGCGGATCCTGGGGCTGACCTGGGCCGGAGGGTTTCTCCGTTGAAGGAGGGGCCGTTACGAACCGACATCGCTTGGGGAAGTACATGGAAATGAAACATATGTAAAGAGATCCCTCCCAACATAGCAAGACGCGTTTTGGAGCTCAATTGACGACGGATCCCATAAGAACTCCGAAGTTAAGAGGGCTTCGGCGAGAGTAATTCCAGGTTGGGTGACCTTCCGGGAAGTGCTCTCGCCAAACAAAGCCGTGAGGGGAGGATATTGGGCTGCGACCCAATCCCCAGAGCGGACAATATCTTGCTGGGAACAGGGGTCGTTACAAATGGTATCAGAGCCTGTACCCAATCGGAAATGTGGCCAACGAGGACGTTGGGCCCCCGAGGGGGGGTGATTGTGACGACCCGTCTTTCAACGCACTGTTAAGGGACCACCCATTCTTCGCGGATCCTGGGGCTGACCTGGGCCGGAGGGTTTCTCCGTTGAAGGAGGGGCCGTTACGAACCGACATTGCTTAGGGAAGTACATGGAAATGAAACATATGTAAAGAGATCCCTCCCAACATAGCAAGACGCGTTTTGGAGCTCAATTGACGACGGATCCCATAAGAACTCCGAAGTTAAGAGGGCTTCGGCGAGAGTAATTTTAGGTTGGGTGACCTTCCGGGAAGTGCTCTCGCCAAACAAAAAAAAAACAAAAAAGCCGTGAGGGGAGGATATTGGGCTGCGACCCAATCCCCAGAGCGGACAATATCTTGCTGGGAACAGGGGTCGTTACAAATGGTATCAGAGCCTGTACCCAATCGGAAATGTGGCCAACGAGGACGTTGGGCCCCCGAGGGGGGGTGATTGTGACGACCCGTCTTTCAACGCACTGTTAAGGGACCACCCATTCTCCGCGGATCCTGGGGCTGACCTGGGCAGGAGGGTTTCTCCGTTGAAGGAGGGGCCGTTACGAACCCACATTGCTTAGGGAAGTACATGGAAATGAAACATATGTAAAGAGATCCCTCCCAACATAGCAAGACGCGTTTTGGAGCTCAATTGACGACGGATCCCATAAGAACTCCGAAGTTAAGAGGGCTTCGGCGAGAGTAATTTTAGGTTGGGTGACCTTCCGGGAAGTGCTCTCGCCAAACAAAGCCGTGAGGGGAGGATATTGGGCTGCGACCCAATCCCCAGAGCGGACAATATCTTGCTGGGAACAGGGGTCGTTACAAATGGTATCAGAGCCTGTACCCAATCGAAAATGTGGCCAACGAGGACGTTGGGCCCCCGAGGGGGGGTGATTGTGACGACCCGTCTTTCAACGCACTGTTAAGGGACCACCCATTCTCCGCGGATCCTGGGGCTGACCTGGGCCGGAGGGTTTCTCCGTTGAAGGAGGGGCCGTTACGAACCCACATTGCTTGGGGAAGTACATGGAAATGAAACATATGTAAAGAGATCCCTCCCAACATAGCAAGACGCGTTTTGGAGCTCAATTGACGACGGATCCCATAAGAACTCCGAAGTTAAGAGGGCTTCGGCGAGAGTAATTTTAGGTTGGGTGACCTTCCGGGAAGTGCTCTCGCCAAACAAAGCCGTGAGGGGAGGATATTGGGCTGCGACCCAATCCCCAGAGCGGACAATATCTTGCTGGGAACAGGGGTCGTTACAAATGGTATCAGAGCCTGTACCCAATCGAAAATGTGGCCAACGAGGACGTTGGGCCCCCGAGGGGGGGTGATTGTGACGACCCGTCTTTCAACGCACTGTTAAGGGACCACCCATTCTCCGCGGATCCTGGGGCTGACCTGGGCAGGAGGGTTTCTCCGTTGAAGGAGGGGCCGTTACGAACCCACATTGCTTGGGGAAGTACATGGAAATGAAACATATGTAAAGAGATCCCTCCCAACATAGCAAGACGCGTTTTGGAGCTCAATTGACGACGGATCCCATAAGAACTGAGGGTTTCTCCGGTTGAAAGGAGGGGCCGTTACGAACCGACATTGCTTAGGGAAGTACATGGAAATGAAACATATGTAAAGAGATCCCTCCCAACATAGCAAGACGCGTTTTGGAGCTCAATTGACGACGGATCCCATAAGAACTCGAGTTAAGAGGGCTTCGGCGAGAGTAATTTTAGGTTGGGTGACCTTCCGGGAAGTGCGTTACGAACCCACATTGCTTGGAAGTACATGGAAATGAAACATATGTAAAGAGATCCTCCCAACATAGCAAGACGCGTTTGGAGCTCAATTGACGACGGATCCCATAAGAACTCCGAAGTTAAGAGGGCTTCAGCGAGAGTAATTTTAGGTTGGGTGACCTTCCGGGAAGTGCTCTCACCAAATAAAGCCGTGAGGGGAGGATATTGGGCTGCGACCCAATCCCCAGAGCGGACAATATCTTGCTGGGAACAGGGGTCGTTACATTTAATATAACACTTCTACAGTGAGTAGCTGGAGTCCGGACGCTATTTCTTTTATTTATTTTCCTGTTGAGTGTTTAGTTGAATTTCTGATGAGGACTTAACTTTTATTCTGACTTGTATTAGTTTGTGAATTTGGACATGGACATGTAAACACTATTGAACTGTTATTTCAATATCTCATTATTAATGTTCAAGTCTTCCGTTGCAAACCAAGACTTGGGTAGGGTGATCGGGTCCTCTTCAAGGATTGGGTCGCCCGACCCGGAGTTCTCTTGGCCTGTCTTCGGGTCATGACACTTAAAATTTTATCCACAAAACTTACTAGACATAATTTGATAAATGTCTAACCCCATGTCTTTACATAACTCACCAAACATTTATTAATAATGTCTAATTTAATTTATATTTATCAAGTTTCTCTATATGTATAAATTATTTAATGCATATAAGTCAATATGTTTAGAAATATGATATTTTAAATTAGTGCCTAGATGCCATAACTCACCTATTTCTCATTCTTATATTCAACTATATGTAATGAGTATGAAATGTAACTCTCACACACCACTTGTCCCATGATAAGTGAATCAATGCAAGTTTGTGCACTATATTATTTAATTGATCTCATATTTATAAAGTACCATATTAACATATTATGTGAATGTTAATATGCATAAATCATATCAATATGTAATGTGAATGTTGATATGCATGATTCATAATCCCAATATATAAAGTCACACATACATACATCCTCCTAACTAGAGATTTACAACTCATAGGGGACTCACAGTCACTTCCCTTTTATTTTTTGGTCTTTCACACGTGACACAATATATAGCCAATGAGATATAAATTGGTATGAATATGACCAATCAATCATACATTTCATAATACTTTATATATATATATATATATATATATATATAATGCATTATTTAAGTATTTTCACTATGCATACATTGAATACATATAAATACTAATGATGCATGTAAAATGAACATGTAAATCTTATTTATATGACAAGTAAATTAATGAATAAATAATGATTATGCAACTATCCAGACACCTTATCATAATGTATCAAAACCTGTGAAAATTCAATCATTTAATCATTTAAAATCACATTTTAAATGTACATATTAAACTCTTTCCAGACCCTTTCTCTGCAACTTATATGATATTGCATAATGTATAACAATATCTTTGTTTAGATATTACTTTATTGTTGTTATTCGTTTTCCGCCACCGCGTGTGTTCGTATCACCAAAAACAAGTTTCGATTTCCTCATTGATTTTAAATAATTTCCATTCCCAATAACAAACTCAATTATTTAATATCATCTATTAAAAATATTTTGATTATTTCAATAGTTATAAATTTAATATTTTATAAATCGAATTAGATCGTTCACATGTTTTTAAACAATTGTCCATTTACAATTATTTCAATTACCATAGTAGATCAATTAAACTAACATGAACATTTCTATATCAATTAATTCATGAATTATAACGAATTTCTTAAGTTTTTCATATAAATTCATAAATCAATATAGTAAATAATAACTTAACTACAATCTTGGTTTCACTTCGAGTTTTTTATGCAAAAATGTTCCTCTTAATGCCAGGAACACTTTTTGAGTTAAGAGGTTTTCGTCAAAACCCGACGGATCATGAATTTTTGCATTTTCCCTTCTCTGTCTTTATGGTTCTTCTTGTTCTCGCTGCTTCCAGCAGCATAAATTAGATACATATCTCAATTATATTATATTTAATTAATTATTATTATATTATAATAGTAATTTATAATTATATCTTGTTTATCTTCTATAAATTCCTTGTTTCCCTTCCTTTTCCATATATTTACAAAAATACTATAGTTATTATCTCTTAATCATACTTAATTTAAACTAATTAATTTAGATTAGTTCTAAGTTAATCACAATTAATTAACTTTAATTACCCTCTAATTACACCTTAATCACTAATTCTTATTTGACATGTGACCCACCTCATTGATTTTCTATTTTATCACATAGCCACATACTTTAAGATGTTAGAAAAATATTCTCTTCAATGACTTTCTCTAAATTCTCACTCTAAAGTCCAATTTTGAGATTTACCAATTTTAAAGTAAACATAGATCAACCAACTTCCAAATTGAATACTTTTATTCCATAAGTCCAAATCATTTCACTCAAAATCCATTCTTTTTATATGTGTCTACTTTGACTCTGTGAATTTTCAGAATTATTCGAGCACATAGTATTTCTTATTGAATTTACATGCACATGTAATCTAATAAGTAATTTTCATTTTTATCATAAGATGTGTTTTATATCACTTCTAAATAATATTTAATTATTCTAATTGTGATTATTATAGCTAATCTTAACAGGGGTCATCAAATACATTAAGCTCCATGTTTGACTTCGAACTTGAACATTAAAATTATGTTGCATTTTAAAATTAGCCAAACAATTAAAACAAATCCTTTATATGTGACACTCATCACTAATTAACTGCCTCCATTGTAACGCCCCGAAAACTCAACCGAGTTCCCAGTGCGCACAGGGACTACTCTGAGCTAAACGACTCCTTCTGACTACTATCTCGCCCCCTTAAACTGCTAACGCAAGGGATCCGTTTTAATTAAACGGAGGCAGCGGAATTAAAGCTAAGTCTCATGAAGACTTTACTCATCTCATACCTGTTTCCTCTAACCCACTACATTCTCCTAATCCGATTCGTTAGACAACCACGGCGTCCTCCCCGAAAATTTTGGCAGAGTAACGCCTGAATTGGCTCCCCCAAAATGATAAGTACCTGCTTAACATCAATCCAGAATATTCCTAGTCATCTAACCAACCTACGAAATCTCCAGACAATCATCATATTAGTAAGAAAATTCTATCGACCAAAATGAAGAAAGTCCACAGTATAGAGTGACACATCACCCTGAACTATGACTATAAACAATAAAATACACAATGTCCCAAAACAAAACAAAAAAAATCCTACTTCCTATCAACCCCATGCCACGGCTCCCTGGGTCAGGCCGCCCTAACATTGCCATTAGCCAGGGCCCGGGTCGCTCGTCACCAACTATCATCTACCCCTGGTCAGGCTCTCGGTACTCACCCTCCTACTCAGCAATACCTACACCATAGAACACACTGTAAGCTCAAAGCTCAGAAAGTAGAGTGCTAAAAATAAACATTAAGCATGAAAACTGGTTATGCAATCCTAATACATGCACGTCTCTACAAGCATTGTCATCATCTCACCGCATCGCATCTCACCGAGGTTTGGAATTTAATCGCACCGGGCAGTCAGTCTGTAAACCGCACTGCTTATCAGCACGTCGCCGCCGTCCCAATTTCTCTAGAAACGGGGCCCATAAGCCACACCCAAACCGCCCCCCCTTGTCCCGACTCGAAATGTAACCTCCCAAGACAGTCGATCGATACACCACGCTGCCACCGGCATATCGCCACCGCTCCAGCTCATCCCGGAAGCAGAGCCCATAAGTCACACCCCAGCCACTGTCTCGACTCGAAATGCAACCGCTCGAGACAGTCGGTCGATACACCGCGCTACCACCGGCACGTCGCCACCGCTCCATCTCATCCCGGAAGCGGGCCCACAAGTTACACTCCAGCCCACAGTCGCCTGTCCACACCGTACCTCACATCCACTACTCTCTCACGCTTAAAACATGCTTAAAACATTTTTGGCATAGCTTTCAAAACATGATGCATGCTAACCATAACGTACTCACAACGACTGCACTCACACATCACCTCATGTACAGACTACTCACAACATGCAAACAACTATGGTGTAGGCCCTTCTGGGCGACTGTCAAGCATTCTCTCCCACACTACTACTTACCTGGCATCCTAGCTCGCTCGGGTTTGGCACGTAACGTAACCTACGGCTTCACCTAGCACAATTCAAAATCCTCGTTTGTACTTAGGCTTAAACTCGCTAATTCATTCTAAAATTAACATTTCTAAGTTAACCCAACTCATATCTAACTAAACGGGTCACTAACTAGGTTCGGTTAAAAACCGACCCGAAACTTTGGATGTGCATAACTTTCACGTCGGTTATCAGAATCGAACGATTTCAGTGACCACGTACTCCCCTAATAACCTAGTTTAACATACCAGGAGAGGATTTAAAACAAATAACCGTATCTAGGACAAAACCCCTAAAAATAGAACTGGGGCTTAAGGTTCAAAATTCCCTCTTTCGGTTTTTCATAAATTTTCACTCATTTCTTCACCAATTGACCACCCTTAAACGTAATTAGCATAACCTAACAAAACATCCAAAGTATCACACGAGAAAACCCGAGGCTCAAAACTCAGGTCCTCGGTTTTCAGCTCAACCCGAGCTCCATATTGCCTGGTAATCCTCGTCGGTATTAAGCTCAGCCATTCAATGCCGAGAACAGCCAAAAATGGCTGGTGGTCGAAGCCCAATTCAGCTCGTCACTCCCGGCCTCAAACAGAACCAAAACATGGCAAAAAAGAAAACAAAGCCTTACCAGTCGGTTTGTGCACGGAGATGGGCCAGAATTTGCTTACCACTAATGTTTGGTCGGAGAACATTGAGAATCGCCGGTGATTTTTTCACTCAGCTGATCGTCGCTATCCCCCCTTTCTCTGTTTTGTTCTCTGCTCGCGAGGAAAATAGCCAAATGGCTTCTTCACGAAGTCATTCGGTTGTTTTGAAAGAAAACAATTAATGTTTTATTTTAAAACAAAACAAAATAATAAAAAAATAACATTTACCGCTTTGTCCCTTCGAAATTTTGTTAAACCTTGTTCTCCATCCGTCGAACTTCCATAAATTGGCTCTCACTCCACCCTCGGGTTGAACTTCTCCATCGGAACTCTCGAGAGATCCAACAAAATAACCGAATAGTTAACATAGTTTAATTAATTAATTTACCCTGAAAACCCAGGGTATTACATCCACCAATCTCACTAGACATTTTAATTTCGTTCTTGGTAAATATAAATTCTTTAGCACAAACCTTGCAACATCACACTGCTCAAATTCCCACATTTTGTTGAACTACTGATTAAACTCATGCACTTCTTTAATATGTTGCACAAGAGCATACTAAGTTACAATCAATCTAACCAATAACATGATCCCTCAAATTCTAATATTTAAAAGTTAAATCTTCCTCCCAATTTCTTGTATTGAACAAAGAAGTAAAGTCTAGTATGTTTATTAAACATCTAACATAACATTGGTTACCATAACCATATTCCAGAGTAAAATTACAATCATATTAATATAGAAAGCCTCTGGTCACTCAGAGATTTAAATCTTGATACGTGAAGAAATATTCAAACTTTAACGACATGAAAACTAACTTAAATTTTTTATAATAAAATCAATAAAAGATTATTAAACAACAATAGTTCATAAGTTGGATAAATAAGCTTACTTCAACAACTTCAATTTTTTCAAAATATTCACATGTTAACTCCATCCGACTGCATTATCACACGTCCAAGTGTACAACTCGCATCTACAAAAATTGTTTATACCAATCACTATGGATCAATGTCAACTTAGTTGCCATACTCAATCTGTGTTTGAACTTCTTAAGCCGACAAATACTCTTAATTTCAAACAAACTCAATATTCTTTATTTTTAATTGAGTCAACAAATTGAATTTATAATGCAACTTTTCATCGTCACAACAACGACAACTAGCCAACCATAAGAAAATCTAAACCTCAATAATGTTCCTTGGTTGCTTTCAATTCAACACAGTCACAAATTGTGCTAGATCCTAGGAAATGTTGTCTCAAGTAACAATGTCTATTAAAAATTTAACTTTAGTCATCTGATAACAACATTCTTCTCCCCATGGTTTTTACACCATTTACAACGCAATCCCAAATGTTCTGTGTTTATTATGAGTCTTAACATAACCAACACGCCATTAATGATTACTTGAACGAGATAGCACAATAGACTATGAAAACTCACTTCATCATATTCTTAAAAGTAACAAAATCAAACCAAATGGTAAACCTTAAACTCAAAACGTCCATAACAAACTCAAAAAAAAATTCTACGAATATCCTCCTTGAAAATCTTTAACTGATGATAGTCCAAACTTAAATTATTCATGGTAGAATACATTGATCTGTCTAACTATTTGATAATCTCATTTATCCTCAACAATGCATCGTTAACTGGGATTATCCCTTGCTCTAACCTCTAGTAATTAAACATATAAGGGAAGCAAACCATCATGCTCTCAAACAATTAATACTAATATCTTTTCTTGTGACAAACTATAACAAATATGATCATTAAGTAGTAACTGATTCAGCTTGTTTTAATTTCACTCAACTCAACTTATACCATCACATAAAGAGCAATGGAAATTGGAGCAATGTAGGGAATCAAAATAAGTAAACAATGATTCCCGCGGTCGGGTAGAAACCCTAAACCCCTTTTTTTATTTTTTAGAACTCTTTCTTCTAGCTAGATTTAAGGAGAATAATAGTTGAATACACATTGAGGAGTCAAAGCTTTCGAGTCTGTGGTGCATTAGCGCGACATTCGACCTAACAATCTTCCTAACATACAACACTCCATATGAGATCAACTGAGTCACTATCTCTTTGATTGCTTGAAGCCCAAATCCATTGAAGGCAAGTCAACAAAGCCAACTTCTATTTCAATGGTTTGTCCAAGGAGTAAAGAGAAGCCCAAAGCAATTGAAGTTGATTGGCATGGCAACTTGGCAACCGAGCCATTTCCACATTGGCTACAGCACCTTCTCATGAAAGAAATCTAGCATGGCCGAGTCAAGTTATGCTAGTCAATGGTTGTGTTTTTTTTTTTGGGAAGTTCAAAAGCATTATTATTATAGCCTTAATCTAATAGATGCTCAAAAGAACACATTTTTTGGATTGGGAAGTCAAATTAAAACATCAAAATATGAGAAAATTCAATCTCAACTAAAAAAAAATTGACCAACTTGCACTCCAACTAGGTGCTAGGGTTGTACCTATTGATCTTTTAAGATTCTTTGGAATGAAGTGCTCCAATATTGCTTCAATGAGAGTTTCTTACACCATTACTGAAGATTTCACCTCAAGGGAAGATGATGGAAAATGATGTAGTAATAGAATCTACTTACACTAACAAAAGTGGAACCCAAAAACAAACACTCAACACTTGGATATTACTCACCAAGTAAAGGTAGCAACTTGAATAAAACTTCAAACTTTGTGAAAACACTTTAACACGATTTTTCATTAAACATTTCCTGTTTATTACAAGCCTTAAAGATGGTATAAATAATACTTTTAAGTAAATTATGGTTTCTACTAAAAAAGAGATCATCACATGACTTGTAAGCAAAAAGAAAAGAAGGTATTTGGCTAGGCCATAAAGCAAATAACTAGAACTACCAATTTCACAAGTTGAACAACCTTTGTGTTTTAACTTCCCCTCCCATTTTGTTACACATCAAAATATGAGGAAATTCCATCTCAATTGAAAAATTGGATCATGTCTGGCACTATTAGGAAAAACATTTCCATAAGTGCTCCAGTCTCCAATGTCCACTCAAACAAGTCCATAATGTAGGTTAACAGAATATGCTTTTAAATTACAATGGTACACAACAACTTACTTGCTTACTAGCCGGAGAATCAAACTCATTGCATGATAATCAATTCTAACTTCATACTCATTCCACCGGTCCACAACCAAAATTATATCAAGTCTATTGGCATCATTTCATTAACATTTCACTACCATAAATTTTCGCACACATATGGTGACTACCAAAGGCACTCCATCATTCACACGTAATGATGTCACTTGTACTAAAAAATGTTAAACATAGTGTCGAAACAAAATATATTATCTTTACATCCAACAACATTTAACCAATGAAATATAAAAAAATCACATGATCAATGACGCCTTAACCACACCAATCGTAAAGATTTAAAATTTTAATTACATTATGCAAAAGACCCTCTCTTTGGGTTCTTTTTAGTCATCTTATTTTTATTAGATTGATTCGAATTAGTTCTTCTTTTTCATCCATCCAAGCAACTATCAAAATTACTCTTCACACATTGAACCTCAATCATAACCTCCAAAAAATAAAACAAGTCTATATACTAGCAAGTTTTAAACAAATTTGGTTCATATTAACCAAATCTATTCATAAATCACAATCAAATATCTTTATAGAATACGTCTATTCCATAACTTGGCGTAATTTCCAAAATCAAGAGATTCTCTTAAACTAAATCATGACATTCAATAATTATGACCTATCTACATCTCACATTACTTAAAGAATTTGCCTCAACTCTATCAATTTCATAGCCTCAACCAAGTAATCAATTCTCTTAAAAAATTCATCATCTTCTCAATCTCATCATACACCATTATACTAATGGAATTTATATTCCTTACTAGCACTTAAAGTTACTTCACATCAATAGCTTAATATCTTTAACCATTAACCAATAATTAAGTTCAACACATTAAGCAATATCTAGGCCCCTTAAACAAAAATGAGCTATACACTCACCATTCAAAAAAAACTCGTCATCAGGTTCTGTAACGACCCAAAACCCCAATGGGCCAGGCCGTGCAGTGCCCCTCGATGGGCTGGCTGCCACGTGTGTCCATACAGGCCGTCCACGTGTACTCACGATCTTCTCCCCCTTGAAGGGAGTTTTTGCCTTCCCCCCACTCGAACCCAAGACCTCAGGGACTAGTACCTGGGCTACAAGTGAGGAGTACCACTTGAGTTAGCTGAAGTGGTACTCCTCACTTGTAGCCCAGGTACTAGTCCCTGAGGTCTTGGGTTCGAGTGGGGGGAAGGAAAAAACTCCCATCAGGGGGGGGAGAAGATTATGAGTACACGTGGACGGCCTGTATGGACACACGTTGTAGCACCAGGTTCCTATTAAACAAAATTTTAATTTATCAAATTATGTTGTACTAATTTTTGAAGAATTTGGAGAAAAAGTGATTAGGTTAGTTAATGAGTATACGAGGGCAAAAGGGTAATTAGATATTTAAAAGTGGATAACGTATTTAAGGAAAGAGGTTTTGGGTTTAATGCACTATAGCCGCCATTTTGTTTATCCCTCTCTCTCTCGGCCATCAGCTCTCTAGTAGGAACCTTTAGGCGATTCCCCACCCCGATTTTTTTCCTTCAACCAAGGTAAGTTTTGATTCGATTACTTGCTGCTTTAGTGTCTAGGTAACTGATGGATGGCAATGTATGCATTTTAGAAGTGCTGTGAGTGAGAGATGGGATTTGGGCTTTAGAGAGGAATCAGGAATGGTGAAGAAAAGAACTCCCAGGACTAGCCCCTTAGATTTTCGAATGTTTAGAATGAAGTTTAAGTAATGATGTGCTTATGTTTTAGGTGAGCCAGCTCTTGGAATATCCTGCAACCAGGAACCTCTCGGGAAGCCAGGTAAGTGAAGTATTGTGTGCGCCTTCGGGCCTACATCACAAAATAGTAAGTTTATGCATGTTTGAGTGTTTTCTTTATGTTATGCATCATGTTTTTGAAGAAATACGAAAATGAATTTATATGAAATGTTATGGCAAGGTATGAACAGATTGAAACAGATTAGCTATTAAGGGAAGTAATCCGCCCCTTAATCGAGTAGAGGATTTATTACTTTGGGAGAACTAATCCCACTCCCAATGGAATTGAAGGATCAGATCAGCTGTTAAGCGAACTAATCCTCCCTTTAATTGAGAATAGGATGTATGACTTTGGGAAAATTGATCCACCTCCCAATGGAACCGAGGGATCATATCAGTGAATGAACGAAATTGCAACTGAGTTGTGAAAGTAGAAACTGCATGATTAGGATTTATGTTTCAGTATTCCATTTCATTTGCTTTACTTACTTAGCATTATACTAATAGGTGAGTTTTGTGATGTAGGTGTGGAGGTAACTACTGGAGAATTCTCTTAATTTACTGAGGAATAGGCGAAGCTGTTGGAGCACATTCTTGGCACGGTTTGGTGTTCTGATGAGGCGGTTTAACACTTGTCTGTAGGTGAAGTTTCAGTAGTTATTTGATGTTTTGATACCCTTGGAATTTCTTCTATGCCAAAGAAAACGTGATTTAAATGTAGTTGGAGTTTGTTATTTCCAAAGTTATGTCGAGGATACAGATGTTGTTCTTTTGAATGTAGTTGGAGGTTGTTTTGAATGCGTTGAGTGAAATTTGTAAGTTCAACCATTGGTAAATGAAGTTTACCGGTGGATGTGAGATAAAGTCGATCGGATGAAAGAAATCATCCGGCTGACGTCACCGGTGGATGTGAGATAAAGTCGATCGGATGAAGGAAATCATCCAGCTGACGTCACCGGTGGATGCGAGATTTAGTCTTTCGGGTGAAGGAAATCATCCGACTGACGTCATCAGTAGATGTAGAAATACTTTTGTCGTCTTATGACCGGTGGTTGCGAGCAATGAGTTTTTTGGTCACTTAGTGACCAGGCGATGTATTCAGTTTTGTTTGTTTTGTGAAGGAAAAATGTACTTTGTCGTTTAGTCACCGGTGGACGTTGTTTGTTAAATCCACCGGATGACGTGGCCAAAGTTTTTGTCGTTTTGTCACCGATAGAAGCCTTCGATTTTCTGTTTCAGTCTCTTCCGTTGACTTTGCTCAGCGGCAGATACATTTGACTTCTGTAATGTTTTCAAGTATTTCACGATTAAACCTCTACTTTCTTTGGTCGATTATTTCTTAATATTCCAACCGATTATTCAAATATTGTTTTTTTTATAGTTTTGTTTAACTCTATTTTTGCTTAAATGATTTCCGCTGCAAGTCTTTAAATGTTTTGAAGTTTTAGAAAATGTCAAATTTTGACTTTCGAGCGAAGTTTTAAATTTAGTCCAACGTTTCTTAGTTATGTTCGAGCTATGAGTAACGAACTGGATTTATATAATTCGGGGCGTTACAGTATGGTATCAGAGACATGTCAGTTAAACCGTTCAAAAGATTACTCATCAGTGTCAATCGTTGCATGGAAGTACTTCAACAACTGTAAGTGTTTATGTTAGCCCTAGCTATTAGATACTTAAGAGTTTAATTGACCCTGTACAGGAATTTAGTACAATGGCCAGACGCCTAGGAAGACCCAGAGTGCCAAGGGAAATGCCAAACCTGAGTGGTGGAGAGGAGCCTAGTGTGATTAGGCAGCTGACAGAGTTGGTGCGTCAGCAAACCGATTTAGTGCGCCGGCAGTCTTATCAACTAGGAGTACTGTTGAACCGAGAGGTACAAGGAAGTGCCAACTTGGGTTCTAGCAATGAACATTCTGGAGATAGATTCCGGAGACTAAGACCACCCACGTTTGATGGACAATCATCTGATCCAGTTATTGCTGAAGGGTGGCTTAGGAAGATTGAAAGTATGTTTAGGTGTGCCAACATAGGAGAAGGAGACAAGGTCACGTTGGCGACATTTCACTTGGCTGGTGAAGCTCAACTCTGGTGGGAAACAATAGAGACCACCACTAATGTCTTGGCGATGCCTTGGTCGCAATTCAAAGACATTTTCTACGAGAAGTATTTCAACAGTACTGTCCAAACTGCAAACAAGTTGGAATTTCTAAACTTGAAGCAGATAGGGTCTGTAGCCGAGTACAGTAGGCAGTTCGAGTCCCTGTCCAGGTTTACTGGACATTTTGCTCTCAGGGACGAGGACAAGGTATTCAAATTTGTACATGGACTAAAGCCAGAAATCTACAAAGGGGTTAAATTCTATGGTATTAAAGGCTTGACATTCAGCGAGGTTGTGTCCACTGCTCTGGAAGTGGAAGAAGCTGAAAGGAAGTGTGCTGGACCAAAAGAGGTCCCACAAAAGCCAGTCCAGCCACATCATCAAAGGGGAATAAAGAGGCCTAGTGAAAGCCAGCATAGCCAAGGAACGGGAAAGAAAGTGCCGGATGCCAGGAAGTTTCCCCTGTGCCGAAATGCTCGAAGAGTCACCTGGGTGAATGCAGGTTCGGTTCAGGAAAGTGTTTCAATTGCGAGGAAATTGGACACACATTCAGGGATTGCCCGAAGCCTAGAGTCACCCGATGCTTCAACTGTAACAAGGTTGGCCACGTCGTTAGGGACTGTCAAGCTCCTAAGAATGGCCCTGCTATGATTAAGCCGAGGATATTCTCCATGATGGAGTTGGGCGATGATGAGCAGCCTGCTGTTGTGTCATGTACTATATTGGTCAACTCTATACCTGCTTTTACATTGATAGATTCTGGTGCAACACAATCATTCATAGCATCTACTTTTGCTGTTAAGTTAGATGCACAGTTTACCCCTTCTATGCATGTGTTTAGTGTTGCTTAACCCTCTGTTGAACGCATGCACTCTAACCAGGTGATGCTTGACAGTGAAGTGTTAGTAGGAAGCGTGAGTCTACCTGCTGATCTCATTATTATGGTTATAATGGGATTTTATGTAATCCTAGGAATGGATTGGTTGTTTAAACATTATGCCACAATCGACTGTAGGACTGGAGTAGTTAGGTTCCAACCCCCTGACGGTTTAAACCATACCTTCCAAACTCTGAAGAAGAGTAAGGAAATGACTGTGATGAATTCTGTCGATTGTAGACCCTCCTCATGTAGAGAGTATTTGTGCTTTTTGGCCAATGTTTTAGACACACAACTAATAGAAAAATCAAACCCCAAAAATGTTTTACCTCATGTAGAGAGTATTCGTAGATGACCTTCCTGGCTTGCCACCAGATAGGGAAATTGAATTTGTTGTGGATGTCTACCCAGGCGCTTAGCCTGTATCCAAGAATCCATATAGACTAGCACCAACAGAACTTAAGGAATTGAAGAAGCAGTTAGAGGATTTGTTGGAGAAAGGGTTCATACGCCCTAGCTTTTCACCACGGGGTACACCTGTCCTTTTCGTCAAAAAGAAAGATGGATCAATGCGTATGTGCATAGACTATAGAGAATTGAATAAGCTAAATGTCAAGAACAAGTATCCACTGCCAAGGATTGATGATTTATTCGACCAGCTTAATGGTGCACGTGTTTTCTCTAAGATTGACCTTAGGTCCGGTTATTACCAATTAAAAGTCAAATCTGAGGATATTCCTAAGACTGCCTTTTGCACAAGGTATGGACACTATGAGTTTTTGGTCATGTCATTTGGATTGACAAATGCACCAGCAGCATTTATGGATCTCATGATAGAGTGTTTCATGAGTATTTGGATAAGTTTGTCATAGTGTTCATAGATGACATTTTAATCTATTCGCGTACTAAGGATGAGCATGCTAGGCACCTGACCTTGGTGTTAGAAGTATTAAAACAGCACCAACTATACGCCAAGTTTTCTAAGTGTGAATTTTGGTTGGACCAAATTCACTTTCTGGGACATGTCATCTTTGGAGTTGGCATATCTATTGATCCAGCAAAGGTTCAAGCAGTTAAGGAATGACCCCAATCGAAGAGTGCTACAAATATTAGGAGTTTTCTTGGACTAGCAGGATATTATAGAAAGTTCATTGAAGGGTTCTTGAAGATTGCTACCCTCCTTACTAGGTTAACAAGGAAAAATGTGAAGTATATATGGACTGACGAATGTGAGCATAGTTTTTAGATCCTGAAACAGAAACTGACCAATGCTCCAATTTTAACCCTTCCAGTTGAAGATGGTAAGTTTAGCATTTACTGTGACGCTTCCAAAATTGGTCTTGGTTGTGTTCTAATGCAAGATGGTAAGGTAATAGCTTATGCCTCTTGACAGTTGAAAATACATGACAAGAATTACTCTACACATGACTTGGAATTAGCTGCAGTAGTATTTGCACTTAAGATTTGGAGGCATTACCTGTATGGACAATCTTGTGAGATATTTTCAGATCATAAGAGCCTGAAGTATATCTTGACACAGAAGGAATTAAATATGAGGCAACGTCGATGGTTGGAATTTGTAAAGGATTATGATTTCGAGATTAAGTACCACCCCGACAAAGCAAATGTTGTGGCAGATGCCTTGAGTAGAGTGACAACATCAGCCTCAGCCATGTTTTTAGACATGCCACTAGCTTTAGAGTCTGAATTCCAAAAGTTTAATCTAGAAGCAGTATCCAGTGTATCAGCTATGCTTTCGGCCATATCCTTGAGGCCTACTATTTTGGAGAAAATAAAGGAAGCTCAAAGGAACGACACTGAATGCAATAAGTATAAGTCCTGCATGGACTCTGCAGACAAGTTAGATTTTAACTATTCCGCTGATGGAATCCTTAGGTTTAGAAATAGATGGTTTGTTCCTACTATTAAGGAACTTCGAGATGAGATTCTTTCAGAAGCACATTCTTCTCGATTTTCTGTTCACCCTTGAAGTACGAAGATGTACAAGGATCTTAAACAGCATTATTGGTGGCCAAGTATGAAAAGGAGTGTGGCAGAGTATGTAGAATCATGTTTGTGTTGTCAGTAGATTAAAGCTGAGCACCAAAGACCCTCAGGAACATTGCAACCTTTACTAGTTCCTGAATGGAAATGGGAGCAAATAACGATGGACTTTGTTGTGGGATTGCCTAGAACAGCAAAAGGACATGATGCAATTTGGGTGATAGTCGACCGTCTAACCAAATCAGCTCACTTCCTGCCAATGAAGATAACATACTCGATGGATCAACTGGCTGAGTTGTATGTGCATGAAGTTGTTAGACTGCATGGAGTTCCAAACACCATAGTTTCAGACCGAGACTCTTGATTTACATCTAAGTTTTGGAAATGTTTGCACAAGGCTATGGGAACACAGCTTAGTTTTAGCACAGCTTTCCACCCTCAAACAGATGGACAATCTGAAAGGACTATTCAAACATTAGAGAATATGCTCCGTGCATGTGTATTAGACTTTCAAGGTTCATGGAGCAAATACTTGTCCTTAGTTGAATTTTTTTATAACAACAGTTTTCAGGCAACAATAGGCATGACACCATACGAGGCATTGTATGGACGAAAGTGCAGATCCCCATTGTATTGGGATGAAGTTGGAGAAGCACAATTGATTGGTCCTGACATTGTGCAGCAGACAGTGGAGAAAATTGCTCTTATCTGACAAAAAATGTTGACAGCTCAAAACCGGCAGAAAAGCTATGCAGACAAATAACGAAGAGAACTGGAATTTGATGTCGGTAATGAAGTTTTCCTTAAGGTGTCACCTTTCAAAGGAGTTGTGAGATTTGGAAAGAGAGGCAAGTTGAACCCCAGATATATTGGACCTTTCTCAATCTTGAAGAGGATTGGGAAGTCAGCCTATCAACTACTGTTACCAGCCTCTTTAGAGAGAATCCATAATGTGTTTCATGTCTCCATGCTGAAGAAGTGTTTTAGATATCTATCTCAAGTTGTGGAACCTCAGAGTATTAAAGTTCACCCCACTCTTACTTATGAAGAGAAACCAGTAAGGATCCTAGACTATGCAGTGAAAGTGTTGCGCAACAAAGAAGTCCCACTGGTGAAAGTCTTATGGCATAACCAGAACATAGAGGAAACAACTTGGGAGCGCCAGCAAGACATGTTGGACCAACACCCAGAATTATTCAGGTATTGAATTTTGAGGACAAAATTCTTTTAAGGAGGGTAGATTGTAGCACCCGGTTCCTATTAAACCAAATTTAATTTATCAAACTATGATGTACTAATTTTTGAAGAATTTGGAGAAAAAGTGATTAGGTTAGTTAATGAGTATACGAGGGCAAAAGGGTAATTAGATATTTAAAAGTGGATAACGTATTTAAGGAAAGAGGTTTTGGGTTTAATGCACTGTAGCCGCCATTCTGTTTATCCCTCTCTCTCTCGGCCATCAGCTCTCTAGCAGGAACCTTTAGACGATTCCCCAGCCCGATTTTTTTCCTTCAACCAAGGTAAGTTTTGATTCGATTACTTATTGCTTTAGTGTCTAGGTAACTGATGGATGGCAATGTATGCATTTTAGAAGTGCTGTGAGTGAGGGATGAGATTTGGGGTTTAGAGAGGAATCGGGAATGGTGAAGAAAAGAACTCCCAAGACTAGCCCCTTAGATTTTCGAATGTTTAGAATGAAGTTTAAGTAATGTTGTGCTTATGTTTTAGGTGAGCCAGCTCTTGGAATATCCTGCAACCAGGAACCTCTCGGGAAGCCAGGTAAGTGAAGTATTGTGTGTGCCTTTGGGCCTACATCACAAAACAGTAAGTTTATGCATGTTTGAGTGTTTTCTTTATGTCATGCATCATGTCTTTGAAGAAATACAAAAATGAATTTATATGAAATGTTATGCCAAGGTATGAACAGATTGAAACATATTAGCTATTAAGGGAAGTAATCCGCCCCTTAATCGAGTAGAGGATTTATTACTTTGGGAGAACTGATCCCACTCCCAATGGAATTGAGGGATCAGATCAGCTATTAAGGGAACTAATCCGCCCGTTAATTGAGAAGAGGATGTATGACTTTGAGAAAATTGATCCACCTCCCAATAGAACCGAGGGATCATATCAGTGAATGAACGAAATTGCAACTGAGTTGTGAAAGTAGAAACTGCATGATTAGGATTTATGTTTCAGTATTCCGTTTCATTTGCTTTACTTACTTAGCATTATGCTAATAGGTGAGTTTTGTGATGTAGGTGTGGAGGTAACTACTAGAGAATTCTCTTAATTTACTGAGGAACAGGCGAAGCTGTTGGAGCACATTCTTGGCACGGTTTGGTGTTCTGATGAGGCAGTTTAACACTTGTTTGTAGGTGAAGTTTCAGTAGTTATTTGATGTTTTGATACCTTTGGAATTTCTTCTCTGCCAAAGAAAACGTGTTTTAAATGTAGTTGGAGTTTGTTATTTCCAAAGTTATGTCGAGGATACAGATGTTGTTCTTTTGAATGTAGTTGGAGGTTGTTTTGAATGCGTTGAGTGAAATTTGTAAGTTCAACCATTGGTGAATGAAGTTCACCGGTGGATGTGAGATAATGTCGATCGGATGAAGGAAATCGTCCGACTGACGTCACCGGTGGATGCGAGATTTAGTCTTTCGGGTGAAGGAAATCATCTGGCTGACGTCATCAGTAGATGTAGGAAGACTTTTGTCGTCTTACGACCGGTTGTTGCAAGTAATTAGTTTTTTTGTCACTTAGTGACCGGGCAATGTATTCAGTTTTGTTTGTCTTGTGAAGGAAAAATGGACTTTGTCGTTTAGTCACCGGTGGACGTCATTTGTTAAATCCACCGGATGACGTGGCCAAAGTTTTTGTCGTTTTGTCACCGGAAGAAGCCTTCGATTTTCTGTTTCAGTCTCTTCCGTTGACTTTGCTCAGCAGCATATACATTTGACTTCTGTAACTTTTTCAAGTATTTCATGATTAAACCTCTACTTTCTTTGGTCGATTATTTCTTAATATTCCAACCGATTATTCAAACATTGTTTTTTTTATAGTTTTGTTTAACTCTATCTTTGCTTAAATGATTTCCGCTGCAAGGCTTTAAATGTTTTGAAGTTTTAGAAAATGTCAAATTCTGACTTTCGAGCGCAGTTTTAAATTTAGTCCAACGTTTCTTAGTTATGTTCGAGCTATGAGTAACGAACCGGGTTTATATAATTCGAGGCGTTACACACGTGGCAGCCAGCCCATCGAGGGGGAGCCTGGCGGGTTGTTACAAAAAAGGCGCCTTTTTTGTAATGACCCGGCAAGCTACCCCGATAGGCCGTTCAGTGCGCCTCGATGGGCCGGCTACCACGTGTGTCCATACAGGCCATCCACGTGTACTCACAATCTTCTCCCCCCCTGAAGGGAGTTTTTGCCTTCCCCCCACTCGAACCCAAGACCTCAGGGACTAGGACCTGGGCTACAAGTGAGGAGTATCACTTGAGCTACAGCAAAAACTCCCTTCAGGGGGGGAGAAGATTGTGAGTACACGTGGATGGCCTGTATGGACACACGTGGCAGCCGACCCATCGAGGGGTACTGCACGGCCTGTCAAGGGAGCCTGGCGGGTCGTTACAGGTTCTCTTTTAAACTTTATCATTCTAACATTTGCATCGAACTCCACAACATATTGATGTGCCACGAAATCCATTCTCAAAATCACAAATCAGACAACCAACTAACATTTTTAGTTCCTTTGATTTTATGAGGAAATGTTTTCTAGAGGGATTGGAGGAGGAAAAAATATCTTGCGACAGGCAAAAAGAGCAAAGACATGCTAGAGTGGGAAGATAATGGAAGTGACTCATGGACTAAACACCTCGGACCTATTTGGGGATCCCTTTGGGTCACATCTTTATCTTCTTTGTGGGGCTTCACGACCATCTCTCTGACCTACTCTTTTATGTCTAACTATTGCTATTATAGCACTGAACCTTATAGTAGTTCTTCACTCATTTTGGATCAAAGTGGTTAAGTGTAATTCCCACTCGACTCATACTTGTTGGCAGAGTGGGTATGTTGTTGTTGTTCTTTTTGAATTATGGGTTTAGTGTAGTAGAGTGATAGAAAGAACATGTTAGTGCTCAGAAGAACATGTGATTGCTAGAGAAGACATATTTTGGGATTTGAAAGTCAAATTTCTCAAAGTAGTAGTCAAAGGCTATAAAAACTAGTATTTTTTTAATTTTTAAGAAATTTCAAATAAATTTGTTGCCTATGGATCGTAGGTTGACTCACTTTATCGTGTTGTTGCCACGTTATAATTTTTGGTAAATCGATAAAATCAGTAATTTGGGAAATTACTGTGGTCAAATTTGAAAATTAACATTCGGGTTAATTGGGAATTTACCTCGAATGGAGATTTTGAGAACGTTCGGATTTGTCAAGGATAGGATTAGAGGGATTTCATATTAAGTATAAATTGTGGTAAAAATGGCGAATGTGTAAATTTTATTAAATGATTGTTTTTTTAGGGGTTAAAAACCCTTGGGGAAGGGTTTTTCCCTTTGCACTGCGACAAAAAGAGAGAGGAGAGGATGAGAGGTTAAAATCTGTTTGTGAAACTAAAAACTTTCGATGTGGAAATTGTGTTTTGTAGGCATCTAGCGACAACTTTTGTGAAGAAACTTCAAACGATTGTAAGTTTTTGACCTCTGATTTTAAGTTCAAAGTTTAGGATTTTTATAAGAAATATGATTCGAGCTCGAAAACTCAAGTCTGTGGGTCATTTATGGTGTGTGGAAGTATATTTAAAGTTTATTTTATCTATCTGGTTGATTGGTGGTGGAAACTTGCAAAGGAGAGCAATTTTCACAACTTTCTGTCGCTGAAAATCATCCAAGTGTCAATCGCTATGTAGGCAGGTCAACCCTTCAGACCTAGTGCTGGAAGAGAGCAGTACAAGTGTCGACCGCTTGAGGGAAGTGTCAACTACGTACATTTTTTATTTTCAAAAGGTGATTGACACTTCATGAAGAAGTGTAAACTGCTAGACCATTTGATTATTTAACCTGAAAGCTATGAGGTGTCGACGAATAGGATGAAGTGTTGACCACTAGTTCATTTTGAGATAAACCCTAAGAGCTTTGAATTGTCAACTGATGGGATGAAGTGTTGACCGCTAGTGCATTTTGAGATGAAACCCGAGAAGTATGAAGTGTCGACTACTTGGAGGACGTGTTTATCGTGGGTCAACCTGAGAGGTAAGAAGTGTCGTCTAATGGCTTAAAGTATCAATCGCACAGCGTTAATATTTTGAAAATTTTATCGCCTAGGTTAAGTTTGCAGTTGTTTATGAGTGGTCTAATTGGGTTCCTAATTCCTGTATAGGGCCCGTCATTGCGTCTCCCTCAGTGATTGAGAGAGATTATCTAACTTTTTTTTTTGTTTTAGGCTCAGCCGAGTTTGTAAATTTTGAATCAATACAAAAGGTGGTGGTTCCAACTTGCTAGAAGAGAAATCGTCGTTGAGGTAGGGATTTTATACTTTTTGCACTGCATTGCATGGTTTTATGAAAACCTATTTTGGTGAGTTTTCACCTGTATAAAACCTGACCAGTACTGTTTGCCAGCACGTATGTTCTTACGTATATGTATATATGGTTTTGTACATTTACCATTGACTCATGGTTTTATATTGATATGATGTATATCTTGTGTGGAAGGGTCCTCGTGAAACTTTAGACGGTTTCTGTGTCAAAGATCAATAGGAAATCTTAGTACTCTTCTGCTACGTTAAGATGGTCTTGTTTGCACGTTATGAAAATGGATAATAAGGCGGGTGATGACGCACTCCTTGAGGTTCAAATCCTTAAACCCAATCAGGTTAAGTTTGAGTTTTATGATTGTTTGGTGTCACTTCTTGCTCTTAAGATCGTTGGTCACTCTAGTGACATGGGTTGACATCACTTTTGTTATTCTTTCAGACTCACGAGGTGTTATTTGGTCTTTGGATTGCCACCTTTCTGTGTTAGTGTGCCGAAGGTGGTCCTTATGTGACCCTCTTTTTTTCATTAAGATGATTTTTATATAAAAAGTACGATGATGGCATATTTGTGTATAGTCGTCTATGTATACGACAATATTTGACTCACTACTTTGTCGGTGGCTCATGGAGTCTGTTTTTAATAAAATAATGAAAAAAAAGTTTTTTGGAAAGACATTTTGAAAACCATCATAACCCACTCATAGTTTTAGAAATGAATGGTAAAAGAAGTTTTCAATGCATTGCATTTAGCATAACCTGTCTACTGAGTTAGTCACTTACCTCCAACAACCGTCTCCCTTTCTAGGAAATAATAAGAATAGCGACTAGCTAGAGTCAGAAAGCAGTTCCTTTCCTCTATTTCCTTGTTAAGTGTTTTTAGTACTTTCCTGGTGAGGACCTAGTTATATTTGGGCATGTATAAAGATCAAGTATTTGAATTTGGATATGTAACTTTTATTGAGCTGCTTTACTTTATCGCATTATTATATTGTGATCATTATGTGTATTTTTGGCTTTGAATTGTGTTCAAAACTTCTACTGCGAATCGAGGCTTAGGTTGGGGGATCAGGTCCTCTCTGAGGATTGAGTTTCCATACCCAGCACTCTATTAGGTCTGCCTCTGGGTCATGACAAGGGTATTTGACTATATAGCCAAGTCAAGTACTTTCTTTCCTTTTTGCTTATTAGACATGTGATTGTCTCTTTTTAAGTGAAAACCTAGTTTTCTTGGAGGTGATATTTAAACCATACTTACGGCTTTTCATGGGCAGCAAAAGATGAATAAAAATCACGTAGAAGTGTTTCTTATCCAAGCTTGAAGTTTCTTTCAAATGGCTGCCACTCCTTAGTGAGTAATATCTAAGTTTTGAGTGTGTGTTATTTAGTTCCACTCTTTGTGAATGTAGGTGAAATCTTTATCTTACTAAATCCTTCTTTTCCTCTCTCCATAAAGATTGAATACCCAACTAGTGTCTAGAAAACTCTCATTATAGTAAGTGGGAAAATTCCATCCAAGAAAGTCGAAGAACACAAGGAGGTGTAGTCGTAGCATCACTAGACTAACATGCCCTCCTGCGCCCATACCTTTTCATCCACAATTATTCAACTCTCTTTTTTTTTTATTGGAGACATTCATCCTCACACATACAATTTCATTCTGCCTCAAAAATTACATCTATACTGTAACGACCCCTTTTCCTAGTAAGATATTGTCCGCTATGGGGATTGAGCCATAGCTCAATATCCTCCCCTCACGGCTTTGTTTAGCGAGGACTTTCCAGTCGGTCACCCAACCTGGTACTACTCTCGTCAAAGTACTTTTAACTTCGGAGTTCTTATGGGATCCGCGGTCAATTGTACTCCAAAACGCGTCTTACTATCTTGGGAGGGTTTCCTTACATATGTTTGATTTTCATATACTTCTCTAAGCGATGTGGGATTGTGATGACCCCCTCTTTACAACTCGAGATTTGCCTATACTCGAGTTTGGGATCCACCCCGCAACCCGAGGTTTGCCCCGTAGTCATACTCATACGTACACATCCGGGTCATCACAATCACCCCTCTCGGGGCCCAACGTCCCCGTTGGCCACATTTTCGGTTGGGTACAGGCTCTGATACCATTTGTAACGACTCATTTGCCTAGTAAGATATTGTCCGCTCTGGGGATTGGGCCGTTGTAACACACAAAAATTTTCCTAAAACGTACGTAGCCCTAGTTAGGGTGTGTCATGAGGGTTTAACAATTATCCTAGTGTTCTCCTAGGGTATTGGAGGGAAGTGAAATTGGAAGAGGAATTTTAGATAAAATCCTAGAATTTTAGGGGTTAGAAATTTTGTTGAAGTAAAACAAGGGAATTTAATGGTTGTGGAAAATCAAAATCTTCTTTCTTCTTCCTTCTTCCTCATGAAAACCAAAACCATCTTAGGGTTCTCTCTGAATTTCATCAAGTTTTGCACGCTTTAAGGTATGTTTTACATGGGTTTTGTTGATAATGCACCTAGGTGATAGTTTTTGTTGTTTTTAGGATGTTTTGTGGAGATTTGATTAGGGTTTGGAAAACCCTAAATGTGAATTCCAAAAATATCATGTCTTGGCTAGTTCTCTTCCTAAATTTAATGATTTAATCCATATATAGGTTGTTTTAGATGGTTTTTAGAGATAGATTAGAGTTTTGGAGGAGGGTAGTGAAAAATCGGAGTTTTACATATTGGTTGCCGATGCTGTTGGTGTGATATCCGATCGGCCATGGTACTTGGTTGTTCAATTTGATAGTTTCAATAGATAGTAAACATGTAGAGGTTTACGGAATGGGGTGGAACGTTTAAATCCGTTGAAAACGAGTGATATCCGATCGGCCATGGTACTTGGTTGTTCAATTTGATAGTTTCAATAGATAGTAAACATGTAGAGGTTTACGGAATGGGGTGGAACGTTTAAATCCGTTGAAAAACGAAGAAGTTATGGCTGATTGAAGTTTGAACACCGAAAATGAGAGGATTTCGGAATTTTGGGTTTTTATATTGTAGAGTTAGTTAGTTTGTGTTAGAAATAGAGTAGTTATCCTTTAGATTATATTTTGATGATTTCTAAGTGAATCCTTGGTATATGTTAGGTTAACGAGTGAACGATTGGACCAACCGAGCGTATAATTACGAGCACGCGCAGAGAATCCAGGTAAGTCGTAGATGTGTGACTTTTGCCTTCGAGCCTACACCACGGAACGGTAGGGATGTTTGGTTGTTTGGTTGTTTGTTGTATTTTGTTTTGTGTTGGCATTGTGTGACATGCATCATGGTTTTGAATTACGAAAATACGAGCGTTAGCATGGTTTGAAATGTGAGTATGGAATGTAAACATATGAGAAAATATGTAAGGCAATTGGGTCTTTTGTGGAGTTGCCTCGTCGCAAATTAGTGCATGAAAGATGGCAATTCGGGAGGTTTCCACAAAATATGTATGGTGGTCTTTTACGGAGTAGCCTCGTTGCGAAATAGTACTTGAAAGAAGGCAATTCAGAAGGTTACAACAAAAGATGCACGGTGGTATCTTGTGGAGTCGCCTTGTCGCGAATTAGTGTCTAAAAGATGGCAATTCGGGAGGTGTCTACAAGAGATGCACGGGTGAAAATACGTAAGTTGTCGTGATTATGAACGTGGTTCTATGATAGACGTGGGAGAAGATCGTGTATGGCCATCCCGTGTGTGAACAGGATGTGTGCCTCTGATCCAGCTCTGTTGGGTCAACGC
This sequence comes from Begonia masoniana, assembly GCA_022432975.1. Classification (NCBI taxonomy): domain Eukaryota; kingdom Viridiplantae; phylum Streptophyta; class Magnoliopsida; order Cucurbitales; family Begoniaceae; genus Begonia; species Begonia masoniana. Next base: position 18,681,628 of record CM039516.1, on the reverse strand, counting down.
GTGACCATTCTGATAGGATAAGTATCCACTTGACTCACTCACGAAAGTGAAGGATTAACGAAACGAGAACGAGATAAACAACACTGAGAGTTAGAAACCGCATGTGTTAGGGTTGTGTGTACATTGTATGTGTTTGCATCCATTATTCCCCACTTACTAAGTATTAGGCTTACGTTTTGTGTTCTTTGGTGTAGGTGATGACGTCATTACAGATGAGAGCTATGAGGAAAGCTAGGATTGGGACGCAGTCGGTGATGTAGGCGGTATGCTGGTGTGGGCAGTTGTCGGGGCGTCTCGACCATGGTCTTCGGGGAGATTTGTGGTATTCCGTAATTTGGGTTGTGTATAGTTTTCTAACAATTCTGGATGTTTGAGGTATTTGGGTCGTTTTGTTGAATTTGTTGTATGTAAATGATAGTGGTTTAAAGGTCTTGTGGATATTGTTTTGGGAACTTTTGTATAAATATTTGGCTTTCAGGATTTCGGTTTAGAAAAGTTTAGCTGTTATTCTGTTGGTTTTTCTTAAAAGCAAACAACGTCGGGTTTTAATTGGTCCTACGTTTTTGCTGAAGTTTTGGAGTCGATTTTTCGAGAAATTTACGGGTCAAAGAGTCGGGGATGTCAGGAAAGTTTTGGAAAATTTTTGGGTGTTTTGATTATGTGTGGTTTGATGAAAAATGGGGAAAAGTATGAAGTGGGCGCTGGTGGCTGAGAAAGGGGTGCGCAGGGCGCAGCTGAGCGCCCGCAGCGCCCAGCGCCGATTCGATCGGCACAGGTTACTATGCCGCAATCACTTACCCGAGAGGGTGTCGATCGATAGGCGCCTGGCACCGAAATCACTTACCTTTGGGATTGAAGGACTTTCGTATACAAGAATTGTGGCGAAAGCAATAGGGGTGGAGGAGGCTGATGAGAAGTGTGTTAAGCCAATAGAAGCTCCTAGGCAAATGTTCAAGGAAAATACGCTGCAGATGAGCAAAGAGGGATCTTCTTTTCAGTCTCAGTGAACCAAAAGGCCAGAAGACAATTTAAGTGACCAAAAAGAAGGAAAGAAGCCACGACAGTAGCAAAGGAGAAGTTTTTTGCGATATCCTAAGTGTTTGAAATTTCATCTAGGAGAGTGCGAACAATATGCGGGAAGGTGTTTTAACTGCTTTGGAACTGACCATGTTGCCCGAGATTGTCCAAAGCCAAAGACCAATCGGTGCTTCAATTGCAACGAGCCTGGGCATATAGCTAAGAATTGTTCTATAGCAAATAAGGGTCTGGCTAAAGTGACACACAGGATCCAACCGTGACCTCAGGTACGGTACTTGTAATGCAGTGGTTGTTTTTACATTAATAGGTTAGGGTGTGTTGTATATTTTTTGTGGTAGCGGCTTTTGTAGTAAAGTTAAATTGTGAATTAAAGTTAGCTGGATGTTGGTTGGTGGGATACCGTTAGGACATGGGAGAGATTTAGGGCTGATGGTTATGACAAGTACTTTAGCCAAACTGTTTGAACTAATAAGATGAATAAGATTGCTCTACTATGACAAACTAGACCGATGGTCGAGGATTGAAGTTGGAAGTATTCAAAGGAGTTTCGTGGTGGTGTGTATGAGGTAATATCGGACTAATATTTTAATGGTAATGAAAAAGGTTAGATCTCTACGGACTGCCCAATGTTAAATTAGAGGACCTGCAAGAGTAGTGCTAGGCTTGAGGACTTGAAAAGGCAAAGAAATTTGGATGGACGCTATGAGAGAAAAACCTAGGAGAAAGTCTAAATTAGAGAATTTTGTAAGTTAAGTGATAGTTAAGTATAGTGAAGTCATTAATTGTAGAGATTATTAAGTGTTAGGTTGTATAGTTTAGAATGACCCAAATTAGAGTCATAGAGGGTTGACAATCCTTGAGGAATGATCGAGATTATAGTGGATGAGATTCTGAGCAGTGAATGTAGCTATGAGGATTAGTTTGGAGTGAATGGAAAAAGAAATCCTCATTGAAGAACCATAGAACCATAGAAAGGTAACCTGGAGATAAGAATTAAGAGAAGAATAAATTTTGCGGATATTGATTTATGAAAGTGTTGAGTAATAGGTATGGGTTGGAGTTGAAGTGGGTATACACAGATGACTGAAGTAGAAGTTGAATAAGTTGAGTGTAGTGAAGGTAATTATGAGAACTCAGTTAGTACTTCGATAGCATAGTGGATTGATTTAGATAGTGAGATTTCGGAGTATGTGGATGATGTTAGAATGACTAATGAAGTGTCATGATGGTTCGAGGTAAATAAGTGTAAGATGAGATAGTAACTTAGAGGGGAATTTTGAAACTGAGAACTTAGAGTAAGAAGTTTATTCATGGAGTCTTGAGTGTTACGTTATTAGGGTAGCTTTGGAGGTTTGAGGTAGTTATGTAAGATTCCCCGTTAGAGTCTAAGTTAACATTGCAACCTGAAAAGTTAGGAGGGTAGCTGGGAATGAGTAAGTTGAGAATTAACTAGCCCACAAATTTTGAGGACAAAATTTTTGTAAGGAGGGTGGATTGTAACAACCGGAAATTTTCCTAAAACGTACGTAGCCCTAGTTAGGGTGTGTCATGAGGGTTTAACAATTATCCTAGTGTTCTCCTAGGGTATTGAAGGGAAGTGAAATTGGAAGAGAAATTTGAGAGAAAATCCTATAATTTTAGGGGTTAGAAATTTTGTTGAAGTAAAAAAATTTGATTAAAGATAAATAAAAGATAAGTAAAAAAAAAAAAAAAGAGAAGGAAAGGTGAAAGAAAGGGATAGCTTTACGTTGGAAATTAGAAAGGAAAAGTGGTGGGGTTTCTTTTACAAATTTTAAAAATTTGGAGTTAACTTTTAAAAGAGAACAATTTTGTTTTATAAAAAGTGAATGGTTGGTGGTTGAAAATCAAAATCTCTTCTTTTTTCTTCCTTTCTTCCTCGTGAAAACCAGCAGCCATCTTAGGGTTTCTCCTCTCAATTTCATCAAGTTTTTGCAAACTTTTAAGCTATGTTTTACATGGGTTTTGTTGATAATGCACCTAGGTGATAGTTTTTGTTGTTTTTAGGGTGTTTTGTGGAGATTTGATTAGGGTTTGGAAAACCCTAAATGTGAATTCCGAAAATTTCATGCCTTGGCTAGTTCTCTTCCTAAATTTAGTGATTTAATCCTTAGATAGGTTGTTTTAGATGGTTTTTAGAGATTGATTAGAGTTTTGGAGGAGCGTAGTGAAAAATTGGATTTTTACATATTGGTCGCCGATTCTGTTGGTGTGATTTCCGATTGGCCATGATGCTTGTTTGTTCAATTTGATTGTTTCAATAGATAGTAGACATGTAGAGTTTTACGGAATGGGGTGGAACGTTGAAATCCATTGACAAACGAAGAAGTTATGGCCGATTGAAATTTGGACATCGAAAATGAGAAGATTTCGGGATTTTGGGTTTTTATATTGCAGAGTTAGTTGGTTTGTGTTAGAAATAGAGTATTTATCCTTTAGATTATATTTTGATGATATCTAAGTGAATCCTTGGTATATGTTAGGTTAACGAGTGAACGATTGGACCAATCGAGCTTATAATTACGACCACGCACAGAGAATTCAGGTAAGTAGCGGATGTGTGACTTTTTCCTTTGGGCCTACACCACAGAACGATAGGGATGTTTTGAGTATGAAATGTTAGTTGTTAGCTCAGTGGTACTCCTCATTCGCAGCCCTTGAGCTTGTCCCTGAGGGCAAGGGTTCGAGTGAGGGGGAAGGCAAAAACCCACTGCAGGGGGTGGGAAGGTCGTGAGTACACGTGGTGGGCCTGTGTGGCTGCCACGTGGCAGTGATGCACGGACATGAGGCTGGTCACTACGCCTGGTCGCGGGGTGAGCCCTGGGGCGGGAGGGTGGATCAGGAGATTGGGCCGTTACAGACATAATTAAAATAAATAAACAACGAAGATACTTAGACGATCACAAAAATCAAAATGACCTTAAATAGATTTAGGGGTGTTATTGAGACGATCTTTAGCTGTTTCATTACTCTAGTTAACAACAAATAAAATTATTTGATTTTAAATGAATGCATGCTAAACTAAAATATGTCGGAGAAAATACATATATATTATAAAAACCTAGGATTCATAAAATGAATGAAAACCTATGATTCATAAAACGAATACGTCATTTTATTTGAGAGTATGACTCAAAATAAAATTTCAAAAAACTATCCAATGTCATACATAAAATTAAGCCCCTATCTCAAAACGGGCCCACAAAAAACCAAAGCCCAAACAAAAATCTAATGAACCCCAAAAGCAAACAAGTCCAAATAATTAATTAAGTCTTGAGCGATCGTGAAAGAAACATCAATAAATATTGCATAAGATAACTCATCGATAGAGTAATGGCAGAAATGACTAGATTTTATTAACAAGAAAGAACTTCAAATACTTGGGAAGAGAGATGTCTACCATATCTTAGATAAAGCTCTACTAAGTTTACGTGCCACCGCAATGGGAGAGGTAGCAACCGTTAAAGAAATAAACACTTTTTTTTCGATTTCAGGGTCAACTTGAGAACAAGATATATTCGTCAAATAGAATCATCATAAAAGTAATGTAAAGCACAAACTTGTGTTTGAATATGAGGTTAAATCTTACCAGAGTTCTTGGTTGTTACATTCCTCCCTCGTTAAATTAAATTTTTTTCTCAAAATTTGCTTCACAAAATAGTTCTAGATATCTTTCCTCCATATCTTGTTACCTTTTCATATATGAGTTCATCTCAAAACTTTTACCAACGAGAATTGTTTGAACTAAAACTCATAACCCTTTGAATCAAGAATTCATACTAGTTTTCCCTTCATTACTTAACATTAGTTGTGCCTCATTAAAGATATGAATTCTAGCTTATGAATTATTTTCCTATTTTATCCATGATAGAAAATATCCAATTATATCTCGGATTGAGCTTCCCTTTCTTGCCAAATATCATAATTCCTTTGAAGAGTGAAAGGTTATGTTGAACTCCAATTTTCTTTTTCAGAAGTCTAAACTCCAATTTCACACTTAGCATCATTGTCTTTCTTTAAACTACTATGTCTTTACCATCTTAACAATTTTTCCAAATCGAACATTCATGCTTTTCTTGAGTGGTGATTATTTCAAACTATACATTCAATGTGAGTTTTATCTTTAACAACTTAAAGTTGGCTTTTCCTTTACTTAAATATCTTTAGTAATTTCAATACTTCATCAATAAAATCCAAATTCACATACTTTGTTGGACAGTCAAGGCATTTTGTTCAGTATTCAAGTACAAGTTTCATACCTAAAATCCTCAATGCCTTATTTGAGCAACTACATTATCAAAATATCTCTAAAATTTCAATAACTCTTATTTAGAATCTCAGTCACTATATTCCTCGATCTATACTCATTTATAAATTAAATACTTCTTAAGTGCCTCCATTCAATTCTAGCAACCTATGTCCTCAAAGTTTTAAAAAAAATCCCAATAACTATTCATCTTTGTGGTTCATCAATAATGATTGTTTCTAACTACCATCTTGAATGAAAATCTCATGCTTACATTCCTTGACTTTAGTTGGATCAACTATAATCTCAATAATTTAATTTATATATCTTTAAGCTAAAAAGAAATCATTCTAAATTCGTAATTCGTTTCATTCTCTGTAATTGATACACATCAGTATCGATCCATCATTCTTCCTACCAAATAATATTGGAACTGTAACACCCGAGAATTTCCTGTAACGCACATATGTCTTAGGGTAGACGGGTAGAAAAGTTTAATGAAAGGTGTTGAGAGTGGATTTGGAATTAAGGTATGCAAAAAGAAGAAAAGGAGGTTTGACTATTCAAACCACTAAATGGAAAAGTCAAAAAGGTGTTTTTGTGTTTCAACCAATAGAAATGTAACATGTAATTGAAAGAAATGGAAGAAAATTGGTGCAATAACAAGGCATTCACGTTGGAGAAATTGGGGGATAAAGTTTGAGGGTGGTTTTACAATTTTGAAAAGATTAGTGGATGAAATGCAAAAGTGGACAAAATTCTTAGGTTAAAAAGGTGAGTTTCCATTTTTTCTTCATCTTCATCGAGCTTCTCTCCTTCTCCTCCGTAGCCATCGATCCCCTTCCTCCTTTCTTCATCTATTGAAGACTTTTCATGGTAATTTCTCTTGGGTTTTTGTTTGTGTACATTTAGATGGAGTTTAGAAGTGTTTTTATGTATTTTGGTTGAGTTTGGTGAATTTTAGGAAACCCTAGGTTAGGGATTCCGAAAAATTTAGTTTAGATGTTAGATTTCTTTCCTATTTTGGTAGTTTAGTTGTTGAATGGAGTGATTTAGGTTGTTAGAGGGGTTAGATGGAAGATTGAAAGAGGGTTACACAAAAACGGTTTAAGAACACTTTAGGGCCGATTCTGTCTTTGGGAATTTCGGGCTGGCCAAAGTATTTGTTTGGTTAATTTGAGTGATTCAATGGATAGTAGACGTGTAGAGGTTTCCGAGTTGGGGTGGCACGTCGAAATCCGTTGAAAAAAGAGAAAGTTATGGCCGTTTAATGTTGGACGTCGGTAAATTGTCTAAAAATCGGGTTTAGTATTTGAAATGTGAGGTGTGTTTTAGGTTTGTTAAGTTTTAATTAGAAAATCTTTTAGAATTTATTGATAGCTTATCAAACTAAGTTTACGTTGTTGTAGGTTATCGAGCTTGTGAATTGGCCGAGTTAAGTGAACAAGTGGAAAACCGAGCGTCCAGGTAAGTAGTGGTAGCTTTCTTTCGCCTTCGGGCCTACACCATGGAACGATAGGGTTATTTATTTCGTGTTTTGTTTTGTTGGGTTTGGTTGCATAATGGTTGACGTGCATCATAGTTTTCTGTAACGAAAATACGAGTTGTTTTGCATGGCTGGTTGTGAGTGTGAACGTAATCAGATAAAATGAATTGTAATGAATCTCAAATAGTGTGCCTTGTCGGGATACGGTGCTTGCAGTGGCACCCCGAAGGGAACTCTATGAGAGACCGGCTAAAATACGAGATCTGGAATAGTGTGCCTTGTCGGGATACGGTGCTTGCAGTGGCACCCCGAAGGGAACTCTATGAAGGATGGTTGGCTAAAATACGTAAAGGTCGTGAGTATGATGAATTCCTAGACGGTTATAGGATTCTACGATCGACGAGGGAGATTATGCATGGCCATCCTAGACGGTTATGGGATGTGAGCTATCTGGTCTTGCTCTGGTGATTCTGAGTTTGGCCGTCCTAGACGGTTATGGGATGTGTGCCTACTCAAATCACACGGCTTATGAAACGAAAAATGTAATGAAAAGCAATGAATAGCAAATAAACACAACGGAGTGGTAGAAACTACATATATTAGGTTGCTTGCATTGTGGTGTAGTCTCATTCGTTATTCCCTACTTGCTAAGCATTAGGCTTACGTTTTGTGTTCTGTGGTGTAGGTGACGAATTCTGTTCAGGTGAGGTTGATGAGACAGCTGAGATTTAGGTTGCAGTCGAAGGAGTACGGAGTCCGCCGGTGCAGGCTATTGTAGGGGCGTCTCGATTACTATCATCCTCGGGTATTTTGTGGAAATGTGGTAGATGGTGTGGTAAGAGTTTTGTAAGGCTTTTTGTTTAAAACGACTTCGACTTTTTGGATGTTTAGTATGAATATTTACAAAAATGTTTTGGTAGTGAATTTTTAATGTTTTGAGTTGGGGATATTGTGTTTAATGGTTGTAGTATTTGGGAAGTTGAAAACATATATTTTTGGGTGTTTGGTTTAAAGAAATTTAGGCGTTATGCCGCCCGTTTCGGTTTTAAACTATTTAACGTCGGGTTATGTTTGCTATTTTTATTTAATCGTTTGAAGTCGGTTTTCTATAAAATTTACGGGATTTGAAGATTTATGTGTCGGGAGTGTATGGTAAAAATTTCGGGATTTTTAGAGATGTCGGGCTCATAGAAAAGTGTAGAAAAGTCGGGAAGGTCAAGAAAAGTCAAAACGGGGTGTTTTGGAGCGTTTTTGAGCGGAAAAACCCGAGCCGGCCCGATCGATAGGGCATGGGTCACGACCGATCATGGCCGGGATCATTTTTGGTGAAAATAGCCCGAGAGGGCCCGATCGATCGGGCCCAAATCGCGACCGAACGCGATTGGGCACACACGGGGTGTGCCCAGCGCGCGCAGCAGATTTAAAAAAAAAAAAAATTTATTACGATTTCCACTTTGTTTTAACCCGACTTTTTCTGACATATTTTAAACATATTTTGGCATGTTTTCCAACAAAAAAAATCGAGGGTTCGAAAAACCCGAAAACCGAGTCGAAAAATTTACGAAAAATCATTTAAACATAGTTTTAAACATGGGTTTGGTTAGCAACGTAACGCATCGGGCCCAGGGCGGGTTCGGGGCGTTACAGGAACTCTCCACATAGAAACTAAGGCTTATAACCCTCTAGTTATTAATTCTTCTAGCTGAGAGTTCAACTTTTTTCTAATCGGGTTGCCATCCCTTTTTTCTGTAGCTCTGATTCTACTTCAGGTACTCCCTCCTTTACGCAATTTTTTATCCCAAACAAGTGTTCTTAACAATCACTGCACTATAGTGTAACTTTTGTTCCTTCCTCTAGCGGTGATTGCTTTAATTTAAAATTCAAATATAAATTTGAACATGGGATCATCAACATTTTTTTGATCGACAGTATCCTTTGGGATATTTCAATTTTCCAAATCAGATCCAACTTTCATTTCCTTTGATCCACTATGGTTAATCTTTAATAACTCAGTAGCTAGAATTTGGTCTCAATGTTTTCTCACTAATGGATATTTTATCTTAATTATCAAATATAAAAAAAAAATGTAAGTCTAGTTTCTTAATTACTATTTCATAAAATATGTTCTCTTGAGTAATGATCAACTTAACCATCCACTTCCTAATAGAATACGAGTTACTTGACAAGGATTACCTATAACTTCAACATAAAGTATAATACTATTTCTAATTCTTCAAGTCGCCTAATACTCAAGTAACGAAAGAAGTACTTATCCTTCAGTAAATTCTTAAACTAAGTCATAAGGCATATTCTAACATCCTTCTTCTCTTAGCTTCTCTTACAATAATATTTGCTAAATAATTCTAAGACAATCAATAATAAGAAAACAATTCAAAGCTAAACTTACTAAAGAAAACATAGTTACAATTGAGGAAGCAATTTCACTAGGAGGCTAGTTTGTTAATGCAAAAACTGCTTTGATACCATGTTTGTAACACCTCGTAGCGCACTGTTTCTACTTTACTTTTTTCTTTAAAAGAGTTCACTTAAAATTTTAAAATCACTTCATTGAAAACGTAGAGCGGAAGTCTTAAAATCATTAGTTTTCATTAAAATTAAATCATTGATCAAAAATAGTCATTTGAAAAAAATACTTAACAAATTCATCCATAAACATAATGAAATAATAAGTGATATAAAACCTGGTTTAAACAAAAGATAGAAATAAAATGTAAGTTTTCATCTTCATAGCCTTTGAATCACTATTTACATTAACACCATGTAACCTTGTCACGAGAACATCTCTTTAACTGTATCTTTCATTCATTTCTTTCATCGTACATCATAAAGTTTCTCAGCTACATCAAAAAGTTCAAATTATGAGTCCAACACTCAGTAACAGATGAATAAATTATCATGAACATGTATGCAGATGCAATTTTAGTAAAAATAGTCTTATCGTCGTTCTTTCCCACTAAGTTTTTTATTCTTGCTTTAGTTTCGATATACAGTCCATTTGTTAGAGGTAATTCAATCTAGGAAAGCGAAAAGTTAGGAAAGCGAGAAGTCACTTCATGATCACGTCTTATGGAACAACCAACTCGTAATCTCACCTCACGACAAAAGATATATTTATTCAATCATTCTCTCATCTTTCCATTTTTTTGTCTATTTTTTATGTCAGTCTTTCTTTCTTTGTTTCTTTTTTGTTCTTTTTAAATCTTTCTTAATATAAATTCATTTTCATGATGCATGAGTCATACATAAACATATGATGCAAAACATAGCATATCCTCTAGTCAATTTGTTTGTTCTTTCTATTCAATTATAACTTACTGTGTATTATAAAAGTATCAATATTTCTAAATCTATCAAATCATCCAACAAAGTATATTCTTTAGCGACATCGTTGTCAATATAATCATATCATCTAACAAACATCACAATTAAAAGTCTATATTATAACACATCCTTGAGTGACATCATCATCAATACAATCAAATAATCTAACAATACATCACAATCAATAGTCTATATTATAACACATCCTCTAGTGTTATCATCATCCATATAATCATAAAACATAACATCAATTGTAAACTTTATCCTATCATAACAATTACATAAATCCTCAAGTCATGAATGTCGTAACATAATAACAAACAAGTCTTCAAAGTCTTATCGTAACAAAACTACTTAACCTAGTACTTTTTGATGCAGACCGATGGGCCAATACATAAAATATCACTTACATCGATTAACATATCATATAACATATCCTCTATAATATCATCATCGTTGAATTTTCTAATAACAGAAGAATGTCTCATAAAACATCCCAATAATCATAATCATGAATATCTTAATAAAACACATCCTCGAGTATCAATGAAATGTAAAAAGATAACCTAACACTTTGTTATGCGAGCTAATAGGCCAAGCACATACAAACATCTCTTACCGCGAGTCCTTAGTTCATAGATTTTTCTCATGATGGGCATCCTTCACCTTTGAATTAACCTACTCATAAAGTTGTCGCGTATAGTGAAAGAAAGTGAGAGGAAGAATCATAACAGAAGGATTTCCAAGGAGAAATCCCAACAATAATTAAAATCCTAATCGTCTCCCTCAAGTATGTAAACTCATGTGTTTACTTGTTTAAGGGTGGAAGTCTATTAGGTTTAGAGTTACCTTGTAAATTCTACAAAATCAAGAAGCCAACTCGCGAGTTTTGAGCAAAATAAGGGCTAGGTTTAACGTGTATAAATTGGTACAAAGTGAGTATTTAAATAATATCAAATAAACTCTAAAAATAATGGTAAATAGACCAAAATATCCCTAAAAATATAGGAAACCCTATTAAGTTTGGAAATATGAACTTTGGAAACCCTTAAACATTAAAAAATACAAAAAATGCGTATTTGGAAAAATTTGGGGGGGGGGGGGGGGGGGATCGCCTGCTCACTGTCCGTGCACTAATCAGCACCACCGCACGCGCCTGTTGGCTTGTCCCGTGGGCGTCTTGCACCTCATTTTACATCTCTAGTACTCACAACGCCTTGCTACATGTACTACTTCATGTTTTTCATTTGGTTGGCTTACAAAGTGCACTCAAAATTTCTTTTTGGCTTTTACTTGCAACTTTTTTATTCAAAAACTCTTCTTTACACTTTCAGAGGCATCCATTTCCTTTAATAAATCTTTACCCAGGCTTGAAAAATATTTGATTGAACAGTAATGCAGTCGCCCACAACAACACTGTTTAAGCCTTATAGGTTTATCATTTTCACAAATAAAAAAAATTATTATTAATTCAATTAATTTATTCACTCATTACATCATTTAACCTTCGTGTAAATTGTATTATTTTCTCTAAGCACCTCATAATCATCATAATAGTAATGTAAAACACAAACTTATCTTTGAATACGAGGTTAAATCTTACCAAAGTTTTTGGATGTTACACATGTCTCGGCTTCAAAGTTAGGCTTTCAAATGACAACATGCCTTGCTTTCTTTTTATCAATAGGGTTTGATGCTTCCACCAAGCTATTTTGAAGCTTATACCTTGTAAAATAAGAGAGATAAAAAGGTTAGTAAAGTACTTTGTCTGAGGCCGAAGGATAGGTCTACATGGCACATCATAAGCTGTATACACTATTTGGCAAAAAAACAACACAAATTTTTCTTCTAGAAGAATTATTGATGCAACACCAAAAAGGGGATTTTCTTACTCCAAAGGCAAACCCAGAATTCTACAGCAGAGTCGGGTGCTCTCTTTAGGAATTTATATCTCCATCAAATCTACTCATTTTTCAAATGAAATTTTGATAGAAGAACCTATGAGGTGTGGAATAAAGGGCCTCCAAAAGTCACAGCTTAACTCCTTGAGGCAAAGGAGTTATGGCCAAAACGATATAAGTCGACTAAGGTGGAATCACACCCATTTGGCCAAGAATCAGGCTCAACTTGGAGAGACGATATCTCCATCAATATGAATGATCTTGATGCAATTTTTGGACACAAACTTTCTCTAGATGTGAAGAATATGTAACACCCAGTTCTATCGAACCAGTTCTCAATTCTTTTAAATTAATGGCACACTTTAAATGACAATAATAAAAGTAGGGTTAATAGATGACTAGGCAAGGACATAAGGGTAATTGGAAATTTAAAAGTGGATAATGTATTTAAGGAGAGAGGTTTGGGTTTAATGCACTGTAGCCGCCACTATTCTGTTTACCATTCCTCTTTCGGCCTTCAGCTCTCCAGCAGAACCCTCTTGGTGATTTTCTTGCTCGATTCTCTTTTAACTTAGGTAAGTTTTCCTCGTTTTCTTGTATTTTAGCAGTTAGGTAACTAAGGGAGTACAATGTGAGAAATTTCGAGGATGCTGTGATTGAGAATAGGTTCAGGTTTTGGTGATAAATGGGAATGCGCGGGTAGCAGGGTTTCAAACTGATTTCCTCAAACTTCTGAATGATTCTTGGTAAAGATTAGTGAAGTTTTGATTAATGTACTGTTATGACTTTAGGTAAGCGAGCTTCTAAAGTAGCTTACAGCCCAGCGATTTCCAGGAGACCAGGTAAGTGAAGTATGCTTGTGCCTTCGGGCCTACATCACAAAACAGTAGGGTTATGTTTGTTTGAATAAGTTTGTATGTCATGCATCACATTTTGAAAGTATGCGAAAATGAATTTACATGATATGACATGGTAAGGAATAAACAGATAAGCTATTAACGGAACTAATCCACCCCTTAACTTATGAAGGGATTTATACTTTGGGAGGAGTGATCCAACTCCCAATTTCACAGGGGGATCTAAACAGTTGTTAAGGGAACTAATCTGCCCCTTAATTGAGAGAGAGGATGTATGACTTTGGGAGAAGTGATCCAACTCCCAATTTCACAGGGAGATAAGATCAAAAACGAATGTATATGCAACTGTGATGAGAAAAATAGAAATTGCATGTTTAGGAATTTATATTTCAGCATTCCATTTCATTATTGCTTTACTTACTTAGCATTAGGCTAATAGATGAGTTTTGTGATGTAGGTGAAGAAGTGACTGCAGGTGTGTTTTCTGAGCATGCTGGGGAATAGGCTGGTTGGGGGAGCACATTCATGTCTCGACTTGAAAAACTGATGGGGCGGTTTAACTGGTGTCAGTAGATGAGAAGGTTTAGTGAACCATGATTCAATTTAAATATATTGAGAGTTTTAGTGACTGTAGTAGTTTTGAAGTTTTGAATACAATTTGAGACTTTTTCTGATAATGATACTCCGTTGGTTTTAATAGTGGTTTTTACCAAATTTTGGAGTAGTACATGAATTTAAGTAGTTTTTAACGGTTTTAGTAAAATGCTCAAGTTCTTTTTGGTAGTCAGAGTTTTCTTGTTTCTAGTGAAACTGTTGCTATGCTGTTTTCGTTGAGTGTTTTGATCTATCGGTAGATGATGTCTATCGGCAGATGTTAAGTATTTTCGATCTATCGGTCGATGATGTCTATCGACAGATGTTGAGTATTTTTGATCTATCGGTAGATGATGTCTATCGGTAGATGTTGAGTATTTTCGATCTATCGGTGGATATAGTCCATCGGTGGATGTGAGTATTAGAATTTGTCGTTTTGTAATCAGAAGATGTCTTTAGAAGAAGCCAACGAAAGATGTCCTCAGTAGAAGTCATCGGTAGATGCCTTCGGTATAAGTCTTTAGTAGCTTTGTCGTTTTGGTAATCGGATGATGTAGGAAGAAGTTTGTCGTTTTGTGATCGGTAGATGTGAAGTGAGGATTTTTGTCGTCTAGCGATTGGAAGACGTAGTTTGTTCTATGGGCAGATACGAGCTGAGAATGTTTGTCGTTATGAGCGGTAGACGTCGTCTGCCGAATTATTTCAATAGCATGGATATCACGTGGTCTGTGTGGTTGAGGTGTTTTGTCGTTTAGTGATCGGTCGATGTGTTCTGTTTTCTTTCTCTTTCAACCAACTGTCTTGAATATTTACTTATTTAATAAATATTGTTTTTATACGATTATTTTTCTGCTGCAAGTTTCAACATTTTAAGAATCAAATTTTGATCATTGAATGAAATTTTAAAATTTTCTCAAAAAGCCATAGTTCTGTTCAGTATCTTGTTTAGCGAACCGGGTTCAGATAACTCAGGGCGTTACAGTATGGTATCAGAGACATTCAGTTAAACCGTTCAAAAGATTACTCATCAGTGCCGATCGTCGCATGGGAGTGCTCCAACAACTGTAAGTGTTTATGTTAGTCTTAGTTATTAGATGTTTATGAGAGTAGTTAACCCTGTGTAGGAAATCTAGTAAGATGTCTAGACAACCAGGCAGACCAAGAGTACCAAGAGAGATACCAAATCCGAAACGTAAAGAAGATCCTAGCGTGATTAGGTAGCTGACAGATTTGGTGCGTCAGTAAACAGACCTAGTGCGTCAGCAGTCCGATCACTTAGGAGTGCTGTTGAATCGAGAGGTACAAGGAAGTGCCAACTCGAGTTCTAGCAATGAACATTCTGGAGATAGATTCAGGAGGCTATGACCACCCACATTTGATGGACAGTCATCTGATCCAATTATTGCTGAATGGTGGCTTAGAAAGATTGAGAGTATGTTTAGGTGCGCCAACATTGGAGAAGGAGACAAGGTCACGTTGGCAACGTTTCATTTGGCTGGTGATGCTCAACTCTGGTGGGAAACAATAGAGAGCACCACTGATGTTTCGGCGATGCCTTGGTCACAATTCAAGGACATTTTCTACGAGAAGTATTTTAACAGCACTATACAAACTGCAAAGAAGTTGGAATTTCTGAACTTGAAACAGACCGGGTCTGTGGCCGAGTACAGTAGGCAATTCGAGTCCCTGTCCAAGTTTGCTGGACATTTTGCTCACAGGGACGAGGATAAGGTGTTCAAATTTGTGCATGGGCTGAAGCCAAAAATTTATCGAGGAGTTAAATTTTGTGGTATTAAAGGCTTGACATTCAGTGATGTTGTGTCCAATGCTCTGGAAGTGGAAGAAGCTAAAAGGAAGTGTGCTGGTGTAACACCCGAGGTTTTTGATTTAATATAGTTATGGATCTTAGGAAATAATAAAAAGGTAAAGTAATTAAAAGAACGGGATGAGAGTCAATTTATGAAAGTTTCTAATTTACGAAAGAGCGAGATTTAAAGAAATTTCGAATGGTCGAAAACATGAGAGGGAAAAACGGTAATTAGTTAATGTTAATTAAAGAAATAGTTTTAGTTTTATTATTAAAAATTATTACTATTATTAATATTATTAAAAAAAATTAAACAAACTAAAACACAGAATGGCTTCGACGATCCATTCTGTGTTTGAGCTTCGACGACCTGAGCGGAGAGCAGAGGGGGGGAGACGCGAACAATGATCAGCAGTCCGGGTCATCGCGATTTTCTGGCGATCTCCGGCCAGAACAGGCAGTGGTTAAGAGTGGTTTTAAATGTTTGGTTGTGGTTAAGAGTGGTTTTAAATGTTTGGTTGTGGTTAAGAGTGGTTTTAAATGTTTGGTTGTGGTTAAGAGTGGTTTTAAATGTTTGGTTGTGGTTAAGAGTGGTTTTAAATGTTTGGTTGTGGTTAAGAGTGGTTTTAAATGTTTGGTTGTGGTTAAGAGTGGTTTTAAATGTTTGGTTGTGGTTAAGAGTGGTTTTAAATGTTTGGTTGTGGTTAAGAGTGGTTTTAAATGTTTGGTTGTGGTTAAGAGTGGTTTTAAATGTTTGGTTGTGGTTAAGAGTGGTTTTAAATGTTTGGTTGTGGTTAAGAGTGGTTTTAAATGTTTGGTTGTGGTTAAGAGTGGTTTTAAATGTTTGGTTGTGGTTAAGAGTGGTTTTAAATGTTTGGTTGTGGTTAAGAGTGGTTTTAAATGTTTGGTTGTGGTTAAGAGTGGTTTTAAATGTTTGGTTGTGGTTAAGAGTGGTTTTAAATGTTTGGTTGTGGTTAAGAGTGGTTTTAAATGTTTGGTTGTGGTTAAGAGTGGTTTTAAATGTTTGGTTGTGGTTAAGAGTGGTTTTAAATGTTTGGTTGTGGTTAAGAGTGGTTTTAAATGTTTGGTTGTGGTTAAGAGTGGTTTTAAATGTTTGGTTGTGGTTAAGAGTGGTTTTAAATGTTTGGTTGTGGTTAAGAGTGGTTTTAAATGTTTGGTTGTGGTTAAGAGTGGTTTTAAATGTTTGGTTGTGGTTAAGAGTGGTTTTAAATGTTTGGTTGTGGTTAAGAGTGGTTTTAAATGTTTGGTTGTGGTTAAGAGTGGTTTTAAATGTTTGGTTGTGGTTAAGAGTGGTTTTAAATGTTTGGTTGTGGTTAAGAGTGGTTTTAAATGTTTGGTTGTGGTTAAGAGTGGTTTTAAATGTTTGGTTGTGGTTAAGAGTGGTTTTAAATGTTTGGTTGTGGTTAAGAGTGGTTTTAAATGTTTGGTTGTGGTTAAGAGTGGTTTTAAATGTTTGGTTGTGGTTAAGAGTGGTTTTAAATGTTTGGTTGTGGTTAAGAGTGGTTTTAAATGTTTGGTTGTGGTTAAGAGTGGTTTTAAATGTTTGGTTGTGGTTAAGAGTGGTTTTAAATGTTTGGTTGTGGTTAAGAGTGGTTTTAAATGTTTGGTTGTGGTTAAGAGTGGTTTTAAATGTTTGGTTGTGGTTAAGAGTGGTTTTAAATGTTTGGTTGTGGTTAAGAGTGGTTTTAAATGTTTGGTTGTGGTTAAGAGTGGTTTTAAATGTTTGGTTGTGGTTAAGAGTGGTTTTAAATGTTTGGTTGTGGTTAAGAGTGGTTTTAAATGTTTGGTTGTGGTTAAGAGTGGTTTTAAATGTTTGGTTGTGGTTAAGAGTGGTTTTAAATGTTTGGTTGTGGTTAAGAGTGGTTTTAAATGTTTGGTTGTGGTTAAGAGTGGTTTTAAATGTTTGGTTGTGGTTAAGAGTGGTTTTAAATGTTTGGTTGTGGTTAAGAGTGGTTTTAAATGTTTGGTTGTGGTTAAGAGTGGTTTTAAATGTTTGGTTGTGGTTAAGAGTGGTTTTAAATGTTTGGTTGTGGTTAAGAGTGGTTTTAAATGTTTGGTTGTGGTTAAGAGTGGTTTTAAATGTTTGGTTGTGGTTAAGAGTGGTTTTAAATGTTTGGTTGTGGTTAAGAGTGGTTTTAAATGTTTGGTTGTGGTTAAGAGTGGTTTTAAATGTTTGGTTGTGGTTAAGAGTGGTTTTAAATGTTTGGTTGTGGTTAAGAGTGGTTTTAAATGTTTGGTTGTGGTTAAGAGTGGTTTTAAATGTTTGGTTGTGGTTAAGAGTGGTTTTAAATGTTTGGTTGTGGTTAAGAGTGGTTTTAAATGTTTGGTTGTGGTTAAGAGTGGTTTTAAATGTTTGGTTGTGGTTAAGAGTGGTTTTAAATGTTTGGTTGTGGTTAAGAGTGGTTTTAAATGTTTGGTTGTGGTTAAGAGTGGTTTTAAATGTTTGGTTGTGGTTAAGAGTGGTTTTAAATGTTTGGTTGTGGTTAAGAGTGGTTTTAAATGTTTGGTTGTGGTTAAGAGTGGTTTTAAATGTTTGGTTGTGGTTAAGAGTGGTTTTAAATGTTTGGTTGTGGTTAAGCATTAGTGGCAAGCTCGGGAGGTTTCCACAAAAGCTGTGTAGTGGCTCCTCGTCGCGAGTAGTGTCTGAATATGGCAAGCTTCGGGAGGTTCCACAAAAGCTGTGTAGTGGCTCCTCGTCGCGAGTAGTGTCTGAATATGGCAAGCTCGGGAGGTTTCCACAAAAGCTGTGTAGTGGCTCCTTGTCGCGAAGTAGTGTCTAAAATATGGCAAGCTTCGGAGGTTTCCACAAAAGCTGTGTAGTGGCTCCTTGTCGCGAAGTAGTGTCTGAATATGGCAAGCTCGGGAGGTTTCCACAAAAGCTGTGTAGTGGCTCCTCGTCGCGAGTAGTGTCTGAATATGGCAAGCTTCGGGAGGTTTCACAAAAGCTGTGTAGTGGCTCCTTGTCGCGAAGTAGTGTCTGAATATGGCAAGCTTCGGAGGTTTCCACAAAAGCTGTGTAGTGGCTCCTCGTCGCGAGTAGTGTCTGAAATATGGCAAGCTTCGGAGGTTTCCACAAAAGCTGTGTAGTGGCTCCTTGTCGCGAAGTAGTGTCTGAATATGGCAAGCTTCGGGAGGTTTCCACAAAAGTTGTGTAGTGGCTCCTTGTCGCGAAGTAGTGTCTGAAATATGGCAAGCTTCGGAGGTTTCCACAAAAGCTGTGTAGTGGCTCCTCGTCGCGAAGTAGTGTCTGAAATATGGCAAGCTTCGGGAGGTTTCACAAAAGCTGTGTAGTGGCTCCTTGTCGCGAAGTAGTGTCTAAAATATGGCAAGCTTCGGGAGGTTTCCACAAAAGTTGTGTAGTGGCTCCTCGTCGCGAGTAGTGTCTGAATATGGCAAGCTCGGGAGGTTTCCACAAAAGTTGTGTAGTGGCTCCTTGTCGCGAAGTAGTGTCTGAAATATGGCAAGCTTCGGGAGGTTTCACAAAAGCTGTGTAGTGGCTCCTCGTCGCGAAGTAGTGTCTGAAATATGGCAAGCTCGGGAGGTTTCCACAAAAGTTGTGTAGTGGCTCCTCGTCGCGAGTAGTGTCTGAATATGGCAAGCTTCGGAGGTTTCCACAAAAGTTGTGTAGTGGCTCCTTGTCGCGAAGTAGTGTCTGAATATGGCAAGCTCGGGAGGTTTCCACAAAAGTTGTGTAGTGGCTCCTTGTCGCGAAGTAGTGTCTGAATATGGCAAGCTTCGGAGGTTTCCACAAAAGCTGTGTAGTGGCTCCTTGTCGCGAAGTAGTGTCTGAATATGGCAAGCTCGGGAGGTTTCCACAAAAGCTGTGTAGTGGCTCCTCGTCGCGAGTAGTGTCTGAATATGGCAAGCTTCGGAGGTTTCCACAAAAGCTGTGTAGTGGCTCCTCGTCGCGAAGTAGTGTCTGAATATGGCAAGCTTCGGAGGTTTCCACAAAAGCTGTGTAGTGGCTCCTCGTCGCGAAGTAGTGTCTAAAATATGGCAAGCTTCGGAGGTTTCCACAAAAGTTGTGTAGTGGCTCCTTGTCGCGAAGTAGTGTCTGAATATGGCAAGCTTCGGAGGTTTCCACAAAAGTTGTGTAGTGGCTCCTTGTCGCGAAGTAGTGTCTGAATATGGCAAGCTTCGGAGGTTTCCACAAAAGTTGTGTAGTGGCTCCTTGTCGCGAAGTAGTGTCTGAATATGGCAAGCTCGGGAGGTTTCCACAAAAGTTGTGTAGTGGCTCCTTGTCGCGAAGTAGTGTCTGAATATGGCAAGCTTCGGAGGTTTCCACAAAAGCTGTGTAGTGGCTCCTTGTCGCGAAGTAGTGTCTGAAATATGGCAAGCTCGGGAGGTTTCCACAAAAGCTGTGTAGTGGCTCCTCGTCGCGAAGTAGTGTCTAAAATATGGCAAGCTTCGGGAGGTTTCCACAAAAGCTGTGTAGTGGCTCCTCGTCGCGAAGTAGTGTCTGAAATATGGCAAGCTTCGGGAGGTTTCCACAAAAGTTGTGTAGTGGCTCCTCGTCGCGAAGTAGTGTCTGAAATATGGCAAGCTTCGGAGGTTTCCACAAAAGTTGTGTAGTGGCTCCTTGTCGCGAAGTAGTGTCTAAAATATGGCAAGCTTCGGGAGGTTCCACAAAAGCTGTGTAGTGGCTCCTCGTCGCGAGTAGTGTCTGAAATATGGCAAGCTTCGGGAGGTTTCCACAAAAGTTGTGTAGTGGCTCCTCGTCGCGAAGTAGTGTCGAAATATGGCAAGCTTCGGAGGTTTCCACAAAAGCTGTGTAGTGGCTCCTTGTCGCGAAGTAGTGTCTGAATATGGCAAGCTTCGGAGGTTTCCACAAAAGCTGTGTAGTGGCTCCTCGTCGCGAGTAGTGTCTGAAATATGGCAAGCTTCGGGAGGTTTCCACAAAAGTTGTGTAGTGGCTCCTCGTCGCGAGTAGTGTCTGAAATATGGCAAGCTTCGGGAGGTTTCCACAAAAGCTGTGTAGTGGCTCCTCGTCGCGAGTAGTGTCTGAAATATGCAAGCTTCGGGAGGTTTCCACAAAAGTGTGTAGTGGCTCCTCGTCGCGAAGTAGTGTCTGAAATATGGCAAGCTTCGGGAGGTTTCCACAAAAGTTGTGTAGTGGCTCCTCGTCGCGAGTAGTGTCTGAAATATGGCAAGCTTCGGGAGGTTCCACAAAAGCTGTGTAGTGGCTCCTTGTCGCGAAGTAGTGTCTAAAATATGGCAAGCTTCGGGAGGTTTCCACAAAAGCTGTGTAGTGGCTCCTCGTCGCGAAGTAGTGTCTAAAATGTGGCAAGCTTTGGGAGGTTTCCACAAAAGCTGTGTAGTGGCTCCTTGTCGCCAAGTAGTGTCTGAAATATGGCAAGCTTCGGAGGTTTCCACAAAAGCTGTGTAGTGGCTCCTCGTCGCGAGTAGTGTCTGAATATGGCAAGCTTCGGAGGTTTCCACAAAAGCTGTGTAGTGGCTCCTTGTCGCGAAGTAGTGTCTAAAATATGGCAAGCTCGGGAGGTTTCCACAAAAGTTGTGTAGTGGCTCCTCGTCGCGAAGTAGTGTCTGAAATATGGCAAGCTTCGGGAGGTTTCCACAAAAGTGTGTAGTGGCTCCTCGTCGCGAAGTAGTGTCTAAAATATGGCAAGCTTCGGGAGGTTCCACAAAAGCTGTGTAGTGGCTCCTTGTCGCGAAGTAGTGTCTGAATATGGCAAGCTCGGGAGGTTTCCACAAAAGCTGTGTAGTGGCTCCTCGTCGCGAGTAGTGTCTGAATATGGCAAGCTTCGGAGGTTTCCACAAAAGCTGTGTAGTGGCTCCTCGTCGCGAACTAGTGTATGAAATATGGCAAGCTTCGGGAGGTTTCCACAAAAGCTGTGTAGTGGCTCCTTGTCGCGAAGTAGTGTCTGAAATATGGCAAGCTTCGGGAGGTTCTGCAAGAGGAACCTAACTGTGTATACGTAAGACGTTGTGTGATAGTTGGTTAAAGTGTAAGGCACTTCGGTGCGGGCAACTAATGTAACGCCCCGAATCCTTAAACTCGGTTTGTTACTAAACTCGTGACGTCAGCCGGAAGACAAATACTTTTCCTCTTCCGATGACGTCAGCCGGAAGACAAATACTTTTCCTCTTCCGATGACGTCAGCCGGAAGACAAATACTTTTCCTCTTCCGATGACGTCAGCCGGAAGACAAATACTTTTCCTCTTCCGATGACGTCAGCCGGAAGACAAATACTTTTCCTCTTCCGATGACGTCAGCCGGAAGACAAATACTTTTCCTCTTCCGATGACGTCAGCCGGAAGACAAATACTTTTCCTCTTCCGATGACGTCAGCCGGAAGACAAATACTTTTCCTCTTCCGATGACGTCAGCCGGAAGACAAATACTTTTCCTCTTCCGATGACGTCAGCCGGAAGACAAATACTTTTCCTCTTCCGATGACGTCAGCCGGAAGACAAATACTTTTCCTCTTCCGATGACGTCAGCCGGAAGACAAATACTTTTCCTCTTCCGATGACGTCAGCCGGAAGACAAATACTTTTCCTCTTCCGATGACGTCAGCCGGAAGACAAATACTTTTCCTCTTCCGATGACGTCAGCCGGAAGACAAATACTTTTCCTCTTCCGATGACGTCAGCCGGAAGACAAATACTTTTCCTCTTCCGATGACGTCAGCCGGAAGACAAATACTTTTCCTCTTCCGATGACGTCAGCCGGAAGACAAATACTTTTCCTCTTCCGATGACGTCAGCCGGAAGACAAATACTTTTCCTCTTCCGATGACGTCAGCCGGAAGACAAATACTTTTCCTCTTCCGATGACGTCAGCCGGAAGACAAATACTTTTCCTCTTCCGATGACGTCAGCCGGAAGACAAATACTTTTCCTCTTCCGATGACGTCAGCCGGAAGACAAATACTTTTCCTCTTCCGATGACGTCAGCCGGAAGACAAATACTTTTC
Organism: Begonia masoniana; assembly: GCA_022432975.1. NCBI lineage: Eukaryota > Viridiplantae > Streptophyta > Magnoliopsida > Cucurbitales > Begoniaceae > Begonia > Begonia masoniana. Next base: position 18,659,379 of record CM039516.1, on the reverse strand, counting down.
CTCTTCCGATGACGTCAGCCGGAAGACAAATACTTTTCCTCTTCCGATGACGTCAGCCGGAAGACAAATACTTTTCCTCTTCCGATGACGTCAGCCGGAAGACAAATACTTTTCCTCTTCCGATGACGTCAGCCGGAAGACAAATACTTTTCCTCTTCCGATGACGTCAGCCGGAAGACAAATACTTTTCCTCTTCCGATGACGTCAGCCGGAAGACAAATACTTTTCCTCTTCCGATGACGTCAGCCGGAAGACAAATACTTTTCCTCTTCCGATGACGTCAGCCGGAAGACAAATACTTTTCCTCTTCCGATGACGTCAGCCGGAAGACAAATACTTTTCCTCTTCCGATGACGTCAGCCGGAAGACAAATACTTTTCCTCTTCCGATGACGTCAGCCGGAAGACAAATACTTTTCCTCTTCCGATGACGTCAGCCGGAAGACAAATACTTTTCCTCTTCCGATGACGTCAGCCGGAAGACAAATACTTTTCCTCTTCCGATGACGTCAGCCGGAAGACAAATACTTTTCCTCTTCCGATGACGTCAGCCGGAAGACAAATACTTTTCCTCTTCCGATGACGTCAGCCGGAAGACAAATACTTTTCCTCTTCCGATGACGTCAGCCGGAAGACAAACTCTCCGACTTCCATCACATTTCTTCTACCGATGACGTCAGCCGGAAGACAAATACTTTTCCTCTTCCGATGACGTCAGCCGGAAGACAAATACTTTTCCTCTTCCGATGACGTCAGCCGGAAGACAAATACTTTTCCTCTTCCGATGACGTCAGCCGGAAGACAAATACTTTTCCTCTTCCGATGACGTCAGCCGGAAGACAAATACTTTTCCTCTTCCGATGACGTCAGCCGGAAGACAAATACTTTTCCTCTTCCGATGACGTCAGCCGGAAGACAAATACTTTTCCTCTTCCGATGACGTCAGCCGGAAGACAAATACTTTTCCTCTTCCGATGACGTCAGCCGGAAGACAAATACTTTTCCTCTTCCGATGACGTCAGCCGGAAGACAAATACTTTTCCTCTTCCGATGACGTCAGCCGGAAGACAAATACTTTTCCTCTTCCGATGACGTCAGCCGGAAGACAAATACTTTTCCTCTTCCGATGACGTCAGCCGGAAGACAAATACTTTTCCTCTTCCGATGACGTCAGCCGGAAGACAAATACTTTTCCTCTTCCGATGACGTCAGCCGGAAGACAAATACTTTTCCTCTTCCGATGACGTCAGCCGGAAGACAAATACTTTTCCTCTTCCGATGACGTCAGCCGGAAGACAAATACTTTTCCTCTTCCGATGACGTCAGCCGGAAGACAAATACTTTTCCTCTTCCGATGACGTCAGCCGGAAGACAAATACTTTTCCTCTTCCGATGACGTCAGCCGGAAGACAAATACTTTTCCTCTTCCGATGACGTCAGCCGGAAGACAAATACTTTTCCTCTTCCGATGACGTCAGCCGGAAGACAAATACTTTTCCTCTTCCGATGACGTCAGCCGGAAGACAAATACTTTTCCTCTTCCGATGACGTCAGCCGGAAGACAAATACTTTTCCTCTTCCGATGACGTCAGCCGGAAGACAAATACTTTTCCTCTTCCGATGACGTCAGCCGGAAGACAAATACTTTTCCTCTTCCGATGACGTCAGCCGGAAGACAAATACTTTTCCTCTTCCGATGACGTCAGCCGGAAGACAAATACTTTTCCTCTTCCGATGACGTCAGCCGGAAGACAAACTCTCCGACTTCCATCACATTTCTTCTACCGATGACGTCAGCCGGAAGACAAATACTTTTCCTCTTCCGATGACGTCAGCCGGAAGACAAATACTTTTCCTCTTCCGATGACGTCAGCCGGAAGACAAATACTTTTCCTCTTCCGATGACGTCAGCCGGAAGACAAACTCTCCGACTTCCATCACATTTCTTCTACCGATGACGTCAGCCGGAAGACAAATACTTTTCCTCTTCCGATGACGTCAGCCGGAAGACAAATACTTTTCCTCTTCCGATGACGTCAGCCGGAAGACAAATACTTTTCCTCTTCCGATGACGTCAGCCGGAAGACAAATACTTTTCCTCTTCCGATGACGTCAGCCGGAAGACAAATACTTTTCCTCTTCCGATGACGTCAGCCGGAAGACAAATACTTTTCCTCTTCCGATGACGTCAGCCGGAAGACAAATACTTTTCCTCTTCCGATGACGTCAGCCGGAAGACAAATACTTTTCCTCTTCCGATGACGTCAGCCGGAAGACAAATACTTTTCCTCTTCCGATGACGTCAGCCGGAAGACAAATACTTTTCCTCTTCCGATGACGTCAGCCGGAAGACAAACTCTCCGACTTCCATCACTTTTCCTCTTCCGATGACGTCAGCCGGAAGACAAATACTTTTCCTCTTCCGATGACGTCAGCCGGAAGACAAATACTTTTCCTCTTCCGATGACGTCAGCCGGAAGACAAACTCTCCGACTTCCATCACACTTCTCCTGCCGATGACGTCAGCCGGAAGACAAATACTTTTCCTCTTCCGATGACGTCAGCCGGAAGACAAACTCTCCCGACTTTCCATCACATTCTTCTACCGATGACGTCAGCCGGAAGACAAATACTTTTCCTCTTCCGATGACGTCAGCCGGAAGACAAACTCTCCCGACTTCCATCACATTTCTTCTACCGATGACGTCAGCCGGAAGACAAATACTTTTCCTCTTCCGATGACGTCAGCCGGAAGACAAACTCTCCCTCCAATATTCCTCAGCGGAAGACATCCTGGTTTTCTCAGCCTTCTATCTAGATAAACGTAGACCTCATAACTTAAATCTTAATGGCCAAAACTCATCGGAATAAACCATAAGTTCATTCAAACTCACACAGCGGAAGACTTAGGTAAAATAACTCATTCTATATCTTCATAAATATTTTCAGACTCAGTACTCATATTAGACAGACTTAAAACTCAATAATTCGAAAGTAAAGTCATCATACTTAGACTTCCATAATCATAAACATTACTACTTAAACTTCAGAACTTATAAACATCCTTAAATCATGAAACGTTAACCAGGGTTACTCATTTGCCATCCAGCCACAGAACTGCCCCTGAACACCTCCAGCAACCTAGCTTAGACATTTTCATCAACTTTGAATTCCTCACCTGATATTTCTTCACCTACATCATAAGGTGTAACTGTAAGCCTAAGGCTTAGTAAGGAATGCAAACTATTATGAGTTCATGAATGCATAACTTGGAGAAAAACATGCTCATAAGTCTTTTCTTTTCATGTACTTATCTTAATCATCATTCATAATCGTATCTCGTATTCATTGTTCATAATCATCATTCGTAGACATGCTCATATTCATCATTCCTTTCATCATTCATATTCTTCATTACATTATGTGGTTTAAGGGAGGATTTGTGCCGGTAAAGGGGGTTCGACAGTGAGTTTGATCATGGTCCCTACTGCGGGTCGTATTCATATGTCCTACTGCGGACTGTGACATACGCCGAACCACCCCCAACCCTCACTTAACCACGTTGCATAAGTTTTATCTTCTTACCTTATTCATGAGAAAACATATTTCAAAACATTTTCATATGCTTGAGAAGTAAAACATGATGCATAACATAAATGCACTTAATCATCGAACTAAGACAGGGGAGTACATGAGAATAACAGAACCATATCCATCGACATTTCATCAAACATATAGCAGACAATGTTCACTAAATCTAACTTAATCCTTTGATGTAGGGCCCTATTGGCCGGAAACTTAATACATTCACTTACCTGGATTCCTTAGCAACTTGGATCACTTTCTCTTCAACTTCTTCACCTAACACATTTCACATTACAGTAGTTAAATAAAATCCTAAAAGTTCTAATCATAGGTCATCCTAGAATCTAATAGCTAGAGTCATCTCCGAATCCTTAGTCTAAAGCTCTGTGCAGAATCTGAAATCCAAAATAGAACAAAGAGGTTCTACTATTGATTAAATCTGAGTTAGGTTACTTAAAATGACCAGAATCTATTCGGGTTGACATTACTACTCTCGGATTCTAAAATGTTCTAAAACGGCGTGGCCATTGATAAACTCCAAGTTCAGATGCTGAGCTGAAAACAGAGCTGATAAACTAACAGATAGCTACATTGTCTATTGCATACCTCGGGTACGAACTTGCAGAGAAAATGCAGGCTGAAAATAGTCGTCAGTGAGGGAGAACGCCGGTAACAGAGAGCAGGAGCTCGGGAGAGAAGAAATCGCCGAGAGAAGGGGTGTCGGCTACAGTGAGGTTTAAATGAGATTTAAGGTTTCCTTTTTCTATTTATACTTAATCCATCAATCTTAATTACAATTCTGCCACCCAACCTAGTTTTACTCAACTTGTAATAAATTTGTCTTAACATCAAATTTAAATCATAAAGGTTAAATAAAAGGGTGATAAATAAAATGGTCAGAAAATCACCTGGCCGAAATGTCGGGTGTTACAACTAAGGCATCCTTTCGGGTGCGGGCAACTAGCATTGTGTGGTCGTGTTGTTGTGTTGTGTTGAGTCGGTTTGTTGAGTTGCCTTGGAGTGTGGTGTTATGTTGTCGTGTTGGGTAATGTTGTGTTGTGTTGTAGTGCCGAGTGGTGTTGTGTTTTTATGTTAGGGTTGTGTGAGGTTGTGTGTGCATTGTGCTTGTTTTTATTTGTTATCCATACTTGCTAAGCGTAAGTTTACGTGTGTGTGTGTGTTCTGTGGTGTAGGTGACGACTGGAGTAAAGGTTAGAGCTACGAGAAAAGCTGGGATTGAGACGCAGTCGTTGATGTACGCTGTATGCCGGTGCGGGCAGTTGTCGGGGCGCCTCGACCATGGTCTTCGGGAGTGTGGGCTTTGTATTTTAATAGTATTATAAATGTCTGTTTGTGGAATTGTTGGAAATGCGTAATGTTTTTGGTTGACAGTTATGAGATAGCTATGTGTCAGGGTGATGTTTTGCTAGTTAGGAATGTTAGTATTTTATAGTTTCTTATTTACTGTTGTTTGGAGATTTTTATATGTAGGATTGTTGAGTGGATAGTTGAGGAAGAATATTCTTGTTGGGAATTGGTTTGTGTGCAGGTACCTGGCTTTTTGGAGGCGCCATTTTCAGGCGTTACTTTGCCGAAATTTTCGGGAAGGACGCCGTGGTGCTGAAAGGTTAGGGGTAAGGGAATTGATGTGTCTAGGCAGCTAGGTATGAAGTAAGAGAGTTTCAGGAGTTTAGTTTTAAATTCAGCTATGTAAGTTCCTTTTATGTTTGGGACTCAGTTTTAACGTGGGATTGGTTAGCAAAGTAGCGCTCTGAGCCAGGGTGGGTTCGGAGGCGTTACAAGATGGTATCAGAGCATAAATGGTCGTGTCGTTCAAATGATTACCCGACAATGCCGACCGCCATGCAACGTGCTTCACCGACTGTAAGTATTTCTTTACTTTTAGTTAGTTTACCTGTTTGTTTGGTTTAAACCTTGTTTGTTTTATGATTATCCAAGCAAACCCTTGAAATTTTAGAATACGATGAACTAGATAAGAGTATGAAGTTGGAAATGAAATTTATCGGGATATACCTTAGATCGTAGATGTATCATTAGTATGTTTAAGTGGATCAATGGAAAACTGTAGAATAATTAGAGTTACGCATAGTGGGAGTAGTTAGATGTTGATTATGTGTGAGTTGTGTTCTAGTATTAAATGGGTGGGTAAGGACATAGTGGGTTGAATGTAAGGCGAACGTAAGGTGAGACACACTTTAGAATGAGGTAACCTATGGTGGATACACGTAGGATTTGTTAGAGTGGAAGTATCTAGGTATATTACATTTGAGTATCTAGTTTTAGTAAAGTGTTGTTAATACTTTAGAAGATGCAACTGATTGCAATAAGGTGGTGATTGTGAAGAGATTAGTAAATTCTATTGGAGAACAGTGGCTAGGAAGACACGAAGTGCGTAAATATTATGGAAGTTTTGAGGTCGAAAGGAAGGGCGTAAATATCATTTCGAGTGTCGAGTGTAAAGTCGGGAAAGAGTTAGTTTAGACTTAAGAATTTGAGTGTTTGGTAATGACTGAAATTAGGGGTTAGACAAATTGAGCATAGTGAATGTAAGTATGAAGATTCAGATATACTTTGAGGAATAGTTTATAGGGTTAAGAGATGAGAGCTTTGAGTATGAGGGTTGTGTTGGAATAACTAATGAAATGTCATGATTGTTTGAGGTATAATTGTCTTGAGGTATAAAGTTCTTAGTGTTACGATAGTAAGGTATCTTGGAGATATGATATGAGGTAGTTATGTATGTGGTGATGAATGTTAATGAGTATTAGATTAGAGGAGTTAGAGTTGGAAATAAGTTGGAAAGATTTGAAAGTATAGGTGATAATTTAGAGTTAGGAACGAGTTAGTTCGGATCTATTAATTTATAAAGGTTAGTAAAACTTGAGGTAAGAATTGTACTCAGTAGTATCTTAGGATTTATTTTGTGGTAGCATAGAGAGTCCTGGTGGTTTGTACGTGTTTAGTACACACAGAAGTAGAAAGTGAGGGATTAGATGAACTTAGCTAGAGAAAAAGATCGAGTTGAAGAGGTTGAGGGTATAGATTATATGACAGTTAGTGAGCGTGTGAGTATTTGGGTTAGAGCGTACAGAGTTAGGTGACGTCGGAATTTGTGGTATGTAGTAATCGATAGATGAGTAAGGCATTGGGTAGGTGAGATGAGATGAGTACATTGAGTAATAACAAGGTCACAAATTTTGAGGACAAAATTTTTGTAAGGAGGGTAGATTGTAACACCCGAGGTTTTTGATTTAATATAGTTATGGATCTTAGGAAATAATAAAAAGGTAAAGTAATTAAAAGAACGGGATGAGAGTCAATTTATGAAAGTTTCTAATTTACGAACGAGTGAGATTTAACGAAATTTCGAATGGTCAAAAACACGGGAGGGCCAAACAGTAATTAGTTAATGTTAATTAAAGAAATAGTTTTAGTTTTATTATTATAAATTATTACTATTATTATTATTATTAAAAATAAAAATAAAACAAACTAAAACACAGAATGGCTTCGACGAGCCATTCTGTGTTTGAGCTTCGACGACCCGAGCGGAGAGCAGAGCAGAGGGGGGGAGACGCGAACGATGATCGGCGTTCCAGTCATTCGCGATTTTTCGGCGTTCTCCGGCCAGAAGATGGCGGCGAGCAGTTCTGGCCCTTCTCCGCGCACAACCGAACGGTAAGCCATCTTTTTCGCCCTGTTTTGACTCTATTCGAGGCCGAGGGTGAGGAGCGCATTTGAGCTCCGATCGCCGGCCGATTTTGGTTGTTTACGGCGTGGGTTTACCGACCCTTGGACCGGTTTTCATCGCCTGGCCGTGATGAGCTTTGTTTGGGCGAAATTCAGTGAAGTCCTCTTTAGGGCATTTCGGGTTTTTTCTTGTAGTTTGGGATTTTTGGTTAGTTTATGCTAATTGAGGGTATAAGTGGTTGATTAGTGAAGAATTGAGTGAGAATTGATGGAAAATCAAAAAGGGGGATTTTCCGGGTAAGGGGCAGTTTGGGTTTTTGCCATTTTGACCTAGCTACGGTAGTTTGTTTTCAAATTCCGTTTGGCAGGTTAAAATAGGTTATTAGAGGAGTACGTGGCCGCTGGAATCGTTCGATTCCGATAATCAACGCAAAAGTTACGCGCGTTTGAAGTTTTGGGTCAGTTTTTACCGAACCCAAATTAGTTGCCCATTTAGTTAGATTTTAGTTGGATTAAGCTAGAAATAGTAGTTTGAGAGTAATTGGTAAATGTAGGCTTGATTTAATGAGGTTTGAATATTTGTCGTAGGTCGAGCCGTAGGTGGACAGGTAACCGAGAATCCTCATCGGGCAAGGACGCCAGGTAAGTAGTGGACGTGTGTTTGTTTCCTTCGGGCCTACACCACAGAACGGTAGGATTTATTGTTTGATAGTGTATTGTTAGTGTTTGAGATTGTTGTTTTGTTCTGATTTGGTTGCTTGAATGTTTGGTTAAGTATGGTTTTAAACGTTTGGTTGTGGTTAAGAGTGGTTTTAAATGTTTGGTTGTGGTTAAGCATGTTTTGAATGTTTTGTGTTGGTTAAGCATTAGTGGCATATGCATGGTTTTGAAAGTGGTCTGTTGGCGGTGGCTCCTCGTCGCGAAGTAGTGTCTGAAATATGGCAAGCTTCGGGAGGTTTCCACAAAAGCTGTGTAGTTGCTCCTCGTCGCGAAGTAGTGTCTGAAATATGGCAAGCTTCGGGAGGTTTCCACAAAAGTTGTGTAGTGGCTCCTCGTCGCGAAGTAGTGTCTGAAATATGGCAAGCTTCGAGAGGTTTCCACAAAAGCTGTGTAGTGGCTCCTCGTCGCGAAGTAGTATCTGAAATATGGCAAGCTTCGGGAGGTTTCCACAAAAGCTGTGTAGTGGCTCCTCGTCGCGAAGTAGTGTCTGAAATATGGCAAGCTTCGGGAGGTTTCCACAAAAGCTGTGTAGTGGCTTCTCATCGTGAAGTAGTGTCTGAAATATGGCAAGCTTCCAGAGGTTTCCACAAATGCTGTGTAGTGGCTCCTCGTCGCGAAGTAGTGTCTGAAATATGGCAAGCTTCGGGAGGTTCTGCGACAGGCACCTAACTGTGTATACGTAAGACGTTGTGTGATAGTTGGTTAAAGTGTAAGGCACTTCGGTGCGGGCAACTAAGACACTTCGGTGCGGGCAACTAAGGCATCCTTTCGGGTGCGGGCAACTAGCATTGTGTGGTCGTGTTGTTGTGTTGTGTTGAGTCGGTTTGTTGAGTTGCCTTGGAGTGTGGTGTTATGTTGTCGTGTTGGGTAATGTTGTGTTGCGTTGTAGTGCCGAGTGGTGTTGTGTTGTTATGTTAGGGTTGTGTGAGGTTGTGTGTGCATTGTGCTTGTTTATATTTGTTATCCCTACTTGCTAAGCGTAAGCTTACGTGTGTGTGTGTGTTCTGTGGTGTAGGTGACGACTGGAGTACAGGTTAGAGCTACGAGAAAAGCTGGGATTGAGACGTAGTCGTTGATGTACGCTGTATGCCGGTGCGGGCAGTTGTCGGGGCGACTCGACCATGGTCTTCGGGAGTGTTGGCTTTGTATTTTAATAGTATTGTAAATGTCTGTTTGTGGAATTGTTGGAAATGCGTAATGTTTTTGGTTGACAGTTATGAGATAGCTATGTGTCAGGGTGATGTTTTGCTAGTTAGGAATGTTAGTATTTTATAGTTTCCTATTTACTATTGTTTGGAGGTTTTTATATGTAGGATTGTTGAGTGGATAGTTGAGGAAGAATATTCTAGTTGGGAATTGGTTTGTGTGCAGGTACCTAGCATTTTGGAGGCGCCATTTTCAGGCGTTACTTTGCCGAAATTTTCGGAAAGGACGCCGTGGTGCTGAAAGGTTAGGGGTAATGGAATTGATGTGTCTAGGCAGCTAGGTATGATGTAAGAGAGTTTCGGGAGTTTAGTTTTAAATTCAGCTGTGTAAGTTCCTTTTATGTTTGGGAGTCAGTTTTAACGTGGGATTGGTTGGCAAAGTATCGTTCTGAGCCAGGGTGGGTTCGGGGGCGTTACAGCTGGGCCAAAGGAGGTCCCACAAAGGTTTGTCCAGCCACACCAACAAAGAAGAATGAAGAGGCCTAGTGAAGGCCAGAATAGCCAAGGAACAAAAGGGAAGATACAGAATGTCAGGAAATTTTTCCAGTGTCCTAAGTGTTTGAAGAACCACCTGGGCGAGTGCAGATTGGGCTTTGGGAAATGTTTCAACTGTGAGAAGGTTGGACACACGATCAAAGAATGCCCGAAGCCTAGAATCACCAGATGCTACAATTGTAACAAAGTCGGCCATATTAGCAGAGACTGCCCAGCTCCTAGGAGTGGCCCTGCTATAATTAAACCGGGGATATTCTCCATGATGGAGTCGAGTGAGGAACAGCCCACTGTTGTATCAGGTACTATATTGATCAACTCTATACCTGCTTTTACTTTAATAGATTCTGGTACAACACATTCATTTATAGCATCTGCATTTGCTCTTAAGTTAGATGTACAACCTACGCAATATGAACATATGTTTAATGTCACGTTACCCTCTGGTGAATGCATGCACTCTAGCCGAGTGATACTTAATAGTGTGGTGATAGTGGGAAACAAGAATTTACCTGCTAATCTCATTATTATGGATATAATGGGATTTGATGTAATCTTAGGAATGGACTGGTTGTTTAAGCACCACGCCACAATTGATTGTAGGATTGGAATAGTTAGCTTCCAACCCCCTGGTAGTTTGAAACATACCTTCCAAGCTTCAAAGAAAAGTAAGAAAATGTCTGTGATGACTTCTATTAACACTAGATCTTCCCCATGTGGATAGTATTTGTGCTTATTAGCTAGCATTTTAGACACACAACTTGTAGGGAAGGCAAATCCTCAAAACGTCTTAGTTGTCCAAGACTTTCCTGAAGTATTCTTAGATGACCTTCCTGGTTTACCACCAGATAGAGAAATTGAATTCGTTGTAGATGTTTACCTCGGCGCCGAGCCTGTGTCTAAAAATCCATATAGGCTAGCGCCAACAGAACTTAAGGAATTAAAGAAGCAGTTGGAGGATCTGTTAGACAAAGGGTTCATACGCCCTAGCTTTTCACCGTTGGGTGCACCTCTCCTTTTTGTCAAAAAGAAGGATGGATCGATGCGGATGTGCATTGATTATCGAGAACTAAATAAGCTAACTGTCAAGAACAAGTATCCATTACCAAGGATTGACGATTTATTCGACCTACTTAATGGTGCAAGAGTTTTCTCTAAGATTGACCTTAGGTCCGGTTATTACCAGTTGAAGGTTAAATCTGAAGATATCCCAAAGACTGCCTTTCGCACAAAGTATGGACATTATGAGTTTTTGGTTATGTCCTTTGGATTGACTAATGCACCGGCAGCCTTCATGGATCTTATGAATAGAGTGTTTCATGAGTATTTGGACAAGTTTGTCTTTGTGTTTATAGATGACATTTTGATCTATTCTAGTACTAAGGATGAGCATGCAAGACATTTGAGCTTGGTGTTATGATTACTTAGACAGCACCAACTTTATGCTAAGTTTTCCAAATGTGAGTTTTGGCTGGACAGAGTTCACTTTCTTGGTCACGTGTTCTCTGGAGATGGAATATCTGTCGATCCAGCCAAGGTTCAAGCAGTCAAGGAGTGGCCCCGACCGAGGAGTGCTGCAGATATTCGTAGTTTCCTTAGATTAACAGGATATTACATAAAATTTATTGAAGGATTTTCAAAGATTGCAACACCCCTCACTCGGTTAACAAGGAAAGACATCAAGTATGCTTGGACAGAGGAGTGTGAATCCAGTTTCCAAACCTTGAAAAAAGAAACTGACCAATGCCCCAATATTAATACTTCCCATTGAGAATGGTAAATTTAGCATTTACTGTGATGCATCCAGGATTGGACTTGGCTGTATCTTGATGCAAGAGGGAAAGGTAATAGCCTGTGCTTCTAGACAGTTGAAAACACATGAGAAGAATTACCCTACACATGACTTTGAATTAGCTGCAGTAGTATTTGCACTTAAGATTTGGAGGCATTACCTGTATGGACAAACTTGTGAAATATTCTCGGACCATAAAAGTCTGAAATATATCTTCACACAGAAGGAATTAAATATGAGGCAACGTCGGTGGTTGGAGTTCGTCAAGGATTATGATTTTGAGATTAAATACTATCCCGGCAAAGCAAATGTTGTGGCAGATGCTTTGAGTAGAGTGACAACTTCAGCCTCAGCCTTGATTCTCTGTTCACCCTGGGAGTACGAAGATGTACAAGGATCTTAGACAGCATTATTGGTGGCCAAGTATGAAAAGGTGTGTGGCAGATTAAAGCTGAGCATCAGAGACCCTTAGGAACATTGCAACCCTGACCAGTTCCCGAATGGAAATGGGAGCAAATAACGATAGACTTTGTTGTGGGATTGCCTAGAACAGCAAAGGAATATGATGCAATTTGGGTGATAGTTGATCGATTAACCAAATCCGCCCACTTTTTGCTTATGAGGATGACATACTCGATAGATCAGCTTGCTAAATTTTATGTGCAAGAGATTGTTAGATTACATGGAGTTCCAGGTACCATAGTTTCAGACCGAGATTCTCGATTCACATCTAAGTTTTGGAAGAGTTTGCACAAGGCTATGGGAACACAGCTTAGTTTTAGCACAGCTTTTCACCCTCAAACAGACGGACAATCCGAGAGAACTATTCAAACCTTAGAAGATATGCTCCCGGCATGCATATTAGATTTTCAAGGATCTTAGAGTAAATATTTATCATTGGTGGAGTTTTCTTATAATAACAGTTTTCAGGCAACTATTGGTATGGCACCATATGAAGCATTGTATGGATGAAAATGCAGATCTCCTTTGTACTGGGATGAAGTTGGTGAAGCACAGTTGCTTTGTCCTGACATTGTGCAATAAATTGTTGAGAATGTTGCCCTCATCCGCCATAGGATCTTAACAGCTCAAAGCCGACAGAAAAGCTATGCCGACAGAAGACGCAGAGAATTAGAGTTTGAAGTAGGTGATGAAGTTTTTCTTAAGGTATCACCATTCAAAGGAGTTGTGAGATTTGGTAAGAGAGGCAAGTTGAACCCCAGATTTATTGGACCCTTTTCAATCTTGAAAAGGATTGGGAAGGCAGCTTACAAATTGCAGCTACCAACCTCTATGGAAGGAATCCATAATGTGTTCCATGTATCCATGTTGAAAAAGTGTGTGCGAGATCCGTCACAGATTATGGAACAGCAGAGTATTGAAGTTCATCCTACTCTTACATATGAGGAGAAACCAGTAAGGATCCTAGACTATGCTGTGAAAGTGTTGCGCAACAAAGAAGTTCCACTGGTGAAAGTCTTATGGCATAACTAGAACATAAAGGAGACAACTTGGGAGTGCCAGCAAGACATGATGGACCAACATCCAGAATTATTCAGGTACTGAATTTTGAGTACAAAATTCTTTTAAGGAGGGTAGATTGTAACACCCGGTTCTATCGAACCAGTTCTCAATTCTTTTAAATTAATGGCACACTTTAAATGACAATAATAAAAGTAGGGTTAATTGATGACTAGGCAAGGGCATAAAGGTAATTAGAAATTTAAAAGTGGATAATGTATTTAAGGAGAGAGGTTTGGATTTAATGCACTGAAGTCGCCACTATTCTGTTTACCATTCCTCTTTCGGCCTTCATCTCTCCAGCAGAACCCTCTTGGCGATTTTCTTGCTCAATTCTCTTTTAACCTAGGTAAGTTTTCCTCGTTTTCTTGTATTTTAGCAGTTAGGTAACTGAGGGAGTACAATGTGAGAAATTTCGAGGATGCTGTGATTGAGAGTAGGTTCGAGTTTTGGTGATAAATGAGAATGCGCGGGTAGCAGGGTTTCAAACTGATTTCCTCAAACTTCTGATTGATTCTTGGTAAAGATTAATGAAGGTTTGATTATTGTACTATTATGACTTTAGGTGAGCGAGCTTCTAAAGTATCTTACAGCCGAGCGATTTCCAGGAGACCAGGTAAGTGAAGTATGCTTGTGCCTTCAGGCCTACATCACAAAACAATAGGGTTATGTTTATTTGAATAAGTTTCTATGTCATGCATTATATTTTAAAAGTATGCGAAAATGAATTTACATGATATGATATGGTAAGGAATGAACAGACAAGCTATTAAGGGAACTAATCCACCTCTTAACTTATGAAGGGATTTATACTTTGGGAGGAGTGATCCAACTCCCAATTTCACAAGGGGATCTAAATAGTTGTTCAGGGAACTAATCCGCCTCTTAATTGAGAGAAAGGATGTATGACTTTGGGAGAAGTGATCCAACTCCCAATTTCACAGGGGGATCAGATCAGAAACGAATGCATATGCAACTGAGATGAGAAAAATAGAAACTGCATGTTTAGGAATTTATATTTCAGCATTCCATTTCATTATTGCTTTACTTACTTAGTATTAGGCTAATAGATGAGTTTTGTGATGTAGGTGAAGATTTGACTACAGGTGTGTTTTCTGAGCATGCTGGGGAATAGGCTGGTTAGGGGAGCACATTCATGTCTCGACTTGGCGAATTGATAGGGCGGTTTAACTGGTGTCAGTAGATGAGAAGGTTTAGTGAACCATGATTCAATTTAAATATATTGAGAGTTTTAGTGACAGTAGTAGTTTTGAATACAATTTGAGACTTTTTCTGATAATGATACTCTGTTTGTTTTAATAGTGGTTTTTACAAAATTTTGGAGTAGTACATGAATTTAAGTAGTTTTGAATAATTTTAGTAAAATGCTCAAGTTCTTTTGGTAGTCGGAGTTTTCTTGTTTATAGTGAAACTGTTGCTATGCTGTTTTCGTTGAGTGTTTTGATCTATCGGTAAATGATGTCTATCGGCAGATATTGAGTATTTTTGATCTATCGGTAGATGATGTCTATCGGCAGATGTTGAGTATTTTTGATCTATCGGTAGATGATGTCTATCGGTAGATGTTGAGTATTTTTGATCTATCGGTGGATATAGTCCATCGGTGGATGTGAGTATTAGAATTTGTCGTTTTGTAATTGGAAGATGTCTTCAGAAGAAGCCATCGGAAGATGTCCTCAGTAGAAGTCATCGGTAGATGCCTTCGGTATAAGTCTTTAGTAGCTTTGTCGTTTTAGTAATCGGATGATGTAGGAAGAAGTTTGTCGTTTTGCGATCAGTAGATGTGAAGTGAGGATTTTTGTCGTCTAGCGATCGGAAGACGTAGTTTTTTCTATCGGCAGATACGAGCTGAGAATGTTTGTCGTTATAAGCGGTAGACGTCATCTGCCTAATTATTTCAATCGCATGGATATCACGTGGTCTGTGTGGTTGAGGTGTTTTGTCGTTTAGTGATCGGTTGATGTGTTCTGTTTTCTTTCTCTTTCAACCAACTGTCTTGAATATTTAACTATTTAATAAATATTGTTTTTATACGATGATTTTTCCGCTGCAAGTTTCAACGTTTTAAGAGTCAAATTTTGATCATTGAATGAAATTTTAAAATTTTCTCAAAAAGCCATAGTTCGGTTCTGTATCTTGTGTAGCGAACCGGGTTCCGATAACTCGGGGCGTTACAGAATACTTCCTCCCAAATTCGTAGCCAAAGTCGCTATGGAAAATAGTTATGATAGTAGTAACCAAACTGCTTAAAATAGGTGTTAAAATTTCAAATATTAACTTTTATGGCCACACCTTTGTTAAAGGAGCACTCCAAATCGAGTTGTTTGGGAGCTTCTAAACCTTTGCTAGAGAGTTCCACCTCTTAGAACAGAATGGTGAAAGGAGTAGCAATGAGAGAATTCACTTACAGTCAGGAAGAGTGGATTCAAGAACGCTCACACTCAATTTGGATGTTACTCACCGAAATGGAGGTGGCGGTATGGAGAGAACTCTCCACACTTGAAGATGAACTTCATCAAGGTTTTTCTTTGATTCAAAATTAGCTAGGGTTTATAGCAGCATAATGAGGGTATTTAAATCCTAAAATTAGGGCAAGAGCCCTTAGAAAAGAAATGACTAAAATAGTCCCAAGAATGAGCAAAGAAGCACACTCACTCGGCCACTTAGGTTAAACTAATTGAGGCTTACAAAAAAATAGTCCAACCATTAAATCCAACAATAATAAGGATAGAAAAAAAAATTCCAAAAAGAAAATTCTTCAAGTCTCCAATGAGATGGAAGTTCGGCCAACAATAGTTAGATGTCGCAACCTCAAGTGTTTCATTCTCTTCCTCCTTTGGCGCCCAAACTAGGGTGCCTCTTCCAATTCTTCCTTGAAGCCCATTTTCCTTTGTGGCTCATCTCCAAGTGGATTTAACTTCAAACCGAGTAGAGAGAAATGATCTCATTCTCCATCTATGCTTTATCAAGAAAGTAACCACAAAGTATTTGAGGGTTGACTTGATGATTTTTAGTATATGATCTTCCATAAAAACCTACACAAAAGGCACTTGGAAATTGGTTAGAAAATCTTCATGGAATTTTTGAGGCGTGATAGATCCGCTGCACATCAATTATGCAACAACGAAGCCAAGAGTATTGGAAATCGTCTACTACAGACACTTGTTGATGAAACGTTTTGTTGGTGCTCATTTTACTGTCATATTTATTGATGATAGTTCATATCACTATAGACAAGAGGTCCAAGATAGACAACAAAGTAAAAAATGCATATTTGTCAGTTACAGAAGTAAGGAATTTAGAAATTGGCTTTTTAAAATCATAGGTCTATTAGAAAAAACAAATAAGGTTTGAATTTAGATACAATAACATGTGATTGTTTTATTAAGGAATTAGTAAATCAAAATTATTGCGTGACCTAGGAATATATTTTGTGACACATGTACTCCAAAATGTTTGTGTTTTATCGCATTATTCTTGATTTGATTCTTGACTAACAAATTTGAGGTGAGGATCAATGTAATGATGGGAGATTAGAATTGGAGAAAATAATGTGGGAAAACGGAAATCCTAGGTTTTTTTAAAATTAAATAAGTAAAGAAGTTTTACTTTTTAAGAAAATTATCGATTTGAACCCTGTACTATACACGTTTTTTCAATTCGGCCCCTGTACTAAAAAAACCGGCAAACCGAACCCTGTACTTTGATTCTGTTATCAGTTTTGACCTTCTATCAACAATTTCATAAAACCCTCATTGAAAAAACTACCAAACAATCTTAGATTCAGTTGCAATTTTTACCACATGTTCATTACTTAATGAGAAGATAATCTAGGAATTTTCGTGATTTTTTAACATATTTACGATTTATTATAATTTTATTTTAGTATTGTTTAAAAATATTATAATAAATCATACAAGTTTTACAAAATTACGAAAATATTTCTGTTATCTACCCATAATATGGTGAACATTTAGAAAAAGTTTCAAATAAACTCAATATCGTTTGGTATTTGTTTAATTTAATCTCAGTTTCTTCTTTATTTTATAAATTAATTTTTAAAAAAATACCAAAAAATATTTGATTTATTTGAAAACTTTTCCACATGTTCAACCTATTATGGGTAGATAATATAAAAAGTTTCGGGATTTTCTAAAATTTGTATGATTTATTATAATATATTTATAAAATAGTAAAATAAAATTTCAATAAATCGTACATGTGTTAAAAAATCACGACAATTTTCATATTATCTTCTCATTAAGTAGTGAATATATGGTAAAAATTTTAAGTGAATCTAAGATCGTTTGTTAGTTTTTTCAATGAGGGTTTAATGAAATTATTGATAAAAGGTCAAAACTGATAACAAAATCAAAGTACAGGGTTCGGTTTGCCGGTTTTTTTAGTACAGGGGTTGAATTGAAAAAACGTGTATAGTACAGAGTTCAAATCGATAATTACCCTACTTTTTATTGATCCCAAAGTAGACTACTAACAACAATTTTTTTGATTCCTTAAATAACTTTAAAAGAGATCAATTTTGGCAGTTAATTAAATTAAGTAGATAATTATCTGTAGGACGATATCTGATTCTTAAAATCTTATTACTTGCTATATCGATACGTGTGTTTGCATGGTAAAATTGCCAACAATCTACTTTCATCTTTCTTCACAAGAACTGATGTCTTAAATTCTAATACATCTTACTCCCGCTAGAGTGAATGGAAAATTTAAGTTTCGACATTGCTTCGGAATTTCATTACTTTAACTACGACTGATCTGGAGTTGCTAATGAGTGCTTATTGAATTTCTATCTCTCTAATGGAGAATTTGTCTATCTCTACAGCCACCAATATAACCCCTTTTCTCCATCTTCTCATCTACAAGTTGTGCGTTCACTACAACATGAGTTATTGTAGCTTAGTCTGTTACCAAGATTTACATAGAAAACTCTTTCAGTTTCAAGGAAAAAAACAACCCGGTAGAGGAGAAATTCACTATAGAAAAACAAAGTATAATTGAGTTTTGCGACTCAAGTATCAATATATAGAGAAAATATAAAATTCTAATATTGATATATGGGCCCGACACGACCCAATTAGAATTTGGGTTACACCGAACTCTAACAATCTCCACCTTGACACAAACCAATGTAGGCTACTCGACCCAACCTAAAGCAAATCTATAACATTGAACTCTGACAATCTTCATCCTCAAAGAAATTCTAGTACAAGGAAACAAATCTGTAAAACTCCATTAAAAATAACCTCTCTTCCACAAAGCCCCCCCCCTCTTCTTGATGGGCCAACTCAACAATCAATACTGATCAAGTTTAAGCCCCGCTTAAACTTGAGAGATATACTTGAGAAAAAATCACATCTTCTATCCCATGGTATACTTGAACTATTAGAGTTGTCACAACGAACTGTACGTAGACAATTTGAAAACTCCCCACTGGAATTGTTAACCTCAAACACATGCAACGCATAACCCATAGTTTCACTGTATTGCCACAGAGCTTTAACCTTCCACTTTTTTTTTTCCTTTTGCGATACCACTTTGATGTGAAGCTGAAACTAGTGACTGAATATCTGTAATAAGCTGACTCACATGCTCTGTTGTACACTCAGATCTCAACTTGAATTTCACTTGAAAACTAAACTTCTTTTGAGTCTTATCAACTATCTCTTTAGAAGGTGAATTCACAAATGTAACAGCCTTATTATTAGTTATTGTAGAACCTTGTAGCACATACGAATTTTCAGACTTCTTATGTCCCTTTAACATGACGAGAGCACCTCTACTGATCTTTAAAACTCCACCTACAGAGTTGTACCTGTATCTTTTCACATCCAATGTATTCAATGAGATCAGATTCTTTTTTAATTCGAAAACATGTTGCACATTACCTAGTGTCCTTATAACTTTATCAAACCTTCTGATTCTAATGGTATCAATATCAGCTACCTTGCAATGTGTATTATTTCTCATCATCATAACACCTTCTAAAATGGTATCATATGTCGAAAACACTTTTTGATTGTAACACATATGAAACGAACAAGTTGTATCCATAATCCAATTCTTGTTTCGCTTTGAGTTTTCCTTTGACAACTGGAAGATCTTAGTCGGTATAATATTCTTCTTTTGTTGTTTTTCCTTCACCAGACGTCATCGGTTGTTTTTCCTTCTTAGCGACTCTATTAACATTATGCAATTCTCGGCACTCATATTTAATTTGCCCCTTCTTCTAACAGAGGCAACATGTTTTATCTCAGTTCCTTGACTTTGATCTGCCATTCACACCATGAACCTTATCATTGCCTTTTATTTGACTCTCTTGTTCTACCTTGAACGATGAGTCCCTCTCTGCGAGATCTCAATCCAATAACAATCTGCTTCATTTTCTCATTTGATAACAAAACACTATAAATTTCTTCCAGAGTCAAAGTCTCTCGACTATACAAAATAGTCTCTCTAAAAGCACCATATGAAGCAGACAATGAGCACAGTAGAATTAACCCCAGATCTTCTTCATTATACTTGCATCCCATAGTTTCCAAATCTGAAACTAATTCTTTGAATGCACTCAAATGTTATTCAAGTGAACTACCTTTCATTAACTTGGGGTGGGCCGGATCGGACCAGATCGGGAACCAAGAACCAGACCAAACTGACGGTTTTGGTATGGTTTTGGTCCCAAGGTGATGGACCACGGTCCGGTCCTCTGTCCGAAGTACCTGAAACCGAAGACAGCCGGTCCGGTCTTCGGTCCACAGCTCGAATTCCCAAAGAACCAGGACTGGACCGGACCGAAGGACCGATTTTAAGCCAGAGTCTTCCTTCGCTTCATTCTTCCTTCCTAAATCCCTAATCTAAAACCATAACACCCGAACACCTGAGTCCCCACCTCCGAACGGCGAACACAAGACCTCGGAACACTTGATTCCTGACCTCCGAACGGCGAACACTCGAGTTGCCTCACGCTTGCACTTGCGCTCGCGCCAGTCGCCTGATCAGATCGCCTCCCCTCTGTCTCCTCTGTTGCAGAACAGAACTCTCATACAGAACGCAATCACGCAGACGGCAAAACGCACTCGCACTCACACTCGCAGAATCACTCCCAAAGCCTCGACGCCTTGCCTCACCTCGCCTCTATTTTTGGTTGGTCGTCGGTTGATCGGCTCGCCTCTCTCCTCACTCACAGTCACGGTATGTGTTTTATTAGGCTCGACTTTTGCTGCGAATTGGTGTCAAAAGAGAGAAATTTTTATAAGTTACAATTTTTAAAAAAATAAAAATATTAGGGTGGGAGGAACCGGGACCGAACAAGAATCGGACCAAAAATTTGGTCCAGTCCCGGTTCCTCCCAGGACCGGTTCCGGTCTTTGGGAAAAATTTTTCGAAGACTCGGTCCAATTTTGGTTCTTGCTCAGGATCGGACCTGACCAAACCGGCCCATGCCCACCCCTATCATTAACAGATGAGAGTATAACTGTTGCTACAAATGCAACTTACTAGTGAAGTTTTTCTTTATACACATATGCTCCAATTTTACCCATCATTTGGCAACAAATTTCTCGTTCAAAACATCCATCAAAATCTGATTTGACAAAGGCAATCATATCGTAGATAGAGCTTTTCGATCCTTTCGAATTTTCTCTTTTTTCACTGAAAGACAAGAGCATTTTATCGAGCACCATATGAAGCCGATAATGAGCACAGTAAAATTAACCTCATATCTTCCTCATCATACTTGCATCCCTTAGTTTCCAAATCTGAAACTAATTCTTTGAATGCACTCAAGTGTTCTTCAAGTGAACTACCTTCCATTAACATATGAGAGTATAACCGTTACTTTAAATGCAACTTACTCGTGAGATTTTTCTTTATACACATCTGCTCCAATTTTACCCATCATTCGACAATAGTTTTCTCGTTCAAAACATCTAGTAAAATCTAATTTGACAAAGGCAGACATATTATAGATAGAGTTTTTCTATCATTTCCTTTCGAATTTTCTCTTTTTTCACTCAAAGACAAAAGCATTTTATTCAACCCTAAAAATACATAGTCTAATTCCATATGTGCAAGCACATCACACATCTTTATCTGCCATGACTGAAACTGCCATGACTGAAACTTTGTATTCCAATTCAATATCGAGATATCGCACATCACACGTCTTTATCTGCCATGACTGAAACTTTGTATTCCAATTCAATATCGAGATATCAAACTTGAACGAAGTCATTGCTCAGAAATACCAGCTTTATCAGACTATTCAATTTAAGAATCTTCAATTCCAAATTTCAAAACCTAAAAAAATTTAAAGCAACAATATCAATATCCAAAACAAAACCAGTTCTCTGAAAATTTCAAAACAAATTTGATATCCAACAAAATAATCAGAACTTGAAGTCTCGCCCAAAACCAGAGAACTATCTTCTAAAAATTGAAGATTTACTTCCTAAAAAACGCAATAGAATTGTAACACAGAACCAATCTCAACACCAACGAGGTGGGTGGCTTGAACTAGCGACAGCTGGTCGGCTTTTGCGTACTGCGCGGCGCGCGGCGGTTCTGCGAATATGAAACAGAGCTTCTTCCTCGGATGGCGGAAGACTGCGATAGGAGGAGTGTCGGTGGCAGAGCTTCCACTCTCAAGACCGGAGGAGGGGCGCTCTCTTTTTCTCCCTGGCAGCAAACGGCAGCAAACGGCAGCGATGCGACTACTCTTCCTCTTCACTGATCGGCGACAGAAGCAACGATGGGCAGGCGTTTCTTCTCTGTTGAAGAAGACAACATTCGCACAAAGGGAAAATCGTTCTCCCTTTTTTTTTTTTTTCTTTTTCTCAATAAAAAATGGCAAATTTCACACACTGAAAATTGCAACCATGAAATTCGTTCCATAGCTCCGATAAATCACCACTTGATTTTCATAAACCTTCTACTTCGCGCTCTAATACTAATTGTATACAGTGGACACTAGTAATAAAAAAATAATAATAATAAACGCGAAAACACAGAGACACCAAAATTTACATAGAAAATTATTTTAAGAAAAAATTATGGGTATAAAAAAAATTTACTACAAGAAATCAAGGTATAATTGAATTTCAAATTCAAATATCAGTATATACAAAAAAATATAAAATTTTAATATTAATATAAAAGTCTGATCTGACCCAACTAGAATTCGGGTGACACCGAATTCTGACAATAATAAAAATAAAATGAACGTTGATAGAAAAAAAAAAAAACAAAAACAGCTCAAAACCAATAGACAAGGAAAGAAAAACTCAAACGGAAACAAACAAAACAAAAATTCTTAAGTAGTGAAAAATAGATTCTTACCGTGAGTTCTACTTTAACAAAAGTAGACAAAATCCACTAACTGCCACACTCAAGCTCACCACACTCGCATGATAAGGTAAATAAAAAAACTTAAGAAATAACTTCAAGAGCTTAACGAGGAAGAGAATAATTTAGAGAGAAAAATTGAGTTTTCTTCAATATTCCACAAAAACACAACTTTTTTTCTCCCAAAAAAGTCAAACCTTAGCCTAATAGTCATCTCATAATAACAAAAACTTAAATAAGTCGACGCTTTAAATAAAACAAAATAAATCCACTTAACACAAAAAGAAAATGCAAAAAATTAAAAATAGCAAGTCAGGAGTCGGGCCGTGGCACATCTTGTTTTATAAGGCTTATAAAACAAAAATGAAGTCATAGCTCTCTAAGAATTTTATTTATCTGCACTTTTTTTTATTCACCTCTTTATGGGTGAACAAAGACTTCATGCTCTTGTGGTTAGAGAATACCTCATATGGCTCCGTATACACATAGTATCGTAGTATTTTATTTTAGAGCATGCAGCACTTTTGCCAACTCCAGTTTAGTTTATGTGTAGGATAATTCCTATTGCATAACTTAAATTGTCTTCACGCATAGAGCACAAGTTTGTCCTCCTGCATTATAGCTCACCTCCAAACCTTGTTAGTGAACAATCACAATAAATCATATTCTTCTTCCCTTGCTCTTGAACCATCAAGAGTAGCAGCGATGCTGACCTCTAATTTGAAATTTGAAAAGCCTATTCACATTTGTTATCCCAGACATACTAAATTCTTTTTTTTAGTGAAACGAGTCAAATGCATAGTGATCATTGAGAAACCATCCACGAGTATCCTTCAATAACTTTCAAGACTTCGAAAACATGATCTCTAAAATTTCTTAAATTGCATCAAGGTCTATACTAACTCTGTCTTAGATGGATCTATTGCAATCTCGGTGTCCTCGAGATGACATGATGCTGAGATTTCACTTATGCAAGCAGGAACTAACATTTTCTTGATCTTGCATACAATTTGTGCTACCTCAACAACTATAGCACAATATGAAAATGTTGTCTACGGTCTTCTTCAGATAAAGATAAAGAGTACTCTAAGATATTGTCAGTGAAGACAAGAAAAATGTCGGTCAGTTATGATCTCCATACTTAGTTTACCAAATCCATGTATGTTACTAGTGTATTTGTCAAATCAAACAACATAAAGTTTTAAAATGCAGGAAAAATTCATGTCTGAAAGTTGTCCTGGGCACGTCATCCTGCCTAATGTTGAGCTACTAATATACTAACTCATATCAATTTTTGAGATGTAACGAACTCATCACAAGTGATAAAACGTGTTGTTGATGATCAACATGAGATACTTATTCTTAATAGCAGCTTTGTTAAACAGTCAGTAATCGATGTGGTCCATCCCATGATGATATCATCAGGAGCATAAATCCCAAATATTATAACTCTTCCCGCTGCACTTTACAATCTTTCAACTTAGCTAGTGTCATCTTATGTGATGGATTGGAAATGGAGTTCATTTCTAGAATACACATTATTGCCAAACTTGATCCCCTTTTCAGAGGTAACCTTTATAGTTCCTCTGGAAAGACATCTAAGTAGTTCTCAGCTATTGTTACAGGCATTGCCACTTAACTGTTCACTGAAACTTTCATCTAGCGTCATTCTTGCTACCAGTGAACAAAACTTATAAGCATCTTTGCGGAAGCACAAGCTGAGCAAACCTCTCTCCCTATTGAAGGTACATGTCGCTCCCTGTGGTATTGATACCACGATCGTCTTCCTATGGATGTTCATTACTTGTTTGTTTTGGGGTAGTTAACTCATCCCTCTGATAACGTTGACCCTATCATCTCCATAACTACTAGATGTAAAATCAAACTATTATCAGTGATCCCTAGCATCCAACTATTATATAGTTCATAAACTACCATATATGTAAAAATCAAAATACTATGAAGTAGTATAAATCCACTCTAAGCCTAAAATGACTTAATTATCAAGGTAAATCGTAAGAGTAAAAGGATCATAATCCCACGTCACTTGAGTTTGTTTGAGGTGAGTGGTTTTTAAAAAGTGATCAAGTTATGATGTTATGTTTGTTTCTCTCTTTTTAGTACTAGGTTGTTTCATGGTCAGAATTTGTTGAATTGCCTAAATCATGAGTTTTGTTTATTCTTGTTTGCGTGTAAGAAAAATCAGGAAAAATCAAATAAATATGTTGTAGCTTGGTGTTCCCTACTCCACTTCCAATTTGGAGTGAGCCATTTGATTAGTCGATGGATGTAAAAATATTAAAAAAATGAGGAACATTAAGAGGAACTCTATTGCAAGCTATATATTATTAAATTTACGATAAAATTTTTCTAGTTATTCACTCCACTTTCAATCTTGAGTTTGCTTTTTAGATACTCAATGGTGGAACTCCACTAAAATAAAGAGGGGACAAAGAGAGAAACTCCTCTATGAGGGAATTCATATAAATAACTAATTAGGGCAATTTAGTGTATTCTATGAATGAATTTGGTGTAGCAATTAAAGTAAAATGAAAAAAAATTAATATCTAAAGTTTATCATTATGATTTATTGTTAACAAATTGATAAACTTAAATTGTTTATATAGTCTAGTTGAGTATATAAAGTTTTGCACAACTGCGCGCAGATTTGGCTGGACAAGTCCAATAAATGAAGTAAAATTTATCTTGTTTGTAATGTCTAGAATATATTGAATATTCTATTCTCATAGTTTACTTTTTGTTCATTTTTTCATTTGTTTGATAGTTCATCCTTTCACTCTTTTGCAGGAGGAGGATCAATGAAGTAAGTTTTTTGAGGTGTGAAAACTCTGTAAAAGAGAGTTATGATGACAACAAATTTATAAGAAAGTAATATAATATTATGAGATTATTTATCAAATCGATAAAAAAAAATTATAGTTTTGTTGTTGAAATATGTTGAGCATCATTGTTATCAATTTTTAATATACTTTTGTAGATTCCAATGGAGTTAATGTTGTGCTGCATATTATAAATTCAGGGAGATTTGGAAAGCTAATAGAAAATCATTATTCAATGAGATATTCAATTTCAATTGCAATATTTTGGATAAGATATATCTGAAGATATCAAATCTTGAAGAGAATCTTGGAGAGGATACAATTTTAAAGATAAAACTACTCACGAAATATGAGGTCATGTCTATTTCAGCCCCGACAACTTGTTTTCCTTGATTTAAACCTAAAAGAAAGAGAGTCGTATAGTGTAAGTCAACTAAAATCGGTCAGGGAAAAATTTTATATACAACATTTAAGTTAAAAACAAAGAGAGAGTATGTCAAGTGTAAAACATTTTATAAAAACTGGTTGTAAAACATAAAGTATAACAAGTGTTAAAACATTCTATTATAATATCATATATAAGTAAAAGAGGCATCCACTTATTAATATAAAAATATCAGTGAAAATAGAGCCACAGAGCCACTTACATACTCTAAGTACACAAATGCCAGCAGCTTGGCCATTAAGGTCCCGTGGCTCAGGCTTTGCTTTTGTGCTACAGTTTAGACTTATTTTTGGCCCGAAGTGTTATGTTTTTTACCCAATTAATTGTAGACTTCTTTTAAGGGAAAAAAATGGGAATTTAAAATATAAAATTTAACCCAAGAATTTCATGATTTTATTTTTGGATAGGTACAAAATATTTAAATTAAAAATTGATTCTAAAATTTGTACTTTGAAATAATCGGGCTTTCATAAGTGGTTGGCTCAATTTTGGTAAGAATTTATTTTATGTTTAGTTCCAGCACGTTTATTTCAATTAAAAATTTAATTATTTTACTTATAAAATAATTGTTTATTCTATTATGCACGTCTTCATTTTTTGACATGAAAAATTATTGTTTTAACTAAAGTAATGAGACAGTTGATTGTGTCGTGGCCCTGCATGCAAAATCCTAAACCTTATTAGGGTATTTTTTGTGCTTTTTGCGACAGCCGAGTATCGTTGTAACGACCCATTTTTCCAGCAAGATATTGCCCACTCTAGGGATTGGACCGCAGCCCAATATCCTCCCCTCACGGCTTTGTTTGGCGAGAACTTCCCAGGAGGTCACCCAACCTGAAATTGCTCTCGCCGAAGCACTTTTAACTTCGGAGTTCTTATGGGATCCGTTGCTAATTGTGCTCCAAAACGCGTCTTGCTATGTTGAGAGGGTCTCTTTACATATGTTTCATTTCCACATACTTCCCCAAGCGATGTGGGATTGTGACGACCCTCTCTTTACGACCCGGGATTCGCCTATACTCGAGTCCGGGATTCGCCTACACTCGGCTTAGGTCTCGAGGTTTGCCCCGCAACCCGAGGTTTGCCCCGCAGTCGTACTCATACGTACACATTCGGGTCATCACAATCACCCCCCTCGGGGGCCCAACGTCCTCGTTGGCCACATTTCCGGTTGGGTACAGGCTCTGATACCATTTGTAACGACCCCTCATCCCAGCAAGATATTGTCCGCTCTGGGGATTGGGCCGCAGCCCAATATCCTCCCCTCACGACTTAATTTGGCGAGAACTTCCCGGAAGGTCACCCAACCTGGAATTGCTCTCGCCGAAGCACTTTTAACTTCGGAGTTCTTATGGGATTCGTTGCCAATCGTGCTCCAAAACGCGTCTTGCTATGTTGGGAGGGTCTCTTTACATATGTTTCATTTCCACATACTTCCCCAAGCGATGTGGGATTGTGACGACCCCCTCTTTACGACCCGGGATTCGCCTACACTCGGCTTAGGTCCCGAGGTTTGCCCCACAACCCGAGGTTTGCCCCGCAGTCGTACTCATACGTACACATCCGGGTCATCACAATCGTCATATTTATTTTTATGTGCATAAGACATGATATGCACGGAGACCGTAAGTGACTTCATTTTTACTCGATTTTAACTTTGTTGTTAATGGATTAAAATTTAGCATAAATTCTGAGAATAAAAATATGTTCTTATTGAGTTTAGTCGACTCACCCCAATGACAACCGCTTTCAGGATTTAATCAGGATGACATTCAATTGCATACACAGGAGGAGGCTCGGCGTGCAAATTAACTTAGTTTATTATTTTTATAAAATTTTAAATTTCATTCGAGAGGTGACTGATACAAAATCCTAAACCTTATTAGGGTATTTTTTGTGCTTTTTGCGACAGTCGAGTATCGTCATATTTATTTTTATTTGCATAAGACATGATATGCACGTAGACCGTAAGTGATTCATTTTTACTCGATTTTAACTTTGTTGTTAATGGATTAAAATTTAGCATAAATTCTGAGAATAAAAATATGTCCTTATTGAGTTTAGTCGACTCACCCCAATGACAACCGCTTTCAGGATTTAATCAGGATGACATTCAATTGCATACACAGGAGTAGGCTCGGCGTGCAAATTAACTTAGTTTATTATTTTTATAAAATTTTAAATTTCATTCGAGAGGTGACTGATACAAAATCCTAAACCTTATTAGGGTATTTTTTGTGCTTTTTGCGACAGTCGAGTATCGTCATATTTATTTTTATTTGCATAAGACATGATATGCACGTAGACCGTAAGTGATTCATTTTTACTCGATTTTAACTTTGTTGTTAATGGATTAAAATTTAGCATAAATTCTGAGAATAAAAATATGTCCTTATTGAGTTTAGTCGACTCACCCCAATGACAACCGCTTTCAGGATTTAATCAGGATGACATTCAATTGCATACACAGGAGTAGGCTCGGCGTGCAAATTAACTTAGTTTATTATTTTTATAAAATTTTAAATTTCATTCGAGAGGTGACTATATTGGACATTGTAAACATTTCATTTATTTAACTTTTATTCTTCTTATTTATTTTTGAATATTTATTACTGCTTTATCTTAGACATCACGAATGAACCTAAAATTTAGCTCTTTTTGTTTGGATCTTGATTTATATTTGTAATGTAAGTCTTCCGCTGTCTAATATATTAAAACTAAGTTTGAAGGTTAGACAGTTTGGTTAAGTTTTCTGGTCGGGTTGCTCCTCATTTTATCTCGAATTTCCTTTGGGGCATGGAATAATCGATGAAACAAATGGGCCATAATCAAGCTCGAGACCACTGCAAAGGTACATAGCTTCATCATTTTCGAAGAGTGCTTCTTTGACTATTGCAAAGATAAACATATATAAAAAATTACAAATTTAGTCTTCTATTGAGATTCCATCTTTGGAGAAGTGATGGAGCTTAATTCCTAGCTTAGTATTAATAAAAAAATCGATATTTTTAAAGATTTTATTTAATATTTCATATGAGTTTAATTTATAAATTTAAGAACTAAAAGCGCTATAGTGCAATAACAAAAGTTGTATTAAAATAGGGTTGAGAAACCCCATTGGGTGTCTCACTTAGCCGCCGCACAAAGTGTAACACCCAGTTCCATTGAACCGATTTTACCTTGTCAACTAATAGTGTACATTTTATGGATGAAATTGGAAGAATTACTGATTAGGTTAATGAGAGACTAAGCATGGGCATAATGGTAAATAGAGATTTATAGTGATAACCTATTTAAGGAAAGATGTTTTGAGATTAATGCACTATAGCCGCCACTATTTTCTATACTTCCTCTTTCG
Source organism: Begonia masoniana (assembly GCA_022432975.1). Lineage (NCBI taxonomy): Eukaryota > Viridiplantae > Streptophyta > Magnoliopsida > Cucurbitales > Begoniaceae > Begonia > Begonia masoniana. The sequence goes on along the minus strand of CM039516.1, from coordinate 18,630,327 downwards.
GTATTCAGCTCAAGCTCAGCAGAGCTCTCCAGGCGATTTCCTCTCCGATTTCCATTCCTCAACCTAGGTGAGTTTTCTTGAGTTTTAGTGGCTAGATAGCAGAGAGAGTACAATGTGTGTTTTGGGAATGCTGTGAATGAGAGTAGGTTCGGGTTTAGGTGATAAACCGAGAATGCACGATTAATAGAGTTCCAAGTTAGCTTCCTTAGGTTTCTGAATGGTTTAGAATGAGTTATAGCGCAGATTGAATTAACGCTCTGTTTATGATTTTAGATGAGCAAAATCCCAAGATAGCTTGCAACCCAACTTTTTCCAGGAAGTCAGGTAAGTAGAGTTTGTGTGTGCCTTCGGGTCTACATCACAAAACATTAGGTTTATGCTTGTTTAAATGTTTTATGTATGTCATGTATCATGTTTTGGAAAAAACACGAAAATGAATTTACATGTAATGACATGGCAAGGTATGAACAGAATGTAACAGATCAGCTGTTAAGGGAACTAATCCACCCCTTAATTTATGAAGAGGATGTATGACTTTGGGAAAATTGATCCGCTTCCCAATGGAATTTAGGATCAGATCAGCTGTTAAGGGAACTAATCTGCCCCTTAATTTATGAAGATGATGTATGACTTTGGGAAAAATGATCCAACTCCCAATAGAATCGAGGGATCAAATCAGTGAAAGAACGTGAATGCAACAGAGATGTGAAAGTAGAAACTGCATGTCTAGGATTTATGTTTCAGCATATCATTTCATTGTTGCTTTACTTACTTAGCATTAGGCTAATAGATGAGTTTTGTGATGTAGGTGAAGAAGCCTCAGAAGATGTGTTCTCTAAGCATGTTGAGGACTAGGCTAGTTAGAGGAGCACTTCAATGCCACGGTTTGGTGTTCTGATGAGGTGGTTTAACTATTGTATATATATGAAGTTTTAGTGGTTAGGAGTTTTATGGAAGTGTGCAGAGAGTTTTAATAACATTAGTAGTTTTGATGTTTTTAACAACTTTATGGTTTTCTTGTTTCGAGTATGAAAAACATGATTTGGTTTAGAGGTAGTTTGTAACACCCGGTTCTATCGAACCAGTTCTTTTAATGAATGACACACTTTATTTGGCAATAATAAATGTAGGGTTAATGGATGACTAGGCAAGGGTAGAAAGGTAATTAGAAATTTAAAAGTGGATGACGTATTTAAGGAAAATGGTTTGGGGTTTAGTGTGATGACCCGAATGTGCACGTATGGTACGATGGCTGCACGAACCGGAACCCGGATGGCGGTACATCCGCGCGGGCGAACCGGAAGGTGACAGGTCGTAAAGAGGGGGTCATCACAATCCCACATCGCTTGGGGAAGTATATGGAAATGAAACATATGTAAGAGATCCCTTCCAACATAGCAAGACGCGTTTTGGAGCACGATTGGCAACGGATCCCATAAGAACTCCGAAGTTTAAAAGTGCTTCGGCAAGAGCAATTCCAGGTTGGGTGACCTTCCGGGAAGTTCTCGCCAAACAAAGCCGTGAGGGGAGAATATTGGGCTGCGGCCCAATCCCCAAAGCGGACAATATCTTGCTGGGATAAGGGGTCGTTACAAATGGTATCAGAGCCTGTACCCAACCGGAAATGTGGCCAACGAGGACGTTGGGCCCCCGAGGGAGGGTGATTGTGATGACCCGAATGTGCACGTATGGTACGATGGCTGCACGAACTGGAACCCTGATGGCGGTACGTCCGCGCGGGCGAACCGGAAGGTGACAGGTCGTAAAGAGGGGGTCGTCAAAATCCCACATCGCTTGGAGAAGTATGTGGAAATGAAACATATGTAAGAGATCCCTTCCAACATAGCAAGACGCGTTTTGGAGCACGATTGGCAACGGATCCCATAAGAACTCCGAAGTTAAAAGTGCTTCGGCAAGAGCAATTCCAGGTTGGGTGACCTTCCGGGAAGTTCTCGCCAAACAAAGCCGTGAGGGGAGGATATTGGGCTGCGGCCCAATCCCCAAAGCGGACAATATCTTGCTGGGATAAGGGGTCGTTACATTTAGTGCACGGTAGCCGCCACAATTTTCTCTATTTTTCCCCTCTCAGTATTCAGCTCAAGCAGCAGAGCTCTCTAGGCAATTCTCTTGCCCGATTCTCCTTTAACCTAGGTAAGTTTCTCCTCGTTTTCTTGTGTTTTTAGCAGTTAGATAGCTGAGGGAGTATAATGTGAGAAATTTTGAGGACGCTAGGATTGGGAGCAGGTTCGGGTTTTGGTGTTAAATGGGAATGCATGGGTAGTAGGGTTTCAAATTTGTTCCCTCAACTCCTGATTGATTTTTGGTGAAGTTTAGTGAAAGTTTGATTAATGAACTGTTATGACTTTAGGTGAGCGAGCTTATAAAGTAGCTTACAGCCGAGCGATTTCCAAGAAGCCAGGTAAGTGAAGTGTGCTTGTGCCCTCGGGCCTATATCACAAAACAGTAGGTTTTCTGCATGTTGAATGTTTTCAGTTTGGTCATGCATCATGTTTTGAAAGAATACGAAAATGAATTTACATGGAATGTATGGTAAGGCATGAAAAGAACGTAACATTATAACTGTTAAGGGAATTAATCTGCCCCTTAATTGATGAAGAGGATTTATAACATTGGGAGAGTTGATCCCACTCCTAAAGGAACCTGGGGATCATTATAGCTGTTAAGGGAATTAATCCGTCCCTTAATTGATGAAAAGGATTTATGACTTTGGGAGAGTTGATCTCACTCCCAATGGAATATTGAGATCAGATTACGATGAATGTGAATGCAACTGAGCTGAGAAAGTAGAAAATGCATGATTAAGATTTACATTTCAGCATTTCATTTCATGATTGCTTCACTTATTTAGCATTAGGCTAATAGACGAGTTTTGTTATGTAGGTGAAGAAAAGACAGCAGGTGTGTTCCCTAAGTTTGTTGAGAGCTAGGCAGGTTCGAGGGGTGCATTCATGCATCGAGCTGGCAGCTGGGGGCGTTTTAACTGATGTCAGTAGTTGTGAAGGTTTAGTTGACAATGTTTCAATTTAAGTACGTTGAGTTTTTATGACAGTAGTAGTTTTAATGTTTTTGGAATACATCTTGAGACTTTTCTGTTAATGATACTCTGTCAGTTTAATAGTGGTTTTACCATATTTCGGAGTAATACACTGATTTAAATAGTTTTGAATGGTTTTTAGTAAAATGTTCATGTTCTATTGGTAGTAGGAGTTTTCGTGTTAGAGTGAAACTGTTGTTACGCTATTTTCGTTGAGTATTTTTGATCTATCGGTAGATGATGTCTATCGGCAGATGTACAGTTGTTGTTCTGTTGTCCATCGGAAGATGTCTTCAGTAAGGTCATCGGATGATGTCTTCAGTGGAAGCCATCGGAAGATATAAGTAGAAAATTTGTCGTTTTGTAACCGGATGATGTCGAGTATTTTATCCATCGGATGATGAAGGTAAAAGTCTTTTGTCGTTTTGTAACCGGATGATGTCGAGTATTTTATCTACCGGAAGATGTGAGTAAGTGTATTTGTCGTTTTGTGATTGGCAGAGGCTGGATGGATGATTCATCCGACTGACGTCATCGGAAGATGCGAGTAGCAAAACTTGTCGTTTTGTGATCGGCTGAAGTCGGAAGAATGATTCCTCCGGCTGACATCATCGGTGGAAACATTCGGTTTTGTTTCTGCCCTTTTCGTTGACTTTGTTCAGCGGATGATGTGTTTGACTTTTATGAACCAGCGGATGATGTGTTTGACTTTTATGAACTTTAAGTATTTTACGCTTAAGCCTTCATCTCTTCCGGCCGAATTATTTCTTAATATTTTAACAGCTTTTTTTTTAAACATTGTTTTATAGCTTTGCTTAACTCTATTCTGCTCAAAGGAATTTTCGCTGCAAGTTTTAACGTTTTGAGGTTTTAGAAAAATGTCAAATTGTGACTTTCGAGCGAAGTTTTAAATTGGTCCAAAATTTCTTAGTTATGTCCGGGTTATGATTAACGAACCGGGTTTATAAAACTCGGGGTGTTACATAGTTGCTTTGCTTGATATTTTTAGAAAGTTGTGGACTTATGTTGTTTTGAACGATTTTCAGTAAAATGTACAAGCTCTTTTGGTAGTCGGAGTTTTTCTTTGTTTAGAGTGAAAATGGTTGATATACTGTTATGTTGAGTATTATTGTCAATCGGTGGACGTAGTCCACCGGTGGATGTTGAGTATTGTAATCTACCGGTGGATGTAGTTTATCGGTGGATGTAATCTATCAGTGGAATTAGTCTATCGGTGGATCTAATCTATCGGTGGATGTAGTCTATCGGTGGATGTTGTCGAACGGTAGATGTGAGTAATAGGTTTTGTCGTTTTAAGACCGGTGGATGTGAGCGTAGAAGTGAGTATTAGGTTTTGTTGTTTTGTGATCGGTGGATGTGAGCGTAGATGAGAGTAATAGATTTTTGTCCTTTTGTGAGCGGTAGACGTGTGTAGTCGACGTGTCGTTCGACTGACGTGAGCGGTGGGTGTTCGTTGTAGTAGACGTATTCTGTCTCTACGTCCACCGCCGAGATTAATTTGTTTCTGCTTCTACCGCTGACACTGTTTAGTGGTGGATGCCTGTTGTTTCTATTTCTACCGCTGGAACTATTCAGCGGTGGACGTGTTCTGTTTTATTTTGTTTTTCTTCAACCAATTTTCTTTAATATTTTAATTAATTATTAAATGTTGTTTTATACAAATGAATTTTCGCTGCAAGTTTTAATGTTTTAAGGGTCGAACTTTGACCGTTGAGTGAAAATTTGAAATTTTCTCAGAATGTCATAGTGTGGTTCAGTATTTTTAGTAACGGACCGAGGTTATATAATTCGGGGCGTTACACAAAGAGAAAGCACAGGGAGAGACACAAGTTCCGATGGTGAATCATCGCATTCCAAAGGTAAGGAAACGTTCGCAAGGTTTTAAGGAACAAAGTTTGTGAAGGAAGACTTCAAGGGTAAGTCATTCTCCATTTGTTTTTCGTGTTTAAGTATTTGAGTTTTATGGGAACTGGATTCGAGCTTGGAAACTCAAACCTAAGAGTTATTTCGGGTCTTATGGGATAGATTTAGGTTTTATTTAAGTTTATTTTTCGTTTGGAAGTAAGAAACAACGAGGTATGGCATTTTTCACGACTTCCCATCTCTAGAAATCGTCCAAGTGTCGACCACTGTAGATGATTGGTTGAAACTTCAAACCCTGCCTAGAATCAATGGTTGGAAATTGTTCTCTGCTAGGGTAAATGGATTGAAACCTAAGAGTTTTAGGTGTCGACACTTCAGGGGAAGTGTCGACCAAGTAAGTGTCGACACTTGTGGATGAAGTTTCAACCCTTAGACCATTTGATGATTAAACACAATAGCTATAAGTGTTGATTGGTCCCTCATAAAGTGTCGACCACATAGTTTATTCTTAAAAGAAGTTCACGACTGTTTGTAATGTTAAGGATTTAGTTCTGTGTCTCGGCTTAGGACCAATCCTAGTATCTCCCCTTAGTCTTAAGTTAGATAATCTTAACTTTGGTTTTATGTTAGGCTTAGATGACTTCGAGTCAATTACTGAGGTTGCGCCTCTAGTTGGAAGGAGCGCTCGACATAAAGGTAGGGGGATCTGCACAACATTACATGGTTTTTAGGAAAATCCTATTTTGATGACTTATCACCTATGAAAACTTGACGGGGCCTGGTTGTCAGCACCTAAGTCTTTTACGTGTATATATATGTATGATTTTTATGTTTACCATTGATACATGATTTTATTATTGCTGTGATAGATGATGGATCATCGTGATACTTTGGACGGTCTCGGTGTCAAAGTATCAGAAGGACATCCTAGTATACCTTCTGCTACGTGAAAGTTGTCTTAAATGCACGTCACGAAATAGGTAATAGAGCGGTGATGACATACTCCATGGGTTTCAAATCCCTAAACCTGATCAGGATATTTTATTATTATTATTATTATTATTATTATTATTATTATTATTATTATTATTATTATTATTATTATTATTATTATTATTATTATTATTATTATTATTATTATTATTATTATTATTATTATTATTATTATTATTATTATTATTATTATTATTATTATTATTATTATTATTATTATTATTATTATTATTATTATTATTATTATTATTATTATTATTATTATTATTATTATTATTATTATTATTATTATTATTATTATTATTATTATTATTATTATTATTATTATTATTATTATTATTATTATTATTATTATTATTATTATTATTATTATTATTATTATTATTATTATTATTATTATTATTATTATTATTATTATTATTATTATTATTATTATTATTATTATTATTATTATTATTATTATTATTATTATTATTATTATTATTATTATTATTATTATTATTATTATTATTATTATTATTATTATTATTATTATTATTATTATTTATTTTCATTCATACAGGTTACTTCGTAGATGACCATTGTTCACTGATAACCCGGGTGACGGAGCTTGATCTTCATATCGCATGTTGCTTGACTCTTCTTTCTAGCTCATGAGGTGTTGTTGGACCTCGGTCGTCGTCTTTTTGTGTTTATGTGCTGGAAGGGTCCTTGAGTGACTCTTTTTTTCACTGAAATGATTTTTAAGTGAAATGTACAATAATGGCCTATTTTCGTATAGTTGTCTATGTACGCGACAAATATTTTTTCATTGTCCCGTAGAGCCTGTTTTTCTTAAATGGTGAAAATGAGTTTTCAACAGAATGATGTTTTGAAAACTATTTTGTTATAATATCATGTTTTGCAAGAAAAGATAAAAGAAACTTTACATGTATTTAATGTAACATTTCTACTAAGTTAGTCACTCAGTTCAACAACCTCCTCCCATTTCCAAGAAAGAACGAGAACAGTGAGTAACTAGAACTTGAGAGTTTATAGCTTTACTTACTTCTTTCTGTATTTGAATGTTTAGTTAAATTTTTGGCGATTGCTTAATTTTATTTGGACTTATAGTAGTTTATTTGTTTTGGATATAGATATGTAAACCTTATTGGACTGCTATTTCCTTTATCGTACTATTATATCTGTAATTACAGTGTGGATCTGTCGTTTGATTAAATGTTCAAGTCTTTCGCTGCGAACCAAGGCTTGGGTTGGGTGATCGGGTCCTCTCTGAGGATTTGGTCGCCAAACACGACATTCTGTTAGGCCTGCCTCCAGGTCGTGACAATTAATAAGAACGAGTGAAGTGGAGGAATCGATTTTGTTTAAAGCAAAACCAAATCTCAAGAGCCATAGAATGACAAAGAGTTTGAGGGAAAACATTATCATAAACACAGTTGTGTAGCAAACTCATAATTAGACAATTGTACTTAGGCTAGATAGAGAAATCTAGATTTACTTGAAGAGAAGTGCCATTGAGAAATTTCAGAGGAGAAGTGGAAGATCCATCGAGGACTTCCTCCAAGCCATTTGCAATAACAACATTCAACAGTACATTTTTCTAAAATATATGGCTTTTGCATACAAGCTTAATTGTAAGGATTGATTTTGAGAAGGGAAAGTAGGAAGAGAGATTGAATGTAACACCCGGGTTTTTTTTAAGGAAAATTGGAGACAAAATAAAGGAATAATAAAATAGTCGTTTTAATTAATTTAAAAGAGAAGGGAATAAATTTGGTTAAACTAATTGATTAATTAATTGGTGTTCGAATATTCTAAATGGAGAACTTAAGCTGGGTACGAGATGAAAGTCATTTAAGTTATTATTATTATTATTATTATTATTATTATTATTATTATTATTATTATTATTATTATTATTATTATTATTATTATTATTATTATTATTATTATTATTATTATTATTATTATTATTATTATTATTATTATTATTATTATTATTATTATTATTATTATTATTATTATTATTATTATTATTATTATTATTATTATTATTATTATTATTATTATTATTATTATTATTATTATTATTATTATTATTATTATTATTATTATTATTATTATTATTATTATTATTATTATTATTATTATTATTATTATTATTATTATTATTATTATTATTATTATTATTATTATTATTATTATTATTATTATTATTATTATTATTATTATTATTATTATTATTATTATTATTATTATTATTATTATTATTATTATTATTATTATTATTATTATTATTATTATTATTATTATTATTATTATTATTATTATTATTATTATTATTATTATTATTATTATTATTATTATTATTATTATTATTATTATTATTATTATTATTATTATTATTATTATTATTATTATTATTATTATTATTATTATTATTATTATTATTATTATTATTATTATTATTATTATTATTATTATTATTATTATTATTATTATTATTATTATTATTATTATTATTATTATTATTATTATTATTATTATTATTATTATTATTATTATTATTATTATTATTATTATTATTATTATTATTATTATTATTATTATTATTATTATTATTATTATTATTATTATTATTATTATTATTATTATTATTATTATTATTATTATTATTATTATTATTATTATTATTATTATTATTATTATTATTATTATTATTATTATTATTATTATTATTATTATTATTATTATTATTATTATTATTATTATTATTATTATTATTATTATTATTATTATTATTATTATTATTATTATTATTATTATTATTATTATTATTATTATTATTATTATTATTATTATTATTATTATTATTATTATTATTATTTATTTAATATAATTTATAAAAAAAAAAAACACAAAATGGCTTCGAGGAAGCCATTTTGCGCTCGGGCCCGACGCCGAAGGCAGGGGAGCAGAACAGGGGAGACGCAGGGCGGCGACGGCGAGGCATTCGCCGGTGACTTCCGACGCTTTCCGGCCAAACGACGGCGACGAGCTGGGCCCGGTTCTCTCCGGGCACGAACCGACAGGTTAGACCGATTTTTCTCCCCTGTTTCGGTTCTGTTTAGGGCCAACGGCGACGAGCTGCTAGAGCTCCGATTGCCGGCCGTTTTTTGTTGCTCTCGGCGTCAAATTGCTGAGCTCGGTGTTGGCAAGGAATGCCGAGCAGTGGGCAGCTCGGGAGGAGCTAAAAACCGAGGGCTCCAATTTAGGGATTTCGGGTTTCTGAATTGGAACTTCGGTTTTAGGTTAGTTTATGCTAATTGGGTATGTGAGTGGTTGATTAGTGAGGAATCGGTGGAGAATTGATGGAAAATCGGAATGGGGGATTTTTCGGGTAAAGGGGCAGTTCGGGTTTTGTGATATTTGACCTAGCTAGGGTCGTTTGTTTTCAAATTCCTTTGGGCAGGTTAAAATAGGTTATTAGAGGAGTACGTGGCCACTGGAATCGTTCGATTCCGATAACCGACTCGAAAGTTACGCGCGTTCGAAGTTTCGGGTCGGTTTTACCGAACCCAAATTAGTGGCCCATTTAGTTAGGTTTTAGTTGGATTAAGCTAGAAATGGTAGTTTGTGAGTGATTGGGGAATGTAGGCTTAATTTGAATGAAGTTTGAATAATTGGGTAGTTAGAGTTTGCTTAATATTCGTTAGAAGTAATTGGTAATGCTAAAGTGACTGTGACTATGATAGGTTACCGAGTGGGGAAATTTACATAGCCAAAGCGAGTAAGTGCAGTGCAAGAGTTCAGGTGAAGTAGAGGACGTTATGTTTTGCCTTCGGGCCTACACCACGGAACGGTAGGAGTGTTGTTTTTGCTTTGACTTGGTTTGAATTGTGAATTGGTTGCTTTGCTTTCTTGTTTGGTTAAGCATGGTTTGGTTGTATGGTGGCCCTGTATTGTTTGATAGTTGTTTCGTTTTGTATTACGCAGTGTGAACTGACATTCTTGGCTGTTGTTTGGTGTTTGAGTGTTGTGTTATTGTTGGAGGTTGTTTGGTCGTTAACGTGCTAGAGAGTATGCACTAGGGAGTTGAACGCCTCGTCGTTAACGTGCTAGAGAGTATGCACTAGGGAGTTGAACGCCTCGTCGTTAAAGTGCAAGAGCACTAGAGGGTTTAACGTCTCGTCGTTAACGTGCTAGAGAGTAAGCACTAGGGAGTTGAACGCCTCGTCGTTAAAGTGCAAGAGCACCAGAGGGTTTAACGTCTCGTCGTTAACGTGCTAGAGAGTAAGCACTAGGGAGTTGAACGCCTCGTCGTTAAAGTGCAAGAGCACCAGAGGGTTTAACGTCTCGTCGTTAACGTGCAAGAGCACTAGAGGGTTTAACGTCTCGTCGTTAACGTGCAAGAGCACTAGAGGGTTTAACGTCTCGTCGTTAACGTGCAAGAGCACTAGAGGGTTTAACGTCTCGTCGTTAACGTGCTAGAGAGTATGCACTAGGGAGTTGAACGCCTCGTCGTTAACGTGCAAGAGCACTAGAGGGTTTAACGTCTCGTCGTTAACGTGCTAGAGAGTATGCACTAGGGAGTTGAACGCCTCGTCGTTAACGTGCAAGAGCACTAGAGGGTTTAACGTCTCGTCGTTAACGTGCTAGAGAGTATGCACTAGGGAGTTGAACGCCTCGTCGTTAACGTGCTAGAGAGTATGCACTAGGGAGTTGAACGCCTCGTCGTTAACGTGCTAGAGAGTAAGCACTAGGGAGTTGAACGCCTCGTCGTTAACGTGCAAGAGCACTAGAGGGTTTAACGTCTCGTCGTTAACGTGCAAGAGCACTAGAGGGTTTAACGTCTCGTCGTTAACGTGCAAGAGCACTAGAGGGTTTAACGTCTCGTCGTTAACGTGCAAGAGCACCAGAGGGTTTAACGTCTCGTCGTTAACGTGCTAGAGAGTATGCACTAGGGAGTTGAACGCCTCGTCGTTAACGTGCTAGAGAGTATGCACTAGGGAGTTGAACGCCTCGTCGTTAACGTGCTAGAGAGTATGCACTAGGGAGTTGAACGCCTCGTCGTTAACGTGCTAGAGAGTATGCACTAGGGAGTTGAACGCCTCGTCGTTAACGTGCTAGAGAGTATGCACTAGGGAGTTGAACGCCTCGTCGTTAACGTGCTAGAGAGTAAGCACTAGGGAGTTGAACGCCTCGTCGTTAAAGTGCAAGAGCACTAGAGGGTTTAACGTCTCGTCGTTAACGTGCTAGAGAGTATGCACTAGGGAGTTGAACGCCTCGTCGTTAAAGTGCAAGAGCACTAGAGGGTTTAACGTCTCGTCGTTAACGTGCAAGAGCACTAGAGGGTTTAACGTCTCGTCGTTAACGTGCTAGAGAGTATGCACTAGGGAGTTGAACGCCTCGTCGTTAACGTGCTAGAGAGTATGCACTAGGGAGTTGAACGCCTCGTCGTTAACGTGCTAGAGAGTATGCACTAGGGAGTTGAACGCCTCGTCGTTAACGTGCAAGAGCACTAGAGGGTTTAACGTCTCGTCGTTAACGTGCAAGAGCACTAGAGGGTTTAACCGTCTCGTCGTTAACGTGCTAAGAGTATGCACTAGGGAGTTGAACGCCTCGTCGTTAACGTGCAGAGCACTAGAGGGTTTAACGTCTCCGTCGTTAGACGGCTAGAGAGTATGCACTAGGGGAGTTGAACGCCTCGTCGTTAACGTGCAAGAGCACTAGAGGGTTTAACGTCTCGTCGTTAACGTGCTAGCGAGTATGCACTAGGCTAGGGAGTTGAACGCCTCGTCGTTAAAGTGCAAGAGCACTAGAGGGTTTAACGTCTCGTCGTTAACGTGCAAGAGCACTAGAGGGTTTAACGTCTCGTCGTTAACGTGCTAGAGAGTATGCACTAGGGAGTTGAACGCCTCGTCGTTAAAGTGCAAGAGCACCAGAGGGTTTAACGTCTCGTCGTTAACGTGCTAGAGAGTATGCACTAGGGAGTGAACGCCTCGTCGTTAAAGTGCAAGAGCACCAGAGGGTTTAACGTCTCGTCGTTAACGTGCTAGAGAGTATGCACTAGGGAGTTGAACGCCTCGTCGTTAAAGTGCAAGAGCACCAGAGGGTTTAACGTCTCGTCGTTAACGTGCTAGAGAGTATGCAATAGGGAGTTGAACGCCTCGTCGTTAAAGTGCAAGAGCACCAGAGGGTTTAACGTCTCGTCGTTAAGTGCAAGAGCACTAGAGGGTTAACGTCTCGTCGTTAAGTGCTAGAGAGTAAGCACTAGGGAGTTGAACGCCTCGTCGTTAAAGTGCAAGAGCACTAGAGGGTTAACGTCTCGTCGTTAAGTGCAAGAGCACTAGAGGGTTTAACGTCTCGTCGTTAACGTGCTAGAGAGTATGCAATAGGGAGTTGAACGCCTCGTCGTTAAGTGCTAGAGAGTATGCACTAGGAGTTGAACGCCTCGTCGTTAAGTGCAAGAGCACTAGAGGGTTAACGTCTCGTCGTTAACGTGCTAGAGAGTATGCACTAGGGAGTGAACGCCTCGTCGTTAAGTGCTAGAGAGTATGCACTAGGAGTTGAACGCCTCGTCGTTAAGTGCAAGAGCACTAGAGGGTTTAACGTCTCGTCGTTAAGTGCAAGAGCACTAGAGGGTTAACGTCTCGTCGTTAAGTGCTAGAGAGTATGCACTAGGGAGTTGAACGCCTCGTCGTTAAAGTGCAAGAGCACTAGAGGGTTTAACGTCTCGTCGTTAAGTGCAAGAGCACCAGAGGGTTTAACGTCTCGTCGTTAACGTGCTAGAGAGTATGCACTAGGGAGTGAACGCCTCGTCGTTAAGTGCAAGAGCACTAGAGGGTTTAACGTCTCGTCGTAACGTGCTAGAGAGTATGCATAGGGAGTTGAACGCCTCGTCGTTAACGTGCAAGATGCACTAGAGGGTTTAACGTCTCGTCGTTAACGTGCAAGATGCACTAGAGGGTTAACGTCTCGTCGTTAAGTGCTAGAGAGTATGCAATAGGGAGTTGAACGCCTCGTCGTTAACGTGCAAGAGCACTAGAGGGTTTAACGTCTCGTCGTTAAAGTGCAAGAGCACTAGAGGGTTAACGTCTCGTCGTAACGTGCTAGAGAGTATGCACTAGGGAGTTGAACGCCTCGTCGTTAACGTGCAAGATGCACTAGAGGGTTTAACGTCTCGTCGTTAACGTGCAAGAGCACTAGAGGGTTTAACGTCTCGTCGTTAACGTGCTAGAGAGTATGCACTAGGGAGTTGAACGCCTCGTCGTTAACGTGCAAGAGCACTAGAGGGTTAACGTCTCGTCGTTAACGTGCTAGAGAGTATGCACTAGGGAGTTGCAACGCCTCGTCGTTAACGTGCAAGAGCACTAGAGGGTGTTAACGTCTCGTCGTTAACGTGCTAGAGAGTATGCACTAGGGAGTTGAACGCCTCGTCGTTAACGTGCAAGAGCACTAGAGGGTTTAACGTCTCGTCGTTAACGTGCTAGAGAGTATGCACTAGGGAGTTGAACGCCTCGTCGTAACGTGCAAGAGCACTAGAGGGTTTAACGTCTCGTCGTTAACGTGCTAGAGAGTATGCACTAGGGAGTTGAACGCCTCGTCGTTAACGTGCAAGAGCACTAGAGGGTTTAACGTCTCGTCGTTAACGTGCTAGAGAGTATGCACTAGGGAGTTGAACGCCTCGTCGTTACGTGCAAGAGCACTAGAGTACGTCTCGTCGGTTAACGTGCTAGAGAGTATGCACTAGGGAGTTGAACGCCTCGTCGTTAACGTGCCAGAGCACTAGAGGGTTTTACGTCTCGTCGTTAACGTGCTAGGGAGTATGCACTAGGGAGTTTGAACGCCTCGTCGTTAACGTGCAAGAGCACTAGAGGGTTTAACGTCTCGTCGTAACGGGCTAGAGAGTATGCACTAGGGAGTTGAACGCCTCGTCGTTAACGTGCAAGATGCACTAGAGGGTTTAACGTCTCGTCGTTAACGTGCTAAAGAGTATGCACTAGGGAGTTGAACGCCTTGTCGTTAAAGTGCAAGATGCACTAGAGGGTTTAACATCCTGTTGTTAACGTGCATGAGCAAATAGTGGAAACTGTATGTGTTGTGCTGTAGTGTGTGTGCATTGTTGTGTGGTGTGGCATTGTCTGGCGTGGCAAAGAATAAGGCATCCTTTTGAGTGTGGGCAAATCTGTGTTTTGTTTCGTGTCGTTGTGTTGTTTGGTTGTTTTGTTCAGCGTTATGTGTAGCTTGCATTCTATTTAGTTGTATGTGTTAATCCCTACTTGCTAAGCGTAAGCTTACGTGTGTGTGTGTTTGTTCTGTGGTGTAGGTAACGATGCGGTTACAGGTGAGCTGAGCGAGTGAGCCATGACTTGGGAGCCGTCGGAGAAGTACGGGGCATGCCGGTGCAGGCAGTTGTCGGGACGCCTCGACCATGGTCTTCGGGAGTGTGGGCTTTGTATTTTAATAGTATTGTAAATGTCTGTCTGTGGAATTGTTGGAAATGCATAAGTTTTTGGTTGACAGTTATGAGATAGCTATGTGTTGGGTGATGTTTTGCTAGTTAGGAAATGTTAGTATTTTATAGTCTCCTATTTACTGTTGTTTGGAGGTTTTTATATGTAGGATTGTTGAGTGGATAGTTGAGGAAGAATATTCTGGTTGGGAATTGGTTTGTGTGCAGGTACCTAGCATTTTTGAGGCGCCATTTTCAGGCGTTACTTTGTCGAAATTTTCGGGAAGGACGCCGTGGTGCTAAAAGGTTAGGGGTAAGGGATTTGGTGAGTCTAGGCGGTTAGGTACGATTCAAGAGAGTTTCGGGAGTTTAGTTTTAAATTCAGATGTGTTCGTTTCCTTTTACATTTAGGAGTCAGTTTTAACGTAGGATTGATTAGCAAGTAGCGCTTCGAGCCAGGGTGGGTTCGGGGGCGTTACATTGAAATGACTGGTTTAGAATTAGAACTAAGATAGTTGCCTGAGGAAGCCATGATAGTTCTGATTACGAGTTGAGTTTTGGAGATGATGAAGATAATCCTGGGAGAGAAAACTTGGTAATTCACGATATTCTAAATTTTGTACACTTCTGTATTTATGTATAGAAGGAAAATAAACTAACAAACTTCACACACATGGCAGTGATACGATAGGGTAAAGGCATGTAAAGGCTAACATTTAATACATAGATTATAGAGTTCATTTCAAAACAATCTTTAAATTATAGGGGTAGTGACAAACAGACCCTTAAATTAATTTTATTAAAAAACTAATCTTTAAAATTGAGAGTGGGGGTCCATAAATAAAAGCAAGCATTTGCCCAGATTGCGCGCTCGATCCTACAGGCCATCTTCACTTGTGTTTTTTTTTGGAACCAAAGTTTATTTCTAGGCATTTACTCTATACCATGAAAGCCTGTTCCCAAGACACTTCTCCCACTCTTCCATTTTTTGGCGTCCGCATTGAACCTCGGAAGTTCACTCTGGACGCCTGCCCTTAATTTTAACAGACAATTAAAATGGAAGATCAAGTTTGTTGATGGAGAATAGTTTAAGAATTAGTTTATCAACTAAATTTAAATTTGTTTAATGGGTAGTTTGTCACTACCCCCATAGTCTAAGGTTTTTTCTCAAGATACACGATTTTGAGTTACTCTTTATGAGAATTTTCTTTTTGGTTCTTTGTAAAGAATTAGATTTTCTTCAAGTCAAAACTTGAAAGATCAGCTTGATGGCTTTGGTTGTAATCACAAGTTCGGTTACGTGTTAAGCTCCTTGTTTGATAACTTTGGTTTTGTCGATAAGATTCTATTGGGGTTAAATTCCTTATACTTGATTTCAAAGGCGTTTCTAAATTTCTATTCCACGTTGTCGAAGGGTCTCGGGTTTGATATACTCATGGTTCTCATCATTTAGTATCAGAGTTTTGGCTTCCAGATTCAAGTTTCTATCTTTATTTTTTTTTCTTGTTCTTAAATTTCTTCCTTTGAAATTCGTCATAAAAAAAATTTCATAAAAAAAATTAAAAAATTAAAAAATTCTTTTCAAGCAACGATTCTTTGATTATCAAGTTTTCTTCTTTCAAAAAAAAAATCAATATCTCGAGCATAAATTTCTTCTTTTTCATTCTAAGCATCAATATTTATTTTGAGTGTGCTTATTCAAATATTTTTATTTGATTGTCTCAATTAATTCCAGTTTATTGATTCTACTTTCTTGCACATTTTAAAGTTCTTGATTAATCTTACTTGCTCTCACAATATTCAAGCATCATTCATTATTCTGTGAGATATTAAAGTTTCTATTTCTTGAAGTCTTATATCTTATTCTTAATTGTTTGATTCTAACCGATTTTGAAAATTAGAATTTTAAGTTAAAAAGTTTGATCTTGTTTGTTTTTCCTTGTTGAATTTTTTTTCTTGATTAGGTTTTTTATATAAAAAGCTAAAAGAGAAAATTGATAAGTAAAAGGCAAGATGGTGAGACTATTAAATAAAAGTCATTATTTGAGAGAAACACAAGTGGAGAGACATAAATCGAGTGTAAACACGTGAGGAAGTTAGTGAGTTCCATTTACTTACTTATTTTGTTCCCTTACAATTTTTAATTTTCTTTCTTAAAATTATGAGTAGTGAGAAAATACGTATTAACTTTGATCCGGAGATATACATGAGGGTTATGTTAGGATTAGAATCTCTAATCCACCTGTAACGAACGATCGAAAAAACACGAAAAAGAAAACACACAGATTTATAGTAGTTCACTCTTGATGTGAGAGCTACGTCCATTGGCTGCAGACAAATTTGATTAAGAACAAAAATGAGTTATAACAGTTTTTTGCCTCACACTCTCAGAGCTTTTACGATAACCTAAATACACCTTTATATCATAGACGAATTAGGGTTACAGAATAACAAGGTAAATATGACCAAAATAACCCCAAACCTAGAATAGGCTCCATAACTCAACAATCTTCCACTTGGAGGCTAATCTCATCATCTCTTCATGTAACGCCCCCAGTTATCTGAACCCAGTTCGCTACACAAGATACTGAACCGAACTATGACTTTTTGAGAAAATTTTAAAATTTCATTCAGTGATTAAGATTTGACTCTTAACACGTTAAAACTTGCAGCGAAAAAATCATCGTATAAAAAAACAATATTTATTAAATAGTTAAAATAGTCAAGATGGTTGGTTGAAAGAGAAAAAAAAAACAGAACACATCGACCGATCACTAAACGACAAAAGTCTTTTACTCACAAACAGAACAGAACACATCGACCGATCACTAAACGACAAAACACCTCTACCACACAGACCACGCGATATCCATGCGATTGAAATGATTCGGCAGACGAAGTCTACCGCTCACAAACGACAAACATTCTCAGCTCATATCTGCCGATAGAACAAACTACGTCTTATGATCGCTAGACGGCAAAAATCCTCACTTCACATCTACCGATCGCAAAACGACAAATTTCTTCCTACATCATCCGATTACCAAAACGACAAAGCTACTAAAGACTTATACCGAAGACATCTATCGATGACTTCTACTGAAGACATCTTCCGATAGCTTCTTCTGAAGACATCTTCCGATTACAAAACGACAAATTCTAATACTCACATCCACTGATGGACTATATCCACCGATAGAAATCATCTACCGAGAGATAAAAAATACTCAACATCTATCTATAGACATCATCTACCGATAGATAAAAAATACTCAACATCTGCCGATAGACATCATCTACCGATAGATCAGAAATACTCGACATCTGCCGATAGACATCATCTACCGATAGATCAAAACACTCAACAAAAACAGTATAGCAACAATTTCACTATAAATAAAGAAAACTCCGACTACCACAAGAACTTAAGCATTTTACTAAAACCGTTCAAAACTACTTAAATTCATGTACTACTCCAAAATTTGGTAAAAACCACTATTAAAAACTAACAGAGTATCATTATCCGAAAAAGTCTCAAATTGTATTCAAAACATCAAAACTACTACTGTCACTAAAACTCTCAATATATTTAAATTGAATCATGGTTCACTAAACCTTCTCATCTACTGATACCAGTTAAACCGCCCCATCAGTTCGCCAAGTCGAGGCATGAATGTGCTCCCCCAACTAGCCTATTCCTCAACATGCTCAGAAAACACACCTGCAGTCACTTCTTCACCTACATCACAAAACTCATCTATTAGCATAATGCTAAGTAAGTAAAGCAATAATGAAATGGAATGCTGAAATATAAATTCCTAAACACGCAGTTTCTATTTTCTCATCTCAGTTGCATATGCAGTCGTTTCTGATCTGATCCCCCAGTGAAATTGGGAGTTGGATCACTTCTCCCAAAGTCATACATCCTTTTTCTCGATTAAGGGGCAGAATAGTTCCATTAACAACTGTTCAGATCCCCCTGTGAAGTTGGGAGTTGGATCACTCTTCCCAAAGTATAAATCCCTTCATAAGTTAAGAGATGGATTAGTTCCCTTAATAGCTTATCTGTTACAGTCTGTTCATTCCTTACCATGTCATATCATGTAAATTCATTTTCGCATACTTTCAAAATATGATGCATGACATACAAACTTATTCAAGCGAACATAACCCTATTATTTTGTGATGTAGGCCCGAAGGCACAAGCATACTTCACTTACCTGGTCTCTTGCAAATCGCTCGGCTGTAAGCTACTTTAGAAGCTCGCTCACCTAAAGTCATAACAGTACATTAATCAAACATTCACTAATCTTCACCAAGAATCAATCAGAAGTTTGAGGAAACCAGTTTGAAACCCTGCTACCCGTGCATTCCCATTTATCACCAAAACCCAAACTTACTGTTAATCACAGCATTCTCGAAATTTCTCACATTGAACTCCCTCAGTTACCTAACTGCTAAAATACAAGAAAACGAGGAAAAACTTACCTAGGTTAAAAGAGAATCGAGCAAGAGAATCGCCAAAATGGTTCTGCTGGAGAGCTGAAGGCCGAAAGAGGAATGATAAACAAAATAATGGCGGCTACAACGCATTAAACTCAAATCTCTCTCCTTAAATACGTTATCCACTTTTAAATTTCTAATTACCCTTATGCCCTTGTCTAGTCATCCATTAACCCTACTTTTATTATTGTCATTTAAAGTGTGTCATTAATTTAAAAAAAAGAATTGAGAACTGGTTCGATAGAACCGGGTGTTACAATCTACCCTCCTTAAAAGAATTTTGTCCTCAAAATTCAGTACCTGAATAATTCTAGATGTTGGTCCATCATGTCTTGCTGGCGCTCCCAAGTTGTCTCATTTATGTTCTTGTTATGCCATAAGACTTTCACCAGTAGAACTTTTTTGTTGCGCAACACTTTCACAGCATAGTCTAGGATCCTTACTGGTTTCTCTTCATATGCAAGGGTAGGAGAAACTTCAATACTCTACTGTTCGACAATCTGTGATGGATCTCGTACACACTTCTTCAACATGGATACATGGAACACATTATGGATTCCTTCCATAGAGGTTGGTAGCTGTAATTCGTAAGCTGCCTTCCCAATCCTTTTCAAGACTGCAAATGGTCCAATAAATCTGGGGCTCAACTTGCCTCTCTTACCAAATCTCACAACTCCTTTGAATGGTGATACCTTAAGAAAAACTCCATCACCTACTTCAAACTCTAATTCTCTGCGCCTTCTGTTGGCATAGCTTTTCTGTCGGCTTTGAGCTACTAAGCTCCTCTGGCAAATGAGGGCAACCCTCTCAACAGTTTGTTGCACAATATCTGGACCAAGCAACTGTGCTTCACCAACTTCATCCCAGTACAAAGGTGATCTGCATTTTCGTCCATACAATGCTTCATAAGGTGTCATCCCTATTGTTGCCTGAAACTGTTATTATAAGAAAACTCCGCCAATGATAAATATTTACTCCAAGATCCTTGAAAATCTAATATGCATGCCCGAAGCATATCTTCTAAGGTCTGAATAGTTCTCTCGGATTGTCCGTCTGTTTGAGGGTGAAAAGCTGTGCTAAAACTAAGATGTGTTCTCATAGCCTTGTGTAAACTCTTCCAAAACTTAGATGTGAATCGAGAATCTCGGTCTGAAACTATGGTACCTTGAACTCCATGTAACCTAACAATCTCTTGCACATACAATTCAGCAAGCTGATCCATCGAATATGCCATCCTCATAGGCAAAAAGTGGGCGGATTTGGTTAATCGATCAACTATTACCTAGATTGCATCATGTCCCTTTGTTGTTCTAGGCAATCCCACAACAAAGTCCATCGTTACATGCTCCCATTTTCATTCGGGAACTGGAAAGGGTTGTAATATTCCTGCAGGCCTCTGATGTTTAGGTTTAATCTGCTGACAACACAAACATAATCCTACATACTCTGTCACACACCTTTTCATACATGGCCACCAATAATGCTGTTTGAGGTCCTTGTACATCTTCGTACTTCCAGGGTGGACAGAAAATCTAGAAGAATGTGCTTCCGAAAGGATCTCATCTCGAAGTTCTTTAATGGCAGGAACAAACCATCTATTTCTAAACTTAAGGATCCCATCATTGGAATAATTGAAATCTGAATTAACAGTAGATTCTATGCTTAATCTGTACTTGTTGCACTCTACATTATTTGTCTGAGCTTCCTTTATTCTTTCTAGAATGGTAGGTCTCAAGGATATGGCAGTAAGCATGGCTGACACACTGTGCACTGCTTCTAGATTAAACCTTTGGAATTTAGACTCTAAGGCTAATGGTACGTCGAGAATCAAGGCTGAGGCTGAAGTTGTCACTCTACTCAAAGCATCTGCCACAACATTTGCTTTGCCGGGATGATATTTAATCTCAAAATCGTAATCCTTGACGAACTCCAATCACCGACGTTGCCTCATATTTAATTCTTTCTGTGTGAAGATATATTTCAGACTTTTATGGTCCGAGAATATTTCACAAGTTTGTCCATACAGGTACTGCTTCAAAATCTTAAGTGCAAATACTACTACAGCTAATTCCAAGTCATGTGTAGGGTAATTCTTCTCATGTGTTTTCAACTGTCTATAAACATAGGTTATTACCTTTCCCTCTTGCATCAAGACACAGCCAAGTCCAATCTTGGATGCATCACAGTAAATGCTAAATTTACCATTCTCAACGGGAAGTGTTAATATTGGGGCATTGGTCAATTTATTTTTCAAGGTCTGAAAACTGGATTCACACTCCTCTGTCCAAGCATACTTTATATCTTTCCTCATTAACCGAGTGAGGGGTGTTGCAATCTTTGAAAATCCTTCAATAAATTTTCTGTAATATCCTGCTAATCCAAGGAAACTCCGAATATCTGCAGCACTCCTCGGTCGGGGCCACTCCTTGACTGCTTGAACCTTGGCTGGATCGACAGATATTCCATCTCCAGAGATCACGTGACCAAGAAAGTGAACTCTGTCCAACCAAAACTCACATTTGGAAAACTTAGCATAAAGTTGGTGCTGTCTAAGTAA
Organism: Begonia masoniana; assembly: GCA_022432975.1. Lineage (NCBI taxonomy): Eukaryota > Viridiplantae > Streptophyta > Magnoliopsida > Cucurbitales > Begoniaceae > Begonia > Begonia masoniana. The sequence continues at coordinate 18,608,877 of CM039516.1, read as the reverse complement.
TCCTAACACCAAGTTCAAGTGCCTTGCATGCTCATCCTTTGTACTAGAATAGATTAGGATGTCATCTATAAACACTATGACAAATTTATCTAAATAGTCGTGGAACACTCTATTCATAAGGTCCATTAAGGCTTCCGGTGCATTAGTTAATCCAAAGGACATAACCAAAAACTCATAATGTCCATACCTCGTGCGAAAGGCAGTCTTTGGGATATCTTCAGATTTAACCTTCAACTGGTAATAACCAGACCTATGGTCAATCTTAGAGAAAACTCTTGCACCATTAAGTTGGTCGAATAAATCATCAATCCTTGGCAATGGATACTTGTTCTTGACAGTTAGTTTATTTAGTTCCCGATAATCAATGCACATCCGCATCGATCCATCCTTCTTTTTGACAAAAAGGACAGGTGCACCCCACGGTGAAAAGCTAGGGTGTATGAACCCTTTCTCTAAAAGATCCTCCAACTGCTTCTTTAATTCTTTGAGTTCTGTTGGTGCTAGCCTATATGGATTCTTAGACATAGGCTCGGTGCCAGGGTAAACATCTACAACAAATTCAATTTCTCTATCTGGCGGAAAGCCAGGAAGGTCATCCAAAAATACTTCCGAAAAGTCTTGGACAACTAAGACGTCTTGAGTATTTGTTTTTCCTACAAGTTGTGTGTTTAAAACGCTAGCTAAGAAGCACAAATACTCTCAACATGGGGAAGATCTAGTGTTAAGAGAAGTCATCACAGACATTTCCTTATTCTTCTTCGAAGTTTGAAAGGTATGTTTCAAACTACCAGGGGGTTGGAAGCTAACTATTCCAATCCTACAATCAATTGTGGCGTGGTGCTTAAACAACCAGTCCATTCCTAGGATTACATCAAATCCCATTATATCCATAATAATGAGATCAGCAGGTAAATTCTTGTTTTCCACTATCACCACACTATTAAGCATCACTCCTAGAGTGCATGCATTCACCAGAGGGTAACGTGACATTAAACATATGTTCAGATGGCGTAGGTTGTACATGTAGCTTAACAGCAAATGCAGATGCTATAAATGAATGTGTTGCACCAGAATCTATTAAAGTAAAAGCAGGTATAGAGTTGATCAATATAGTACTTGATACAACAGCAGGCTGTTCCTCACCCGACTCCATCATGGAGAATATCCTCGGTTTAATCATAGTAAGGCCACTCTTAGATGCTGGGCAGTCTCTGCTAATATGGCCGACCTTGTTACAATTGTAGTATCTGGTGATTTTAGGCTTTGGGCATTCCTTGAACGTGTGTCCAACCTCCTCACAGTTGAAACACTTCCTGATGTGCCCCATAGGCCCATTACACGGTCTCAAACCCAAGGTCATAATTTATCTAATTTATGCACTTACACTCTTGTCTCTTTTGCAGGTAATGGATTGTGTGGAGGCTTGGAGAACACCTTGGGAGACTTGAAGTGGGAATCCAAAGCTACGGATGTGGACCAACCAACACACTTAATCACTTGAAAATTCAAGCAAGGAGACCAATTTGCTCACATGGGAATTTGTCTTCCCGAGCCTTAATTGTAACCTTTTATTTCAAACTTATTTTGAGGCAAACATTGGCCTTCTTGTTAAACTTTATTATAAGCATGCATATTAGGCATTTAGGGTTAGATGAATGATAAGTTAGATGATGGAATGGAAGTGGTTCAAAGCAAGTGCATGGAGTGCATGGAAGAGGAGAAATGGGCCTTAAGGAAAAGATATCCATTTTGGCCCAACCTTGAGTGGAGGGGACCACTACCCTTTATCCAAACCATGGGCTGCCACTTGAGGGATTCTTAGAGGTTCTCTAATCAACACAAGGGCAAGGATTGATGACATGGTTATCACACAACCATTGGATCAAGAAAACCAAACTCATCTCGGCCATCCAAGCTATCTTCATGATCCAACGGTTACACCATTTTGAAGACCACTTTTTGAATCACATCCAAGCCATCCATAGGTCTATAAAAGCATGGTAATTGGTGATTGTAAGTTTTTTGGACTGATTTTAAGGAGCATGCACGGATTTCCCTTCCATGGTTGAAGGAGTTTGAAGAAACCAACAAGGTTTGCTCGGTTTGCACAAAACCGAGGGGTTGCGCCCCCACCACTCCCTTCTTGCTTGGTAGCTTGCAAGGGTTATATAGCCATCTTCTTCTCCATCTCCTTGGGAGTGGAAAACAGCAAGAAGTGGCCCCAAACCGTGTTCAAGAGTCGAGTTGTCTTCCTTGGAAGCAACTATTGCCAAAGGCTTCAAAATATTACCTATTGGCCGATTTCTTGAAGTTTTGCATATCTTTTCCATCTCAATGAATCAGGACCACGCCTTCCACTATCACACACCTCACTCACTCCACTAACATCATATAAAGTTTCGTTTTCATCTAAGCACATTTGGTCATTCAAGTTCATCTTGCAATTTGTGTTCTTCTCGGCCATTTCTTGCCAATCCGAGGAGCTAACGATCCCCTCTAAGCTCTAAACGTTTTCTTGCAGGTTAGGGCTATATCAAGTGGTATCAAAGCTTGGCTAGCTCCTTTAGGGTGCTGGAAACCAAGTTGGTTTGGTTCCCCAAACCCATTTGGTTGTCCAAAACCGATTGCACAAAACCGGGTTACTTGATTCATCTTTTGCGGTTTTGTATGTGTGTTTAGTTTTCTTGTTTTTTTTTTGCTTTGTTTTCACTAAATACCACCCCTATCTTCTTTTAATCGAAGTTAACAGACTTGAGCATGGGTTTCTAGCTTATTTTCTTCACCATTTTCGTGCTGCAAATAGCTTCCACTTTTAGTTAAACATTTGCCAACTACTTTTAGTACTTGCTGTTTTTATTTCTTTTTTTGTATTGCCACTTGTGCTGCTGTTCTATCCCTTTTCCAGCCATCAAAAGATCATGTTCCCTTCATAAGTTTTAAAGTATAAACTCTAAATATTGTGATTGGCTTGCTGTTTGAGTTGGTTGCTCATGATTGGTGCTCATTTTGTAGCTAATGGACATGACCGATTGATGCACTACTTGAACATCCGATTTGTCCAAAATTTGGCCACTATTTGTAACACTTTTTGAGTATGCTTTATTTACGTTATTCTCTTGCTAATGAATGTTAACATATTGATATTTGATCTGTTTAAGATGGCATGAAAATTTGGAGATTAAGTTTGCTAAAAACCGAGAGTAAAGTAAGCACAAAAGTGCATTGTTGTAGTTTTTGTTAACCGATTAGCATGACATTTAATTCCAAACTTTGCTTTGAGCTAAATCAAACTTTATTTTATTGAATGCTGCTTTTATTCCTTGCTAAAGTATGAGTATTAAGTTTGGTAAAAGATGTATGCAAATTGGTTATGTACTTGTCACAAAACCGAGGCCTAAAATGCATCAAAATTGATTTTAGTGACTATCACTTGCTGTTTTTTTACTTTGTGACATGTTTTTATGCATAAATCCGAGCATATTAATCATCTAGCCTTGAGTTTACTTAATCTTCAGCTGAGGCATGTGTTCATTGTGGAGTGTTTGGCATTAAAATTCAAATTATATGCTGTTTTTGGCAAAAACAAGACACACTTTTGAAAAAACAGTTTTGTGTGTGCACAAATTTGGTAAGGTTGATGTTGATTGTTGGGACCACAATGCACTTTGCTGAAAATGAATGTTGACCACGAATTTATGCTGAATATTACCTTTCAAATTAGTGGTTTGTTGCTAAAATATTGTTTAATACTTGAATGAAAACCAAAGCATGACATTTGGCTTAAGTCTCAAAATCTTGCATGAAAATTACCTAAACCGAGAACCAAATTGAGTTGTGATTTTTACTTTTCTTAGTTAACTTAATTTGCATGTCCCCTAGAGTGTAAAGGAATAAATCCCTTTCCTTTTACTCCTTAGTAGTTATTTTATTTTTGGCCCTATTATTCAAAAAAAAAAAAAGTGAACTTAATTGAAAGCTTAGGTGAATACTTTAGTGAGGACAATTTTTCCTAATCTCCTAGGAACTATGGTTCAACAAAACTAAAATTTTCCTAATACTTAGTAATGAAAACTAGAAGTGGAATTCACATAGGCCCAACCCAAGATATGGCCCAAGATCCAAACATACCCACTAGTGGCAAAGACATTCCCCAAGAAGAGACTCATACCCAACAAGAGGGAGAGTCTAGCATGCAAGGACAACTTAATGGACTAAGTGGAATTGTTGGAGCCTTAAGTAAACAACTCTATGAAATGAACTTAAAATTTGAACAAGTGATGAATGGTCGTAGACCAAGCTATCATGGAGAATCCTCCCATGACACCACACCTAGGAGAAGAAATGACAACCTTAGGACTCGATTTAGAGACCAAGAACCTTTAGGTGGTGATGACGAGGTAGATTACCGTAGTGGTAGACGCCCTAATTTTGACCATGATGAGGACGATGAGTGGACCTTAGACGAGGAGGAAAATTTCCGACCCCCTAACCCTAGACGCCATGATGAGTTTAGGAGAGACCGACGACGAGACCAAGATGACCTTCGAAACGTAAAATTACAAATCCCATCCTTTAATGGAACTTGTGATGGAACAACCTTTATCGAATGGTTAGAAAAGGTGGAAAGGATATTTGATTGTTATGATTACTCCGACAAGGTCAAGATCCAACTAGTTTCCGTAGAACTTACCGGCTATGCCTTACTTTGGTGGTCTAACATTAGATCACAAAGAGCACGGACTGGATTTGATCCTATTAATACTTGGAGGAAGATGAAATCTATTATGTCTAAGAGGTTCATACCTAGTCATTATAAGCAAGAGTTGATCATGAAGATACATAGCCTCAAGCAAGGAAGTCTATCCGTTGAAGAGTACCTCACGGAGTTCGAAACTCTAAAAATTCGAGGAGAACTAGAAGAGCCTGATGACCAAGCCATAGCTAGGTTTATCCATGGACTAAATTATGATATTGCTGATGCTGTAGAGTTACACCCATTGGAGAGCATGGATTCGGTGATCCAATTGGCCTTAAAAATTAAGCGACAACTTAAAAGAAAGAGAAAAGCCACCCAATCCTACAAGCCTAGTCAATTTCCCAAGTACACTCCCAAACCCCTTGAAGTTAACAAGCCCTCACCCAAGGCTGATTGGAAAAAGCCTTTCCAAAGACAATGGCCACCCAAGGATTCAAGTAATAAACCTATAATTCCCAAAGGCCCTGAAGCCAAGACCACGAGAGATAACCCCATTGGACAAAGAGCACGTGACCTCAAGTGCTACAAGTGTCAAGGCCTAGGGCATTTCATGGCCCAATGCCCGAACCGACGTGTTATGATTATTGATAAGTTAGATGATGGAATGGAAGTGGTTCAAAGCAAGTGCATGGAGTGCATGGAAGAGGAGAAATGGGCCTTAAGGAAAAGATATCCATTTTGGCCCAACCTTGAGTGGAGGGGACCACTACCCTTTATCCAAACCATGGGCTGCCACTTGAGGGATTCTTAGAGGTTCTCCAATCAACACAAGGGCAAGGATTGATGACATGGTTATCACACAACCATTGGATCAAGAAAACCAAACTCATCTCGGCCATCCAAGCTATCTTCATGATCCAACGGTTACACCATTTTGAAGACCACTTTTTGAATCACATCCAAGCCATCCATAGGTCTATAAAAGCATGGTAATTGGTGATTGTAAGTTTTTTGGACTGATTTTAAGGAGCATGCACGGATTTCCCTTCCATGGTTGAAGGAGTTTGAAGAAACCAACAAGGTTTGCTCGGTTTGCACAAAACCGAGGGGTTGCGCCCCCACCACTCCCTTCTTGCTTGGTAGCTTGCAAGGGTTATATAGCCATCTTCTTCTCCATCTCCTTGGGAGTGGAAAACAGCAAGAAGTGGCCCCAAACCGTGTTCAAGAGTCGAGTTGTCTTCCTTGGAAGCAACTATTGCCAAAGGCTTCAAAATATTACCTATTGGCCAATTTCTTGAAGTTTTGCATATCTTTTCCATCTCAATGAATCAGGACCACGCCTTCCACTATCACACACCTCACTCACTCCACTAACATCATATAAAGTTTCGTTTTCATCTAAGCACATTTGGTCATTCAAGTTCATCTTGCAATTTGTGTTCTTCTCGGCCATTTCTTGCCAATCCGAGGAGCTAACGATCCCCTCTAAGCTCTAAACGTTTTCTTGCAGGTTAGGGCTATATCACTTCCCAAAGCCCAATCTGCACTCGCCCGGGTGGTTCTTCAAACACTTAGGACACTGGAGAAATTTCCTGACATTCTGTATCTTCCCTCCTGTTCCTTGGCTATTCTGGCCTTCACTAGGCCTCTTCATTCCTCTTTGTTGGTGTGGCTGGACAAACTTTTGTGGGACCACCTTTGGTCCAGCACACTTCCTTTCAGCATCTTCCATCTCCAGAGCAGTGGACACAACTTCACTGAATGACAAGCCTTTAATATCACAAAATTTAACTCCTCGGTAAATTTCTGGCTTCAGCCCATGCACAAATTTGAACACCTTATCCTCGTCCCTGTGAGCAAAATGTCTAGCAAACCTGGACAGGGACTCGAATTGCCTACTGTACTCGGCCACAGACCCGGTCTGTTTCAAGTTCAGAAATTGCAACTTCTTTGCAGTTTGAACAGTGCTGTTGAAATACTTCTCGTAGAAAATGTCCTTGAATTGTGACCAAGGCATCGCCAAAACATCAGTGGTGGTCTCTATTGTTTCCCACCAGAGTTGAGAATCACCAGCCAAATGAAACGTTGCCAACGTGACCTTGTCTCCTTCTCCAATGTTGGCGCACCTAAACATACTCTCAATCTTTCTAAGCCACCCTTCAACAATAACCGGATCAGACGACTGTCCATCAAACGTGGGTGGTCGAAGACATCTTCCGATGGCTTCTTCTGAAGACATCTTCCGATGGCTTCTTCTGAAGACATCTTCCGATGGCTTCTTCTGAAGACATCTTCCGATGGCTTCTTCTGAAGACATCTTCCGATGGCTTCTTCTGAAGACATCTTCCGATGGCTTCTTCTGAAGACATCTTCCGATGGCTTCTTCTGAAGACATCTTCCGATGGCTTCTTCTGAAGACATCTTCCGATGGCTTCTTCTGAAGACATCTTCCGATGGCTTCTTCTGAAGACATCTTCCGATGGCTTCTTCTGAAGACATCTTCCGATGGCTTCTTCTGAAGACATCTTCCGATGGCTTCTTCTGAAGACATCTTCCGATGGCTTCTTCTGAAGACATCTTCCGATGGCTTCTTCTGAAGACATCTTCCGATGGCTTCTTCTGAAGACATCTTCCGATGGCTTCTTCTGAAGACATCTTCCGATGGCTTCTTCTGAAGACATCTTCCGATGGCTTCTTCTGAAGACATCTTCCGATGGCTTCTTCTGAAGACATCTTCCGATGGCTTCTTCTGAAGACATCTTCCGATGGCTTCTTCTGAAGACATCTTCCGATGGCTTCTTCTGAAGACATCTTCCGATGGCTTCTTCTGAAGACATCTTCCGATGGCTTCTTCTGAAGACATCTTCCGATGGCTTCTTCTGAAGACATCTTCCGATGGCTTCTTCTGAAGACATCTTCCGATGGCTTCTTCTGAAGACATCTTCCGATGGCTTCTTCTGAAGACATCTTCCGATGGCTTCTTCTGAAGACATCTTCCGATGGCTTCTTCTGAAGACATCTTCCGATGGCTTCTTCTGAAGACATCTTCCGATGGCTTCTTCTGAAGACATCTTCCGATGGCTTCTTCTGAAGACATCTTCCGATGGCTTCTTCTGAAGACATCTTCCGATGGCTTCTTCTGAAGACATCTTCCGATGGCTTCTTCTGAAGACATCTTCCGATGGCTTCTTCTGAAGACATCTTCCGATGGCTTCTTCTGAAGACATCTTCCGATGGCTTCTTCTGAAGACATCTTCCGATGGCTTCTTCTGAAGACATCTTCCGATGGCTTCTTCTGAAGACATCTTCCGATGGCTTCTTCTGAAGACATCTTCCGATGGCTTCTTCTGAAGACATCTTCCGATGGCTTCTTCTGAAGACATCTTCCGATGGCTTCTTCTGAAGACATCTTCCGATGGCTTCTTCTGAAGACATCTTCCGATGGCTTCTTCTGAAGACATCTTCCGATGGCTTCTTCTGAAGACATCTTCCGATGGCTTCTTCTGAAGACATCTTCCGATGGCTTCTTCTGAAGACATCTTCCGATGGCTTCTTCTGAAGACATCTTCCGATGGCTTCTTCTGAAGACATCTTCCGATGGCTTCTTCTGAAGACATCTTCCGATGGCTTCTTCTGAAGACATCTTCCGATGGCTTCTTCTGAAGACATCTTCCGATGGCTTCTTCTGAAGACATCTTCCGATGGCTTCTACTGAAGACATCTTCCGATGGCTTCTTCTGAAGACATCTTCCGATGGCTTCTTCTGAAAACATCTTCCGATTACAAAATGACAAATTCTAATACTCACATCCACCGATGGACTATATCCACTGATAGACAAAACTCTCGACTTCTACCGATAGACATCATCTACCGATAGATCAAAAATACTCAACATCTGTCGATAGACATCATTTACCGATAGATCAAAAATACTCAACATCTGCCAATAGACATCATCTACCGATAGATCAGAAATACTTGACATCTGCCGATCGACATCATCTATCGATAGATCAAAACACTCAACGAAAACAGCATAGCAACAATTTCACTATAAACAAAGAAAACTGTGACTACCAAAAGAACTTGAGCATTTTACTAAAACTGTTCAAAACTACTTAAATTCATATACTACTCCAAAATTTGGTAAAAACCACTATTAAAAACTAACAGAGTATCATTATCCGAAAAAGTCTCAAATTGTATTCAAAACATCAAAACTACTACTGTCACTAAAACTCTCAATATATTTAAATTGAATCATGGTTCACTAAACCTTCTCATCTACTAACACCAGTTAAACCGCCCCATCAGTTCGCCAAGTCGAGGCATGAATGTGCTCCCCCAACCAGCATATTCCTCAACATGCTCAGAAAACACACCTGCAGTCACTTCTTCACCTACATCACAAAACTCATCTATTAGCATAATGCTAAGTAAGTAAAGCAATAATGAAATGGAATGCTAAAATATAAATTCCTAAACATGCAGTTTCTATTTTCTCATTTAAGTTGCATATGCATTCGTTTCTGATCTGATCCCCCTGTGAAATTGGGAGTTGGATCACTTTTTCCAAAGTCATACATGCTTTTTCTCGTTTAAGGGGCAGATTAGTTCCCTTAACAACTGTTCAGATCCCCCTGTGAAGTTGGGAGTTGGATCACTCCTCCCAAAGTATAAATCCCTTCATAAGTTAAGAGGTGGATTAGTTCCCTTAATAGCTTATCTGTTACAGTTTGTTCATTCCTTGCCATGCCATATCGTGTAAATTCATTTTCGCATACTTTGAAAATATGATGCATGACATACAAACTTATTCAAGCAAACATAACCCTATTGTTTTGTGATGTAGGCCTGAAGGCACAAGCATACTTCACTTACCTGGTCTCCTGGAAATTGCTCGGCTGTAAGCTACTTTAGAAGCTCGCTCACCTAAAGTCATAACAGTACATTAATCAAACATTCACTAATCTTCACCAAGAATCAATCAGAAGTTTGAGGAAACCAGTTTAAAACCCTGCTACCCGTGCATTCTCATTTATCACCAAAACCCGAACCTACTCTCAATCACAGCATCCTCGAAATTTCTCACATTGTACTCCCTCAGTTACCTAACTGCTAAAATACAAGAAAACGAGGAAAAACTTACCTAGGTTAAAAGAGAATCGAGCAAGAGAATCGCCAAAAGGGTTCTGCTGGAGAGCTGAAGGCCGAAAGAGGAATGATAAACAGAATAGTAGCGGCTACAGTGCATTAAACCCAAACCTCTCTCCTTAAATACGTTATCCACTTTTAAATTTTCAATTACCCTTATGCCCTTGCCTAGTCATCCATTAAGCCTACTTTTATTATTGTCATTTAAAGTGTGCCATTAATTTTAAAAAAAGAATTGAGGACTGGTTCGATAGAACCGGGTGTTACACTCCATCTGTAGCGGCGTTATTTCAATATCTCATCAAAGAAGTCTGACTGAAGTTGTACATAACTTCAGCTTCTCACTCGTCACAGCTTTTGTCAACATATCAGCTACATTCTGACTCCCTAGGATCTTCTCAAGCGCTAGTACTCAATCTTGTAAGGAAGATCTGATGAAGTGATAACGCACCTGTATATTCTTTGTCTTGCCATGATAAACCAGGTTCTTTGCCAAATTGATGACATTATTGCTGTTAACATGCAATACACTCTCATCGTAGATTTGGACCCACTCGCATAAGAAAGGCTGCAACCACATCATCTCCTTCGCGGCTTCTGTCAATGCAATATACTTGGCTTCACAACTAGAAAGAGCAACTACATCTTGAAGTCTCGAAACCCAACTGATTGCGGTTCCACTTAAAGTGTAGACATAATTAGTTATGCTCTTACTACTATCAATATCACCACAGTTATCAGCATCAACGTATCCATCCAAGCCCAAGTCTGACTTTTGAAAACATAGAGCGAATCCCGAACTACCCTTCAAGTATCGCAAGATCCACTTTATGGCTTCCCAATGTTTTCTTCCTGGATTACTAATAAACCTGCTGACAACTCCCACTGAATGTGCAATGTTTGGTTGTGTGCAAACCATCGCGTACATGGGACTACCAACAGAGGAAGCATATGGAACAGTAGTCATGTAGTCCTTCTCTTCATCGATCGAGGGTGACTAATATTTGGATAGTCTGAAATGACTAGTCGATGTTGTAGTGACTGGCTTATCATCGTGCATCTTGAACCTGCTAAGAACCTTCTTCACGTACTCTTCTTGTAAGATTTTGAGAACCTCCTTATCCCTGAAGATTCTCATCCCAAGGATTTGTTTTGCAGCACCCAAATCCTTCATTGCAAACTCCTTAGATAACTTCCTCTTCAGCATGCCAATTTCATCCAAGCTTGCTCCAACAATCAACATATCATCAACGTAAATGAGCAGAATAATGTAGGAATTATCAAACCTTTTGATGTAGCAGCAGTGATCGACTTCACATCTCACAAAATTGTTACTCTTTATGAAGCTATCGAACCTTCTGTACCATTGCCTTGAAGTCTATTTCAAGTCATACAAGCTCTTCTGAAGCTTAAACACAAGCTCCTCTTTATCTTTCACCTCGAAACCTTATGGTTGCTGCATGTAGATCTCTTCGTCTAAATCGCCGTGAAGAAAAGCAGTTTTCACGTTCATCTGCTGAAAATGAAGATCTTCTTGCACAACCAAAACCAAGACAGTTATGATCGTTGTCAACTTCACAACTGGTGAGAAAATCTCAGTGTAGTCAATACCTTCCTTTTGTTGGAAACCTTTGACAACCAAACTAGCCTTGTACCTCTTGCTCCCATCATGTTCTTCTTTAATCCAATAAATCCACTTATTGTGCAGTGCTTTCTTACCCTTCAGCAACTCAGTGAATTGCCAAGTTTGATTTGACTTCAACGAGTACATCTCATCTTTCATGGCTGCCTCCCACTTAATCAAATCATCAGACTATGATGCTTCCTCATAACATCTCAGTTTGCCTCAGTCGGTCAGTAGGATGTAATTAAGAGACGGAGACCATCTATGGACTAGTTTATTGATTTCAGATGATCTTCTCAATTCTGTAATTGGCGTTTGCAGATTTACCTCTAGAGCCACATTCTCATCAACTTCTTCTTCAACAACACCCCGATATTCTTTGACAGTCGAAGTATTATCAGTTGAAAAATCTCTCAAGTTGACCACAATAGACTCTTTCAATACAGAACTCCCATTGTCAGAAGTCTTACCAACAACATCTTTGTAAAGGACCTGTTCGTTGAAGATGATGTTCCTGCTGCGAATGATCTTTCAATTTTGATTATCCCAGAAACGGTAACCATATTCGACGTGACCATAACCAATAAGAAAACACTTATTAGATTTCGAATCAAGCTTGTTTCTATTAGAATCATCAATATGAAGTTATGATAAGCAACCAAACACCTTCAGAAAAGAAAAGTTTACCTTTTTACCGCTCTAGTCTTTTTCTTGAATTTTGAAATCTAGAGAAACGGAGGGTCCTTTGTTGATCAGATAGGTTGTAGTGTTGACTGCATCTACCCAAAAGGTTTTAGGCAACTTAGAGTGCAATCTCATATTCGTTGCACGTTCATTCAGCATTCTGTTCATCCTTTCAGCTACTCCATTCTCTTGAGGTGTTCAAGGAATAGTCTTCTACATCTTGATCCCATTCACATCACAATACTCTTTGAAATCAGCGTTAATGTACTCGCCTCTATTGTCGAACCTCAAACACTTCACTTTCAGATTTGTTTCATTCTCAACCAAAGCCTTCAACTTCTTGAAAACACTAAATACATCATATTTGTTCTGTCACGACCCCGTTAAGGGCTGAGACTAAATACTCTAAATATTCTTTCTGCACATTTTTTTTAACAGAAAGAACTTTAAACCATTGTCATATCTGACAAAACTAACTCTTCAACACTCGACTCATCCATAAAACTGTCGGCATAACTAGGCGCAGAGCAGAGCGAGTAAACTCAGACATTGATTTCATAACACGATCGGGCAGAAGGAAGGTGCCCTCAGACCTCACGAGTTCATCGTTCTCGGGCTGCATGAATCTACAGATAGCTACCAATAGAAAACACATCATCCCATCGTCACGTGCTACGCGCGTGACTCAATAGACATCGCCCGATGGAATGCATCTACCGGTGGACACGAGCTTTTCACGTGACTCGATAAACTCTTCCAAACTCAAAACGACAAGGTTAAAAGCTCACTTCTGCCGTTCGGAAAACGAAAAAACTTTATTCCTACTCCTACCGGTAGCTAAACGACAAGATATTACACTTACTTCTACCGATAGCTAGACGACAAAACATTATGCTTACCTTTTCCGATAGCTAAACGACAAGACTTATACACACTCAATCCGATAGAATAAACAACATCATCCGATTGACATGCGTATCCCACGTAACACATTAAGACTCCATCCGATCGCTAAACGACAAAACTTATACACTCATCCAAAAAAAATAAACGACATCATCCGATAGAAGATATCATCCGATAGAAAACATCATCCGATGGAATACATTATCCGATAAAGGACATCATCCGATCGGCAGGGAACCTTAACTTATCAACGACTTAAACTGACAGAAACATCCATCAACGAGCATGAACCCTTGACATTTACCTACAGAGAACATCCTGAATTTCACATCTCCCAACACGACTAACACAAACTTGTATTGACACAAACCATAGACATATTCTGAGTATGTATAGCGTAAGACTTAAATAATATAGATCATTCACAACTCAGAAATCAGTCAGACAAGTTTACTAAAATTCAACGTTTTTAAGAAAATCCCTCCTACTTAAACTTCAATATTCATAAACCTTAGTAATATCTTAAAGGTAGCAACCAGGGATCATATTTGCCTTTCCAGCTACACACTGTCACCCTGAGCACCATCCGGTAACCAGTCTTAAACATCTTCGCAGAATTTGGAATCCTCACCTGTTAATTTTCACCTACATCATAAGGTTTAAATTATAAGCCTAATGCTTAGTAAGGAATGCAATGTTAATACATATGCATGAATGCATAGTTTAAAGAAACGCATGCTCATGAATCTTTTCTTGTTCTTGTTCATATTCATGTTCATATTCATCATTCATATTCATCATTTACATTGTATGAATTAAGAGGGATTTGTGCCAGTAAAGGGGGTTCGACAGTAAGAGTGTACATAGTCCCTTGCGGGTCGTATTCTTGGTCCCTCTTTTGGATAGTGACATACGCCAAACCGCCCCCAACCCTCTCATAATCCATGTTGCATAGGTTTCATATTCATATCTTATTCATGAGAGAAATCATGCACTTAAAACATTTTCATTTGCTTGAGAAACATTCGTGATCCATGAGCAGGGATACCCTTGGTTCATCATTCCATTGAACGGATCATACATCTAACTAGAATCATACTAACAGATCGAGTATCATAACCAATAGACAATAACTCAGGTAACCTTTAAACATCGAAATTAGCTTCTAACAAGTACCCTTGTGATGTAAGGCCCTAATGGCCGGGTAATCCTACACATTCACTTTCCTGGTTTCCTTAGCAAATGGAGCACTTCTCTACAATCTTCTTCACCTAGAACATTTCACATTACAGAGTTAAACAAAATCCTAAAAGTCCTAACCAATAGTTATCCTAAAATCTAACACATTTGTACTTCTAAGTTCTCTAGTCAGCACCTTGTGTGCGTGGATTCAGTTTCCAGATCCTAAATAATCAGATTCAACCTAGCAACTGTACACAATCGATTATCTTAATGACCAGATTCGAATCGAAAATGCCATTACTAAATGCAGATTAAAATGTCAATAAAATAACTCTGCCATTGAAGAATCTGAAACTACAGAGCTTAGCGGAAAAACAGAGCTCAAAATGGTTAACCAGCAACTACATTGTCGAGTCTTACCTAGGGTGTGAATTCGTCAGGGTGGAGACTGAAGAATCGGTCGCCAAAAGGAGCTGTAGCTGGCTGAGAGAGAGAGCTCTGGAGAAGGGAGAAATTGCCGAGAGTGAATGTGTCGGCTACAGTCAGGTTTTAGTGAGGTTTAAGGTTTCCATTTTCTATTTATACCAATTGCAATCCTTCATAATTACAATTCTGCCACCACACAATTAGCAATCAAATAAGTCTTGGCATTAAATTCAAATCAAAGGACCATAAATAAAGGTGACAGTTAATTTGGTTAAGAAGATCACCTGGCCGGGATTGTCGGGTGTTACATGTTCTACATGAAGTTGACCCATACATTTCTTGTTGAATCATCTGTGAATGTCACATAGTAGTATGATCCACCAAGAGAAGAAATGGGTGCGGGTCCCCACACATTAGTGTGCACCAATTCTAGTCTTTTCTTCTTCAGCTCCTTCCCAACCTTTAAGAAAGTGACACGTTTCTGTTTTCCAAAAATGCAGCTCTCACATAGCTTAAGCTCGACAGACTTTAGCTTCAGAATCTGACCATTCTTGACAAGAAGCTTCATTCCTTTCTCGCTCATGTGGCTCAACCTGCAATGCCACAACTCTGTGTTCTTTGAGCTATCAGCAACATCAATTGTGTCTCTGCATGTAGAAGTCATGCATAAGGTTCCTGTTTTGTGACCTCGAGCGACGAACATCGC
This sequence comes from Begonia masoniana, assembly GCA_022432975.1. Lineage (NCBI taxonomy): Eukaryota > Viridiplantae > Streptophyta > Magnoliopsida > Cucurbitales > Begoniaceae > Begonia > Begonia masoniana. The sequence goes on along the minus strand of CM039516.1, from coordinate 18,593,496 downwards.
TCCTTTAGTCACCTTCCAAGTATTGGTTCCGAAACTGATATTATAGACTTCACTATCAATCTATCCAACTGAAATCAGATTTTGCATAAACCCTAGCACATGTCTCACTTTACTAATCTTCCAAACAGACTTGTTTGCCATCTTCAGTTTGATGTCATTGATGCCCACAATATCCAGTGACTCACCATCTGCAAGGTAGACCTTCCCATAGTTTCCAGTCACATAATTTTCTATTAATTCTTTGTGTACGGTGGTGTGAAAGGATGCTCCCGAGTCCAAATCCCACGAGTCTATTGGGCTGTCGATCGAAAGAAGTGATGCATTAGTGATGTTTTTTATTACCGCATTTGCTCCATCACTTTTGTCATTTCTGTTCTTCATCAGTTCTCTGTAATCCTTCTCCATATGACTCTGCTTATCACAATTCCAGCACTTAAGTGTTCGTCGGGACTTGGACTGACCCCTTCCATTCTTTGATTTAGATTTGACCTTACCTTGGTTGGAGTTTATCTTATTATTTCTTCCTCTGTTTTCAACATTTAGAGCTGAGTCTTATGATGTTTCACTAGAATCAATCTTACGAACCTCCTCGGCAAGAATTCGATCCCTCACATTAGTGAATACCAATTTAGCACTTCCAACTGAGTTACTAACTACTGCCTTTATAGACTCCCAGCTGTTCGGTAGAGACGCCAACAAAATTAACTCACGAATCTCATCCCCAAAATCAATTTCCACATATAGCAATTGATTCACAATCGTATTGAATTCATTCAGATGCACTGCGACAGAAATACCATCAATCATCTTCAGATTAAAAAGCTTCTTCATAAGAAATATCTTATTATTTGTGGAGGGTTTCTCATACATATCAGATAGAGCCTTCATCAGATCGCGGAGGTCTTCTCCTTCGCCATGTTGTGAGCAACGCTTTTGGCTAGCGTCAATCGAAAGACTCCCAATACATGTCTGTTAAGGCGATTTCATTCACCATCTTCCATCTTCTTTAGTTTCGCACTTAAAGGAAGATGAAGTTTTTTCCGTACAAGTAATCCTCGATTTGTATTCTCCAAAACGCAAAATCTATCCCATCAAATTTTCCATTACCGTGTCCTGTGCTATCGTCGCCTGCCATCGTTATCAATAATCAATACCCAAAACAGATATTCAAACCCAAAAATTGCTCCCTTTTAAAATCAAAATAAATATTGCAAAATATTCTGAGCCAACAAAAATCGCCCAACAAACAAATAATTTTTGGATTAATTATTCAACCCAATAAACAATCTCAGAAGTATCACCCAAAACTAATATTTTTTTATCCCCAAAATATCACAAAATTCTGTTGTTGGCTGAAAAATAAATTCAATCAAAGAACAAGCAAGCTTCACGATCGGCGGTGAACCGCGAGTTTGTCTTTGCTTTGTGAATTTCTCAACACCAACAGTAGTAGAAAAATTCCAAAACAGTTCCTGTGCTTCATGAATTTTTGAACTGAAAATTCCACAGTTCCTCTGTTTAATCGAAAACAGCAGAGCGACTTCTTCCTTCCTTGGTGATGGTTTCAAGGCGAGTGACAGCGGACGGCGCGCTCTCCGTTCTTCTTGTCGCGAACAATGGACTACGGCAACGATGGGTTTTCTTCGATCGGTGCTGGCAACTCTCTCTGTTCTTCACTGTCGAGGAAGACTATCCACCTCTATTGAAGAAAGCTACGCAGCAACAGGGAACAAATTTTCCATTTTTTTTTCTAATTTTCTAATTCTTTTTCCCAAGAATTGCAAATTTCACTGACCGAATTACAAATCTAAAAAATCATTCGATACCTTCAAAAAATCAAACCTTGATTTCTAAAATAGCTTCAACCTAAAGCTCTTATACCAGTTGTTAAGATTAGACGCCTTAATCCAACTGTAACGAACAATTAAGAAAATACGAAAAAGAAAACACACAGATTTATAGTGGTTCACTCTCAATGTTAGAGCTACGTCCACTAGCCACTAATAGATTTCACTAAAAACAAAAATGAGTTACAACAGCTTTTGCCTCATACTCTCTGAGCTTTTACGATAACCTAAATACACCTTTATATAATAGACGAATTAGGGTTACAGAATAATAAGGTAAGTATGATCAAAATTCCCATAAACCTAGAATAGGCTCCATAACTCAACAGGTTATACAAGATCAAATTAAGGCTTTAGACATGAGATATGAAAGAATAAAGTCTCCTTCTAATAGCCGTGTACGGAGGGGCAAATTAGCAATAAAACATTATTATGAGGAATCTCATTACGAGGATGACAATTACAAAAGAGAGAGGTATGCTAGAACAAACTGTGACGATGGAGATCTAAGTAACATCAAAACAATAATCTCTATTTTTCAAGGTAAGAGTAATATCGAACTTTATATATAATGGGAAAGTAAAGTTGAACATATGTTTTAAATGTCATAATTACACCGAGGAGAAAAAGATCAAATTAGTCTCGATGGAATTCATGGATTATGCAAGCATATGGTGGGATCAAATAGTAAAAACCCGAAAAAGGTATAGAGAACAACTCATACGCACATGGGACGATAAGAAGGTATAAATGCATAAAAGATTTATTCCTAACCACTATTATCGAGATACATGTAGAAAACTATAAGGTTTGACTCAAGGAATCAAAAGTGTGGAGGAATGTTACAAAGAGTTGGAAGTAGCCATGGTAAGGGCTAGAGTGGATGAGGACGATGAATGATGTGATTCATTGGAAGTTTAAATAAAAAAACCGTAGACATTGTGAATTTACTTCATTATGTGAAATTAGAAGAATTATTGCACAAGTCCATTAAAGTTGAGAGGCAATTGAAATCAAGAAACTCTAAGATCGGATCAAACTCAAACTCTTCATGAAAATCTAATTGGAGGAATAATAAGCATAATTCAAAGTCGAAAGAGGAGTTCAAAGGGAAAGCCACGAAATCGATTACCACCCCCATAAAAGGTAAAATCGATACTTCCACACCTATTAAGTCTCGAGAGGTTAAGTGTTTTAGATGTTAAGATTTTGGTCATATTGCTTCTAATTGTCCAAATAAAAGAGCTATGATTATTATGAATAATGGTGATATAGCAACAAGTGTAAGTTAAAGTGATGGTGAAATGTCACCATTAGAAGATTGTAGCGATATGGATATAAAGAAACTCGTGAGGGGAAAGCTATTGGTCACTAGACCTAAACTCAACGTTCAAGCCAAGGAGGATGAAAATAAAGTGCAAAGGGAACATATATTTCACACTAAATGCCACGTGAATAACAAGGTATGTAGTTTGATAATTGATAGTGGGAGTTGTACTAACGTTGCTAGCACTTTATTGGTAGAAAAATTGAGCTTGGAAATCATGAAGCATCATAGGTCATACAAGCTACAATGGTTGAGTGATCGTGGAGAAGTGAAAGTGACTAGTCAAGTTGTAACTGTAACACCCGAGAAATTTCCTATAACGTGCATAACCTTAGATTAGCAAAGTGTGGGAGTTAAATGTCATTTAAGGGTTATGCTAAGTGTTTGATTTAGAAAGGGAAAGTGAAGACAATTGGAAGTGGAAATAAGGGAGGAGTGGTTAGAAGAAAAGTCAAAATAGAAAAGAATGGTTTGAAAAGTCAAACCAACATATTATCCAATAGGAAATTAGTTAGAAAAATTGAATGAAGGAGAGGAGGGTGGCTGCCACGTTGAAAGTCAAATGGGGAGGGAGGGTTAAATTATAAAATTTTAAATTTTGGTGGTAAAAACAAAAAGGTTAAAGTTGATTGGTTAAAATGACAAAATTGTAAAAGTTTAGTCATCTTCTTCCCCCATTCTTCCTCTCCACGAACCAGCACCCTTGGTGCATCTCTCCTCCTCTTTTCCATAGATTTTCCAAGGTTTAAGGTGAGTTTTGTTGGGGTTTTAAGTTATATGCATTTAGGGTTTTTTTTTAGAGGTTTGTAGGGTGTTTTGTGATGTGTTGATTAGGGTTTGAAAACCCTAGTTCACGGAGTCCGAATTTTGACTTTAAATGTTATATTTCTTTCCAAATTTGATGTTTTAATATTTGAATGGATGAGTTTAGGTGGTTTTTAGAGAGATATGGAAGATTGGAAGTAAGTTGTGAAAAACCAGTTTTTAACGCAAAGTGTGCTGGTTCTGTTTTTGCATTTTTGGTTCGGTCAAGTGGTTTATTTAGTTAAATTAAGTGTTTCAATGGATAGTAGACGTGTAGAGGTTTCCGAAGTGGGGTGGCACGTTGAAATCTGTTGAAAAACGAAAAAGTTATGGCCGTTGGAAGTTGGACGTTAGAATTTGTAGTAAAAATCGAGTTTTGGGGTTTTAGGTTGAAATGTGTGGTTAGTTTAGTTAGAAAAAAAAAATCCTTTAGAAATTATTAATGGTTTTCTAAGTGATTTATCCTATTTGTTTAGGTTGTCGAACGTGTAATTCGGTTGCACGAAGTGAACGAGAACGTACCGAGACATCAGGTAAGTGGTGGATGCATGTTTGTTGCCTTCGGGCTTACACCATAGAACTGTATGTGACGACCCCAACCCCGTAGGGCCGCCACGGACTTGCCGTGACATAACTATTACCTAAGCCCTCGTATTTCTCATAAACTTTTTCATTTTTACTTAACACTTTAAAGAAAACGGATCTAGACAATTGACCCACCTCTAACAACCTTTAGGGACTAACTTTGACTTAAACATTAAACATTTCAGCGTAAAACATTTCGACTTTTAAAACATTTAAAACTAGACTAAAACCATTAATAACTTAAAACAAATAAAACATTTAAAACAATTAAAGTAAGATCAATTAAAACACGACACTAATATAACCTATACTCAAGAAAGCAAACTGCGTGGATCGCTCTAAAAATCGAGCGTATCCTTACCTGTTTTAAAATAACCAAACAGTTCAAAATACCCAAACAGTTCCAGTAAAATTCTAAAATTTAAACTCCACATTCTAAACAATCTACTACTACTACATATACATCAAAACTCGACTGTTCATACATTTTTCTATCAAAACCTCTAATCTACATACTTAAACACTTTGATACTTTCACAAATTAAACCTACACGTAGACCTACTAACCAACAAAACTAACTCACATCATTCGACATACATCATTGAAGCCATCGGATCATCAAGCCAAAACACACCCCGTCGCCACGAGCACCACCCATCGACCACCTATTCCTTGTCATCATGAGGAACTCTCACCTTCACACCTGTCACCTACATCATACAACATAAACAGTAAGCCAAATGCTTAGTAAGAGGATGCTCTGTGGATAACTTATGCATGAATGCGTGACTTTTCATAAAACATGTTTATTTCGTTTCATTTTGTTTCGTAAAATCTTTTTCTTGTACCGTGAAAAACATTCATTTAGTCCCGTGAAAAACATTCATTTAGTCCCGTGAGAAACATTCATTTAGTCCCGTAAGAAACATTCATTTAGTCCCGTGAGAAACATTCATTTAGTCCCGTAAGAAACATTCATTTAGTCCCGTGAGAAACATTCATTTAGTCCCGTGAGAAACATTCATTTAGTCCCGTAAGAAACATTCATTTAGTCCCGTGAGAAACATTCATTTAGTCCCGTGAGAAACATACAGTCAGACCCGTGAGAAACATACAGTCAGACCCGTGAGAAACATACAGTCAGACCCGTGAGAAACATACACGTGAGAATCATACATCATTCACTTGATCGTTCTTTACTTCAACGTTTCACATATCCTCTTTGAATCATTATCGTTCAATTCATCGTAAAAACATGCTCGTAAATAGTTCATATGCACCTTTTATAAAACATGATGCATGAGGAATTCATGGACATATCATCAACCATTCACAACGTACATGGACATGCTTTACTCATAACGAACTTAACAAACCACTACTAATTAACATTCTAGGCTACCCGACTCATTAAACCCACAGTCAGAAAATCATCATCGAAGACACAAAATCCTAACGTTGTCACAATGTAGGGCCTTAAGGGCCGGAAACCTAACATCCACTTACCTGGCGTCCGTAGCAAGCCGAGCACCGTCCAAAAGTCGTTTCCACCTAAGGCATTTCATAAATAAAAGACATTACAATCGATCCTAAATAAACGAATCTCAAACTTAAACTAAGCTCCTAGCTAAAGCAATTTCTCCTAAAACTTTCATTTCCTCCATTCGGGCATTTCATCGAGCACGTGGTGCTCACAATTTACTTAACCTCCATTAATGGTTTTCCAATAATCTCTAATATCCAAACTTTAACCTAAATCCACCAATAATCATCAATTCATTTAATCTACCTAAATAACAACAAGTGTATTCTCTAATAAGCATAAAAGCATAATACCATCAATTTCTAACTAAAACCTAATTAAACGGCCGCTAATTTGAGTTCGGTAAAAACCGACCCGAAACTTCGAACGTGCGTAACTTTTGCGTTGGTTATCGGAATCGAACGATTCCAGCGGCCACGTACTCCTCTAATAACCTATTTTAATATGCCAAAAGGAATTTTAAAACAAATGACCGGAGCTAGGTCAATTTAGCAGAAACCCGATTCTGCCCCTTACCCGAAAAATCCCCCTTTTTGATTTTTCATCAATTCTCAGCTAATTCCTCACCAATCGTCCATATATACACTCAATTAACAATATCTAACCAAAAATCTCGAGGCAACAAGCAAAATCCGAAATCCCCAATTTGGAGCCCTCGGTTTTTCCCCCAATCTAAGCTCACCATTGCACGACAATCATTGCCGGCGTTGAGCTCGGCAATTTGACGCTAAAAACAACCAAAAACGGCCGGCGATCGGAGCTCAATCGAGCTTATCACGCACAGCCCAAAACCAAACCGAAAGGAGGAGAAAACCGAGCCATACCGATCGGGATGCGCGCGGAGATGGCCGGAGATCGCACGTCGCCGTCGTCTGGCCGGAGAGGGCCGGAATACACCGGTGATGGCCGCCGGAACTCGTCGCTCGCGTCGCCTCCTCCTCACCTGCGCCTTCGCTGCTCAACGTTGAACGACAGAATGGCTTCGGCCATTCTGTCGTTTTGGTTTATTTTTATAAAAACAATAATAATAATAATAATAATAATAATAATAATAATCCTAATATTAATTCCTATTAAACATTAATATCCCGCTTTGCCTTCCGTAAATCCCGTTAAATCCCGTATGTCTCCACAAATTCACATTAATCGTTAGGACCCTAATAACACTTTCTTTTCGTAAAACGGACTTGATTTACTATTTTTACGAATTAATATACTAAAAGGCTAAAACGGGAATTCTAGCATTACTCTTCTCGATTTGGGTTTCTAAAATTTCACTTATTCTTCTACAAATCCCCATAAATTTCTAAGGTCCTAATAAAACTACCCGCTCGCAAAACAGACCTAATTTACTTATTTACGAAAATAGCCTTGGAGCGGAAACCCGAAAAACTCGAGTGTTACACTGTAGGAATGGTTTGCTTGTTTGTTGTGTTTTGCTTTGTGTCAAGCATCGTGTGTCATGCATCATTGTTTTCTAACTATAAAACCACGTGTTTTGGCATGTTTGAGTGGTGAGGATGAAATGTAAGATAAGAAAATTGATATGCAACTTGGTCTCGAGTGGAATAGCCTTGTTGGGCAAGTGGCTCGTTGAGCACCCCGCGAGAGATTTTACTAGAGATGCCATGCTAATGTACGTAATGTGTCATAAGTATGAATGCCTCGACCTGTTCGTGCTTGAAGGCACACTGAGGATTTTATGATCGATGGGAGGAGATTCGGTATGGCTGTCCCGGATTGTGTTAGGACATGTTCCTCCAATCTCACTCCATGGGTCAAGGCGTGGCCGTCCTGGATTGTGTTGGGGCGTGTGCCTACTTGATTCACATGAAAGTGAAAGATAAATGCAACCAGAATAAAAAGAAAACAACAGAGTGTGTAGAAACTGCATGTTTGGATTGAGTTGAGCATCCAGTGTGTTACTGTACATTATTTCCCTACTTGCTAAGCGTTAGGCTTACTTTTGTGTTCTATGGTGTAGGTGACAAGTATTATCCAGGTGAGGTAGAGGGGACAGCCGAGGACTAGGCCGCAGTTGGAGGAGTACGGAGTCCGCCGGTGCAGGCTATTGTCGGGGCGTTTTGGCCACTGTCTTCCTCGGGTATTATGTGGGAGCTTGATGTTGTGAGTTTTGTAAGTATTTTTGGAAATGTTTTGTTTTGAGAAAAGTTAGAAAAAGTGGAGGGTTTTGGGTACGTTTTATTATAAATATTTTATTAGCTATTTTGGACGTTTGCGAGTCAATTGTGTTGTTGGATAATGGTTGCACATATTTGGAAACTGAAATTATATGTTTTTGGTTTTGATTTCAGGTTTGAGTTTTTAAAGTTTTAGGCGTTATGCCGTCCGTTTTGATTTTAAAGTAAATAACGTCGGGTTTACGTTCGCTATTTTTTCATTTTTCGTTTTAAGTCGATTTTTGAAAATTATTTTAAACGTCGTTTTAAACGCAAGATTGGTTTGCAAAGTAGCGCACCGAGCCGTGGAGGGTTCGGGGCGTTACAAGTTGGTATCAGAGCAAAGTGGTCGAGTCGTTCAAAGGATTACCCGACAATGCCGGCCGCCATGCAACGTGCTTCACTGACTGTAAGTATTTCTTTCACTATAGTTAGTTTCTTATCTAAGATTAGATTTTCTAACTATTTTCAGGAATAGAATTAAAAATGCCGAGAAACCCAGGATGACTCGGACGACCCCGAAACGAACCAGAACCACCGGAGGACCCGAATAAACAACTCAGGGATTTATTGAACGTGCAATCACAATTGTTGGGCATTTTTATGAATCAGGGGCTACCGGGGAATTTGACAGCGGGGTCCGGCTCTAGAGCGGGCTCAAGCGGAGAGAGATATTACCAGTTGAAGGTCAGATCGCAAGATATCCCAAAGACAGCTTTCAGGACTCGGTATGGACATTATGAGTTTCTGGTTATGTCATTTGGTTTGACGAATGCTCCAGCGGCGTTCATGGATTTAATGAATCGGGTGTTTCGAGAGTATCTCGATAAATTTGTGATTGTGTTTATCGACGATATTCTGGTCTATTCCCGTGATGAAGAGGATCATAAAGAGAATCTGAGAATTGTTTTGGAAACCTTGAGGCGAAATCAGTTATATGCTAAGTTTTCAAAATGTGAATTTTTGTTGACTGAGGTGCAATTTCTTGGCCATGTTATAAGCAGTGGTGGACTATCAGTGGATCCAGCTAAAATTCAGTCAATTAATGATTGGCCTCAACCAACGAATGTTAGTGAAATACGAAGTTTTCTGGGGTTGGCTGGCTATTACAGAAGGTTTATTGAAGGGTTTTCTAAAATAGCAGCACCGATGACTCGTTTGACAAGAAAAGACGTGAAGTATGAGTGGTCTGAGGAGTGTGAGCTAAGCTTTCAGACGTTGAAGCAGAAATTGACTACAGCTCCAATTCTGACGTTGCCTGTAGCTGAGGAGAAGTTCTGTATTTATTGTGATGCCTCTCGGATTGGGTTGGGTTGCGTGCTTATGCAGAATGATAAGGTGATAGCGTACGCTTCCAGGCAGTTGAAGTCCTATGAGAAGAATTATCCGACCCATGATCTGGAGTTAGCTGCTGTGGTGTTTGCTTTGAAGATTTGGAGGCATTACCTTTATGGTCAGCAGTGCGAGGTATATTCAGATCATAAAAGTCTGAAGTATATCTTCACTCAAAAAGAGTTGAATATGAGACAACGGCGGTGGTTAGAGTTCATGAAGGACTATGATCTGGAGATTAAATACCACCCGGTAAGGCCAATGTGGTGGCGGATGCATTGAGCCGTATATCGACTGTAGTTTCAGCTTTGGAGGCTGGTACGTTTGTGGCATTGAGATCTGAAATTCAGAGATTTGATTTGGAGTTGGTTTCAAAATTGGCAGTAGTATTATCGGATTTATCTTTGAGGCCTACTATTTTAGAGAAGATTCGTGAAGCTCAGCAAGCAGATTCGGAGTGCAATAAATTTAAGCTAAGCATGGTGTCTGATGATCGGATTGAGTTCAGCTACTCAGATGATGGTATTATGAAGTTCCGTAATAGATGGTATGTTCCAAGCAATGAGCAGCTTCGAAAGGAGATCTTAACTGAAGCTCATTCGTCGAGGTTTTCTGTTCACCCTGGCAGTATGAAGATGTACAGGGACCTCAAACAGCATTATTGGTCGCCTGATATGAAGAAGTCAGTGGCTGAGTTTGAAGAAACATGCTTGGTTTGTCAGCAGGTAAAGGCAGAACATCAGAGACCTACTGGGAAGTTGCAGCCTTTGCCAGTTCCTGAGTGGAAGTGGGACCAAATCTCAATGGATTTTGTTGTTGGCTTGCCTAGGACGACGAGAGGATTTGATGGCATATGAGTGATTGTTGACCGTTTAACAAAGTCAGCCCATTTTCTGCCGGTGAAGATGACATATAGTATAGATCAGTTTGCTGAGCTGTACATTCAGGAGATTCTGAGATAACATGGTGTGCTGATTTCTATTGTATCAGATAGGGACCCGAGGTTCACATCCAAGTTTTGGAAGAGTCTGCATAAGGCAATGGGGACTCGATTGAATTTTAGCACTGCTTTTCATCCTCAGACGGACGGACAATTTGAGCGGACTATTCAGATTCTTGAGGATATGCTCTGAGCTTGTGTGCTGGAGTTTCAGGGTTCTTGGAGCAAGTATCTACCTTTGGTGGAGTTCTCGTATAACAATAGTTATCAGGATACTATTCGTATGGCTCCATACAAGGCTCTCTACGGAAGAAAATGCAGATCGCCTCTTTATTGGGACGAAGTCAGAGAATCTAGTATGATTGGCCCAGAAATTGTGCAACAAACTACAGATAAGATCCAATTTATACAGCAGCGCATTTTGACAGCTCAGAGTAGACAGAATAGCTATGCCGATGGTAGGAGGCAAGAGTTGGAATTTGAAGTTGGAGACGAGGTTTTCTTGAAGATCTCACCATTTAAAGGTGTGATGAGATTCGGGAAGCAGGGTAAGCTGAATCCGAGATATGTTTGTCCATTTCCGATTGTGACGCGAGTAGAAAAGACAGTTTATCAGTTAGAGCTGCCTACTTCGATGGAGGGTGTGCACAATGTATTTCACGTCTCGATGCTATGGAAGTGTTTAAGAGATCCTTCACACGTAGTGTTGCAGCAGGAGATCGAGGTGCAATCTACATTGTCCTATGAGGAGAAACCGGTGGAAATATTAGATTATGTAGTGAAGAAATTGCGCAACAAAGACATTCCACTGGTGAAGGTGCTGTGGCGCAACCACAACGTTGAGGAAGCGACATGGGAGCGACAGCGAGACATGATGGAGCGCTACCCTGAGCTCTTCAGGTACGCAAATTTTGAGGACAAAATTTTTGTAAGGAGGGTAGATTGTAACACCTGAAAAATTTCCTATAACATGTATAACCTTAGATTAGCTAAGTGTGGGAGTTAAATGTCATTTAAGGGTTATGCTAAGTGTTTGATTTAGAAAGCGAAAGTGAAGACAATTGGAAGTGGAAATAAGGGAGGAGTGGTTAGGAGAAAAGTCAAAATAGAAAAGAATGGTTTGAAAAGTCAAACCAACATATTATCCAATAGGAAATTAGTTAGAAAAATTGAATGAAGGAGAGGAGGGTGGCTGCCACGTTGAAAGTCAAATGGGGAGGGAGTTTAATGTTTAGTGGTAAAAACAAAAAGGTTAAAGTTGGTTGGTTAAAATGACAAAATTGTAAAAGTTTAGTCATCTTCTTTACCCATTGTTCCTCTCCACGAACCAGCACCCTTGGTGCCTCTCTCCTCCTCTTTTCCATAGATTTTCCAAGGTTTAAGGTGAGTTTTGTTGGGGTTTTAAGTTATATGCATTTAGGGTTTGGAAACCCTAGTTCATGGAGTCCGAATTTTGACTTTAAATGTTAGATTTCTTTCCAAATTTGATGTTTTAATTGTTGAATGGATGAGTTTAGGTGGTTTTTAGAGAGAAATGGAAGATTGGAAGTAAGTTGTGAAAAACCGGTTTTTAACTCAAAGTGTGCTTGTTCTGTTTTTTCATTTTTTTTGTTCGGCCAAGTGGTTTATTTGGTTAAATTAAGTGTTTCAATGGATAGTAGACGTGTAGAGGTTTCCGAAGTGGGGTGGCACGTCGAAATCCGTTGAAAAACGAGAAAGTTATGGCCGTTGGAAATTGGACGTTAGAATTTGTAGCAAAAATCTAGTTTTGGGGTTTTAGGTTGAAATGTGGGGTTAGTTTAGTTAGAAAAAAAAATCCTTTAGAAATTATTAATGGTTTTCTAAGTGATTTATCCTATTTGTTTAGGTTGTCGAACGTGTAATTCGGTTGGACGAAGTGAACGAGAACGTACCTTGACATCAGGTAAGTGGTGGATGCATGTTTGTTGCCTTCGAGCCTACACCATAGAACGGTAGGAATTGTTTGCTTGTTTGTTGTGTTTTGCTTTGTATCAAGCATCGTGTGTCATGCATCATTGTTTTCTAACTACGAAACCACATGTTTTGGCATGTTTGAGTGGTGAGGATGAAATGTAAGATAAGAAAATTGATATGCAACATAGTCTCGAGTGGAATAGCCTCGTCGGGCAAGTGGCTCGTTGAGCACCCCGCGAGGGATTTTACTAGAGATGTTATGCTAATGTACGTAATGTGTCGTGAGTATGAATGCCTCGACCTGTTCGTTCTTGAAGGCACACTGAGGATTTTACGATCGATGGGAGGAGATTCGGTATGGCCGTCACAGATTGTGTTAGGACGTGTGCCTCCAATCTCGCTCTGTGGGTCAAGGCGTGGCCGTCCTGGATTGTGTTGGGGCGTGTGCCTACTTGATTCACATGAAAGTGAAAGATAAATGCAACCAGAATGAGAAGAAAACAACAGAGTGTGTAGAAACTGCATGTTAGGATTGAGTTGAGCATCCAGTGTGTTACTGTACATTATTTCCCTACTTGCTAAGCGTTAGGCTTACTTTTGTGTTCTATGGTGTAGGTGACGAGTATTATCCAGGTGAGGTAGAGGGGACAGCCGATGACTAGGCCGTAGTCAGAGGAGTACGGAGTCCGCCGGTGCAGGCTATTGTCGGGGCGTCTTGGCCACTGTATTCCTCGGGTATTTTGTTGGAGCTTGATGTTGTGAGTTTTGTAAGTATTTTTGGAAATGTTTTGTTTTGAGAAAAGTTAGAACAAGTGGAGGGTTTTGGGTACGTTTTATTGTAAATATTTTATTAGCTATTTTGGACGTTTGCGAGTCGATTGTATTGTTGGATAATGGTTGCACATACTTGGAAACTAAAATTATATGTTTTTTATTTTTATTTCAGGTCTGGTTTTTAAAGTTTTAGGCGTTATGCCGTCCGTTTTGATTTTAAAGTAAATAACGTCGGGTTTTACGTTCACTATTTTTTCATTTTGCGTTTAAGTCGGTTTTTGAAAATTATTCTAAACGTCGTTTTAAATGCGAGATTGGTTTGCAAAGTAGCGCACCGAGCCGGGGCGGGTTCGGAGCGTTATAGTAACACCCAGTTTTACGGTTTTTTGTAATTCCATTTTATAATGACATTTTTGTAAATATGTCAAATTAAGTTCGTTTTGCAAACGGAAAGTTTTAATAGAGCCTTTGTAATAAATTGGAATTTATGGTGAAATAAGGGAATTTGGAGAAACCGAATCGTTAGTTAAATAACGAAATAAGTAACAAAACAAATAGAAATCAAATGGAGGGGCGATATGGTAATTTGCCAAGCCAAATTTTAATAAAATCATAAATCTCCTCCCCTCCCTCAACACTTCACGATTTCCTACTTGTGAAACACCTTCAGGTGACTTTTCTTTTCTTCTCCCTCCCGCGGCTCTCTCCAACGGCGATTCCTCCTCCGATCAACAATGATTTCTTCACGTTTTCTTCTCCAATACCGACCCTGGGTAAGAATCTATAGTTTTCATACGATAGATTTTGATTTCTAGAGTTTAAAAACGTGAAATAAGGTTTGAAATCGATAGGTTTACCGTGATTATGGCTCAAATGGGCGTATTTATAGTCGTTGGTAAGAGTTAGTTGAATTAATGAAGGTTGTTGAGGTTTTGGGTTGTTGGAAGTTTGGAGAACTCCATTAATGGAGATTTAGAAATTTACGAGCATAAATTGCTCGATAAAATGCCTCAACGAGTTAAATTAGAGTTTTAAGAAATTTCCTTTAGCTAGGAATTTGTAGTTTTCGAAACTCAATGATTTAGACTTGATTTTAATGACGATTTTTGTGAATTGCCATAGGTGAATAACGCTCGTGGACGGAGCTTAAATTGCAACGGACGCGAGGTAAGTCTTCGTGACTTGTTTGGCCGATCCGTCCTACACCATGGATGAGCTTTGTTGACCGAAGATAATTGGAGAAATTCTGTTTAGTGTAGGTTGGAAGGGTAGTTAGGATAATTGTATATTAGGACATTTTTTTCATTAGGTTCTAGGTATTGTTTGTGCTTTTCTTTACGTTTATGCTCAAATCCATGTTCATGCATCATGTTTTACGAACCGGCACGAAAAATGAATTTCCGCAAATGTTTTCATGAAAAGAAACGCCTAATGAAAAGATATGAAACGAATGTAATCCCAGTCACGTTGGGGTAGGGTTGAGACATGGCTGGCTTGAGAGGAGGAGCATGTTTTCCCCCTGCAGATGGAAAAGGCTATCTAACCGCGAGATGTTCCCTCTCTATCTGGTGAGTCAACCCCCGGTGACACCTCTAACTATGTAACTAAATAATGAAAAAGAAATGCATGTTTTTACAAACTTCACACGCATAGCATGCATTTACATTTACGTAGATTTACTAAGCCTTTGGCTCGTAGGTTATCTCTGTGGTGTAGGTGACTTCGATACAGGTGATGACGACGTTCCTCCACCCGATGTATAAGCAGGTGGATGGAGGATGGCTCGTGGGAGTGTGCTGGCGCAGTCGACGCGTATTTTGACCCGTGGGGACATCACATAGGTATTTTGGGATTTTGATAGTCAGAAAGGTCGATAAATGTATAGGGATGTTTAGATTGGCTGACGGGTGAATAGATAGGAGAATTGTATAGTTGAATCATTTTAGGATGTTTGGTTACTGGATTGATAATGTATAGTATTTTGTTGTTTTTTTAGATATTTTCAAACAGAGGAAAGTGTTCAATTTTTTAAACGGATCCACGTGGTTTGTTTTTATGAAATTTGGTTTTGTTTTAAATATATTTTGAGTCAATTTTTAGGTGATTGGTGGAGTTGGGTTAAAGTATTGTTATGAAATGTATTTAGAAGAAGTGATGAAGGTGTGGAGTGGAATTGATGAATTGTGTGTGTGCAGGGGATCGAAGGGGAAAGGAAGGGATCAAAGGAGGCAGCTCTCTGGATAAAAATCCAGAGAGCTTGTCGATCGATCGCCAGGGAAGGCGATCGATCGGCCCTCTTTGGCTACGCTCTGGAAGAAATTTCAGAGCGTGTGCCGATCGATCGCCTGGTGAGGGCGATCAATCGACTAAGATTGATTGCCAAAGGGCGATCGATTGCCTGGTATGGGGGCGATCGATCGCCCCCCTTATTTTTACACAGCCGATCGATCGGCTGTCTAAGGGCCGATCAATCGTTCGTACATTTCATGGGCAAAATACCCTGTTTGCCCTCAGTTCAATTGGCCGATGGTTTTACCTTTGTTTCAATGCTTTCTTCAAATGATTTTCAAGATAATTTAAATGAATTAGACTTTGATTTAAAGCTTTTCAAGTCGAAATTTTACTTAGCACACAATAAAATGAAGAAAATTTTTTATGGGAAATTAGGATATGGGTTTAAGGGTCGCTACAGTTATGGTATCAGAGCCCTCGGGTTTTAAAATCGTTTCTGTTGACTGCTCGACTGCACAGCCATTACGCGGACATCCTTCCTCAACTGTAAGTACATTTAAATGCTTTATTTGATTTCTATTTTCTTAGGATTATATGTTTTAACTTATATAGGATTTATAGAAAAATGGTTCGAGCGAGAGACGCTAGGGACGAAGCCCTGGATAGGTTGACAGATTTGCTGGATCATAAGACCCAGCATATGGACAGGCAAGCACAACAAATCGAGAGCAATTTAGAGGTGAATGCTCAGTTTATCTGGCTACAGTGGTTAATACTCAGTTGCTTAACGGGGTAAAGCCAAAAGACCTTCCAGTGGTTAGAGAATTTTCTGAGATCTTTCTCGAAAATCTTACCGGATTACTACCGGATAGAGAGATCGAGTTTACTATTGATGTTTATCCAGGCTCTGGGTCGGTATCGAAGAATCCGTACAGACTGGAACCTGCTGAACTGAAGGAGCTGAAGACTCCGTTAGAAGAGTTGTTAGACAAGGGGTTCATTCGACACAGTTTCTCTCCTTGGGGTGCGCCAGTTCTGTTTGTTAAGAAGAAGACGGAACTCTCCGGATGTGCGTCGATTACAGAGAGTTGAATAAGCTAACAGTGAAAAATAAATACCTACTGCCCCAGATTGATGACCTATTTGACCAACTGCAAGGTGCCCGAGTGTTTTCGAGGATTGACCTACGCTCAGGTTATTACTAGTTGAAGGTCTGGAGAGAAGATATTCAAAAGACTGCATTCCGAACGAGGTATGGGCATTACAAATTTCTAGTGATGTCTTTTGGACTTACGAATGCTCCAGGAGTGTTTATGGATTTGATGAACCGTGTTTTTAAGGAGTATTTAGACAAGTTTGTCGTCGTCTTCATTGATGACATCTTAATCTATTCAAAGACAAATGAGGAGCACGAGGAGCACTTGCGAATTGTTCTGAGGATTCTATGTCAGCACCAATTGTACCTGAAGTTCTTTAAATGTGAGTTTTGGCTTGATCAGTTTTTTAGGCCATATGATATCTCAAGAGGGAGTTTTAGTCGATCCGACTAAGATTGAAGTTGTCAGGGATTGGCCACAGCCTAAAAACATGCGAGAGGTACGTGGATTTCTTGGATTAGCCGAGTATTACAGGAAGTTCATTGAGGGGTTTTCAAAGATAGCAGTCCCTCTATCCCGATTGACGAGGAAGAACGAAAAATATGTATGGTCGGCTGCATGCGAAAAGAGCTTCAATGAGCTGAAAGAAAAAGACTGACTGCAACACCAGTTTTAACATTGTCAGTTGAGGGCGATAAGTTCAGTATTTACTGTGATGCTTCAAAGATCGGACTGGGGTGTGTATTGATGCAAGAGGGCAGAGTCATTGCTTATGCTTCTCGGCAGTTGAAGCCGTATGAGCAAAATTATCCAACACACAATCTTGAGCTTGCAGTGGTTGTCTTTGCTTTAATAATCTGGAGACACTATCTGTATGGGCAGCAGTGTGAGGTGTTCTCAAATCACAGGAGCTTAAAATATTTGTTTACGCAGAAAGAACTTAATATGGGACAGTGAAGGTGGTTGAAATTCGTTAAAGATTATGACTTTGAGATTAAATACCACCCAGGAAAGGCAAACAAAGTTGCTGATGCCTTGAGCAGAATGTCCGCTACGAGTCAGCCTTCGCTTGCATCAATGTCAATGATGTTGAGGTTTGAGATTGAGAGGTTTGATGTGGAGATTGTGGCCGAGTTGTCCACTATGCTCACGAACATTTCTCTTAGGCCGACAATAATTGACAAACTCCGAAAAGATCAGAAGGAAGACTTGGAGTGTGAGAGATATCGATTGAGCATGACATCTGAGGGCCCGACCAATTTCAGCTTGTCGGATGATGGCATTTTGAGATTCAGACATAGGTGGTATGTGCCTAAGGATGAGGAGCTGAAGAGAGAGATCTTAACCGAGGCACACTCATCGGCATACTCAGTGCATCCAGGGAGCACAAAAATGTATAGAGACCTAAGACAACACTTCTGGTGGCCGAACATGAAGAGAGAGATTGCCAGGTATGTGGAAACCTGCCTGGTTTGTCAACAGGTTAAGGCGGAACACTAAAGGCCAGCCAGAACCTTACAGCAACTGCCGATTCCGGAGTGGAAATGGGAGCAGTTGAATTTTAACACGACATTTCATCCCCAGACTGACGGACAGACAGAAAGAACAAATCAGATTCTTGAGGATATGCTTAGAGCTTACGTGGTAGAGTTTCAGGGCTCGTGGAGCTGATATTTACCCTTGATTAAGTTCTCGTACAACAACAGCTTCCAGACTACGATTGGCATGGCTCAGTACGAAGCGCTTTATGGTCGAAAATGCAGGTCTCCGCTATATTAGGATGAGGTAGGCGAGGCTAGCGTAGATGGCCAAGATATTTTACAGCAAACTACAGAGAAGATCGTTGTTATCAGAAAACGTATCGAGGTAGCACAGAGCCGCCAAAAGAGCTATGCAGACACTAGACGGAGGAACTTGAAGTTCAATGAGGGTGATGAGGTTTATCTTAAAATTTCTCCGTTTAAGGGCGTTATGCGGTTCGGAAGAAGAGGGAAGTTAAACCCTCGTTATGTGGGGACCTTTCCTATTTTGAAAATGATCGAGACTATGGCGTACATTTTACAGCTTCCGACGTCCATGGAAGGTATTCACGATGTGTTTCACGTGTCCATGCTCAGAAAATGTGTGCGTGATCCATCACACGTCATAGAAACAAGCGAGATCGAGGTGTAACCAACACTGACTTATGTGGAGAGGCCAGTGCGGATTTTAGAGTCCTCTATCAAGGTGTTGCGCAATAAGGAGATTCTGCTGGTAAAGGTCCTATGGCGGAATCACGATGTAGAGGAAGCTACTTGGGAGAGGCAGCAGGATATGATGTCGAAGTATCCTGAACTATTTGTATAATCAAATTTTGAGGACAAAATTTTAATTAAGGTGGATGGAATGTAACACCCAGTTTTACGGATTTTTGTAATTCCATTATATAATGGTATTTTTGTAAATATATAAAATTAATTCCATTTTACGAACGGAAAGTTTTAATAGAGCCTTTGTAATAAATTGGAATTTATGGTGAAATAAGGAAATTTGGAGAAATCGAATCGTTAGTTAAATAACGAAATAAGTAACGAAACAAATAAAAATCAAATGGAGGGGTGATATGGTAATTTGACAAGCCAAATTTTAATAAAATTACAAATCTCCTCCTCTCCCTCAACACTTCACGATTTCCTCCTTGTGTAACACCTTCAGGCAACTTTTCTCTTCTTCTCCCTCGTGCGGCTCTCTCCAACAGCGATTCCTCCTCCGATCAACAACAATTTCTTCACGTTTTCTTCTCCAATCCCGACCCTAGGTAAGAATCTATAGTTTTCGGATGATAGATTTCAATTTCTAGAGTTTAAACAATTAGGGTTCGTTTAGGGTTTTGTTAAAAACGTGAAATAAGGTTTGAAATCGATAGGTTTACCGTGATTATGGCTCAAATGGGCATATTTATGGTCGTTGGTAAGAGTTAGTTGAATTAATGAGGGTTGTTGAGGTTTTGGGTTGTTGGAAGTTTGGAGAACTCCATTAATGGAGGTTTAGAAATTCACGAGCACGAATTGGTCGATAAAATGCCTCAACGAATTAAATTAGAGTTTTAAGAAATTTCCTTTAGCTAGGAATTTGTAGTTTTCAAAACTCAATGGTTTAGACTTGATTTTAATGACGATTGTTGTGAATTGCCATAGGTGAATAACGCTTGTGGACAGAGCTTAAATTGCAACGGACACGAGGTAAATTGTAATATCCCGGCTTTTTGGGATATTATTATTTTAATATAAATGGCATTTTAGTAAATATGTCAAGTCAATCCCGTTTCTCGAAAAGAAAGCTTCATTATGATCCTAACGATTAATAGGAAATTATGAGAATTTTCGGAGTTTAGACGCTATATGCCGAGTAATATGCGAGTAAATACATTTATCGAAATGTAATGACGTTTAGTAAAAATAGCAAACGAGTCCAAATCGCGAACGGACAGTTTTATTAAATCATAAATAATAAGTTGGACTTATTGGTGAAATTAGGAGGTTTGGAGAATCCGAACAGTTGGACGATTTACGAACCGAAAGATGAAATCAATATAAAAACTATGGAAGGGCATTTTAGTAATTTGCCGAATCATTTATAAAATAACCTAAAACCTTCTTCTTCATTTTTGTTTCCTTCTGCGATTCCAGAGAAGAAGCTCGCGGCCTCCTCCCTGCCCGCGCGAACGTTTTCCTCCAATCCGACCTCCGTTCGTTCCGTTTCCTTCACGTTTCTTCCTCCAATCGACGTTCTAGGTATGAACCTACAATCCTAGAGCTTTTATTTTCGGTATTTACGGAGTTTAAAACTCTCGGTATATAGTTTAAATGACCCTTCGGTATACAGTTTAAATGACCCATCGGTATATAGTTTAAATGACCCATCGGTATATAGTTTAAATGACCCATCGGTATATAGTTTAAATGACCCTTCGGTATACAGTTTAAATGACCCATCGGTATATAGTTTAAATGACCCATCGGTATATAGTTTAAATGACCCATCGGTATATAGTTTAAATGACCCATCGGTATATAGTTTAAATGACCCATCGGTATATAGTTTAAATGACCCATCGGTATATAGTTTAAATGACCCATCGGTATATAGTTTAAATGACCCATCGGTATATAGTTTAAATGACCCATCGGTATATAGTTTAAATGACCCATCGGTATATAGTTTAAATGACCCATCGGTATATAGTTTAAATGACCCATCGGTATATAGTTTAAATGACCCATCGGTATATAGTTTAAATGACCCATCGGTATATAGTTTAAATGACCCATCGGTATATAGTTTAAATGACCCATCGGTATATAGTTTAAATGACCCTTCGGTATACAGTTTAAATGACCCTTCGGTATACAGTTTAAATGACCCTTCGGTATACAGTTTAAATGACCCTTCGGTATACAGTTTAAATGACCCTTCGGTATACAGTTTAAATGACCCTTCGGTATACAGTTTAAATGACCCATCGGTATATAGTTTAAATGACCCTTCGGTATACAGTTTAAATGACCCTTCGGTATACAGTTTAAATGACCCTTCGGTATACAGTTTAAATGACCCATCGGTATATAGTTTAAATGACCCATCGGTATATAGTTTAAATGACCCATCGGTATATAGTTTAAATGACCCTTCGGTATACAGTTTAAATGACCCATCGGTATATAGTTTAAATGACCCTTCGGTATACAGTTTAAATGACCCTTCGGTATACAGTTTAAATGACCCATCGGTATATAGTTTAAATGACCCTTCGGTATACAGTTTAAATGACCCATCGGTATATAGTTTAAATGACCCATCGGTATATAGTTTAAATGACCCATCGGTATATAGTTTAAATGACCCATCGGTATATAGTTTAAATGACCCATCGGTATATAGTTTAAATGACCCATCGGTATATAGTTTAAATGACCCTTCGGTATACAGTTTAAATGACCCTTCGGTATACAGTTTAAATGACCCATCGGTATATAGTTTAAATGACCCATCGGTATATAGTTTAAATGACCCATCGGTATATAGTTTAAATGACCCATCGGTATATAGTTTAAATGACCCATCGGTATATAGTTTAAATGACCCTTCGGTATACAGTTTAAATGACCCTTCGGTATACAGTTTAAATGACCCATCGGTATATAGTTTAAATGACCCTTCGGTATACAGTTTAAATGACCCTTCGGTATACAGTTTAAATGACCCTTCGGTATACAGTTTAAATGACCCTTCGGTATACAGTTTAAATGACCCTTCGGTATACAGTTTAAATGACCCTTCGGTATACAGTTTAAATGACCCTTCGGTATACAGTTTAAATGACCCATCGGTATATAGTTTAAATGACCCTTCGGTATACAGTTTAAATGACCCTTCGGTATACAGTTTAAATGACCCTTCGGTATACAGTTTAAATGACCCATCGGTATATAGTTTAAATGACCCTTCGGTATACAGTTTAAATGACCCATCGGTATATAGTTTAAATGACCCTTCGGTATACAGTTTAAATGACCCATCGGTATATAGTTTAAATGACCCTTCGGTATACAGTTTAAATGACCCTTCGGTATACAGTTTAAATGACCCATCGGTATATAGTTTAAATGACCCTTCGGTATACAGTTTAAATGACCCTTCGGTATACAGTTTAAATGACCCATCGGTATATAGTTTAAATGACCCTTCGGTATACAGTTTAAATGACCCATCGGTATATAGTTTAAATGACCCATCGGTATATAGTTTAAATGACCCATCGGTATATAGTTTAAATGACCCTTCGGTATACAGTTTAAATGACCCTTCGGTATACAGTTTAAATGACCCATCGGTATATAGTTTAAATGACCCATCGGTATATAGTTTAAATGACCCATCGGTATATAGTTTAAATGACCCATCGGTATATAGTTTAAATGACCCATCGGTATATAGTTTAAATGACCCTTCGGTATACAGTTTAAATGACCCTTCGGTATACAGTTTAAATGACCCTTCGGTATACAGTTTAAATGACCCTTCGGTATACAGTTTAAATGACCCATCGGTATATAGTTTAAATGACCCATCGGTATATAGTTTAAATGACCCTTCGGTATACAGTTTAAATGACCCTTCGGTATACAGTTTAAATGACCCTTCGGTATACAGTTTAAATGACCCATCGGTATATAGTTTAAATGACCCATCGGTATATAGTTTAAATGACCCTTCGGTATACAGTTTAAATGACCCATCGGTATATAGTTTAAATGACCCTTCGGTATACAGTTTAAATGACCCTTCGGTATACAGTTTAAATGACCCTTCGGTATACAGTTTAAATGACCCTTCGGTATACAGTTTAAATGACCCATCGGTATATAGTTTAAATGACCCATCGGTATATAGTTTAAATGACCCATCGGTATATAGTTTAAATGACCCTTCGGTATACAGTTTAAATGACCCTTCGGTATACAGTTTAAATGACCCTTCGGTATACAGTTTAAATGACCCATCGGTATATAGTTTAAATGACCCTTCGGTATACAGTTTAAATGACCCTTCGGTATACAGTTTAAATGACCCATCGGTATATAGTTTAAATGACCCTTCGGTATACAGTTTAAATGACCCTTCGGTATACAGTTTAAATGACCCTTCGGTATACAGTTTAAATGACCCATCGGTATATAGTTTAAATGACCCTTCGGTATACAGTTTAAAGCAAAGCAAAGTAAAGTAAAGCAAAGCAAAGCAAAGTAAAGTAAAGTAAAGCAAAGCAAATCAAAGCAAAGCAAAGCAAAGCAAAGTATAGTAAAGTAAAGTAAAGTAAAGTAAAGCAAAGTAAAGAAAAGAATGCATGATTTATAGATTCATATGCACAGCACGCATTTGCATTTACTAGAGCTTACTGAGATTTTTATCTCATAGATGTCTGTATGGTGTAGGTGTTTACGAGGAAACAGGTGAGGACGAGCTTTCTCCTCCTGAGGCATGAGGCAGTTGACGAAAGATGGATTGCGGTGGTGTGTTGCGCAGTCGATGCTTACCTGACCCGTGGGGATGTATGTACAGGTTTTGGGGGTTTTTGAGATATTTTGGATCGATGATATACTGTATAGAGAATATTAGGATGTTTGGCCTGGTAGTGGATAGGTTGTTTGATGTTTGAAAATGTTTTGAAATGTATTTTGGTAAAAGTTTGGTATTGAAGGATACTCAGTTTTTAAACATAACCACGCGATTTGTTTTCTTAAAATTGATCCGGTTGAAAGTGTGTCGGGTGTATTTTGTGATCTGTGTGTAAGAATGGAAGAAGTGGTTTTTGGCTAACAAATTGTGGGAGATGTATAGAGGAAAAATGTTGAGTTCTGCTCTCTGGAATCACGTTCTAGAGAGGTGAAAAAGTTAGAGGAAAAGGGTTGTTTGCTCTCTGGAAATCCTAAAAAATTTCCAGAGAGCGAAGTCGCTGCTGTGTGCAGCGAAGTCGCTGCACACTGCGCAGAGACTGGTCGCTGCTGTGCGCAGCGACTGGTCGCTGCACACATAGCAGCGACCAGCGCCTGGTCGCTGCACACATTGCAGCGACCAGCGCCCGGTCGCTGCACAGAGCAGCGACCGAGCGCTGCTTCATTCACGAGGGCAGAATTCATTCTGCCCTCCCTTCTTTTATTTGTTTTATTAAATGTTTTAGTTTTAATTGTTTATTAAAGGTTTTGTTTAAATGCTTTTAAAGTTCAGTTTTAATTCCGATTTCAGTTCTGATTTCAACTTTAGTTTAGATTCCGCATTAAGTATTATTTAAAGCATAGAAAAGTAAAAAGTATAAAATAAAATGAAAAATTTATACGGAGAAAATGGGGTACAGTATTAGGGGTGTTACATAAATCTTCGTGACTTGTTTGGCCGATCCGGCCTACACCATGGATGAGCTTTATTGACCGAGTATAATTGGAGAAATTCTTGTTTAGTGTAGGTTGGAAGGGTAGTTAGGATAATTGTATGTTAGGACATTTTTTTCATTAGGTTCTAGGTATTGTTTGTTCTTTTCTTTACGTTTATTATCAAATCCATGTTCATGCATCATGTTTTACGAACCAGCACGAAAAATGAATTTCCACATATATTTTCATGAAAAGAAACGCCAAATGAAAAGATATGAAATGCATATAATCCCGGTCACGTCGGGGTGGGGTTAAGACATGGTTGTCCTGAGAGGAGGAACATGTTTTCCACCTGCAGATGGAAAGGGCTATCTAACCGCGAGATGTGCCCTCTCTATCTGGTGAGTCAACCCCCGGTGACACCTCCCGCTATGTAACTAAATAATGAAAAAGAAATGCATGTTTTTACAAACTTCGCATGCATAACATGCATTTACATTTACGTAGATTTACTGAGCCTTTAGCATATAGGTTATCTCTGTGGTGTAGGTGACTTCGATACAGGTGAGGATGACGTTCCTCCACCCGATGTATAAGCAGGTTGATGAAGGATGGCTCGTGGGAGTGTGCTGGCGCAATCGATGCGTATTTTGACCCGTGGGGACATCACGTAGGTATTTTGAGATTTTGATAGTTAGAAACGTCAATAAATGTATAGGGATGTTTAGATGGGTTGATGGGTGAATAGATAGGAGAATTGTATAGTTGAATCATTTTAGGATGCTTCGTAACTGGATTGATAATGTATAGTATTTTGTTGTGTTTTTTGATATTTTCAAACAGAGGGAAATGTTCAGTTTTTTAAACGGATCCACATGGTTTGTTTTTATGAAATTTGGTTACGTTTTAAATATGTTTTGAGTCGGTTTTTGGGTGATTGGTGGAGTGAGGATTGTATGTGGATTGAAGTGTTGTTATGAAATGTATTTAGAAGAAGTGATGAAGGTGTGGAGTGGAATTGATAAATTGTGTGTGTGCAGGGGATCGAAGGGGAAAGGAAAGGATCAAATGAGGCAGCTCTCTAGATAAAAATCTCGAGAGCTTGCCAATCGATCGCCAGGGAGGGCGATCGATTGACCCTCTTTTGGCTACGCTCTGGAAGAAATTCCAGAGCGTGTGCCGATCGATCGCCTGGTGAGGGTGATCGATCGGCTAAGATTGATCGCCAAAGGGCGATCGATCGACTGTCTAAGGGCCGATCGATCGGCCATACATTTCATTGGCAAAATGCCCTGTTTGCCCTCGGTTCAATTGGCCGATGGTTTTACCTGTGTTTCAATGCTTTCTTCAAATGATTTTCAAGATAATTTAAATAAATTAGACTTTGATTTAAAGCTTTTCAAGTCAAAATTTTACTTAGCGCACAATAAAATGAAAAAATTTTTTACGAAAAATTAGGATATGGGTTTAAGGGTCGCTACACAAGTGAACGTTTCACTCACAATTCGTAAGTATAAAGATGAGGTTCTTTGTGATGTAGTGACCATGCAAGCTATACATATCCTTTTGAGGAGACCTTGACAATTTGATAGAAACGTCAAGAACAATGATTTCAAGAATGAGTACTCATTTGATCAAAATGGTAAGAAGAAAATTCTCAAACCACTAAAATTGTTGGAGGCTAGTGAGGATAAAGAAAGTATTGCAAAAAAATTCAAAAAGAGAGAAAAACCATTGAGTGAGCAAAAACATTAAAAAGAAGGTAGTAGAGTGAGTGAAAAAAAAGTGAAAGAAAGAAAAATAAGTGCAATGAGAGAAAAGCTGAGAGTGAGAGAAAATAAGAGGGGAATGAGAAAATGAGTGGAATGACAAGAAAAAGTGAGGTTAAAACTGTGATGATAGTGTGGCAAGAAGTACTTGTAATATTGTACAAATATGTTTATCTCGCGACTAATAAACTAACTCATTCTCTCGAGTGTTGTTTCTTCCCTTTTGCGGGAATTTGAGGATGTGTTTCTCAAAAAATTACCAATTTAGTGCATGATATGATGTAACGCCCCCGAACCCACCCCGGCTCAGTGTGCTAGTTTGCCCACACTCACCACGTTTAAAAAGGAATTTAAAATAATTTTTGATAAAATTTTGACTTGATTTTTGGGTTTTTCGCACCATCGAAATTTGTTAGAAAACGTGCGCAAAATTTGTGCCAAACGTGTCAAAAAAGATCGGGTTAAAACATAGTAGAAATAGGAAAATTTAAAAAAAAATAAAAGTTGGCATGCATGGGCGCCACGCGTGCGCATCGTGCGAGCCAACTGTGCGCAACCCCGCTCGTGCTAGGCGCCGATCGATCGGCGCCAGGCGCTGATTGATCGTCACCATCTCGGGTGCACGATCACCATCTGCCGATCGATCGGCTCACAGCGCCGATCGATCAGCGCTGGGAGCTGGGCGAGCCCACGCAGCGCGCATCGTGCGCCTGCTGCGTGCCCCCGCTCGGCGCCAGCGCGCCTACTCCTCAGCACAGCGCACCTTTCTCACATTTTTCTCCATTTTCTTCCAACCACACTCAACTAAATCACCTAAAACTTTCCCCAAACTTTTCCCGACATATCCTACTTCACGACATGTAAAAATCTCGAAAAACCGACTCCAAAACATTAGCAAAAACGTGAAAACAAGTTGAAAACCAACGTCGTTTTCTATACGAAAAATCGAGCAGTATAACTACTAAATTTTTCTAAAACCCAAAACTTGAAAATCAAGCATTTTATATAACGATTTAAAACAACATTCCCAAAAGTTATAAACACTATCATTCATCTAACAAAATCCAACAAACCTCAAAAATCCACAACCATCCAAAATAGTTAAAAACTATATACTGTAACGGCCCGGAACTAAGGATATATATAATATATATATATATATATATATATATATATATATATATATATATATATATATATATATATATATATATATATATATATATATATATATATATATATATATATATATATATATATATATATATATATATATATATATATATATATATATATATATATATATATATATATATATATATATATATATATATATATATATATATATATATATATATATATATATATATATATATATATATATATATATATATATATATATATATATATATATATATATATATATATATATATATATATATATATATATATATATATATATATATATATATATATATATATATATATATATATATATATATATATATATATATATATATATATATATATATATATATATATATATATATATATATATATATATATATATATATATATATATATATATATATATATATATATATATATATATATATATATATATATATATATATATATATATATATATTTTAAATAAAAACTCGTGGACATTCAACTCAGGCAACATAACTCAGTCTTTTAAATCTTAGAACAACTACTTGTAAACTTTTCTTTTAAAAACTCGTGGACAGGTAAAAGAACAACAAACTAAGACCTTAGATTCTCTGAACTCGACTCTTTCATAAATATGACAGCGCACTCATCCACAAAGTCGAACAACATAACTCGGGCAACAATCTTATCTACAATGTCGGGCGGCTTTATCATCCACAGACTACTCAAACGTCATCGTTTACAGACGACACAATCGTTATCGTTCGCAGACTATCATCCACGGAATACTCAGACTTTATCGTCCACAGATGCTATCACTTCAAACGACATCGTTCTAGTCGACATTACAATGGACGATAACTTTCGACGATACATTGTCCATAGACCACGTGACTTTAATATCCACGGTCCACGTGACTTCATCATCCACAGATTACACAAACTCTTCGTCCACAGACTAACGTCCATAGACTTACTTACATTTATCGCCTACGGCCACGTGACTATAATGTCCACGGACCACGTGACTACTTACTCACGGGTTACAGACTCATTGTCCACAGACCAACGTCCATGGACTTACTTAAATTTGTCGTCGACAGACCACATGACTTCGTCGTCCACAGTCACGTGACCACTTACTTTGGACAACGTATTCGTCCATGTAATTCTGGACAACGATTAACTTGCAACTCGGGACGACTGTTTTTGCTTACAACTCTAGACGACTGTTTTTACTTACAAAATAAAACACATAGACAACCGATCAATCGCCTTCCTTGGCGAATGTTCGGGTAACTCTCTGGAACTGACTCTATAAATATTCTCACATCTCATTTCAAATGAAAACCATTTTACTCATAAAAACTTAAACATGCGTAGCGGAAAACTTAAAGGAAAACAGATGAACCTTTAGTCTTAAAATCCTCTTTAAACATGAAATTGTACCTGACAACCCCAACATTCATCATCATAAGAAAGCCTTATCTTACTTATACTTCAGTATCATAAACCTTACTAAAATAGACTAGGAGCAACACCACGCAG
Organism: Begonia masoniana; assembly: GCA_022432975.1. Lineage (NCBI taxonomy): Eukaryota > Viridiplantae > Streptophyta > Magnoliopsida > Cucurbitales > Begoniaceae > Begonia > Begonia masoniana. The sequence continues at coordinate 18,564,499 of CM039516.1, read as the reverse complement.
TCAAAATCACCACCCAGCACAAAATCCACGCCATAAGCACCATCCAGCAACCCGACTTAGACATTTTTATTCGGTTTGAGGTCCTCACCTTCCAACTCGTCACCTACATCATAAGGTTTAAACTATAAGCCTAATGCTTAGTAAGGAGTGGAATATATAGTACTCATGAATGCATGCTTTGAAAGAAATCATAATCATTTTCTTATCTCGTACATTACATGACATATACATATTCTTACTCATTGATTCATTGTGTGCGTGTACATAGCCCTCTCAGACAGAAATCTTGATCCACTAAATGGACAGTGACATTTCCATGTTCTTTTACTCGTTCTTGTTCTTCTCATGTTATTGTTCTTTTCTTTCTCTTGTTCATCATTTACATAACATGGATCAAGGAGGGTGTAACACCCCGAGTTCTCTGAACCCTGTTCGCTACTCAGGATACTGAACCGAACTATAGGATTTTTGAGAAAATTCTAATAGTTCATTTTACAAGGTAAACATTGAAAATTTGCAGCGAAAAAATATTTGCATGAACGACATTTATTAAATAGTTAAAATATTGAAGACAGTTGGTTGAAAAAGAAAAGAAAACAGAACACATCTGCCGCTGAATAATTCCATCGGCAGAAATAGAGACAAAGAGTCTCGGTGGTAGAAACCGTACGAATCACGTCTTCCACTCACAAAACGACAAATCTCCTATTTACTTCTACCGCTCACAAAACGACAAACATTCTCAGCTCATATCTGCCGATAGAACAAACTACGTCTTCCGATCGCTAGACGACAAAAATCCTCACTTCAAATCTACCGATCGCAAAAACGATAAATTTCTTCCTACATCATCCGATTACCAAAACGACAATGTAACACCCAGTTTCTAGGGTTTTTGGATTTTGCGCGCAAGGGCATTTTTTTTGTAAATAATCGAAATATGTTCGTTTTGTGAATCGAGAGTTTTAATGGAATCCTTATGATTTATATGAATTTTAGGAGAAATATGGAGATTTGGAAATCAAAGCCGAAAGTATAACGCTCGAATTTCCAAATTTGACCATATGGAGACTTAATTCGTAAAACTAGCAAAATAAATCCGTTTGACGAACGAGAAGTTTTATTAGAGCCCTAGTAATAAATCAAAATTGTTGGTGAAATAAGGAAATTTGGAGAAACCGAATCGATAGTCAAATAACGAGATAAATGAAAAATCAAGAGGAAGGGCAAACTTGTCATTTGACAAACCAAATCGATTAATTAAACAAAAACCCCTTTCTTCTCCGACACTTCACGTTTTCTTCTCCCTCTCCTCCTCCAACGGCGATTTCGCTTCTCCTCCTCCGTTTCTCTTGAACGCCGGCCAACGTTCCTCTGATCTTCAAAGTTCCTTCACGTTTTCTTCTCCCATCATGGTTCTAGGTAAGTTTGTAGTGTTTTGGACGATTTATTCTTGACTTTTAGGTTATTTAACGGTTAGGGTTTTGTCGGATTATCGCGAAACTAGTCGGGTTTTGTTAGAAATAGTTAGGTATCGTTGTATTTGCGAGTATTGATCATTATTTGTCGATATAATGGATGATTTGGGCGTTTTGTTTGGAAACTCGATTTTGGAGAGCTTAGAAACCTCCATTAATGGAGTTTTAGAAATTGTGAGCGTAAGCTGTTCGATGAAATGCCTGAGTGAGGTTTATTAGAAATTTAGGAAATTTTCTTTAGTTAGGAGTTTCGTTAGTTTTCAAAATTTCACGGTTTATGTCCGTTTTTAACAAAGAACATTGTGGATTTGCCCTAGGTGGACGAGGCTCACGGACGGCACCCGGATTGCTAAGGACGACAAGTAAGTTCTCGTGACTTACTGTGGCCGATTGGCCTACACCATATGTCAAGTTTTGTTGTTGAGGATTGTTGGAGCTTGTTTGTTTAATTGCTTTGCCTCGGTTGGATAGATTAGGTTTGATTGTTTTATAGGGTACGTGTTATGATGTTTTGATGTATTGAGAGGTTTTGATGGTATACTCATTAGGTATGTTTATCTTATGTATTGAACTGTTCATGCATCATAGTTTTTAAAATGCCATGGAAAACGAATTTACGCATTGATTTCAAAGAAAAAGAATTGCATGCATGTGGCAAGTAAAGTATCATAGTAAACAACGCATGGTGGTTATTCGGGGAGAGGTTCAGACCTGGCGTTCCGTGGTGAGCGGGTCTCCCTCCTTTCAGATGGTGTGGGCTATCTACCCGCTTGATGTGCCCTATCCATCTAACTGAGAAAGGCCCCGGTAACCAAGACTGACACGTATTGAAATGAAATGACATGGACGGCTTTCATTGCATACATGATCATGCATAGACATTTACGTAGAACTTACTGAGATTTTTATCTCATAGGTGTCCTTATGGTGTAGGTGACTACGAGCAATGTGAGGACGATGTCCCTCCACCCGACGAGCCTACAGCTTGAAGGAGGATGTTCGCGGGAGCGGCTGGCGTAGTCGATGCATACACGACCCGTGGGAGCTGTAGGTTATGTATTTTGAGTTATTTTGGGTTGAAATGGGCGGATGGGTGATAATATATGATGAAATGTATAGAAATTCATATTAGGGTGCTTAGTATCCGGATAGGTTATAAACCGTGGTTTTAATGATTTTGATAGCTTCCGCTATGTATGGACTGTTGTTGATGAAATAGATAGGATATTGATGTTTGATGTGTATTTGGATGAATATTGATGATTGAAGATATTTTGATGAAATAGAATGGATTTTAGATGAGTTTTGATGTTTTGAAAGTAGGTTTATGGTTTCGAGTTGAAATTGAAGTTTCGTGTCGGAATTTGATGAGATTGAATGTTCGGTTTATGGATGGTGATGGAATTGATATTGAATAGGTAGAGTTGGTTAAATTTGGAAGTGATTGGAGGTGTTGATTATGTACAAAATGTAAAAATTGCCTCTACAGGGGTTGACCTATGCCTGTAGGGGTAGACACCTTGCCAGGCAAGGGGCGACCGCTATTGCAAGGTGTCGACCGAACTTACAAAGGAATGCAACCCGAGAGCAAAACTATTTTTGAAGTGTCAACCACTTAGACTAGGGGTCGACCGCTATTGCAAGGTGTCGACCGAACTTACAAAGGAATGCAACCCGAGAGCAAAACTGTTTTTGAAGTGTCGACCACTTAGACTAGGGGTCGACCGCTATTGCAAGGTGTCGACCAGTTTCAGTACAAACAAAAACCAGAACTTTTTTAGGGGTCGACCACTATTATGAAGTGTCGACCGAAAGCTCTGGGGGTCGACCAGAGTGCTTTTTATAGTGTTATACTTGGGATTTTGGTTAATTTTATCTTGTAGCGAGTCTTCCACGCACAATAGTCTTCCGCCGAATAAGGTTAATTGTCTCTAAAAAAGTGAGATTAAAGGATTGAAACCTTAGACGAGTCATTTTGGGTACGTTTAAGTTTGATCCTGAATGTCGATAGAAATGGATTGAACGCCCGAGTCCGTTCTCTAACAAGCGAAACGAAAGAAAACGAATAGACAAATGATAAACGAATGAAAAATGAAATGAAAGAAATCCGATAAAGGCTTAAGTGAGAACGGGCGAGGCTAGTATGCACGTATGCATGTAAACACGCAAGACACAGGTCATGGCGGCACCGACACAGGGTCGGGGTCGTCACAGAAAAAGCTACTAAAGACTTATATCGAAGACATCTACCGATGATTTCTACTGAAGACATCTTCCGATGGCTTCTTCTGAAGACATCTTCCGATGTCTTTTTCTGAAGACATCTTCCGATTACAAAACGACAAGTTCTAATACTCACATCCACCGATGGACTATATCCACCGATAGATAAAACTCTCGACTTCTACTGATAGACATCATCTACTGATAGATAAAAAATACTCAACATCTACCAATAGACATCATCTACTGATAGATCAAAACACTGAACGAAAACAGCTTAGCAACAATTTCACTATAAACAAAGAAAACTCCGACTACCAAAAGAACTTGAGCATTTTACTCAAACCGTTCAAAACTACTTAAATTCATGTACTACTCCAAAATTTGGTAAAAACCACTATTAAAAACTAATAGAGTATCATTATCAGAAAAAGTCTCAAATTGTATTCAGAACATCAAAACTACTATTGTCACTAAAACTCTCAATATATTTAAATTGAATCATGGTTCACTAAACTTTCTCATCTACTAACGCCAGTTAAACCGCCCCATCAGTTCGTCAAGTCGGGGCATGAATGTGCTCCCCCAACCAGCCTATTCCTCAACATGCTCAGAAAACACACCTGTAGTCACTTCTTCACCTACATCACAAAACGCATCTATTAGCCTAATGCTAAGTAAGTAAAGCAATAATGAAATGGAATGCTGAAATATAAATTCCTAAACATGCAGTTTCTATTTTCTCATCTCAGATGCATATGCATTTGTTTCTGATCTGATCCCCCTGTGAAATTGGGAGTTGGATCACTTCTCCCAAAGTCATACATCATCTCTCTCAATTAAGGGGCGGATTAGTTTCCTTAACAATTGTTTAGATCCCCCTGTGAAATTGGGAGTTGGATCACTCCTCCCAAAGTATAAATCCCTTCATAAGTTAAGGGGTGGATTAGTTCCTTTAATAGCTTATCTGTTACAGTCTGTTCATTCCTTACCATGCCATATCATGTAAATTCATTTTCGCAAACTTTCAAAATATGATGCATGACGTACAAACTCATTCAAGCAAACATAACCCTACTGTTTTGTGATGTAGGCCCCAAAGGCACAAGCATACTTCACTTACCTGGTCTTTTGGAAATCGCTCGGCTGTAAGCTACTTTAGAAGCTCGCTCACCTAAAGTCATAACAGTACATTAATCAAAAATTCACTAATCTTCACCAAGAATCAATCAGAAGTTTGAGGAAACCAGTTTGAAACCCTCCTACCCGTGCATTCCCATTTATCACTAAAACCCGAACCTACTCTCAATCACAGCATCCTCGAAATTTCTCACATTGTACTCCCTCCGTTACCTAACTGCTAAAATACAAGAAAACGAGGAAAAACTTACCTAGGTTAAAAGAGAATCGAGCAAGAGAATCACCAAAAGGGTTCTGCTGGAGAGCTGAAGGCCGAAAGAGGAATGATAAACAGAATAGTGGCGGCTACAGTGCATTAAACCCAAACCTCTCTCCTTAAATACGTTATCCACTTTTAAATTGTCAATTACCCTTATGCCCTTGCCTAGTCATCCATTAACCCTACTTTTATTATTGTCATTTAAAGTGTGCCATTAATTAAAAAAATAGTTGAGAACTGGTTCGATAGTACCGGGTGTTACAATCTACCCTCCTTAAAAGAATTTTGTCTTCAAAATTCAGTACCTGAATAATTCTGGATGTTGGTCCATCATGTCTTGCTGGCGCTCCCAAGTTGTCTCCTCTATGTTATGGTTATGCCATAAGACTTTCACAAGTGGAACTTCTTTGTTGCGCAACACTTTCACAGCATAGTCTAGGATCCTTAAGGGTTTCTCCTCATATGCAAGGGTAGGAGGAACTTCAATACTCTGCTGTTCCACAATCTGTGATGGATCTCGTACACACTTCTTCAGCATGGATACATGGAGCACATTATGGAGTCCTTCCATTGAGGTTGGTAGCTGTAATTCGTAAGCTGCCTTCCCAATCCTTTTCAAGACTGAAAAGGGTCCAATAAATCTAGGGCTCAACTTGCCTCTCTTACCAAATCTCACAACTCCTTTGAATGGTGATACCTTAAGAAAAACTTCATCACCTACTTCAAACTCTAATTCTCTGTGCCTTCTATCGGCATAGCTTTTCTGTTGACTTTGAGCTGTTAAGATCCTCTGGCGGATGAGGGCAACCTTCTCAACAATTTGTTGCACAATATCAGGACCAAGCAACTGTGCTTCACCAACTTCATCCTAGTACAAAGGTGATTTGCATTTCCATCCATACAATGCTTCATAAGGTGCCATCCCTATTATTGCTTGAAAACTGTTATTTTAAGAAAACTCCACCAATGATAAATATTTACTCCAAGATCCTTGAAAATCTAATATGCATGCCCGGAGCATATCTTCTAAGGTCTGAATAGTTCTCTCGGATTGTCCGTCTGTTTGAGGTGAAAAGCTGTGCTAAAACTAAGCTGTGTTCCCATAGCCTTGTGCAAACTCTTCCAAAACTTAGATGTGAACCGAGAATCTCGGTCTGAAACTATGGTACCTGGAACTCCATGTAATCTAACAATCTCTTGCACATACAATTCAGCAAGCTGATCCATCAAGTATGTCATCCTCATAGGCAAAAAGTGGGCGGATTTGGTTAATCGATCAACTATTACCCAGATTGCATCATGTCCCTTTGCTGTTCTAGGCAATCCCACAACAAAGTCCATCGTTACCTGCTCCCATTTCCATTCGAGAACTGGTAAGGGTTGTACTGTTCCTGCAGGCCTCTGCTGTTCAGCTTTAATCTGCTGACAACACAAACAAGATCCTACATACTCTACCACACACCTTTTCATACATGGCCACCAATAATGCTGTTTGAAGTCCTTGTACATCTTCGTACTTCCAGGGTGGACAGAAAATCTAGAAGAATGTGCTTCCGAAAGGATCTCATCTCTAAATTATTTAATGGCAGGAACAAACCATCTATTTCTAAACTTAAGGATCTCATCATTGGAATAATTGAAATCTGAATTAACAATAGATTCTATGCTTAATCTGTACTTGTTGCACTCTACATTTTTTGTCTGATCTTGCTTTATTCTTTCTAGAATGGTAGGCTTTAAGGTTATGGCTGAAAGTATAGCTGATACACTGGATACTGCTTCTAGATTAAACCTTTGGAATTCTGACTCTAAGGCTAATGGGATATCGAAAATCATAGTTGGGGTTGATGTTGTCACTCTGCTCAAAGCATCGGCCACTACGTTAGCTTTGCTGGGATGGTATTTAATCTCAAAATCATAATCCTTTACAAATTTCAACCATTGACGTTGCCTCACATTTAATTCCTTTTGTGTGAAGATATATTTCAGACTTTTATGGTCCGAGAATATGTCACAAGTTTGTCCATACAGGTAATGCCTCCAAATCTTAAGTGCCAAAACCACTGCAGCTAATTCCAAGTCATGTGTAGGGAATTCTTCTCATGAATTTTCAACTGTCTAGAAGCATAGGCTATTTCCTTTCCCTCTTGCATCAAGACACAGCCAAGTCCAATTTTGGATGCATCACAGTAAATGCTAAATTTACCATTCTCAACGGGAAGTGTTAATATTGGGCATTGGTTAATTTCTTTTTCAAGGTCTGGAAACTGGATTCACACTCCTCTGTCCAAGCATACTTGATATCTTTCCTTGTTAACCGAGTGAGGGGTGTTGCAATCTTTGAAAATCCTTCAATAACTTTTCTGTAATATCCTGCTAATCCAAGGAAACTCCAAATATCTGCAGCACTCCTCGGTCGGGGCCACTCCTTGACTGCTTGAACCTTGGCTGGATCGACAGATATTCCATCTCCAGAGATCACGTGACCAAGAAAGTGAACTATGTCTAACTAAAACTCACATTTGGAAAACTTAGTATAAAGTTGGTGTTGTCTAAGTACTCCTAACACAAAACTCAAATGCCTTGCATACTCATCCTTAGTACTAGAATATATTAGAATGTCATCTATAAACACAATGACAAATTTATCTAAATAGTCGTGGAACACTCTATTCATAAGGTCCATGAAGGCTGCCGGTGCATTAGTCAATCCAAAGGACATAACCAAAAACTCATAATGTCCATACTTCGTGCGAAAGGCAGTCTTTGGGATATCTTCCGATTTAACCTTCAACTGGTAATAACCGGACCAAAGGTCAATCTTAGAGAAAACTTTTGCACCATTAAGTTCGTCAAATAAATTGTCAATCCTTGACAATGGATACTTGTTCTTGACAGTTAGCTTATTTAGTTCCCGATAATCAATGCACATCCGCATCGATCCATCCTTCTTTTTGACAAAAAGGACAGGTGCAGCCCACGGTGAAAAGCTAGGGCGTATGAACCCTTTCTCTAACAGATCCTCCAACTGCTTCTTTAATTCTTTGAGTTCTGTTGGTGCTAACCTATTTGGATTCTTAAACACAGGCTCGGCGCCGGGGTAAACATCTACAACAAATTCAATTTCTCTATCTGGCGGCAAGCCAGGAAGGTCATCCAAAAATACTTCTAGAAAGTCTTGGACAACTAAGACGTTTTGAAGATTTACCTTCCCTACAAGTTGTGTGTCTAAAACTCTAGCTAAGAAGCACAAATACTCTCCACATGGGGAAGATCTAGTGTTAATAGAAGTCATCACAGACATTTCCTTATTCTTCTTCGAAGCTTGAAAGGTATGTTTCAAACTACCAGGGGGTTGGAAGCTAACTATTCCAGTCCTACAATCAATTGTGGTGTGGTGCTTAAACAACCAGTCCATTCCTAGGATTACATCAAATCCCATTATATCCATAATAATGAGATCAACGGGTAAATTCTTGTTTCCCATTATCACCACACTATTAAGCATCACTCAGCTAGAGTGCATGCACTCACCAGAGGGTAACGTGACATTAAACATATGTTCAGATGGCGTAGGTTGTACATCTAACTTAACAGCAAATGCAGATGCTATAAATGAATATGTTGCACCAGAATCTATTAAAGTAAAAGCAGGTATACAGTTGATCAATATAGTACCTGATACAACAATGGGCTGTTCCTCATCCGACTCCATCATGGAGAATATCCTCCGTTTAATCATAGCAGGGCCACTCTTCGAAGCTGGGCAGTCTCTGTTAATATGGCCGACTTTGTTACAATTGTAACATCTGGTGATTCTAGGCTTTGAGCATTCCTTGAACGTGTGTCCAACCTCCTCACAGTTGAAACACTTCCCAAAGCCCAATCTGCACTCGCCCGGGTTGTTCTTCAAACACTTAGGACACTGGGGAAATTTCCTGACATTCTGTATCTTCCCTCCTGTTCTTTGGCTATTCTGGCCTTCACTAGGCCTCTTCATTCCTCTTTGTTGGTGAGGCTGGACAAACTTTTGTGGGACCTCCTTTGGTCTAGCACACTTCCTTTCAGCTTCTTCCACCTCTAGAGCAGTGGACACAACTTCGCTGAATGACAAGCCTTTAGTACCACAAAATTTAACTCCTCGGTAAATTTCTAGCTTCATCCCATGCACAAATTTGAACACCTTATCCTCGTCCCTGTGAGCAAAATGTCCAGCAAACCTAGACAAGGACTCGAATTGCCTACTGTACTCGGCCACAGACCCAGTCTGTTTCAAGTTCAGAAATTCCAACTTCTTTGCAGTTTGAACAGTACTGTTAAATACTTCTCGTAGAAAATGTCATTGAATTGTGACCAAGGCATCGCCAAAACATCAGTGGTGGTCTTTATTGTTTCCCACCAAAGTTGAGCATCACCAGCCAAATAAAACGTTGCCAACGTGACCTTGTCTCCTTCTCTAATGTTGGCGCACCTAAACATACTCTCAATCTTTCTAAGCCACCCTTCAGCAATAACCGGATCAGACGACTGTCCATCAAACGTGGGTGGTCGTAGCCTCCTCAATCTATCTCCAGAATGTTCATTGCTAGAACTCAAGTTAGCACTTCCTTGTACCTCTCGGTTCAACAGCACTCCTAACTGATCGGACTGCTGACGCACTAGGTCTGTTTGCTGACGCACAAAATCTGTCAACTGCCTAATCACGCTAGGATCTTCTTCACGTCCCGGATTCGGTATCTCTCTTGGTACTCTTGGTCTCCCTGGTCGTCTAGACATCTTACTAGATTTCCTGCACAGGGTTAACTACTCTCATAAACATCTAATAACTAAGGCTAACATAAATACTTACAGTTGTTAGAGTACTCCCATGCGACGATCGGTACTGATGAGTAATCTTTTGAACGGTTTAACTGAATGTCTCTGATACCATACTGTAACGCCCCTAGTTCTCTGAACCCGATTCGCGACTCAAGATACTGAACCGAACAATAGAATTTTTGAGAAAATTCTAATAGTTCACTCAATGGACAAAATTTGACATTTTACAAGGTAAACATTGAAAATTTGCAGCGAAAAAATATTTGCATGAACGACATTTATTAAATAGTTAAAATATTGAAGACAGTTGGTTGAAAAAGAAAAGAAAACAGAACACATCTGCCGCTGAATAATTCCATCGGCATAAATAGAGACAAAGAGTCTCAGCGGTAGAAACCGTACGAATCACGTCTTCCACTCACAAAACGACAAATCTCATATTTACTTCTACCGCTCACAAAACGACAAACATTCTCAGCTCATATCTGCCGATAGAACAAACTACGTCTTCTGATCGCTAGACGACAAAAATCCTCACTTCACATCTACCGATCGCAAAACGATAAATTTCTTCCTACATCATCCAATTACCAAAACGACAAAGCTACTAAAGACTTATAGCGAAGACATCTACCGATGACTTCTACTTAAGACATCTTTCGATGGCTTCTTCTGAAGACATCTTCTGATTACAAAACGACAAATTCTAATACTCACATCCAACGATGGACTATATCCACCGATAGAAGAAACTTTCGACTTCTACCGATAGACATCATCTACCGATAGATCAAAAATACTCAACATCTGCCAATAGACATCATCTACTGATAGATCAAAACACTCAACGAAAACAGTATAGCAACAATTTCACTATAAACAAAGAAAACTCCGACTACAAAAAGAACTTGAGCATTTTACTAAAACCGTTCAAAATTACTTAAATTCATGTACTACTCCAAAATTTGGTAAAAAATACTATTAAAAACTAACAGAGTATCATTATCAGAAAAAGTCTCAAATTGTATTCAGAACATCAAAACTACTACTCTCACTAAAACCCTCAATATATTTAAATTGAATCATGGTTAACTAAACTTTCTCATCTACTGACACCAGTTAAACCGCCCCATCAGTTCGCCAAGTCAAGGCATGAATGTGCTCCCCCAACCAGCCTATTCCTCAACATGCTCAGAAAACACACCTGCAAGCACTTCTTCACCTACATCACAAAACTCATCTATTTAGCCTATTGCTAAGTAAGTAAAGCAATAATGAAATGGAATGCTGAAATTTAAATTCCTAAACATGCAGTTTCTATTTTCTCATCTCAGTTGCATATGCATTCGTTTCTGATCTGATCCCCTAGTGAAATTGGGAGTTGGATCACTTCTCCCAAAGTCATACATCCTCTATCTCAATTAAGGGGCGGATTAGTTCTCTTAACAACTGTTCAGATCCCCCTGTGAAATTAGAAGTTGGATCACTCCTCCCAAAGTATAAATCCCTTCATAAGTTAAGGGGTGGATTAGTTCCCTTAATAGTTTATCTGTTACAGTCTGTTCATTCCTTACCATGTCATATCATGTAAATTCATTTTCGCATACTTTCAAAATATGATGCATGACATACAAACTTATTCAAGCAAACATAACCCTACTGTTTTGTGATGTAGGCCTGAAGGCACAAGCATACTTCACTTACCTGGTTTCCTAGAAATCGCTCGGCTGTAAGCTACTATAGAAGCTCTCTCACCTAAAGTCATAACAGTACATTGATAAAACCTTCACTAATCTTCACCAAGAATCAATCAGAAGTTTGAGGAAATGAGTTTGAAACCCTACTACCCGTGCATTCCCATTTATCACCAAAACCCGAACCTACTCTCAATCACAGCATCCTCGAAATTTCTCACATTGTACTCCCTCAGTTACCTAACTGCTAAAATACAAGAAAACGAGGAAAAACTTACCTAGGTTAAAAGAGAATCGAGCAAGAGAATCGCCAAAAGGGTTCTATTGGAGAGCTGAAGGCCGAAATAGGAATGATAAACAGAATAGTGGCGGCTACAGTGCATTAAACCCAAACCTCTCTCCTTAAATACGTTATCTGTGACGACCCTAACCCTAACACTGTACCCCATTTTTCCCTATTATTTTTTTTTTATCTTTAAAACTTTTTAAAAATCGTTGAAGTCTAAGATGTTAAACCTTTCAGATTAAACTTGAAACAATTTAAATAAAACAATTAAAATTAAGTAAAAACAATCGGCAGAGGAGAGGGGGGCAAAAACGGCAAAGGCCGTGAAAAATGTGGTGGCGATCGATCGCCTCAAAACGGGCGATCAATCGCCATCGGCGATCGCTGGATTTGCCAGCGATCGCCACACTTGGCGATCGTGATCGCCGTCAGACCCCGAGTGGCGATCGATTGCCCGAGATGGGCGATCGATCGCCACCCGCTCTGGAATTTATTTCCAGAGCGCGCGGCGATTCACCCCGTGATCGCTACACAGAAGATCGCCCATACGCCATGGGCCATCGATCGCCCATGAAGGGCGATCGATCGCCATGTCCTCTGGATTTTCTAGTGGACAGGCGTTCCTCTTCTTTTCTCTTCTTTCCTTCTACTTCCTTCTTCCTCTTCCTGCATAACCCCCACAAAACACCTTCTTTCCCTTGCATTCGAATATACATAACCTACCTCAAAACTTAACATACTCTACTCCATAACATGAAATAAACATTCACTCAAATCACACCCAATTTACCCGAATTAAGCGACTCAAAACGCAGTTTAAAACCAAGTACATTTTTCATGAGAACGAACTGCATGGATATATTTGAAAACCGAACATATCCCTATTATCAAACATTTTACAAAACCAGTTTTTCCAAAACGTTTAAACACATTTAAAATGTAAACCTATCAACTATCAGATCCAAACACCCTAAAATGTTTCTAACTGTACGCTTTCTACTCAAAATATCCCAAAATACCTACATCCCCATGGGTCATGAAACGCCACGACTGCGCCAGCACATTCCCGCATTCATCCTCCGTCAACTGGACTCATGCCTCAGAAGGAGGATCGTCGTTCTCACCTGTTTCCTCGTAGTCACCTACACCATACAGACACCTATGAGATAAAAATCTCAGCAAGCTCTCGTAAATGTAAATGTATGCTATGCATATGAGTTCAGAAATCATGCAGCATTTTCTTTATCTTTACTCTGTGGGTGTCACCGAGATCTCAGCCTCCTAACCGGAGAGAGCACATCCAGCGGTCGGACTACTCTTTCCAGCTAGAAGAGGGGGGTACACGCTTACAACGCGAACAGCCGTGCCTGAGCCCCATCTCGCATGACCTATAACTGTATAACTGTATGAGTATGCAATAGTTGTGGTATTGTGACAAACTCGTAATCGGTCTCCACAATAGGTCGTGCCCCTCTCCAGGCCACTTCGCCATTTTCTTTAAAACATCATGCGAAAATTCATTTTCTATGTTCTTTTAAAACACGTGATGCGTGAACAGTTCAATACGACAGAAAGTAAACATACATACAGAGCATACCATCAAAACACAACAATCAACCTATAAGACAATCGAACCCTAACTACCCAACCAAAGCGAGAAAATAAACAAGTAACCAAAACTCCTCGAGACGACTTCGACGTACAGTGTAGGCCAATCGGCCAGAGAAAATCACGAGAACTTACCTCGTGTCCATTGCAGCTCAAGCTCTGTCCACGACCGTTGTTCACCTAAGCAATTTCACCAAATTGTCATTAAAACGAGCTTCAAACAAATTTATTGCCCAAACTAATAAAATCCTTAACTAAGCAATTTCTCCTAGAGCTATAACTCAACTAATCGAGGCGTTCCCACAACCAATACGGGCTCCATACTACGAAACATACATTTACGAGTTTTTCCCCAAAACTCGAAAATCTCAAAAATCTCTAATATTCGTCCTAAATCGATTTAACTTCGTCCAATAACATTCAATACGTCCATTATGTTCATAACTAAGATAAACATATCAATTTCAAAACCTAAATCGCGTTTTTAACGAAACCCTAAACAAACCCTAACATCCTAACTTCGTGAAAACTGGAAACTAATGTTCCGAAATTATAGATTCGTACCTAGGGTTGCTAGAGGAGAAGAAAACACGGAGAACAGAAGTCGATCGGAGGAGTTGATGTGACGACCCCAACCCGATCAGGGCCGCCACGGACTTGCCGTGACGTAACTATTACCTAAGCCCTCATATTTTCTCATAAACTTTTTCATTTTTCATTCTTTTTACTTAACACTTTAAAAGAAAACTAATTTAGACAATTGACCCACCTCTAACGACCTTTAGGGTCTAACTTTAAACATTTGACTTAAACATTTTGAGCGTAAAACCTTTTGACTTTTAAAACATTTAGAACTAGACTAAAACCATTAATAACTTAAAACAATAAATTAAAACATTAAAACAATTAAAGTAAGATCAATTAAAACACGACACTAATAAAACCTATACTCAAGAAAACAAACTGCGTGGATCGCTCTAAAAATCGAGCGTATCCTTACCTGTTTTAAAAAAACGACCAAACAGTTAAAAATACCCAAACAGTTCCAGTATATTCTCCAAAATAAAGACTTCACATCTTAGACATTCCACTACCACATCATACACATCAAAGACTCTACTTTCATACGTTTTTCTATCAATCATCCGATCCACATACTTAAACACTTTCATTCTCTTTCTAAATCAAAACAAATCAAGTCCTAAAACAAACATCGAGCATAAGCACTAAATTTCCTAAAACATCACCAAGGACATACATTAAAAAATCATTCAAAATAGTACTACTTCAAACCTATATCCACTATAAAATTTCCTGAATATTAAACTTAAATATACACCCTAAAATCCATCACCTTTCTAACCACAAAACTAACTCACATCCATTCAACATACATCATTCAAGCCATCGGATCGTCAAGCCAAAACACACCCCGTCGCCACGAGCACCACCCATCGACCACCTTTTCCTTGTCATCATGAGGAACTCTCACCTTCACACCTGTCACCTACATCATACAATAACTACATTAAGCCTAATGCTTAGTAAGGAGCGTGCTAAACATGACATTTCATATATATGCATGACTTTTATAAAACATTTTCGTTTCATTTCTTTTAAACTATTTCTTGCCCTGTAGTACATTCATGACTTGCCCTGTAGTACATTCATGACTTGCCCTGTAGTACATTCATGACTTGCCCTGTAGTACATTCATGACTTGCCCTGTAGTACATTCATGACTTGCCCTGTAGTACATT
Source organism: Begonia masoniana (assembly GCA_022432975.1). Classification (NCBI taxonomy): domain Eukaryota; kingdom Viridiplantae; phylum Streptophyta; class Magnoliopsida; order Cucurbitales; family Begoniaceae; genus Begonia; species Begonia masoniana. The sequence goes on along the minus strand of CM039516.1, from coordinate 18,549,233 downwards.
CATGACTTGCCCTGTAGTACATTCATGACTTGCCCTGTAGTACATTCATGACTTGCCCTGTAGTACATTCATGACTTGCCCTGTAGTACATTCATGACTTGCCCTGTAGTACATTCATGACTTGCCCTGTAGTACATTCATGACTTGCCCTGTAGTACATTCATGACTTGCCCTGTAGTACATTCATGACTTGCCCTGTAGTACATTCATGACTTGCCCTGTAGTACATTCATGACTTGCCCTGTAGTACATTCATGACTTGCCCTGTAGTACATTCATGACTTGCCCTGTAGTACATTCATGACTTGCCCTGTAGTACATTCATGACTTGCCCTGTAGTACATTCATGACTTGCCCTGTAGTACATTCATGACTTGCCCTGTAGTACATTCATGACTTGCCCTGTAGTACATTCATGACTTGCCCTGTAGTACATTCATGACTTGCCCTGTAGTACATTCATGACTTGCCCTGTAGTACATTCATGACTTGCCCTGTAGTACATTCATGACTTGCCCTGTAGTACATTCATGACTTGCCCTGTAGTACATTCATGACTTGCCCTGTAGTACATTCATGACTTGCCCTGTAGTACATTCATGACTTGCCCTGTAGTACATTCATGACTTGCCCTGTAGTACATTCATGACTTGCCCTGTAGTACATTCATGACTTGCCCTGTAGTACATTCATGACTTGCCCTGTAGTACATTCATGACTTGCCCTGTAGTACATTCATGACTTGCCCTGTAGTACATTCATGACTTGCCCTGTAGTACATTCATGACTTGCCCTGTAGTACATTCATGACTTGCCCTGTAGTACATTCATGACTTGCCCTGTAGTACATTCATGACTTGCCCTGTAGTACATTCATGACTTGCCCTGTAGTACATTCATGACTTGCCCTGTAGTACATTCATGACTTGCCCTGTAGTACATTCATGACTTGCCCTGTAGTACATTCATGACTTGCCCTGTAGTACATTCATGACTTGCCCTGTAGTACATTCATGACTTGCCCTGTAGTACATTCATGACTTGCCCTGTAGTACATTCATGACTTGCCCTGTAGTACATTCATGACTTGCCCTGTAGTACATTCATGACTTGCCCTGTAGTACATTCATGACTTGCCCTGTAGTACATTCATGACTTGCCCTGTAGTACATTCATGACTTGCCCTGTAGTACATTCATGACTTGCCCTGTAGTACATTCATGACTTGCCCTGTAGTACATTCATGACTTGCCCTGTAGTACATTCATGACTTGCCCTGTAGTACATTCATGACTTGCCCTGTAGTACATTCATGACTTGCCCTGTAGTACATTCATGACTTGCCCTGTAGTACATTCATGACTTGCCCTTAAAACATTTAGAACTAGACTAAAACCATTAATAACTTTAAAACAAATAAAACATTTAAAACAATTAACGTAAGTCAATTAAACACGACACTAATAAAACCCTATACTCAGAAACCAACTGCGTGGATCGCTCTAAAAATCGAGCGTATCCTTACTGTTTTAAAAAAACGACCAAACAGTTAAAATACCCAACAGTTCCAGTCTATTCTCCAAAAATAAGACTCACATCTTAGACATTCCACTACCACATCATACACATCAAAGGACTCTACTTTCATACGTTTTTCTATCAATCATCGATCCACATACTTAACCACTTTCATTCTCTTTCTAAATCAAAACAATCAAGTCCTAAAACAAACATCGAGCATAAGCACTAAATTTCCTAAACATCACCAAGGACCTACATTAAAAAATCAATACATTCAAAATCATTCAAATAGTACTACTTCAAACCTATATCCCTATAAAATTTCCTGACTATTAAACTTAAATATACACCCTAAAATCCATCACCTTTCTAACCACAAAACTAACTCAATCCATTCAACATACATCATCAAGCCATCGGATCGTCAAGCCAAAACACACCCCGTCGCCACGAGCACCACCCATCGACCACCTTTCCTTGTCATCATGAGGAACTCTCACCTTCACACCTGTCACCTACATCATACAATAACTACATTAAGCTAATGCTTAGTAAGGAGCTGTGCTAAACATGAAATTTCATATATATGCATGACTTTTATAAAACATTTTCGTTTCATTTCTGTTAAACTATTCTCTGCCCCGTAGTACATCATGACTTGCCCTGTAGTACATTCATGAATTGCCCTGTAGTACATTCATGACTTGCCCTGTAGTACATTCATCATTCATCATTCATCATTCATCATTCATCATTCATTCATCATTCATCATTCATTGTCGTTCTTTACTTTCAACATTTTCATAAAACATGCTTGTAAATAGTTCGTATGCACTTTAGAAAACATGATGCATGAGAAGACATACACGTAAGGAAAACCTATCACATGAGCACTAACATACACGTAAGGAAAACCTATCACATACGCACTACAACATAACTAAGGCACTACTTAACTATCACTCTTTCCTTAACTACCCGTCTTCCACCAATCTCTACAATCACTCTCATCGAAACAATCAACATTATCAACATTGTACGACGTAGGGCCTTAGTGGCCGGAAAGCCTAACGCTCACTTACCTGGCGTCCGTAGTAAGCCGAGCACCGTCCGAAAGTCGTCTCCACCTAAGGCATTTCATAAATAAAAGGCATTAAAATCAATTCTAATTAAACTAATTTCAAACTTAAACTAATCTCCTAATTTAGGAAATTCTTTCCTAAAATTTCCATTTTCTCATTCGGGCATAACTAAACTCTCATTTTTTTTTTGTGAAAACATCTTAAACTATTATTTCTAGCCTAATCCAATTAAAACCTAATTAAATGGCCACTAATCTGGGTTCGGTAAAAACCGACCTAAAACTTCGAACGCGCGTAACTTTCGCGTCGGTTATCGGAATCGAACGATTCCAACGGCCACGTACTCCTCTAATAACCTATTTTAATCTTCCAAAAGGAATTTCAAAACTAATGACCGGAGCTAGGTCAATTTATCAAAAACCCGAAACTGCCCCTTTACCCAAAATTTCTCTTTTTTCGATTTTTCATCAAATTCCATCAATTTCTTCACCAATCTATCCTCCTAACATCCAATTAACATAAACTAACCTAAAATCGAAGTTTCCATTTAAGAAAACCCTAAGCCCTAATTCGACCTCACTGTATTTTTGCCCAAATTGGGCATTCCGTGGCCAAGCATCAATAGCCGGCCCTAGGGTCGGCAAACCCACGCCGGAGGTGACCGAAATTGGCCGGAGATCGGGGCTCAAACGAGCTCGCCACTCACAGCCACAAAAACCGAGCAAGAACAGGGGAGGAAAATGAGCATACCGATCGGGTTGCGCGCGAGGATGGCCGGAAACGACAGCCCAAGAGCCGTCGACGTTATCTGGCCGGAAAACGTCGAGGCTGGACGTCGGCGTTCGTCGGAGGAGTCGTCGCTCGCTCCTGGTCTTCGCGGCGTCGGGGTGAAGCTCGAAACAGAATGGCCTACGAGCCATTCTGTTATTTCTATTGTATTATTATTAATAATAATAATAATAATAATAATAATAATAAAACAATAATAAAACTAATCATTAATTAATCCTCATTTATCGTTTTGCCCTCCCGTAAATTCCGTTAAATTTCGTTCTTAATTATGACCCACGGCTTAATTTCACTGGAAGTGCCCGAATCTAAATTAATTAACCAATTAGGTTAACCAAAATTATTCACTTTTATTTTTAAATTACTTAAAACAATTATTTTACTTTTCTTTTATTTTCTCTCCAAATTTTCCCTTTTAAAAATTCTCAGGCGTTACAGTTGATCGCCGGAAATGGAGAATCGCCGTTGAGGACGCCGGAGGAGGGAGAAGTCGGAGGGAGAGAGGAATGGCGTGAAGAAGAAGAGAGTTGGTGTTTTTAATTAAATTTTGGTTTGGCAAAATTACCATTTTGCCCTTCCTTTGTTTTCTATTTGTTTCATCCTTCGTTTCGTTAATCGGCTAACTATTCGGTTTCTCCAAGTTTTTCTTAATTTACCAATAACACCAACTCATTGACAAGGTTCTTATAAAATTGTCCGTTCATAATTCGGACTTCGTCTACTATTTTTACTAAAACATCCTTTATATTTCGAGAAACGTAATTACTCTAAACATGGCGTTATTACTCCGAAAATTCTCGTAAATTCCTAATTCCTATTAATCATTAGGATCGTAATAAAGCTCTCCGCTCTCAAAACTGACTTGATTTGACATATTTACCAAAAATGCCATTTACATTAAAATAATAATAATCCGTACAGCCGGATATTACAATCCATCCACCTTATTTAAAATTTTATCCTCAAAATTTGCCTATACAAACAACTCGGGATACTTAGCCATCATATCCTGCTGTCGCTCCCAAGTCGCCTCTTCCACCTCGTGGTTCCGCCGTAGGACTTTAACTAGCGGAATCTCTTTGTTGCGCAATACCCTGATGGAAGTCTCTAAAATACGCACCGGCCTCACCTCATAAGTCAAGGTAGGCTGTACCTCGATCTCTGTAGCCTCCACGATATGCGACGGATTGCGCAAACATTTCCGAAGCATGGATACATGAAATACATCGTGGATACCCTCCATAGAAGCAAGAAGCTCTAATCTGTACGCCATCTTCCCGATCCTCTTCAGAATAGGAAAGGGCCCCACATAACGAGGGTTTAACTTGCCCCTCCTTCCGAATCTCATGACACCTTTAAACGGAGAAACTTTAAGGTAAACCTCATCGCCTTCTTCGAACTCTAGCTCTCTCCGTCTCGTGTCTGCATAGCTCTTCTATCTGCTCTGAGCTACCTCAATACGCTGTCGGATAATGGCAATCTTCTCTGCCGTTTGCTGTAGAATCTCTGGACCAACGATGCTAGCCTCGCCAACCTCTTCCCAATAGAACGGAGACCTACACTTCCAACCGTACAACGCCTCGTACGGAGCCATGCCAATCGTAGTCTGGAAGCTGTTATTGTACGAGAACTCGATCAGTGGCAAATATCTACTCCACGATCCCTGAAACTCCAGCACACAAGCTCTGAGCATATCCTCAAGAATCTGATTCGTCCTCTCTGTCTGACCATCAGTCTGAGGATGAAATGCCGTGCTGAAATTAAGCTGAGTCCCCATATCTTTGTGCAGACTCTTCCAGAACTTTGATGTAAATCTCGGATCTCTGTCTGAGACAATCGAAACTGGCACACCGTGAAGCCTAACAATCTCCTGTACATAGAGCTCAGCGAGCTGATCCATAGAAGACGCCATCTTTACAGATAAGAAGTGGGCCGATTTTGTCAATCGGTCCACGATCACCCAAACACCATCATGGCCCTTCGTCGTCCTCGGGAGCCCCACAATAAAATCCATGGAGATCTGCTCCCATTTCCACTCCAGAATCAGCAGTGGCTGTAGTGTTCCGGCCGGTCTCTGGTGTTCCGCCTTTACCTGTTGACAAACTAGACAGGTTTCAACGTACTTGGCGACCTCTCTCTTCATGTTCGGCCACCAGAAGTGTTGCTTTAAATCCCGGTACATCTTAGTACTTCCCAGGTGTACAGAATATGCCGAAGAATGTGCCTCGGCCAATATCTCCTTCTTCAGATCCTCGTCATTAGGCACGTACCACCTATGCCTGAACTTTAGAACACCATCATCTGATAAGTGGAAATCCAACGAGTATCCCAACGTCATACTCGATCGAAGCTCCTCACACTCCGTATCATTCTGCTGAGCTTCGCGTATCCTATCCAGAATAGTCGGCCTGAGAGAAATGTTGGTGAGCATACTGGACAACTCTGCCACTATCTCGACATCGAACCTCTCGATCTCAGACCGCAGCATAACTGACATCACTGCTAGTGAAGGCTGACTCGTAGAAGGCACTCTACTCAAAGCATCAGCAACCTTGTTCGCCTTTCCTGGATGGTACTTTATATCAAAATCATAATCTTTGACGAACTCAAGCCACCTTCTCTGTCGCATATTCAGCTGCTTTTGCGTAAATAAATACTTCAGGATCTTGTGGTCGGAAAATATCTCGCACTGCTGCCCATATAAATAATGTCTCCATATCTTCACTGCGAAGACCACAGCTGCTAACTCAAGGTCGTGCGTAGGGTAATTCTGCTCGTACGGCTTCAGCTGCCGAGATGCATAAGCAATAACTCTCCCCTCCTATATCAATACACAACCGAGTCCAACTCCAGACGCATCACAATAAATACTAAACTTGTCACCTTCAACAGGGAGCGCCAATACTGGAGCGGTGGTCAATCTCTACTTTAACTCCATAAAACTGTTGTCACAAGCAACCGACCATATAAATCTCTCATTCTTCCGAGTCAATCGTGAAAGAGGAAGTGCGATCTTCGAAAATCCCTCTATAAACTTCTGGTAATAACCAGCTAATCTGAGAAATCCACACACCTCACGTACGTTCTTCGGCTGTGACCAATCTCTGACCACCTGAATTTTGCTCGGATCCACAGAAACCCTTTCCTCTAATATAATATGGCCAAGGAAGCTCACTCTGTCTAGCCAAAACTCGCATTTAAAAAACTTTGGATATAACTGGCGTTGACTCAGAATTTGCAATACAATCCTCAAATGCTCCCCGTGCTCTTCCTTCATCTTGGAATAGACCAAGATATCGTCAATGAAAACCACCACGAACTTGTCCAGATACTCCTTGAAGACACGGTTCATCAAATCCATAAACGCTGCAGGGGCATTATTAAGTCCAAAAGACATGACAAGAAACTCATAATGCCCATACCTCATTCGAAAAGCCATTTTCTGTATATCTTCCTTCCGGACCTTCAACTGATAGTAACCCGAGCGTAGGTCAATCCTCGAAAATACTCGGGCACCCTGCAGTTGATCAAATAAGTCATCGATTCAGGGCAATGGATACTTATTCTTCACCGTCAATTTGTTCACTTCTCTGTAATCGATGCACATCCTGAGGGTCCCGTCTTTCTTCTTGACAAACAGAATGGACGCACCCCAGGGTGAAACGCTGGGTCGAATAAAACCCTTCTCTAACAACTCGTCAAGCTGAGTCTTCAGCTCTTTTAACTCGGCTGGTGCCAACCGATATGGGTTCTTAAACCTTGGCGTGGCATTTGGATAAACATCAATAGTAAACCCAATCTCCCGGTCTAGCGATAACCCAGGAAGATCATCAAGGAATATCTCAGACAACTCTCTGACTATAGAAATGTCACTCGGCTTTACTCCGCTAAGTAACTGAACATCAAATACTGAGGCCAAATAAATAGAGCACGCACCTTTAAACTGCTCGTTGACCTTCATGGAATAAGAAATAGGCGATCCACTCAATCGGTTCATCGCCTGATAAGAAAACTCGGCTTTACCCGGGGGTCAGAAGGTCACAATCCCGGATCGACAATCGATGGTGGTGAAGTGTTGTGCAAGCCAGTCCATCCCTAAGATAAGATCATACTGCTCTATGCTCATAACTATCAAACGAGCATAAAGGGTAATATCCCCCACTGAGATGACGTTGCCTTGGAGAATACGTTCTGACTGCATAAGCTCTCCTGAAGGCAGCATCACTCTATACTCGACCCCAGCTAACTCAAACTCTAACCCCAATCTAGTCATGCATGTGGTCGATATGAAGGAGTGCGTAGCTCCCGTATCCATCAAAGTAAATACAGCTGTACCCATAATCAGAATAGTACCTGATATCACAGAGGGATGAGCCTCGTCATCGACATCACCAGGCTCAATAAATGCAAAGATCCTCGGCATAACTCTCCTCTGATCATCGCCTGACACATCTCGGCCGGGCTTTGGACAATCTCTGATGAAATGGCCCGCATCTCCACAACGATAGCACACATTTGTGCCCAATCTGCACTGGCAAGTGTGTTCCCTCTGGCATTTAGGGCAAATAAGTATCTGAGAAGCCCCTTGTACTTGCTTCCCCTTACCCCGATCATTACCTCCCTCAAGAGGTCTTTTAACACCTCTCTGTTGCTGCTAAGGCTGTGCCCTAGGCTGCCAACCTCGGTTCAGTGACTGACGACGGATCTCTCGGAAGAAGCCCTTAGATGGCTCCCTCGGTTTGACAGAATCTCTATCAACTGCCTCAATATCAAGCGCCCTGGCCACAATCTCGTCATATGATACATTCCGTACCCCGGATGAAGTAATACGCATCCAAAATTCCTGACTAAGTCCCTGTAAAAATAGGTGTACCTTTCCTCGTTAACGCTGACCTGACGTGGCACAAATCGAGAAAGGGCTTCGAACTTCCTCACATACTCGGCAATCAAACCAACTTGCCGTAACTGTATAAATTCAACCATGTTCGCCTCCCGTACGGTATGGCTGAAATACTTGTCATAAAACAGCTCTCTGAATCTCTCTCATCCCATAATCGTCACATCGGTAGTCGTCTTGATGGAATCCCACCAAAACCGAGCATCTAACGCTAGGTGGTAAGTCACCAACGCCACCTTCTCTTCGTCCTCAATGCTAGCATAGGCCAGCATGTCTTCCATGGTGCGAATCCACTCCTCTGCTGAAGAGGGATCCGTAGACTGTCCGTTAAATATAGGGGGCTGGAGCTTCTGAAATCTCTCCATCCCACGGTTGCCCGATATAGCTGTCTCTCGAGCTCTAACGCCCTCTCGGTCTATCAGAGTACCCAGCTGCTAAGACTGTCGCTCCATTTGCTGAGCCTGTCGCTCCATATGCTGGGACTGCTGGGCAATAAAGTTCTTAAGGGTAACTATCGTATCGTCTCGGTCATCTCGGTCATTTCCTCGACGCACCATAGTTCTATAACTCCTATATAGGTTAAAACACATAACTCTAAGAAACTAGAAATCAAATAAAGCTATAAACATACTTACAGTTGATGAAGAATGTCCGCGTAGTGGCTGTGCAGTCGAGCAGTCTACAAAATCGATTTTAAAATCCGAGAGCTTTGATACCATAAACTGTGACGACCCTAACCCTAACACTGTACCCCATTTTTCCCTATTATTTTTTTTTTATCTTTAAAACTTTTTACCTGACGTTTGAGCAGAAATAAAACTTTAAAATCGGAATCGGGATTGAAATTTAAAAATCGTTGAAGTCTAAGATGTTAAACCATTCAGATTAAACTTGAAACAATTTAAATAAAACAATCAAAATTAAGTAAAAACAATCGGCAGAGGAGAGGTGGGCAAAAACGGCAAAGGCCGTGAAAAACGTGGTGGAGATCGATCGCCCCAAAACGGGCGATCATATTCCATCAGCGATAGCTGGATTTGCCAGCGATCACCACACTTGGCGATTGTGATCGCCGTGCGACCCCGACTGGCGATCGATCGCCCGAGATGGGCGATCGATCGCCACCCGATCTGGAATTTATTTCCAGAGCGCGCGGCGATTCGCCCCGCGATTGCCACAAAGACGATCGCCCATACGCCATGTGCGATCGATCGCCCATGAGGGGCGATCGATCGCCATGTCCTCTGGATTTTTCCAGAGGACAGACGTTCCTCTTCTTTTCTCTTCTTTCCTTCTACTTCCTTCTTCCTCTTCCTGCATAACCCCCACAAAACACCTTCTTTCCCTTGCATTCGAATACACATAACCTACCTCAAAACTTAACATACTCTACTCCATAACACGAAATAAACATTCACTCAAATCACACCCAATTTACCCGAATTAAGCGACTCAAAACGTAGTTTAAAACCAGGTACATTTTTCATGAGAACGAACTGCATGGATATATTTGCAAACCAAACATATCCCTATTATCAAACATTTTACAAAACCAGTTTTTCCAAAACGTTTAAACACATTTAAAATGTAAACCTATCAACTATCAGATCCAAACACCCTAAAATGTTTCTATCTGTACGCTTTCTACTCAAAATATCCCAAAATACCTACATCCCCACGGGTCATGAAACGCCACGACTGCACCAGCACACTCCCGCATTCATCCTTCGTCAACTGGACTCATGCCTCGGAAGGAGGATCGTCGTCCTCACCTATTTCCTCGTAGTCACCTACACCATACAGACACCTATGAGATAAAAATCTCAGCAAGCTCTCGTAAATATAAATGCATGCTATGCATATGAGTTCAGAAATCATGCAGCATTTTCTTTATCTTTACTCTGTGGGTATCACCGAGATCTCAGCCTCCTAACCGGAGAGAGCACATCCAGCGGTCGGACTACTCTTTCCAGCTAGAAGAGGGGGGTACACGCTTACAACGCGTACAGTCGTGCCTGAGCCCCATCACGCATGACCTATAACTGTATAACTGTATGAGTATGCAATAGATGTGGTATTGTGACAAACCCATAATCGGTCTCCACAATAGGTCGTGCCACTCTCCAGGCCACATCGCCATTTTCTTTAAAACATCATGCGAAAATTCATTTTCTATGTTCTTTTAAAACACGTGATGCGAGAACAGTTCCATACGACAGAAAGTAAACATACATATAGAGCATACCATCAAAACACAACAATCAACCTATAAGGCAATCGAACCCTAACTATCCAACCAAAGCGAGAAAATAAACGCGTCACCAAAACTTCTCGAGACGACTTCGACATACGGTGTAGGCCAATCAGCCAGAGAAAATCACGAGAACTTACCTCGTGTCCGTTGCAGCTCAAGCTCCGTCCACGAGCGTTGTTCACCTAAGCAATTTCACCAAATTGTCGTTAAAACAAGCTTCAAACAAATTTATTGCCCAAACTAATAAAATCCTTAACTAAGCAATTTCTCCTAGAGCTATAACTCAACTAATCGAGGCGTTCCCACAACCAATACGCGCTCCATACTACGAAACATCCATTTACGAGTTTTTCCCCAAAACTCGAAAATCTCAAAAATCTCTAATATTCGTCCTAAATCGATTTAACTTCGTCCAATAACATTCAATACGTCCATTATGTTCATAACTAAGGTAAACCTATCGATTTCAAAACCTAAATCGCGTTTTTAACGAAACCCTAAACGAACCCTAACATCCTAACTTCGTGAAAACTGGAAACTAATGTTCCGAAATTATAGATTCGTACCTAGGGTTGCAAGAGGAGAAGAAAACACGGAGAACGGAAGTCGATCGGAGGAGTTGATCGTTGAAAATGGAGAATCGCCGTTGAGGACGCCGGAGGAGGGAGAAGTCGCGGGGAGAGAGGAATGGCGTGAAGAAGAAGAGAGTTGGTGTTTTTAATAAAATTTTGGTTTGGTAAAATTACCATTTTGCCCTTCCTTTGTTTTCTATTTGTTTCGTCTTTCGTTTCGTTAATCGGCTAACTATTCGGTTTCTCCAAGTTTTTCTTAATTTACCAATAACTCCAACTCATTGACAGGGTTCTTTTAAAACTGTCCGTTCATAATTCGGACCTCGTCTACTATTTTTACTAAAACATCCTTTATATTTCAAGAAACGTAATTACTCGAAACATGGCGTTATTACTCCGAAAATTCTCGTAAATTCCTTAAAATTCCTATTAATCATTAGGATCGTAATAAAGCTCTCCGCTCTAAAAAATGACTTGATTTGACATATTTACCAAAAATATTATTTACATTAAAATAATAATAATCCGTACAGCCGGATATTACATTAGCCACTTTTAAATTTCCAATTACCCTTATGCCCTTGCCTAGTCATCCATTAACCCTACTTTTATTATTATCATTTAAAGTGTGCCATTAATTTAAAAAAAGAATTGAGAACTGGTTCAATAGAACTTTGTGTTACAGAGGGTTTGTGCCGAAGGGGGTAGGCAGAGTGCGTGTACATAGTTCTCTCGGAAAGAAATCTTGGTCCCTTTCTGGACACTGACATGACAAAACCGCCCCAACCCTCACTTAATCATGGTTGCATAGATTTCATATTCATATCTCATTCATAAAAGGAGCATATACATTAAACATTTTCGTATTCTTGGAAGACAAATCTTGATGCAGGAACATGAATGCACTTAAATCATCAGACTATGGAAAGAATCATACCAGAACAGACGGCTTCATAAACTCTATAAGAACATCACATAACAAAACTCTTAGTCAACCATAAATCATCAAGTAACATCAATACAGATTTCCTAGTACCCCTGTGATGTAGAGCCCTAATGGCCAAAAATCTTAATACACTCACATACTTGGACTCCTTAGCAATGTCGTGCCTTCGCTCGAAGTCTTTTCCACCTAACACATTTCATATTTAAATGTTAAATATACCCTGAACAGATCTAAACTTAGAGCTGGTAAAATCTTAGCTAAAGAAATCATCCTAGAATCTAGTTTAAACTTCTAAGGCATTTCGCTGAGAACTTAGTGTGCAGAGCTTAACCTTCTATAACATTAATGGCATTATCAGCTAGACTAACAGATTTATACCGATTTCATATTCTCTAAATAAAACATCAACCGTGTCCAGGATCCTATTATTAATGCCAACCAGGAAGCTCAAAACATTGTCATTACTCTAACTTTGTCCGATTCAAAATCTTTAAACACCAACTAGTAATCATCCTTAATCGAAAGCTTAATGAGTGAATCACCTAACCTTACCTAGAGCTTTGAACTTCAAAGGGAAGAAGGAGAAGTTGATTGCCAATGGAGGAAATCGTCGCGGGGAGATTTCTTGGAGGAGGAGTCAGCCGCTAGAGGGATCTCACGGAGTGGAGGAGGTTTAAGTGAGGTTTTAGAATTTTCCTTTTCTATTTATATCGATCCAAATCACTTTAATTACAAATCTTGCCATTAAACCTACTTTTCTTTTGTAATCTCCTTATCCCATAAACCACACCATAAATAACCACGGGATAAAATACCCAATAAAAGTGCTAGTTGTTACATATACAATCGACAATACCGCTCCCCACACATCACCCCAAGGACCATGGTAGAGACGCTTCGACAACTGCCCGCACCGGCATGTCCCGTGCGTCGCCGAATGCTCTCTAGTCATGGGCTCCCTCATCTAGCTTGTAAAAACATTGTCACCTACACCACAGAACACAAAATATAAGCCTAATGCTTAGTAAGTATGGAATAATGAATACAAACACATACACTGCACACACATCCAACACATGCAGTTTCTACTCGCTCTGTTGCTCTCGTTTCGTTTCTGAAGTGTTAATCTATCCTCTAACGGTGTGGATCAGGTAGGCGCACATCCTATATCATCTAGGATGGCCCCACTTTGACCCAAAAGTGCGATATCGGAGGCCACATCCGAGTCCAACTCCAAGGATGGCATACCCGATCCCTAGGCACACATCTGAGTCCAGCTCCAAGGATGCATTTTTATCCGAGTCCCGCTCCAAGGATGACACTTCCCTAAAATCCTGGTATACATCTGAGTCTAGCTCCAAAGATGTATTTTCCATCCTTGTCCCGCTCCAAGAATGGCACCAGGCACACATCCGAGACCAGCTCCAAGAATGTGTTTCCATTCGAGTCTAGCTCCAAGGATGACACAACCCAATCTCCTAGGATACATCTAAGTCTAGCTCTAAGGGTGACACTACCCAATCCCCACACGTTTCACGCTCATCATTTAAAACTATGTTCAAAACTCATTTTTCGTAGTTCAAAAACAATGATGCATGTCACACATATGCTCAACACAAACAAACAAGCAAACAATCCCTACCGTTCCATGGTGTAGGCCCGAGGGCACAAACACAAACAACCTCTACTTACCTGGTTTCCCCGCGCGTATTTAGTCCCTCTTCGGTTACGCCAAATGCTCAACTCGTTAACCTAGCATAATTAAGGAGAAAATAGCTTAATAACATTCTAGGAGTTATAAGGAATGCTTAAACTAAATTTACTAACAACTTAACCAATTCTTAAAGCATATTTCCCCAAAACCCGATTTTTCTCCATTTTTGGTGTCCAAACTTCAATCGGTCATAACTCACTCGTTTTTCATCAGATTTCTACGTTCCACCCCAATCCGTAAACCTCTACTTGTCTACTTTCCATTGAATCAAGCCATTTTATAACCCAAGCATCACAGCCGATCAGAATTCACAAAAACAGAACCGGCTGCAGAAGTTCATTTTTTCGATTTTTCCATAAAAATCAACCAACCTCTAATCTATCTATATTATCAACTTAACCACCTATCTTAATTCTAAAACACCAAAATAGCAAGAAAATTCAGCAAAGAAAACTAAAATTCGGAATTCTCCATTAGGGTTTCCTAAACTCTAACCAAATCTCCACAAAACACCATAAAAACATCAACAACTTCACTTATATACATCAACAACAAAAACCCAATTAATCCTTACCTTAAAACCTTAAAGAAACTTGAAGAATGGAGGTGGGAACCCTAACAATGGCTGCCAATATGCCGTAGAGAAGAAGGGAAGAAAGAAGTCTATTTTTGCCTTTCAACCATCCATTTATTCCAATTTTATAAAACATAACCTATTTTCCACCTTTTTGATTTTTCCACCAAGGTTTTATGTTTTTATAAAATAGCCTCACTCTCCCATTCTCTCATTCCTCACGTGAACCTCACTTGATTCTCCCTTCATTTGTTATTTCAATCATCTTTTAGTTAAGTTAAACCATACTACACTATTCTATTGATTTTTACTCTAATTTCCTCTACTTTCTAACTCACCTATTTAGGCAACTTCTAAGACCAATTCTATGCTCCTCTAAAATGACCTAACCACGGAAAATTCTCGTATAAGAAATTCCTGGGTGTTACATATGAAGGCTTATAGATATACCTTACTTTCACAAAAAAGACTAAATATTTGCCAAAGAAAGAGAAAATACAAAAGTGTTCAAAAGAAAACAAAGAAAAAAAAAATAAAGAAAATAAAAATATGCATAAAATAAATGGTTACACATTTGGGATGCCGAGAAGAAAAATTTCCATCTAATGACGCTCCGAATCCATTTGTGTATCCCATGCTAGCATGTGGATGGGATGCTCCATATCCAATGACCTAATCTCCCAAGTGGAATCTCCAACTGGATCAACACCTACAAAAGAAACATCATAAAAAGTAAGGAAAATAAACAAAGTTTGAGCCTTTATCGGGTTTTCAAGTGATTAAGGTCCCTAGGCATGTCATTTTTTCACCAATCTCTCTCAATCTCTTGAATTCATTCTTCAATTTGCTCCAACAAGTTAAAATTTAGTTTATTTTTTTACATATATTTACATAATTTTTAATTATATTTGTAGTTATAGTATACGAACTAAATTTTTTGATATTAATTTTTTTGTAGGTTTTGTATACTTAGAGTTGATCAATTCACACCACCTATAAGCTTTTGTTGGACATTGGTTTTGTGGTATCATTTTCTTATTTGAAATTTACTTTAAAAATTTATTTTTAATAGTTATGGATCCACGTAATTATAATATTGAGAAAATTAGAGAAATAAATCATGCATTTTTAATAGGGCAATCATCTGCACAACCATCCACTTCATCACCTCAAAAAAAAAGAAACAAAACGTCTGAAGTATAGAAATATTTTGTAGTAAAAGAAATTAAAATTGGTGGAAAAATAGAATCTAGAGCTCAATGCAACTATTGTATTAAAAAATATGCATATATTTTCGATAGTTCAACTAGCTCACTAGGTAGACATTATAAAAAATATCATTTAAACAAGCAAGTTTGATTGAATGCTAGTGGTAGTGGCACTTTTTTGTATTCACAAAATAAAACGAGAGAATGAATAGCAAAACTTATAGCACAATGTGAGTTGACTTTAACATTGACGAATAGTGATGAATTTGAAAAATTTATGAAAGAATATGCTACTTGATACACATTGGACCTACAAATCTATCGCTAAGCAGGAACAAGGTGCATGCAAAAACTAACAAAATGGTCAGCAAACTTTTGGTGTTTCGGTTTTAGCCAAAACACCCCAAATAACGAAAAGACAAAATGGTGAAATAACAAGAATGGAATGGAGGTGAGATGGAGGTGGGTTCGAGTAAAATCTTGCAAGACTTACTCAGTGGGCTCGGATGGAATGGATAAAGTAGGGTGGAAAGTCACTGCCAGCCGATTAGCAATCTCAGCACTGTCGGAAGTGGAAAATGCTTCGTCGAACAATCGTGACTGGATTTTGGATATGACGCACCGAAGAATCCATCTTTGGTGGCAGAGAACAACGGTGAATTTATTCGGATATAATGCACCGAAGGGAAACACCGGATGTTCAGATATTACGCACCGAACAGAGAAGGTTCCAACGATGAACACTTTTGAAAATTGAAGAACAAACTCCACTATAATTCCATTGATCAAAAGATCACCTTACAATGGTGTTTAAAGAGTATATATTGTAACGACCCCAAAGTCCGCCACGTTACATGACTTGACATTACTTGACTTAACACGTTTTTCACATAATTTTTTTTTTTTTTTTGCAAACTTTAAACTAAATTTTAAAATATTTATCCCTTTAACCCCACTTGAAATCAATAGAAAAATGTTTGAAAACACGTTGCGAAATACACCTTGAAAATAATAGATTTTTTTTAGCACTGTTCGTGTGAACAGTGCCCCCGCGCCTGTTCATGAACAGTGCCCAGAGTCACTAATCATTCGTCCGGCGTTACATCGCCCCATGCTCTATGGGGCGATTCCATCCCCTTTTTTTTCTTTTTCCTTTTTTTTGCACTTCTCATCTTTTTTTCAATTCTTTCACCTACAATCTCTTCTAAACTTACCTAAAACCCTTTCCAACATCTCCAAACGTAAAATACTTCAAAACCCCAAAAACAAGGCTAAAAAACGTGTTAAAAAACGTAGCGGAATTCACGAAAACAAACTGCATGGATGACTCTACAAATCGAACATATCCATGCATAACCTAAAATCCTAAAACAGTTCCAGTATTCTGTTCTTTCAATTCAAAAACTAACTGTACATCAAAAAGACCTAACACATTATCTCAAATCCAAAAATACTTTACAAAAAAACGTAACATAGACCCCAAGACTTCACGACTTCAAGACTTCACCAACGGGTCAAAAATTCGTCTGACTGCCACAACCAACCCAGCAAGCTCATCCCTTCAACCGCACCTATACATCGGCCTGAGGCTCTGAGTCCTCATCCATACGATCCGTACCTACATCATAGAGTTTAACTAATGAGTCTAAAGCTCAGTAAGATCATATAAATACAAAAGATGCACGTGTTATGCATAAACGTTTCAAAACATAAACATACTTTATATTTACGTTAAGGTGAACATGTATGTATAAGTGAGGCTTATAGGGGATTGAGAGACATTACGTACATGACGTGTGTTAGTAATTTTTGTCTTGTCCCAGGGAGGGATAAAATAACATGTTTGTCCACGGTGAGGACGATTTTTAACATTAGTCCCAGAGAAGGACAAAACATATGTCAGTCTCCATCCCACACTTAACCGTACTTTATATTTACATTTTTATCTTTCTTACTTTAAAACATGTGCATAAAACGTTTTGCATGACTTTCTTGAAAACGTGATACATGAACATACATTATGCATAAAACATAACATAACTAAAAGATAAATTCTCGAAGCATAAATATCGACATTTCATCAAGACATTAACATAAAGCAAACATTCTTAACCTAAGACGCATTCGACAACCTATCTACCCATCATTGTACTCCGTAAAACACAAAAACCTAGTACCTCTGTGATGTAGGCCTTAAAGGCCAAACACATGCATACGAACTTACCTAGGGTCCGTCGAACGTTAGCAGACCTTTACCATTTTCCTTGGTGCCTTACAAACATATAATATACATAATCGAACCACTACTCACATTACATATAGGTGCTAACTAATAAACGATCAAAACTTAGCCTATGCTCAATCCAAATAGCTTAAACCTAATCAACTAACAAATTCAAGCAATTTTCATTCAAAGTCTCGAATTTTTCCTTATTTCTAGGCTAAATTTCAAACGGTCGTAACTCTCTATTCTTATCTGTTTTTGACGATTCAACATGTTTTAGAAAGCTTATTACGTATAAATTAACATAGAATCATCAATTTATAAAGAGA
This sequence comes from Begonia masoniana, assembly GCA_022432975.1. Lineage (NCBI taxonomy): Eukaryota > Viridiplantae > Streptophyta > Magnoliopsida > Cucurbitales > Begoniaceae > Begonia > Begonia masoniana. Next base: position 18,531,123 of record CM039516.1, on the reverse strand, counting down.
AGACCGGAAATGATAGTAGAATTCCAAAATTTGTAGGTTGCCCTATTTAGTGCCAATTTTCAAATCGAAAATCTGTTTTTCATCGAACATGCTTAGTTTTTCTTTGGTTTATCCTTTCTAACCCTTAAACAATGTTCTATCACACATTAGCATCAATTTAATTAATTTCAAAAACCCTAACCCTAAAAATCTCCAACAAAATCAATGCCTAATTAGTTGGAATCCATCATTAACGTGCGGGCTTACCTTTTTTTTGAAGAAACAGAAGAAAACGGAGCTCGGCGTCGCTGGAAATCGTCGTCGGCGTGAGGGAAGAAAATCGTCTGTGTGAAGAAGCAGAGGAGAGAAGAGAAATCAAAATGGGAGGGGGAGGCATTATGGTGATGGTTTCACGTAGAGAGAGTGTGTGTGTGTGTGTGTGTGCGCATTTGGTAACTCATTTAAGGGTTGCTTCTTCGAGAAGTTTCGTTATTCTGACTTAAAATCTCGTACGTTTTAACTTTCTCTTTCTCGTTTTATTTTCTTAAACTCGTAAATTTTTTACGTCCGAATTCCAAAAAATGTACATTGCATTTATAGCAAATTTATTTCGTACAACGAATTTTAGGAATGATTACATGACTAGAAATGTCGGGTGTTACATATATAGCCTTCAGAAAACAATGGAAGGCTCTGAAAAAGAAAATGCAAGAAAAATGATAGTCATTAACAGCCAGCTGAATATAGCTGTTGGCGTCCACGTCGACGGTACTGCTGACAGTACAGCTTCGATGACTCCTCTCCCCTGCTTGCATTGTTGGCAGTCCTTTTATTTATGAGTGCCTCTTTCTCTTGACCACATGCACACCATTCCCTGTAAACGCTAATTTTTTAAGTCATGCGTCCTTTTAACATGTGTGTCCTTGCTTTGCATGCCAACTCTGAACACTGTCCTTCATGCTACTAAAATGGCCTAAAACTTGAAAAATTAACAAACAAAATAAGTCATTAAAAAGGTAGATAGGCATACCTTACCTTGCGAACGTGACATCAGGCCCCAAGTCATATCAACCTCTCCAGGTGAATGAGGATTTGACCTCAAATCCTAAGGGTGCCCTCCTTGAACATTTTTGACTTGGATGAGTGTTACTTTTAACTCCCAAAGATGAGTACCTACAAAATGAACAAACATGTTAATTTGAAAATTTGGCTATGGATCTGACCTGTCTCGAACTATGGTAATTCATAGCATATCACTAATTCTAATTTTAAACGTGTTCCTAGAAGTACAACTAGAATTGATATTATTAAAATATTTAATAATATTAAAAATAAACTAATTTTACTTTTTTCAAGTGCCCCTTCAATGTCTATTTGTATCACCTCTGATTTATGGAGTGCACGTAATTCTATAGGCTATGTTGTTGTAACTTCTTATTTTATTGATGTCTCTTGGTAATTAAATAAAAGAATTTTAGGATTTTGTAATTATGAATATCTTCACACTGGTATTACAATTTATAGATATATTGTAACAATATTTTAAGAATATTATATTCGAGATAGAATATTTAGCATAACATTTGATAATGCTAGTGCTAACGATACTGCTATTTCTCATTTTAAAAATTATTTTCAATTCGATACTACTCACGATTCTCTTTTCCATATGAGATGTGTTTGTCATATTTTAAATTTAGTTGTTAAAAATTGTATGACATATATTTCGCATCATATTGAATTAATTAGATCTGCAATTTCTTACATAATTGGATCTAATTCGTGCAACAAGATTATAGAGATTTTTGTAAAGTTGCCAAACTTAAACCACGAAAATTAAAAACCGATGTAGATAATATGTGGAATTCTACTTATTTAATGTTGAAAATGCTAGGCCATATTGACAAGTTATTTGTGCTTTTATTAATGAGAAAACACCAAGTATTTGTAACGACCCCATCCCCGCAGGGCCGTCACAGGACTTGACCATGATGTAATCTTAACTTTAAACCAAGCTGTAACGACCCCAACGGAATCGCCACACAAATTCATTACTTGATCTCTTAATCATTTGATTTCTACTTCCATACACCTTGTTCATTATTAGTGTTAATATTATTCCCTCTTTGGTTTCTTTTTTTTTTTTTTTCTTATTTTCAAACATCTCTTGATCTGCATCTTATAGACTCACATCGACCGATGATCACGTGTCTGCCACGCGACACATCAGATCTCAACCAGCAATAGACATCCACCGGTGGTCACGGGCATTGCACGTGCCTAATTAAAGACATCGCCCGATCCCGAACATTCTCCACTAGATGTTCATATTTACCCTATATCGACCGGTGGTCATGTGTGCTTCACGTGACCGATTTAAAACATTTCCTGACATTAAACAATAAGAAAATACTCACGTCATCCGGTCACTAGACGACAATTTAACATCTACATCATCCGGTGAAGAATTACACTTCATCCACCGAACACTAGACGAAAAAATAACATTTACATCACCCGGTGAAGGAATACGCTCCATCCACCGAACGCTAGACGACAAATAGTCATTGATCATATTCATCATTCATAGTCATTGATCATATTCATCATTCATAGTCATTGATCATATTCATCATTCATAGTCATTGATCATATTCATCATTCATAGTCATTGATCATATTCATCATTCATAGTCATTGATCATATTCATCATTCATAGTCATTGATCATATTCATCATTCATAGTCATTGATCATATTCATCATTCATAGTCATTGATCATATTCATCATTCATAGTCATTGATCATATTCATCATTCATAGTCATTGATCATATTCATCATTCATAGTCATTGATCATATTCATCATTCATAGTCATTGATCATATTCATCATTCATAGTCATTGATCATATTCATCATTCATAGTCATTGATCATATTCATCATTCATAGTCATTGATCATATTCATCATTCATAGTCATTGATCATATTCATCATTCATAGTCATTGATCATATTCATCATTCATAGTCATTGATCATATTCATCATTCATAGTCATGATCATAAACTACATTCAAAAAAATACGCATGAGCGGAAGACTCAAACAAAGCAAACCATTCATTAATCCTTAAAATCGTTTTCAGACTCTAAAGACAAGCCCTTCAAATCCAAATCTCATTGTTATAAGAAATTCTATTCTATTTAGTCATCTGTTCATCGTAAACTTTTCTGACTTACTATGAGTATAACCAGGGAACTTAATCGCCTATCCAGCCTTCACTGTCACACTGAGCATCCTCCAGCAACCAAGCTTAGACATCCTCATTAACCTTGAGTTCCTCACCTGAAAACTCATCACCTACATCATAAGGTTTAAACTATAAGCCTAATGCTTAGTAAGGAATGCAACACTAACATGGATGCATGAATGTATAATTTGGGAAAATCACATGCTCATAAGTCTTTTCTTGTTCATGTCTTTGCTCGTAATTATCATTCATAGTCATGGATCATATTCATCATTCATAGTCATTGATCATATTCATCATTCATAGTCATTGATCATATTCATCATTCATAGTCATTGATCATATTCATCATTCATAGTCATTAATCATATTCGTCATTCATAGTCTTTAATCATATTCTTTGTTTAGGTTGTATGGATCAAGAGAGGATTTGTGCCGGTAAAGGGGGTTCGACAGTGAGTTTGATCTTGTTCCCTACTGCGGGTCGTATTCATATGTCCTTCTTCGGACTGTGACATACGTTGAACTGCCCCCAACCCTCACTTAATCCACGTTGCATAAATCTTATATATATACATATATACATACATATCTTGTTCATGGAAAACATGCGTTAAAACATTTTCTTATGCTTGAGAAACATTCATGATGCATGAACATGAGAACTTTTAACTCATCAAACTATGACAAGGATCATACCAGAGTAGACAACTTCACATTCACTAGCAGGTCATCAAATAGTATAACTTGCAACATACATAAATCCTTCAAGTGCAGACAAGCTCATTATCATAAGGTAAACATTAGACATCTCAACCTAGTACTCCCACGATGTAGGGCTCTATTAGCCGAAAATCTTAATACATTCACTTACTTGGTCTCCTTAGCACTTGAGCTCCTTTCTCTTCAAACTTCTTCACCTAAAACATTTACATTGCAGTAGTTAAAACAAAATCCTAATAGTTCTAATCTCAAGTTATCCTAAGATTTAATAGCTAAAGTTATTCCCGAATCCTTAGTCTAATACCCTGTGCAGTTTGAAATCCAAATCCCAGAATAGACAGATTCTATTATCGATAACTCAGGGGTGGTTGTTCTAAATGTCCAGAATCGATTTGATAAAAGCATTCCCACTCACAGATTCCAAATGTTCTTATTATTAGTCGGCCATCGGAAAATCCAAAACTCCAATGCCGAGTAGAAAATAGGGCTAACAAGCTAACAGATAGCTACATTGACTAATGCATACCTCGGGCACAGAGTAGTCGAGTAGTGGCAGAGAAACCGATTGTCGAAGAGAGTATGCTGGAAGCAGAGAGCAAGAGCTTGGGAGAGAAGAAATCGCCGAAAAGGAAGGTGTCGGCTACAGTGGTTCAAGTGAGGTTTAAAACATTTCCTTTTTCTTTATATAATGGCCATCACCCTCCATTATTACAACTTTGCCACCCAACCTAGTTTAAATCCACATGAAATAAATTATTCTTGGTATAAGTCCTAAACTACAAAGATTAAATATTCATGACTGTTAATACAGTTAGGAAAATCACATGGCCGTTAACTCGGGTGTTACACAAGCCCTCAGATTTTCACGTAAAATTTTTCTTTTTACTCAACGTTCTAAAATAAAACGGAAATAGACAAATGACCACCTGGGACGACCCATTTAAAATCTAACTTTCACTTAACACATTGGGTGTAATGTTCGTCGACTTTTAAAACATTAAAAACGAGGTTAAAACCATTTTTCGGTAAAATGTCGACTCGATTTTTGGGCCCTTCAAATCCTTTAAAATACGTGGGGGTCGCCCGTAAAATACGTTTAAAAAGTATCGTAAAAGGGTCGGGTCGAAACGTGTTTTGAAAAGTCAAATTTCGTAAAAAGTCATTTTGGAGTCTAGTGTGGCGGGCCCGAAGCGCACGCGCGCGCCGCTGCTGCATGCCGCAAGCACAGCGCCTGGGCAGCGCGCCTCCCACGTGTCAATCACATGTCAAAGGCGAACGTTTGCCACCAAAGGCGAACGTTCGCCACCCTCTCTGGAATCCCGACTAAAAACGGCCGTTTTCGGTGATCGTTCGCCTCACGGGCGCGAACCGATCGCGACGGCACCTCTGGGCAAGCGCACAGCACGCCCAGCGCGCGCCCCTTACGCCTGGCCAGCGCGCCCAGCCCGCGCACCTCCGCACCCCTTTTTTCTCTTTTTCCACCATTTTTCCATTTTTCTCATTCCAAATCCTTACCCTTTCACCTTAAACTTTCCATAAACATTCCCGACCACATTAAACACAAAATCCTTCAAAACCCCAGAAATCCTAACTCAATAACTTACCCGAACACTTGTTCAAAATCATTAAAACAAACTGCATGGATCGCTCTAAAAACCAAGCGTATCCATACAAATTTAAAAACATCCAAACAATCCAGTATATTCTCCAAAATAAAGACTTCACATTTTAGACATTCTACTACCACTTCATACACATCAAAATTCTACTTTCATACGTTTTTCTATCAAAACCATTCGATCCACATACGTAATGTAACGACCCGGTGAGGATCGCCACGAAATTCTTGACTTTACATAAAACTTTAACTCATATTTGAACTCTTTTCTCCTTCTTTTTTTTTTCTTTAATAACAGTATACCTAACAGGCTTAAAGACTTCAACTTAATGGATGTAAAGTTAGTCCCTCGTACATGCTTCCAATCGACGTACAAGTTGCATGGGTCTACATGCATCAACCGATAGACATTGCATCTTCCGGGTGGCACGTGCACCCCACATGACTCATTTAAACACCTATCGGCAGATGCGAATACCCGCATCGACCGACGATCACGTGCATCTCATGTGACCCATTAAAACATCTACCAATAGCTTACAAGTTCTATATCATCCGATCACTAAACGACAAATTATCATTTACATCATCCGGCGAGGAAATATACTTCATCTTCCGGTGAAATGGGGAAACATCATCCGATGGACATGTGCTCCCCACGTGCATAATTAAAACATGACCCGGTCACCAAGCGACAAGGAAACCCTCACATCATCCGATGGCTAAATACTCTGCATCTGCCGATCGCTAGACGAAAAAATGGTACTTTCATCATCCGATGGCTAAACACTGTACATCTGCCGATCGCTAGACGACAAAATAGCACTTTCATCATCCGATGGCTTAACACTCTACATCTGCCGATGAAGAAACATACTACATCTTCCGGTGACGTCATTCGGAAGACTCAATCGTTCGATTCCTATCATTTGACATCTGCCGATGACGTCAGCCGGATGAATGCCTCATCCAACTTCTATCTTACGGCAGTAAAACATTATAATCATCAAACAACCTCATCCAACAGAGAATACTACAACTCACCCAAACCTTAACCTGGGAATTATAACTCTAATGAGTGAAAACCATATCCCATATAAGATACACATAGCGGAAGGCTTAAGCTAAACAGACCATTCAATAATCCTTAAAATCGTTAACAGACTCTGAGGTCAAACCATTCAAAATCCGAATCTCATTGTTATAAGAAAAACTCTATTCTACCTAGTCATCTGTTTATCATAAACTTCTCTGACTTACTAAGAGTGTAACTAGAGAACTTGATCGTCTATCCAGCCTCCACTGTCACACTGAGCATCCTCCAGCAACCAAGCTTAGACATCTTCATTGACCTTGAGTTCCTCACCTGAAAACTCGTCACCTACATCATAAGGTTTAAACTATAAGCCTAATGCTTAGTAAGGACTGCAACACTACATGGATGCATGAATGCATAATTTGGGAAAAATCACATGCTCATAAGTCTTTTCTTGTTCATGTCTTTGCTCGTAATCATCATTCATAGTCATGGATCATATTCATCATTCATAATCATTGATCATATTCATCATTCATAGTCATTGATCATATTCATCATTCATAATCACTGATCATATTCATCATTCGTAATCTTTGTTCATATTCTTTGTTTAGGTTGTGTGGATCAATAGAGGATTTGTGCCGGTAAAGGGGGTTCGACAGTGAGTTTGATCTTGTTCCCTACTGCGGGTCGTATTCATATGTCCTTCTTTGGACTGTGACATACGCCGAACCGCCCCCAACCCTCACTTAATCCACGTTGTATAAATCTTATACATATACATATATACATACATATCTTGTTCATGGAAAACATGCATTAAAACATTTTCTTATGCTTGAGAAACATTCATAATGCATGAACATGAGAACTTTTAACTCCTCAAACCATGACAAGGATCATACCAGAGCAGACAACTCACATTCACTAACAGGTCATCACATGGTATAACTCGCAACATGCATAAATCCTTCAAGTGCAGACAAGCTCATATTCATAAGGTAAACATTAGACATCTCAACCTAGTACTCCCACGATGTAGGGCTCTATTAGCCGGAGATCTTAATACATTCACTTACCTGGTCTCCTTAGCACTTGAGCTCCTTTCTCTTCAAACTTCTCCACCTAAACATTTACATTGCAGTAGTTAAAACAAAGTCCTAATAGTTCTAAGCTCGAGTTATCCTAAGATCTATTAGCTAAAGTCATTCCCGAATCCTTGGTTTGATATACTGTGCAATAATCTGAAATCCAAAATCAAACAAACAGGTTCCACTATCGATTAAATCTGAGTTGATTACTTAAAATGTCCAGAATCGATTCGGGTTGGCATTACTACTCTCAGATTCTAAAATGTTCTAATGCTACTCGGCCATTGATAAAATCCGAGTTCAAATGCCGAGCTGAAAACAGAACTCCAAAAAAAAACAGATAACTACATTGTCCATTTCATAACTCGGGTGCGGATTCGCAGAGGAATGCGACTAGAAACTGGTCGTCGGCGAGGAAGACACTGATAGCAGAGAGTAAGGACGTGCGAGAGAAGAAATCACCGGAAAGGGTGGTGTCGGCTACAGTGGTTTAAATGAGGTTTGAATCCTTTCCTTTTTCTTTAAATACTGGCCTCAATCCTCTATTATTACAACTTTGCCACCCAACCTAGTTTAGATCCACATGTAATTAATTAAGCTTGGCATAAATCCTAAACTACGAAGGTTAAATATTTATGATCGTTAATACAGTTAAGAAAATCACCTGGCCGTTGACTCGGGTGTTACAATTAACATTTTCATACTTTCATCCATCACGTTTCTATACACATACACAAAACTTCCTAATCATTCCCAAAAAAAATAGACTCCTAACTCATACCAACCACGGTCGGAATCGCCATAACAATGTTGCCGGGTTGCCGCCATGGTCGTACTCCTCCAACCGCAATCCTAGCATGCTCGTGAAACTCACCGTACCTGTTCTTCTTCACTTACATCACAGAACTCAAACTATAAGCCTAATGCTTAGCAAGTAGTGACAATATGAATTTAAAACATTTAACTTAACATATGTAGTTTCTATCGTTTCGATCGTACATAAACGTTTCGTTTCATTTCATCGTACATAATCATTTCGTTTCGTTTCATCGTACATATTCATTTCGTTTCCATCATTCATTTGTGTAATCCTCTACCAATGGAGGGCGGATTAGTTTCTTCATCTCTAGACGTTCCACAACTTCATCCGAAGGTTGAACCACTTCCTTCGGACATCATACATTTTCTGGACGTTCCACAATTTACATCTGAAGGGTGAACCACTTGCCTCAGACACTTTACATTTTCTACGTTATACTTTTAAAACGTATGCATAAAACATTTTCGTATCGTTTCTAAAACATGATGCATAGGCTAAACATACATAAAAAATGCAAACAAATCCTAACGTCCTATGATGTAGGCCAAAAGGGCGACACGTAAACATACATTACTTACCTGGCGTCCTTAGCAATTTATCTCTATCCGAACTCTTAACCGTGGAACCTGAAAAACCTAAACATCAAAACATTACATTAGCACTCGCTCGGGATAACTAACTCTCATTTTCGTAAGAACAACACAAGTGCCATTAATCCTTTACTGACACCTCAAAACATATTTCTCACATCCATAACTAAATCGGAGCTCAATTCCTCATAATTTCTATCCAAATCCATACAAATATCCATTCAGGCAATTTATCGAACACCTTAAGTGCGCACATTCAAACACAAATTCCTCCATAATCCGACATTCGATCTCAACAATTCAAATGCCTATACGTCACCCATAACGTCTACTTTAATATATCATAGCTAAATTCCAAACCACAAATAACGATCAAGCCTAGAAATCTCGATTTCCCATATACATTAAAACGGTATTTCCCAAACACCAAAATCCAACCCTATATCCATTTTAAATCTAAGAATCATCAATAATCATTAATCTATCACCAATAATCATCAACACCTCAAAACTAACAATTTCAAACCAAAAACATAAATTTACACAAACCCTAAATCGATAAAAACTAACGAATAACAACCCTAAATTAACAACTAGACCCACAATACGCTAGAGTCTTACCTAGAGGGTTGAATCGTCGAAGAAAATCGGAAGAATCGCCGGAAGAGGGAAGTCGTTGATCGTCGTTTGAAGCATCGGCCGTGGGAGAAGAACGAGAGCAAAAGGGAGAGCTCTCTGGCGTGAGGGAGAGAAATGAAAGGGGGGGGGGGGGGTTTATTTGTTTTTATTAAAATTTCCATACCTAATTACTTAAATGCCCTTCCCTCAATTCTATGCTAAATTCTGTATTTCGTCTAGCGATTTGGTTTCTCTGAAATTTTCTTATTCATCCAATTATTCTAATTTAGTCATAGGGTTCTAACAAAACTCTCCGTTCACAAAACGGACTTAGTTTACTATTTTTACGAATTAAAACACTATAGGGCTAATAACGGAAATTCTAGCGTTACTTTATCAATTTGGATTTCTAAAGTTTTACTCATTCCTCTAAGAATCCATATTAATCACTAGGGTTCTAACGGAAAATTACTATTTTTACTAATATAAGTCTATGTAGTGAAAAGTCGAAAATTCGGGCGTTATTAATTTAGATTCCTAGAAATTTTCTTTATTTCTCAAACCCTCATAATTAATTACTAGGATCCTAGCGAAATATCCCGCTCGAGGAATAATCTTAATTTGCTCATTTACGAAAATACCCTTAAGGGCGGAAACCCGAAAAACCCGGGCGTTACAGTATTAATCTTGATAAATCTAGTTGCGATAAAGCTAATATATTTCTTCATTTTTTAAAACCATTTTATGATGCTACAAATGAATGTTTGAGAATTTATTATCTCACTTCTCATTTTGTTCTCCCAATTTTTATAAACTTAACGGATAATTTTGCACAATATTGACATATAGATGAATTTAGAGATATACTTAATAAAATGGAAGTAAAATTTAAAAAATATTGGCATGACATTCCTCCTATATTGTTTATGCAAGTATAATGGATCCTAGATATAATTAAAAGGAGTATGTCTCATGATTAACAAAATTTCTAATAATTTACATACTACTTCTTTACTTTCTACAGATGAAATAACTAATGGAATTGTTAGTTTATTTTCTTCTTATGAATTTAAATATTCTAATGCTAGTCATTCACGTGTTGCTTCACATCCTAGTTCAAGTAGTGGTGATGGAAATATTGTAGGTTCACAATTTAGTATTCATAATATTTGGAATCAATTAGATACGGATGTTTACTCTAGTTCTATGCAAAATGAACTAGAAATTTATTTTCACACTCGATATCAATTTTCTCACGAAGAAAACTTTGATATTTTAGATTGGTGGAAAATGTTTTCCACCACATATCTTATTCTTTCTATAATGGCACGTAATCTACTAACACCTTCAGTCTCTACCATAGCATCAGAGTCTGCTTTTAGTGCAGGTGGACATGTGTACAATGAACGTCGAGGACGACTTGCACCCGATCTCGTGGAGCCACTCATTTTTATTAAGGATTGGAACGACACCATTACGAGAAACCAAAAATGAGAGGACAAAATACTTGAAGACTTTAAAAATTTGGATGTTGTAGATTAGCATTGTAATTTAATTTTTGAAATATTTTTTCAACTTGTAATTTTTTTTGACATTTTGCACATGATTGACAATTAGATGGGTGCCAACCTAGTTGGGATGTGTCTAATTTACAGTGATACAAATGTCAAATTTATAATGAATGTTATATTTTTTATATATTTGTTTTCTTTCATTTCTTTATAATTAAATGTTGTTTTTGTATTAATTAAAGATATCTATTATTTACACAACTAAGTATTTATCATATTTTATTATTACTATAATAAATATTTATTATAGTTTTAATAAATAAAATATTAATGAAATATATAATATAAAATAATTTTATTTATGTAAGCTCAGTTCGTTAGGATCGGATGAGTCGGCTCGATTAGGCTCGTGGCTCGTGAGCCGGCTCGTGTTGAAAATTTTTTTGGGTCAGCTCGTTAGGCATGACTCATTAGGCTCGGCAGGCTCGTTAGGCTCGGTCAGGCTTGGTGAGCTGGGCTTTTCTCAACTCGGCTCGCTCATTTACCATCTCTATCTTAAATATGATTTAAGCATTGGGTTTTTTCAAGACTTGTGACATGATTAGAGGATGTCTATGTAGATGCATAATCATCATTCATGCATCATTTTCCTTGTTAAATAATAAGATTTTATGATTTACATTACATGCATTATCAATATGTAAATACATGCATTTGAGGATGTTTAAATCAAACTCATTATATTGTTTAGATAAACAAATAGTAATGCGGGAGATATGATTGGTCACATTCGAACCCAATATATCTCGATAATATATTATATAACATTATATAGTTAGAAAATAGAAGGGCATTAACTGTGAGTCCCCCTCAGTCTGCAAATCCTATCTCTCTAGAGGTATATTTTGTTGGGACGTGCAAATGCTACTGGAAAAAACTACGAGTAAGATGTACATATGTGTGCGACATTTCATATGATGGTTTATGATCATTAATATTAACATTAAAAAAATATGTTAACATGATATTTGATAATAATGAGACTGTTCAAATAATAATGTTAATGAATATGCATTGATTCAATTATCATAGCATAAGATGTCTCTGATAAAAATATTTTATATTCATTACATATAGTTGAGTATAATTATCATTCATGCATCATTTTCCGTGTTAAATAATAAGAATTTTATGATTTTCATTACATGCATTATCAATATGTAATTACATGTATTGTGGGAGATGATTAGTCACATTTGAACCTAATATATCGCGATAGTATATTGTATAACATTCATAAAGTTAGAAAATAGAAGAAGAATAATTGTGAGTCCCCCTTGGTCTGCAAATCCTATCTCTCTAGAGGTGTATTTTGTTGGGACGTGCAGATGCTACTGGAAAAAACTACGAGTAGGATGTGTGTATGTGTGTGGCATTTCATATGATGGTTTATGATCATGAATATTAACATTAATAAAATATGTTAATATGATATTTGATCATAATGAGACCGTTCAAATAATAATGTTAATGAATATGTATTGATTCAATTATAATAGCATAAGATGTCTCTGATGAAAACATTCATTACATATAATTGAGTATAAAATGAGAAGTTGGTGAATATTATTAGTTGTTTTGAGATTCATTACACATGTGAATTGATGACTTATAGCATTTAAACAATGATTTCTAATATCATGTGTATAGGCATATTCACTAATGCATAATCGTCTGCTACGGATAAAGGATTATGATGAACATAACTTGGAATTAGATATTAATACAAATGTCTAGACTGTTTTATGAGTACTAACTATGCGTGGGATTAGAGTGTGAAGTGCATGGAATGAATTGGACATAGAATTAGACATTGATTAGTAATATTTATGTTTTGGTAAAATACTGCCATGGAATGAAGTGCGTGGGAGTTAATTGCACAAGAGGATAGAGTATTGTTCGTTTATGATTAACTAAGTAGTATGTATTAACATTGACATATGCACTATACATTTCTTACATAAAGAGGTGTGATACATAAATGAATATTGTTAAGAAATATCTTGGGTATGAGGATTAATTATGTAAGTGTTAATACATGATTAGATGTGATATTAGATTAGTTTAATTAATCCTTATTTTAGGATTCTTGTTGAGATTATAAAATCTCGCTGTTTAGTTTCCTCTAATCTTTTCATGAACAAGTTAATAGCAGCCCAACTCATAAAGAGAAAGGCAAGTTGGGCTAGTTTTAGTTTGGGTTGATGAGCTAGCAGATTAGTAAATCTATTTTGAGTTTTATCTTTCTCTTGTATATTAGTTTTTTATGGCCAAAGTACATAAAATAAATTTTATATAATAAGACTATAATTATCTAAGTTTGATAAAATTTTGTATATATTAAGACTTGTCAATTATCCATGGATTAGATTTTATATTTTATGCCACGTAGCTGTAATTGGACGTTGAAAATTCCTCCTCAGAAACCCTAGAGTTGGGCACGATTCTCGAGGAAATTGGGGTGTGGGCCATGACATTTTTTGTCCCTTGCTGAAACACAAAAAGGGTCTATCTCAAAAGGAAATGGTCCTTGTATTTTATGTTCTTTTAATACAATTAATTCACTACCATAAATTTGAAAAATAAAAGTATAAAATGAATTGGTCTAAAATCAACCAATCAGTCAAAGGAATCAGACTTGATCCACTATTTTCGCTCTCTCATTTCTTATCTCTTTCCTTTCATTTTCTGCTGAAACATCTTCACTTTCATTGCTCTTCTCATCTTTGCTTTTCCCCCACAGAACACTGTAAAGGCTCCCCACCAGCATCACTGCTCCCATAACACTGCATCCAAACACCACTCTTTTCATCAGATTTCGAACGAGAAAGAAAAATCAACTGCAAATAACATCAACTAAATTACCTTCCCACATAAATGCTCTCACTTAAGAGAAGTAGTGAGCCAATCATGGTGACGACCAAGTTCAATGGCGTTGACACAGCTTGGAAGACAGGCCCCTTCACTTTGATCACCCAGCTTTGCAGAAAGTTTGCAAAACAGGTCACTATTATCCCCTGCAAAACCAGTCAGTTGAGCAAATCCTCTTCTTCTTATTCTCTATCAACAAACAGTTGGTAGAAAGAAAACTGTTTGCTTACACAGTAAACCACGGCTAGTAATCTGATATTGAAACCCAGTTTCCACTGAGCTGGGTCTCGTTCAAATGCTATGGCGACGACAAATGATTGAACCGCGCTTGAAAATATTTGCAGAGAAGTGAAAGATAGCGTAGATGGATATGTCTTCAGAAACTGTGCCTATTTTTAGGTCAGAAGAAAACATTTCGAAATGTAAATAATTAAACCTAATTTTATCATACTTATAACATTTTGCTTTTAATCTACGAAAAGGGTATTCACCTGAAGAACAAGCCATAGACCCCAAGAAACACTGGAGACAACCAGAAGAAAACAACCGACGATCCATTTTTGGGTCGAAGAAGAGGAGGAAGAAGAAGATTGAGATTGATGATGAAGAAGCTGACTATGGAAGAATGGTTTCAAATGTGGGCCCTTGTAAAAAGTCATGATCGCCGCACCTGCAACGCACAATACTATCCCAGCCACCTTTGCCACTCCCGAAACAGTTCTTAGGCTCACCTTCTCAAACCTAACGACAAAAACAAGTCAATTAATGGAGATATAACAATACATTTCAAAGGACACTGCAATGTGATAGATTGCTGATTTAGTCACAATGAACAATTAAATTTTATATTATTAATAAAAACTATTGCTTTAATATGTTTATATTACAGTCGGTAAATGTCTTGAGTGAGCGTACCCAAGCAAAAGAGCAAAGAAGAAGGTAGTAACAGGGAGACAGTTAAAGGCAGCTGCACCCAAGGTAGCAGAAGTCAGACTAACACCAACTCCATAAGTATTCAGTCCAAGAGTTATCCTGAATTATCAAGAAATAAAATGGTAAGTATGATAGATTTTACGTAGAAAATAGTATGAACATGAAATTTCATCCAGAAATGGTGATATTTCTGAAGAAAAATCAGAAAGAGTTTGGATCAATTCATACCCAAGAAAAGCCAGCATGAAAATTTTGCAGAAAGACCAGAAACTAAGTGAGGGTCTAGATTTTCTGCATGCCCAAATGGAAAGAAGATGATTAGAAGAATCCTAAGAAGAACAGAAAATCAAACATAAAAAAAAAAAAAAGAAAAAAAAAGTGAAACTAAGTCTACCTTTCGCAGAACAAAGAGAGAGGCACTAAGAACAGGGCTCCTATAGCTTGTCTGTAGAAGAGAAAGACGTAAGGGCTCATCCCTTCAGCAAAGGCAGCTTTGGAGAGCAAGCTCATGCCAGCAAATGAAACTTGTATCAAAATCACAGCTAAGTAAGGCTTTTTTGAACCCATTAACGATGAGTTTGCAGTGTTTCTCTCTCTAGAAAAGCTGCTAAAACTTGAGTAAAAGAGTCGTGTTTCTTTGCATACAGAATTCATGGTTATTATATAGAAAGACATAGTCGTGGAGGAAGCGAATTTGCATTTGTTGAATCAACTTATTTAGACTTTGCTGATCTAACCTGACGGCTGGAAGCGCGACAGTTAAACAGTTGCTTTTATGTCCAGTCCCAATGCAGCGAATTTTTGAAAACTTTGACCAGAATTATTTTAATTATAAATTTTAAAAAAAAAATAGAGAGACAGAACTTATAACTAACATTCTGAAATATCAATTGTGTTAGAATTAAGGTATCACTACTGTAGGATTATAATTATATACTTACATATTTAAGATTTATTAATTAATGCAAGTAATATATTATTTTTATTATCTATTGTCTATCATAAGTATTTTACTAATGAATAAATATATTTTGGAGTGCAAAATTAGACTATAAAATTAAAGTATATATCTAACCTTTTCTAAAATCTGATAACAGAAACACGTATTAGAAGAAAAAAGGATTGATATTAAAAAGACCTCAAAAGTAGAACCACCGGAGCACACAAGGGAAGCTCGGTTGTCCACCAAAATTCCCACCCAATTTATACTCTATTATTTTTGTTTTCTACTCTATTCCCTCCGCTTTATAATTCCTTCCACTCCACAAACCCTCTGCCACTGGGGCTGACAAACTCCTTAACCCACTAATGCTGCTTCCCACTAAGGCCTATTACAAGCTAGTGCTCCCTCTCCCCACTATTGCCTATGAGTTTACACCTTGCACTACCATCTTGATGTATCGTTTTATCCAAGTATTATTCATACACAATTAGAGCCTAGATGTGTTCGTATTCTCATTGTATCATCAACACCTATCTATTTTTGAAACTCAACGTGAGAACAATCTTTCAATCCATCGTAGTGTCTACTTAACGAGCATTTATCAAAGTAAAACTTTTATTTAATGAATCGACCACTAATTTTAAAATATTACGCATTATGTTTATAGTCTTTAAACATAGTACGCAAAGGATTTGACTTTTGTAGCAGTTGTATTTTTAAAGTTAATGCAGGCCACCGAATATATCTTGAATTAATTAAATTGACAGTCACTCTCTCTATTTACGGCTTTATATTGTTGAAAAAAGAATTATTTGTAGAAGCGTGATTAACTGTCATTGACAATGAATCGCGTGATTAATTAATTAGGCTTAAATAAACTAATTATCCGACAACCATAAGTATGATGAGATAATATTGCTGATATATTATATTTTAATATTATTTATAATATAATAAAAAAAATAAAAAATATAATTTATTTCAAAAGATGTTGGTCGTGGAACCAGGGCGATTTTGTACCCGAGGTGTAAATTGTTAGAAATAAAAAAATTGGTGTGAATAATAATAATGTCGTCGTTGTAATACATATAGAGTACTTATCATGATAATTCTCAAGAAAGACTGTACTAGACAATCTCTTAGAAAGAATTACCTTTCCAAATAAGTTCCCAAAAAAGACTCAAAGAGTCATAAACGATCTCACTTAAAATTCAGTCTCATAGATAGAACTCACTTACACAGTACAATTACACCACTAAATAAGCAAAACGAGAAACGATAGTAGATGCGATCCGAAAAATACTAGGAATATTTTTCTCTCGCTGTAAAAATATAATTACCAAGAAGTAAGAGACATAATGACTAAAATGAACACAAAAAATTTTTACATTGAAACTCAAATCGGGAAAAAAAATCACGGGGACCAAGTCCAAAAAATCTCACTATAAAAAATATGATTTAGAATATTTTTCTAGATATCGAATATTCTAGAAAATATTCACTAAGATAAATCACCTCTCTTAAAATTCTCACTGTACTCAAAAGTACCTCACCTATTTTTTCCTAATTCTCTTTCTTTTCTCTCCCACAAATTCTCTCTATTTCATCTCCCTCTTCTCACATAAGAAACTTTCTTCTTTAGCTAGATGATTTTCCTTTATCAAGAACTCTCTAAAGAGAGAGTTCCTCACAAGAGGACACTCACCAGCAAGATCCGAAGATCTGGCTAAAGAGTGAGGTGCAGAAGGAAAAAAATTTCCTTTTGCACTTCATTGATAAAGTGCGTCCCTCATCATAATGGAGGGACCCCACATATCTCCCCCTCCCAACTTATGATGAACTATCTTCAATCCTGATGAGCTTCTACAGAATTCATGTTTATTCTTTTGCAAGATATTTGTCATCATGTCTGAGCCATTATCATTTCTGTGAATTTTCTTTAGATCTACTTGTTTGGTGTCCAATACATCTCGTATCCAATGATATTTAATATCTATGTGTTTTGACTTCGAATGAAAGTTTGAGTTATTGCTAAAATGAATAGCACTTTAACTATCGAAATAGAATCCACTTCACTGCATTCCAATGCTCTTTGCCTGTATTTATTAGAAATTGGCTTACTACTCAAACAGAATGTAAAATATCAGGTCTAGTACAAACCGTAACATACATCAAGCGGCCAACTTTCTTTGCATTTATGTTTTTCCTTCTTCAGTGGAAGGACTTTGTTCAGAAGTAAGTTTGAAATGTTTAGCAAGTAGAATACTGACCGACTTCGCCTTATCCATATAGAATCAGCTGAGAATTTTCTTGATATATTTCTCCTATGATAGCCATAATTTTTTATTTTTTCTATCACGAGTGATACTCATCCCAAGCATCTATTTCGCCGGTCCTAAGTCTTTTGTGGCAAAAGACTTGTTAAACTTATTTTTTAACTTAACAATATTTTATCTGTATGGGCCCACAATCAACATGTCGTCAACATAAAGTATGAGGATTATAAATATACCATCTGTGAACTTTTTCACGAACACACAATAGTCTGATGAAGTTTTCATGTATCTTTGATTTCCCATATAGAAATTGAACTTTTTGTACCATTGTCTTGGAGCTTGCTTTAATCCATACAGACTCTTCTTCAATCTACATACCAGATGTTCATTTCCCTTGACAACGAACCCTTCTAGTTCTAATTCACCATGCAAGAAGGTTGTCTTCACGTCGAGTTGCTCGATCTCCAAATTGATACTTGAAGCTAATCCAAGTACCAATCATATGGATGACATTTTCACGAAAGGTGAGAAAAATACTCAAAGTCAACCCTTTTCTTCTGATTAAAGCCTTTCACGACCAGTTGTGGCTTATACTTTGGTTGCAAATTTTGTTCTTTGAGTCTGTATACCCATTGGTTCTTAAGTGCCTTTCTTCCATCTGGAAGTTAAACCAACTCATAAGAATGGTTCTCATGCAATGATCTCATCTCATCTTGCATTGCATCCAACTAATTCTTCTTTTGTTGATGCTCCATAGCTTCCTCATAGCACTCAGGTTCATCACTATCAGTGATCATTACATACTCGTTTACATAGTATTTTCTTAATGGTCGATGATCTCTTGTTGACTTTCTTAACTCTGGTTCTGTAACTGGTTGAAGAGAAGTCTCTGTTTCTCCATGGTCGATATCCATAGTTGCTTGATCATCAGATTTGCCAGCAACTCCCCTGTCAAAAGTTGATTTCACCTGATTAACTTGTACTAGATGCTCATAGGTGATCTCCATATCTTTCTTCTTGTCTTCAATGGTTTGATTTTCAAAAAAGACAATATCTCAGCTTTTAACAACATTTTTTTCAATTAGATCCCAAAGCCTATATCCAAATGCATCACTTTCGTATCAAAAAAATATGCATTCCTTAGCTTTTTTGTCTACAAACACCTTTAGACGTTTATAAAAGACGTCTTTTCCTGTCCATAGTCTGTTTGGCAATTCTCCACTAAGAGTTTATGGAGACAAGTTGATGACATTTGCTGTAGTATTCATTGCTTCTCTCTAGAATGTTTTAAAAAGTTTTGAATTTGATAACATGCACCTTATTTTCTCCACGATTGTTCTGTTCATTTTTTCTACAACGCCATTTTATTGAGGAGTCTTTGGAACAAATCTTTTGTGTCTGATCCCGTGCATTTTATAGTATTCGTTGAATGATCCCATATATTAACCACCATTGTCTGTGTGAATGCATTTGAACTTCTTTCTAGTTTTTTCGCTCTGTGAAAGCATGAAACTATTTAAAAATGTTAAACATCTCATCTTTGGTCTTAAGTGCAAGCCCAAACTTTCCTTGAGTGATCATCAATAAATGTGAGCATGTATTGGGCACCTCCTAATATTTTCGTTGACATGAGACCGTAGACATCTGAATAAATAACTTCTAACACGTCTGGTTTCCTTGATGCAAAATTCTTTTAAAATGAAACTCTATATTTTTTTTCCCACCAAACAAATGAACACAACTTGACAGAGATTCATTTCTAAGATGTGGCAAACAATCTCTTTTGCCAAGAAACTGAAGTCTTTTTTTGCTCATGTGACCAAGTCGTTTATGGCATAACTCAATGGACGAGTCATCATGTGCAGCATTTACTGATTCTTCCTTCACAGTTGTAACACCCGATTTTACGGGTTTTTTTTATTTTCCGTTGTATATGGGCATTTTCGTAAATATAATAAATTACGTTCATTTTGCAAACGGAAAGTTTTATTAGAACCCTACGAATAAATTAGAATATTTGGTGAAATAAAGAATTTCGGGGAATCCAAATAGATAGGCGAAATGAAAAATTAGATGGATATCATGACGAGTGGCAAACTTGTAATTATGGAAAACATTATTTTTATATGATAAAACACCAAAACTCTTCCTTTCCCAGCCATTTCACGTAAAAGCTCTTCAGAGAAGGTTTTCTCTCCACCTTTGCGATTTTGGTTTCTATCCTTCATGATTTCTTCAATCTGTAATACCCGGTTCTATCAAATCGTTTCTCTGTTCCTTTTAAACAAATGACACAATTTATATGACAATATTATATGTAGGGTTAGTGGATGACTAGGCAGGGGCATAAGAGTAATTAGAAATTCAAAGGTGGATAACGTATTTAAGGGAACTATTAATGAAGTAGCCGCCACTGTTGATTTATTTCCTCCCCATTCTCAGCTCCTCAGCTTAGCAGAGCGTGATAGGAGACTCCCTTCGACTTCCTCCAGCGATTTCCTCCGAACTTGGTGAGTTTTACTTCTATTTCTTGCTACATTGTATCTATCGTTGGTAGGTGGGGTGATAAATGAGGATTTGAGAAGGCGGTAAGCGAGTGGTGGTTTCGGTTTAAGTTGAAATCGGGAATGCACAATGGCTAGAGTTCCCAAAACAGTTTCCCTTAGATTTCTGGTGGTTTAGAATGAAGATTAGAGGAAATTTAATGTATGCTCTGTCTATGGTTTTAGGTTTGGTTAATACCCGAAGTAGTTTGCAACCAAGCTTTCTCCAGGAGACCAGGTAAGTAGAGTTTGCATGTGCCTTCGGGCCTACATCACAAAACAGTAGGATTTGTGTGTGCATGAATGAATGTTTCTTTTCAGTTGCCATGCATCATATTTTGAAAGAAAACGAAAATGAATTTACATGAAGTAGCATAGTGAGATGTGAACAGATTGTGACAGTATACTTTTAAGGGAATTAATCCGCCCCTTAAATCGTACATATGGATTTATACCCTGGGAAAACTGATCCACCTCCCATTGTATCAGGGATCATCAGTATACTTTTAAGGGAATTAATCTGCCCCTTAAATCGTACATATGGATTTATACCCTGGGAAAACTGATCCACCTCCCATTGTATCAGGGATCATCAGACCAGTGAACGAATGCAACATAACTGAGGAATGAAAGTAGAAACTGCATATTTAGGATCATATTTCAGTATTTCATTTCATTATCGCTTTACTTACTTAGCATTAGGCTAATAGATGAGTTTTGTGATGTAGGTGTTGAGGATACTGCAGGTGAATTTCCTGAGTGCACAGATGATTAGCTGTGGTTGGAGGAGTTCATCCATGTCTCGACTCGGAAGCTGATGAGGCGGGTTAACTGGTGTCAGCAGATGTTGAGGTCTATTTGATAGTGGTTAAGTCCGAACATGTTAAGTTTTCACGATAGAATGGTTTTTAATGTTTTGAATCTGTTTTGAGATTTTCTGACAATAGTATTTCTGTGAGATTTTAAATGTTGGTTCATACTAAATTTTAGTAATGCATTGGTCTGGAATGTTTAAGTGAAGTGAGAAAATTTCCTTTCCGTAGTTAGAGTTGTTGTTCTGCTCTCTGTCGGTAGATGGAGTCTATCGGCAGATATTGAGTTGTTAATCTGTCCTCTATCGGTATGTGCAGTTCGCCTCACCGGTGGATGTGTGGTTGAGTCGATCGGATGAATGAATCATCCGGCTGACGTCATCGGACGATGTAGTTTTATTTTATCAGAAGATGTCTTCGGATAAGCCATCGGATGATGTAAAAACTCTTTGTCGTTTAGTGGCCGGTAGATGTCGTGTGTTAATCCACCGGAAGATGTAGGTTTAAATCTATCGGTTGAAGGAAGGCATCTGGCTGACGTCACCAGAAGGCGTAGAGAGCATTTTTGTCGTTTAGTCACCGGTGGATACCGTGAGTAAAACCATCGGAAGATGGAGAGAATATTTTGTCGTTTTATGACCGGAGGACGGCTTCCGTTTCTGTTTTTAGCCATTTCGTTGACTTGGTTTAGCGGCAGGTGCGTTTGACTTTCTTCACCTTTAAAGCAACCCACGGTTTAAACTTTTATTTTTCCTTGGTCAACTATTTCTAATATTCCGCCCGATTATCCAAACACTTTTTATGATTTTGTTCAGCTCTATTTTTGTTTAAATGATTTCCGCTGCAAGCAAAAAAAAATATGGTAGAAAGTTTAGTCATGTACGAGATTTGTGTGACAAACCGGGTTCAGATAACTCGGGGCGTTACAGTGTGGTATCAGAGACATTCAGTTAAACCGTTCAAAAGATTACTCATCAGTGCCAGTCGTTGCATGGAAGTACTTCAACAACTGTAAGTGTTTATGTTATCCTTAGTTCATAGATATTTAAGAGTATAAATAACCATGTGCAGGAATTTAGTTCAATGGCCAGACGCCCGGGGAGACCTAGAGTGCCGAGAGAAATGCCAAATGTGAGGGGTGAAGAGGAGCCTAGTGTGATTAGGCAGCTGACAGATTTAGTGCGTCAGCAAACTGACTTAGTGCGCCAACAGTCTGACCAACTAGGAGTACTGTTGAACCGAGAGGTACAAGGAAGTGCTAACTCCGGTTCTAGCAATGAACATTCTGGAGATAGATTCCGGAGACTAAGACCACCCACGTTCGATGGACAGTCATCTGATCCAGTAATTGCTGATGGATGGCTTAGGAAGATTGAAAGCATGTTTAGGTGTGCCAATATCGGAGAAGGAGACAAGGTCACATTGGCAACCTTTCATTTAGCTGGTGAAGCGCAACTCTGGTGGGAGACAATGGAGACCACCACAGATGTTTTGGCAATGTCCTGGTCATAATTCAAGGACATTTTCTACGAGAAGTATTTCAGCAGCACAGTCCAGACAGCAAAGAATTTGGAATTCCTGAACTTGAAGCAGACAGGATCAGTGGCTGAGTACAGTAGGCAATTTGAGTCCTTGTCCAGGTTTGCTGGACATTTTGCTCATAAGGACGAGGATAAGGTGTTCAAATTCGTGCATGGACTGAAGCCGGAGATTTATCGAGGAGTCAAATTCTGTGGCATTAAAGGTTTAACGTTCAGTGAAGTTGTGTCCACTGCTCTGGAAGTGGAAGAGGCTGAAAGGAAGTGTGCTGGACCAAAGGAGGCCCCGCAAAGGTTTAACCAGCCACACCAGCAAAGGGGAACGAAGAGGCCAAGTGAAGGCCAAAGTAGCCAGGGAGCAGGAAGGAAAGTGCAGGATGTTAAGAATTTTCCCCAATGTCCAACATGTTTGAAGAATCACCTGGGGGAATGTAGGTGGACCTCCAGAAGGTGTTTCAACTGTGAGGAGGTTGGACACTCATTCAAGGACTGCACTAAGCCCAGAGTCCTTCGATGCTTCAACTGTAACAAGCCGGGACACACTGTTAGAGACTGCCCAACGTCGAAGAGTGGCCCTGCTAGGATAAAGCCTAGAATATTCTCCATGATAGAGTCAGGAGAAGAGGACCAGCCTGCTGTGGTGTCAGGTACTATATTGATCAACTTTGTACCTGCTTTTACTTTGATAGATTCGGGTGCAACGCATTGTTTTATAGCCTCTGCATTTGCTGATAAGTTAGATGTAAGGTTTACTCCTTCTGAGCACGTGTACAACGTAGTATTACCTTCTGGTGAGCACATGCACTCCAGTCAAATTATGCTTGATAGTGTGGTGTTAGTAGGGAACATGAATTTGCCTGCTGATCTTATTGTTATGGACATAATGGGATTTGATGTGATCCTAGGAATGGATTGGTTGTTTAAGCATTATGCCAGTATAGATTGTAGAACTGGAATAGTTAGCTTTCAACCCCCTGGTAAGTTGATACATACCTTTCAAGCTTCAAAGAAGAGTAAGAAAATGTTTGTGATGACTACTATTAACACTAGACCTTCCCTGTGTGGTGAATATTTGTGCTTTTTGGCCGGTGTTTTAGACACACAACTAGTAGAAAAATCGAACCCCAAGGATGTTTTAGTTGTCCAAGATTTTCCAGAAGTATTTCTCGATGACCTTCCTGGCTTGCCACCAGATAGGGAAATCGAATTTGTTGTAGATATTTACCCTGGAGCCGAGCCTGTGTCTAAAAATCCATATAGGTTAGCTCCAACTGAACTTAAGGAATTAAAGAAACAATTGGAGGATCTATTGGAAAAAGGGTTCATACGCCCAAGCTTTTCACCGTGGGGTGCACCTGTCCTTTTTGTCAAGAAGAAAGATGGATCAATGCGTATGTGCATTGATTATAGAGAATTGAATAAGTTAACTGTCAAAAACAAATACCCTTTGCCGAGAATTGATGACTTATTTGACCAGCTTAGGGGCGCAAGAGTTTTCTCTAAGATTGACCTTAGGTCCGGTTATTATCAGCTGAAGGTAAAATCTGAAGATATCCCAAAGACTGCATTTCGCACAAGGTACGGACATTATGAGTTTTTGGTTATGTCTTTTGGTTTGACAAATGCACCAGCAGCCTTCATGGATCTCATGAATAGGGTGTTTCATGAGTTTTTGGACAAGTTTGTCATAGTATTCATAGACGATATTCTGATCTATTCTAGAACTAAGGATGAGCATGCAAGGCATTTGAGATTGGTGTTAGGGGTACTTAGACAGCATCAGCTTTATGCTAAGTTCTCCAAGTGTGAGTTTTGGTTGGACAGAGTTCACTTTCTTGGTCATGTGATCTCTGGAGATAGAATATCTGTCGATCCAGCCAAGGTTCAAGCAGTTAAGGAGTGGCCCCAACCAAAGAATGCTACAGATATTCAAAGTTTCCTCGGGTTAGCAGGATATTACAGAAAATTTATTGAAGGGTTTTCAAGGATTGCAACACCCCTCACTCGGTTAACTAGGAAAAATATCAAGTACGCTTGGACTGAGGAGTGTGAATCCAGTTTCCAGACCTTGAAAAGTAGACTGACCAATGCCCCTATATTGACCCTACCCGATGAGAGTGGAAAGTTTAGCATTTACTGTGATGCTTCCAGGATTGGTCTTGGGTGTGTGTTAATGCAAGATGGAAAGGTTATAGCTTATGCTTCTAGGCAGTTAAAAATGCATGAAAAGAACTACCCTACCCATGACTTAGAATTAGCTGCAGTTGTATTTGCACTTAAAATTTGGAGGCACTACTTGTATGGACAATCTTGTGAGATATTTTCAGATCATAAGAGCCTGAAGTATATTTTCACACAGAAGGAACTAAACATGAGGCAACGACGATGGTTGGAATTTGTTAAGGACTATGATTTCGAGATTAAATATCATCCCGGCAAGGCAAATATTGTGGCAGATGCCTTGAGTAGAGTAACAACATCAACCCCACCTATGATTTTCAGTATGCCATTAGCTTTAGAGTCAGAATTCCAAAAATTTAACCTAGAAGCAGTAACCAGTATATCAGCTATACTATCAGCGATAACCTTAAGGCCTACCATTTTAGAGAAAATAAAGGAAGCTAAGACGAATGATGATGAGTGTAATAAGTATAAGTCAAGTATGAATTCTACGGACCAATCAGATTTTAACCATTCTACTAACGGGATCCTCAAGTTTAGAAATAGGTGGTTTGTTCCAGCCAATAAGGAGCTCCGTGATGAGATTCTGTAACGACCCTAATACTGTACCCATTTTTACCCGTATAAATTTTTCATTTTCTTTTATACTTAGCGTTTATGCGGAAAACATTTTGAAATCAAACTAAATAAAACTTTTAAAACAATTTTAAACATTTAATTTAAAACTATAAACAATTAAAACTATTTAAAACATTAAACAAATTGCAGAGGGGCAAAATCGGAAAAATAGGCGCTGCACAATGCAGCGATCGGGCGCTGCACAATGCAGCGCCCAGTCGCTGCATTGTGCAGCGATCGGGCGCTGCATTGTGCAGCGACCAGTCGCTGCACCTTGCAGCGACCAGTTTCCTTTACTTCTCTCTGGAATCCGAGATTCCAGAGAGCAATCCAACATGCATTTTCCTACAATTCAAGCGATCCCTCATTCCATTTTCATTCATTCCCTCTCGATTAAACTACCTAAACTCACACAATACTTTCGTAAAAACAAACCGCGTGGATATGTTTAAAAATCGACAATCCTTCCTGTTTTCACTTTACCACACAGTTCCAAAATAGATTTTTCCCAAGCAATTATAAAACAGTTCCAAAATCGTTTAAAACCATTAAACCTATCCAATATCAGATCCAAAACATCCTAATATGTTCTAACTTTTTACATATTTCCTCAAAATCTATACATTTTAACCCAAAACATTCAGTTAATCCTCAAAATGCATACTCATCCCAAAACCCTCAAAACACGTATATACTTCCCCCACGGGTCGGTAAAGCATCGACTGTACAACACACCGCCGCAAGCATCACCCATCAACCAAGTAATGCCTCAGGTGGAGGGATCTCATCCTCACCTGGCTCGATGTCACCTAAGACGTCACCTACACCATAATACACGCTATGAGATAAAAATCTCAGTAAGTTCTACGTAAATGCAAATGCGTGGTCATGCATGCTCAATGCTATGAAAACAGTCCATGTCAGTTCATATATCAGTACGTGTCAGTCTATGGTTATCGGAAACGCTCGACAGATAGATAGGGCACGTCCAGCGGTTAGACAGCCCACACCATCTGAAGGGAGGGAAACCCGCTCACCACAGAACGCCAGGTCTGAACCTCATCCCCGATAACCCCATGTCATGGTTGTTTACTGTGATACTTTACTTGCCTTTACGATGCATGTTCTTTTCATGAAATCCGTGCATAAATTCATTTTCATGTCATTTTTAAAACCATGATGCATGAACAGTTCAATATAGACGTAAAGTAAACAATCAACATATATACCATCAAGGACTACGAAAGCATAACCTATAACCTGTAAAAGACAAAACCTAACTACCCATCACAGCAATTTAAATCAAACAATCCACCAAGATCCTCGACGCGACATCGAATTACGGTGTAGGCCAATCGGCCAGAGTAAGTCACGAGAACTTACCTTGAGCGCACAGATTCTCGAGCTTCGTCCAAGAGAGTCGTTCACCTAAGCAATTCAAGGCGTTTATCGTTAAAACGAATTTAAACTTCTAAACGTCCAAATTCAACGAAACCTTAACTAAGGAATTCCTTAAAACTTCTAACTCAGCAAATCGAGATATTTATTCGAACAATTTACGCTCGGCACCTAAATTCTCGAATTACGAACTTTTCCGAAAACTCGAAAATTCTCGGATTTTAAACTTTTTCACAAATTGATTTAACTTCGTCCAATACGTTCAATATAGCCTTTATACACTTAATCACAGCAAATCTATGAGTTTCGGATCCTAAATCTCGATTTTTATCAAAACCCTAACTAAAACCTAATTGTTTAAAACTCTGAAATCATCGGAATAAAAGTTCTAAGATCGAAGATACGTACCTAGGATTGCGATAGGAGGAAGAATCACGAAGAACGGACGAGAAATCGGAGGTCGGAAGTGGAAAGCTCGTCGGCGGCCGTGAGTTTCGCGCGAGGGAGGGAGGAAGAAACAGAGAGTTCTTCTCTCTGGAAAGTGATTTTCGTTAGAAAATCACAAAGGCATTTTGCCTTTTAATAGATAATGAAAATTAAACCCTCAAATGACGATTTTGCCCTTTTTTAAGTTTTTATATTAGTTTTGTCATTCGTTTCGTTAATCGTCCAACGATTCAAATTCTCGAAAACTCCATATTTTGCCAATAGCTCTTGTTCATCACCAGGGCTTTATTAAAACTGTCCGTTTGCAATTTGGACCTTGTTTACTATTTTTACCGAAACGTTCCCCATATTACAAGAAATGTAATTACTCGGAATATAGCGTCTAAACTCCGAAAATTCTCATAATTTCCTTAAAATTCCTATTATTTGTTAGAATCGTAATGACGCTTTCTTTTCGTGAAACGAACCTGATTTGACATATTTACCAAAAATGCCATTAAATAATGAAATAATAATAATATAACATAATATATCCAAAAATTCGTACAAGCCGGATATTACAGATTCTTTCTGAAGCACACTCTTCCAAGTTCTTAGTTCACCCTGGAAGTACAAAGATGTACAGAGACCTTAAGCAACACTACTGGTGGCCTAGTATGAAACGAAGCGTGGCAGAATATGTAGGATCATGTTTGTGTTGTCAACAGATTAAAGCCGAGCATCAGAGACCCTCAGGAACATTGCAACCTTTACCAGTTCCTGAATGGAAATGGGAACAAATAACAATGGATTTTGTCGTTGGATTACCTAGGACAGCAAAGGGACATGATGCAATTTGGGTTATAGTTGACCGTCTAACCAAATCTGCTCATTTTCTGCCAATTAAGATAACTTACTCAATGGATCAGCTTGCTGAATTGTACATGCAAGAGATTGTCAGATTGCATGGAGTTCCAAGTTCAATAGTTTCAGACCGAGACTCCAGATTTACATCTAAGTTTTGGAAAAGTTTGCACAAGGCTATGGGAACACGGCTTAATTTTAGCACAGCTTTCCACCCTCAAACAGATGGACAATCTGAAAGAACCATTCAGACATTGGAAGATATGCTCCGAGCATGCATATTGGATTTTCAAGGATCGTGGAGTAAATATTTACCATTGGTTGAGTTCTCTTACAATAACAGTTTTCAAGCAACAATAGGCATGGCGCCATACGAAGCATTATATGGACGAAAATGCAGATCTCCTTTGTACTGGGATGAAATTGGAGAAGCGCAGTTGCTTGGTCCTGACATTGTGCAACAGACTGTGGAGAAGGTTGCCCTCATCCGACAGAGAATTCTGACAGCTCAAAGCCGCCAGAAGAGTTATGCTGATAAAAGGCGGAGAGAATTAGAGTTTGAAGTAGGTGATGAAGATTTTCTTAAGGTTTCACCATTCAAAGGAGTTGTGAGATTTGGGAAGAGAGGAAAGTTGAACCCCAGATACATTGGACCATTCTCGATCTTGAGAAGGATTGGGAAGACAGCCTACCAGTTACAACTACCAACCTCTATGGAAGGAATCCATGATGTGTTTCATATCTCCATGCTTAAGAAGTGTGTTCGAGATCCATATCAGATTGTGGAACAGCAGGGCATCGAGGTTCTTCCTACTCTTGCATATGAGGAGAAACCTGTAAGGATCTTGGACTATGCAATGAAGGTATTGCGCAACAAGGAAGTTCCACTTGTGAAAGTCTTATGGCACAATCAGAACATAGAGGAGACAACTTGGGAGCGCCAGCAAGACATGATGGACCAATATCCAGAATTATTCAGGTACTGAATTTTAAGGACAAAATTCTTTTAAGGAGGGTAGATTGTAATACCCGGTTCTATCAAGCCGTTTCTCTGTTCCTTTTAAACAAATGACACAATTTATATGACAATATTATATGTAGGGTTAGTGGATGACTAGGCAGGGGCATAAGAGTAATTAGAAATTCAAAGGTGGATAACGTATTTAAGGGAACTATTAATGAAGTAGCCGCCACTGTTGATTTATTTCCTCCCCATTCTCAGCTCCTCAGCTTAGCAGAGCGCGATAGGAGACTCCCTTCGACTTCCTCCAGTGATTTCCTCCGAACTTGGTGAGTTTTACTTCTATTTCTTGCTACATTGTATCTATCGTTGGTAGGTGGGGTGATAAATGAGGATTTGAGAAGGCGGTAAGCGAGTGGTGGTTTCGGTTTAAGTTGAAATCGGGAATGCACAATGGCTAGAGTTCCCAAAACAGTTTCCCTTAGATTTCTGGTGGTTTAGAATGAAGATTAGAGGAAATTTAATGTATGCTCTGTCTATGGTTTTAGGTTTGGTTAATACCCGAAGTAGTTTGCAACCAAGCTTTCTCCAGGAGACCAGGTAAGTAGAGTTTGTGTGTGCATGAATGAATGTTTCTTTTCAGTTTCCATGCATCATATTTTGAAAGAAAACGAAAATGAATTTACATGAAGTAGCATGGTGAGATGTGAACAGATTGTGACAGTATACTTTTAAGGGAATTAATCTGCCCCTTAAATCGTACATATGGATTTATACCCTGGGAAAACTGATCCACCTCCCATTGTATCAGGGATCATCAGTATACTTTTAAGGGAATTAATCCGCCCCTTAAATCGTACATATGGATTTATACCCTGGGAAAACTGATCCACCTCCCATTGTATCAGGGATCATCAGACCAGTGAACGAATGCAACATAACTGAGGAATGAAAGTAGAAACTGCATATTTAGGATCATATTTCAGTATTTCATTTCATTATCGCTTTACTTACTTAGCATTAGGCTAATAGATGAGTTTTGTGATGTAGGTGTAGAGGATACTGCAGGTGAATTTCCTGAGTGCACAGATGATTAGCTGTGGTTGGAGGAGTTCATCCATGTCTCGACTCGGAAGCTGATGAGGCGGGTTAACTGGTGTCAACAGATGTTGAGGTCTATTTGATAGTGGTTAAGTCTGAACATGTTAAGTTTTCACGATAGAATGGTTTTTAATGTTTTGAATCTGTTTTGAGATTTTCTGACAATAGTATTTCTGTGAGATTTTAAATGTTGGTTCATACTAAATTTTAGTAATGCATTGGTCTGGAATGTTTAAGTGAAGTGAGAAAATTTCCTTTCCGTAGTTAGAGTTGTTGTTCTGCTCTCTGTCGGTAGATGGAGTCTATCGGCAGATGTTGAGTTGTTAATCTGTCCTCTATCGGTATGTGCAGTTTGCCTCACCGGTGGATGTGTGGTTAAGTCGATCGGATGAAAGAATCATCCGGCTGACGTCATTGGATGATGTAGTTTTATTTTATCGGAAGATGTCTTCGGATAAGCCATCGGATGATGTAAAAACTCTTTGTCGTTTAGTGGCCGGTGGATGTCGTGTGTTAATCCACCGGAAGATGTAGGTTTAAATCTATCAGTTGAAGGAAGGCATCTGGCTGACGTCACCGGAAGGCGTAGAGAGCATTTTTGTCGTTTAGTCACCGGTGGATACCGTGAGTAAAACCATCGGAAGATGGAGAGAATATTTTGTCGTTTTATGACCGGAGGACGGCTTCCGTTCTGTTTTCTGTTTTTAGCCATTCCGTTGACTTGGTTCAGCGGCAGGTGTGTTTGACTTTCTTCACCTTTAAAGCAACCCGCGGTTTAAACTTTTATTTTTCCTTGGTCAACTATTTCTAATATTCCGCCCGATTATCCAAACACTTTTTATGATTTTGTTCAGCTCTATTTTTGTTTAAATGATTTCCGCTGCAAGCAAAAAAAAAATGGTAGAAAGTTTAGTCATGTACGAGGTTTGTGTGACAAACCGGGTTCAGATAACTCGGGGCGTTACACAATCGGCCATTGATCGTTCCTCCGTCGATCGGTTTTCTCCTCCGTTTTATTTTACAATCGAGCCCTAGGTAAGCCTCGAGTGTTATACACGTGTTTTTTTGCCGTTTTTGAGTTGTATTTTTCTATGGTTTGGATTAGGGTTTTGAAAGAAACTACCGATTTATGCAAGAAACAGTTAGGTTTACCGTATTTATGATTGTAATGAATGTATTTGTGATTATTGGAGATGGTTAGGTGAATTAATTGTGGTTATTGGCGTTTTGGTGGTTGGAATGGGTAAAAACTCCATTAATGGAGGTTTAGGGAATCTTCAGCGCGAATTGCTCGATGAAATGCCCGAATGAGTTAAATTAGAATTTTAGAAAATTTCCTTTAACTAGGAGTTTCAATAGTATTTTGGAATTCATTTGTTTTGGATCGATTCTAATAATGAGAATTGTGAAATTGTCTTAGGTGAACCACGTATTGCAGAGGCGCTGGGTTTGCTAAGGACGCGAGGTAATTCTTCGTGATTTGTTTGGCTGATTCAGCCTACACCACAATAGAGTTTATTGATTGAGGATTGGTGATTTAGGTAGTTTTAGAGTAACTAGGATGGGTAGGTAGATTTAGTTTAAGTTATTGAATG
This sequence comes from Begonia masoniana, assembly GCA_022432975.1. Classification (NCBI taxonomy): domain Eukaryota; kingdom Viridiplantae; phylum Streptophyta; class Magnoliopsida; order Cucurbitales; family Begoniaceae; genus Begonia; species Begonia masoniana. Next base: position 18,498,761 of record CM039516.1, on the reverse strand, counting down.
TTTAATGTCCATTGTTTGTTTTATGTTTTTAATTATGTTTAATGCATCGTTCACGCTCATGCATCATAATTTTCGAAAAAGCATGAAAATGAATTTCCCACACTACGTTTTCATGAAAATAAATGACTAAAGAAAATATATGAATGTATGTAATCCCGGTTATGTCGTGGTGTGGTTCAGACATGGCTATCTCGAGAGGAGGAGCATGTTTTCTCCCCGGTAGATAGAAAGAGCTATCTATCCGCAAGATGTGCCCTCTCCATCTGGTGAGAGTCAATCTCCGGTGACACCTCATGTTATGTAACTAAAGAATGAAAAAGGAATGCATGATTTTATTAACTGCACATGCATAGCACGCATTCTCATTTACGTCGATTTACTGAGCCTTTAGCTCATAAAATGTCTCTATGGTGTAAGCGATCTTGAGCAAGGTGAAAAAGACATTCCTCCGCTAGATTAAAGCACATATTGAAGAAGGATGCCTGTGGGAGTGTGCTCAGTAATCGAGGCGATTTTGACTCGTGGGAACGAGCATATAGGTATTTTGAGTTTGTAGGTGGAAATGATAATGGAATTGTGGATAAATGTATAGATAATTTGTGTTAGGATGATTTGAAACTAGCTTGATGATATTACACGTTTTGATGACGTTTTCTGGATAATTTTGTAGAAAAGTATATGCAAAGATTAGTTTTTTTGATGTGAATGTTAGGATATTAGAATGTATTTGCTTGCGGGTTTTAAAACCGTAGAGATATGTTTAGTTTTCAAACCGACCCATGCAGTTTATTTTCACGAATTTTCACTATGTTTTCGAGTACTATTTTAAGTCGAATTTTTGGGGTTTGAGGCATTTTGTATTTGGTAAAGTTAGTAGTAAGTGTGGGTGTGAAATGTAGGTGAAATGAATGAAGAAAAGTGAAGAAAAATGAGAAGGAAAAGAGAGTGGCGCGAAGGGGGCGCGGAGGGCGCACTTGGTGCGTGCAGCAGGCGCACAGGGCGCACTGCTTGAGGAGCCCAGCCGATCGATTGGAGGGGCACTGATCGATCGGCAGGCGCGCTGGAGCGCTTTCATTTTTAATTTCCACAGTGATAAATTATTTTCATTGAATTTTTTAATTTCAATCTTTCTCGTCATAACCACAAGGCTCTGATACCACTTGTTGTAAATAAAAAATTGTTAAGAACAATAATAATTTCGCCGCTGTAAAACATAGAGAGTACTAATTACGATAATTCTCAGGAAAGACTGTACTGGACAATCTCTTAGACAAAATTAGTTTTCCAAGTAAGTTCTCAAGAAATGCTAGAGAAGTCACAAACGGTCCTACTTAAAATCCAGTCTCGTAGACATAACTCATTTACACAGTACAATTACACCATTAAATAAGCGGTACGAGAAACGATAGTCGATGCGATCTGAAAAATACTATAAATATTTTTTCCCACGACATAAAAATATAACAGCCAAGAAGTAAAAGAAATAATGGCTAAAATGAACACCGAGATTTTTTACGTGGAAACCCAAATTGGAAAAAAAAAATCACGAGACCAAGTCCAGAAAAATCTCATTATAAAAAATAGAATTTACAATAATTTTTTAGATATCGAATATTCTAGAAAATATTCACTAAGAGAAATCATCTCTCTTAGAATTCTCATTTTACTTAAAAGTACCTCACCCATTTTTTCCTCACCCTCTTTCTTTTATCTCCCATAAACTCTCTCCTACAAATTCTCTCTATTTCCTCTCTCTCTTCTTACAAAAGAATCTTTCGTCTTCAGCTGGATGATTTTCCTTTATCAAGAACTCTCTTTTTATAGAGAGAGTTCCTCACAAGAGGGCACTTGCCAGCAAGATCCGAAGATCTTGCTAAAGAGTGAGGTGCAGGAGGAAAAATATTTTCTTCTGCACTTCATTGATAAGGTGGGTCCTTCATCATAATAGAGGGACCCTACATAAATCAAGTACTAACCCTAGTGGTAAATGTAAAGAGAACATAATGAGGTAGGGTTTTGAGTTACCGTTTGTATGATCATGATTTTTGAAACGAAATTTTGTAAATAGCAATAAAAAAGAAAGACGTGTCATGTCTCATGCATATCACACAAAGATGTGACATCAAAAACAACGCTGACACTTAATGGTCTGGTTGTAGGTGCACAATAATATTGACTCAATTTATGTGGTCGCACGAACATAACTCTGACTATCTCAACTGTCCATGTCTATCTATTAAGTAACATGGAACGATAACAATATAGAGGATAAGTGAGGTTGATGTTGTTATTGAAATATTTTTAATGTATAAAAGTTACTTTAAAGTCCTTAGCCTACTTAGCAAATATTATTTAGTAGTGAAATTCACATATATTAAATAATATTCCTTTATCTTATTTTGAAAGCACAATAATATTGGAACATGAATTCATTAATTATGGCGTGTGTACATTTATTTTGTGAAATTTAATTTAATTGCTGGTCAACCTAGCATGTATAATAATTTCTCATTTTGAGAGGCCTTCCGAACAGAATGTGACATATATTAGCTTAAATAGAAATGAGGCTTAAATGTTTTGATGGTAAATGTGTTGAAATGGATAAATTTCATCTAAGTTTATATATATTTTATTCTAATTGAAAATACCCTTGAAAATTGACATTAGGAAGTATTAATATGTTGATTGAGTCTATGCACAAACATTTTAGGACTCAAAGGAAAATAATGCTCAAACGACAAAACTTGATATGCAAGGGCGCCAATTAAAGAAATGTGGTCACCTAATCCTAAGCGTTGTAAAAAAGAAGCCTTTTGCGGGTGCCCAATCTAGCGAAGGTTTAAGTCATGGTAGCCTATACTTGAGCGCCAAAATTTGAGAATTACAAGTGCGGGCAGTCGAATCACAGTTGCGGTAGTCCATAGAGGTAGCACAAAGAAAGCTGTAGAAGCACAAGCCCGATAGAGTTTTTCTTCAAAGAATCAGGTGTGGACGCCCAGACCCCAACTGTAGTGGCTCACGACAAACTAGGGGTGTACGTTGTTCGGTTTGGTCTGGTTTTGAGAAAAATTAGGACCGGACAAATAATATTTAGTTTTCAATTTTTAGGACCGGTACCATCAAAAATTTTTTAAGGACCGGACCAGAATTTTTTTTCCGGTTCTGGTCCAATTCTTGTTTTCCCATAATTTTGGTTTGGCCGAACGATCGGCTATGCTTTTGCTCGATTTTCATCTTGTAATCACGCAGCCGATTGATCGCTTGGAGTAGCCGATCGATCGGCACTTCATCTGCTCAATGAACTTCTATTCAGCCGATCGATCGCCTGGATGTGGCGATCGATCGGCAACGTTTCTATTCTTACATCGTCAATATGCTTCATTAGTCGATCGATCGCCTGGATGTGGCCGATCGATCGGCACTCAAACTGTTTTTCAGCTAATTCTCTATTCTTTAGCCGATTGATCGCCTAAGATTTGAGCAATCGATCGGCACCTCTACTGTTGGCTTTTTCTAGTTCATCGTTTTAGCCGATCGATCGCCCAGATTTGGCGACCGATCGGTGACGCTTCTGCCTTCTCTAAAGAAATTTTCCCCACTACAAAGGAAACATAAGAAAACATTCAACATGATGAAAAAATTAGGTAAAGTGCAACACGAAATTAACAATAAGGAAACACCCAGAAAACAACACAGAAAAATGCGACAATATACTGGAAAACTAACGCAAACAAATGCTCGGTCACATCCGAAGAGTCTCCCAAAAACATAAGCACAATGAACGTAAAATAGAGGTGGGTGCGAGGAATACTTGTTGTTAGTACTTACTAAGAGAGCTCTTGTTCAAAATCTTCAGATTGAAGGCATCAGCGACGACTGAGAGAGAAGATTGAAGGCTTCGGGCCTTCGGCGACGGCGAGCGCGAGACAATCCTCTCCCCTCTCCTCTGATTTTTCAACTTCAGATTTTTGGACAGAATGAAAAATTAGGTTCAATCTACATAAATGCAGATTTTTCATTTTTCTCTCTTCTGTGGTCTGGTTCGGTTTTTTGGGTTTTTGCCATGAAACCCAAAAACCGAACCAAAAATTTTGGTTCTGCTTAAGCAGAACCAAAATTCATTTTTTTAAAAAGAAAAATCGACCAGAATCGGACCAAATAGGTCGGTTCTGGTCCTGTCGGTATTGTACACCCCTACGACAAACGACTGGAGAGCCTTGTGGTAGTCCAGTCCATAGATAAATTCAATTGAGGACTCAAACGGTCGCCACTTAATAAATGTGGACATCGAAATGGTAGTGCAGAAGTTCATCTGCGAAAGCCAACCGACCAAATTTATGCATCTATGGACATATTGCAATCTCCAGGAAGAGTACTAGTGGGCAACAAAAGCTCGAGAAAATTGATGACCTCTATAAATAGAAGCACTCTCTGCTGTGCAAATTTCTTTAACCGAACTGAGAACTTCTTACTAAAGTACTGCTCGATAGGGGTGGGACCCGGTTCGGTTCAAACGTGTTAACCGAAATGAACCAAAGATTTTGGTTTGGTTCGGTTTCCATATGTGTAAAATCAATCGGTGAACCGAATCGATAAAACCGACAAAATTTGGTTTAGTTCTCTGTTTTACATCAAAAAACCCTAGTAAAACTTAACCGAACCGAAGATTACATGACACGGCCGGACCTAGAAAGGACCCGTGTTAAACCCACAAAATAATAAAATGTGCACGAATGAGTAAGTGAGTGAGAACCGAACACAAGATGGAAGAAGGAGATGAAAACCCTAAGCAGACCCGAGAACTATTTTATGTTATGCTCAAAGGTGCATGTTTTTCTATAGGAAAACAACCACTATTGGGTACCGGTTCGACCCCCTCTTAGATCAAACTTCTAAGAAAGAATGATGAGAAAGCGCAATACGAGCTTACTCTAGTAACCTTGAGCTAGTAAGCAAGAGAGACCTACTCCTTTCACGGATTGAAAAATCCATGGCTTACCTCCATTGAAGGTAACAATGTCTTTCTCTTTTGAAGACAAAGGTGACTCTTGTATTAAGAAATTGGCAAAAAGGTCTTTTCAATGCCACTAAGCGATGTATATAAATAACCCTAATGGTGGTCAGCTAGGGTTTGGTTGATGGTAGGATGTAATGTGAGCCCTTGATGAAGATTTGATCTATGGCCGAGGGTGAGGATCCGTGTGCGCGCGCAGATGGAGAATGAATGCGTGCTCACCGTCGATTGGTCAGGCAGTCATGATGCGCCCTCCTTGTGCTTTCATCCAACGCCCAAGCTTGCTTTTTTGCATGCCTAATACACGATGCTCCTTGCTTTAATCCGTGCCTCCAAGCTCCTTCCTTGTGATGATAGGTCGAGGCCTACTTGGTCCTTGTTGCTCGACTTGTTGGGCCAAACTTATTGGTCTTCAACCCATAGCCAACCACCATGCATACATCTAACCTTAACTAACAATCTAATGCATGATATGAGTAAGGCTTATAACTCACCTTATCCTCACAAAAGGGCTAAAATGTTTGCCAAATAAAATAGAAAATACACAATGGTGTTCAAAAAATAAAATAAAATGAAATAAAGAAAAGAAAATTCATAATTGAAATAATTACACATTTAGGATGCTGAGAAGACAAATTCCCGTCTAATGATGCTTACAATCCATCTGTGTATCCCAAGTCAGCAAGTGTAAAGGTTGCTCCCGATCCAATGGGCTAATCTCCCACATAGATTCATCCAAAAGGTCAATGTGACAGCCCGAAACCGGATCCCGATCGGGGTCCGGGATCGGAGCTATCACTCCGGGACAGTTGACAGAAAACGGTGACTAATTTATATATATATATATATATTTTGAACATAAACAGGATGAGCTTATAGAGGTAAACTCATAAACTTTTCAGAGGAAGGGAAAAACATCCCCAGTATCCGAAATCAAAACTGGAAAACATCGTAAACATATCTACAATCGGAAGGAAGAACAAATATTAGAAGAAGATCAGGGCAGAAAACAGGATGTGAAGTTGGAAGACTTAGGTAAGAGACTGGCGGAAGACTTAGTTTAAAACTGGGCGGAAGACTTGAATGACGTCAGCCGGAAGATGTAAATGCAAAGACAGAAGTAAGGGTGACGTCAGGCGGAAGACACAGACAGTAACTGAGATCAGATGAGGAGATGACGTCAGCCGGAAGATGGATAACGTCAAGCGGAAGATATAAGCATTATACTGGCGGAAATATTGGGATGACGTCAGCCGGAAGACATAATTACACTAGCGGAAGACTTGAGTGACGTCAGCCGAAAGATGGAGTTTTAAACTGGGCGAAAGACTTATGCTGACATCAGCCGGAAGAAGTAAATATACTGGGCGGATGACTTTGATGACATCAGCCGGAAGACATAGTTTTAAAGGGGAAAATTTACAACTTTTGATAGGAAACATATAGACAGAGAGCTTAAAACAGAAGACATAAACGTCTCAAATTGAGTGGCATTATGGTAAAAAAATTGAAGTTTGGGACCGGTAATTAAAGAAATTAGAAACCTTAAACCTCATTAAACCCCACTATAGCCGACACCTTCTACTCTCGGTGATTTCTCCTTCCCCGAGCTCGCACCCTGCTTGCCAGCAATCTCCCTCCGACGACCGGTTTCAAGCCTGCATATCTCTGCAAATCCGCACCCGAGGTATGAAATGGATAATGTAGTCATTTATTAGTGAATAGAGCTTTGCTTTCAGCTTGGCATTTGAGTTCGGTTTTAACAGTGGCCGAGCAGTTTAAGACCTTTTAAAATCTGAGAGTAGTGATGTCATTCCGAATCAATTTTGAACATTCTAAGTAACCAACTAGGATTTAATCGATGGTAAGACCTGTCCGCCTAGTTTTCAGATTTCAGACTACAGTGTATCAAACAGAGGAATCGGAATGACTTTAGCTATTAGAACCCTAGGACGATTTATGATTAGAACTATTAGGATTTTGTTTTAACTACTGTAATGAACATGTTTTAGGTGAAGAAGTTTAAAGAGAAGAAGCTCGGATTGCTCAGGGAACCAGGTAAGTGGATGTATTAAGATTTCCGGCCAATAGGGCCCTACACCCCAAGGATACTAGGAAAAATTGTTGAAATGTTTGTCTGATGATTATGACTAATAGTTGCCATGATATGAAGTATTTGAGCAGGAAGATGTTAAGTTACATGATATTTTACTCGTTCATACAGTACGACATTTCTCTGTGAACTTCATGTCTATGCATTATGTACACGTTTATGATTGAGTTAAGAACATGAAGAACAAATGTAATCATGATTAAGTGCAGAACGGGGGAAATGACTATGATATGTTCACAAGGCTCATGAATGGCTCGCGAATTCTCCCATTGGTGGAGGCCGAGTTGATGGTATGTATGGCTCGCGAATTCTCCCATTGGCGGAGGCCGAGTTGATGATTAGTATGGCTCGCGAATTCTTCCACTAGAGGAGGCCGAGTGGATGTTAAGTACGGTTCGCGAATTCTTCCGCTGGTGGAGACTGAATTGGCAGGAAAACTCGCGAATCCTCACCCTGGTGGAGGCCGAGTTTATACTGCACGATAGTTCGTGAATTCTCCCACCGGTGGAGGCCGAGCTAGTCGTTACTATGATTGCCCGATTGGCAATTGATTATGTACCCCTGTCTTTCTCCCTCGTTTCCTACCTTAATACATGCTATGAAAATAACAAAAATGAGCATGAATGAAGAAAGATTTACGGACTTATGTCCCTTAATTTGTACACACATGTATGTCTGCCAACATGCATTCATTACTAAGCATTAGGCTTATAGTTAAACCTTATGGTGTAGGTGAAGAAGGTTCAGGTGAGGACACTATGTTCAAAGAGGATGTTTAAAGCTGGTTGCTGGAGGATGCTCAGAATGACTGCGATTAAGACCCCTGGTTATGCTCACAGTATGTCCATGAAGTTTATGTTGAACAGATGTCTAAGTAGAGTAGGTTTTCTCTTAATAATGAGGTTAGAATCTGATTGATCAAACTTCAGAGTCTGAAAATGATTTTAAGGATTATTGTATGGTCTGTTTTGCTGAAGTCTTCCGCTATACACTCTGAGTGAGTTCTAATATTTTATCAGTAAAAGCTTTGTCAGTCATGTTGAATTATGTGGAAGTTTATATGAGTTCTGTAGGTAGAAGTTTTCTACCGGCTGACGTCACCGGTGGATTAAGTGTATTCCTTCACCGGATGATGTAAATGCTATTTGTCATCTAGTGACCGGTGGATTAAGTGTACTCCTTCACCGGATGATGTAATATCTAGTGACCAGTGGATAGTGTATTCCTTCACCGAATGATGTAAATGCTATTTTGTTGTCTAGTGACCGGTGGATTAAGTGTATTCCTTCACCGGATGATGTAAATGCTATTTTGTCGTTTAGTGACCGGGTGTGATTTTAAAGAGTCACGTGTTTGGCTCGTGTTCACCGGTGGATGTCCACCACTGGGCGATGTTTTAATTGAAGACGTGAAACCCACGTGCCCACCGGAAGATATCTTCTATTAGGCGATGTTAAGCAAGTCACGCGCATTGCACGTGATGACCGGACGATGTGATTTCTGAGGGTTGATACATGCAAATCCGAATTGAATAACGTCAAGTGGTATGGGGTATCTCTTCCTTGTCCGATTAAGTTACGGATTAATTGACTGAGCTTAGTCGCTCAACTCTGTGAAAGTTTGAGCCGACGAGGTTTAGGAAGTCGGGTCATGAGAGGGTTCGTCTTCCTTGATGGTTCTGTGTCTCTGTTTTCAGTTTAGAAAAAAAAAAATATGCGAATGTAAATGCTTGTCGAGAAATAGGAAAGACGAAATAATAGTAAAAGTTAAGTAAACGATTAATAAAAGATTATGATTTCGTGGCGATCCTTCTCGGGTCGTTACAATTATGGTATCAGAGCAAAACCGGGTTCTAAAACCGATTCTGCAGACTGCCTTCCAGCACTGACTGTCACATGAGCACACTTCAGCGACTGTAAGTATTTATGATTTCAGTATATGTCATTAAGTTAAGATATATTTGTAATGAATTGTCTAGGAATGCCAAAATGGTTAGAGGTCAGCAGAGAGAGACCAATGAGGATAGCAATGCTATCACTCAGTTGACTGAGTTGGTCATGCGCCAATCTCACCAGATAGAACAACTGATGACTGCTAGAGAGGAACAAGGCAACTTCAGTACTAATGCAACTCATGATCATGGGGGTGAGCGTTTTCACCGGCTTCGACCCCCGGTGTTTAATGGATATGTTTCAGATCCTATTCATGCTGAGGAGTGGATTCGAAAGATAAAAGACATGTTTAAGTATGCAAAGGTTGATGAAGGGGATAAGGTCACCTATGCTGTCTTTCATTTGGAGTTAAGTGCGAGGCATTGGTGGGACTCGATCCAGAACACCGCTAATGCCGAAGCTATGACCTGGGAGATGTTCAAGGCTGCCTTCTTTGACAAGTACTTCAATAGGACTGTTCGGGCCAACAAGAAGAAGGAGTTCATGAATCTACGACAAACTGGCTCTGTGACGGATTACATATGCAAATTTGATACTTTATCACGGTTTGCTCCCCGTATGATTGAGGATGAGGAGGACAAGATTTACCAATTTGTTCAAGGACTGAAGCCAAGTCTGTACATAAAAGTGAAGACTGCTGGGATACACAATGTACCTTATGGTGAAGTGACGGCTAAGGCCTTGGAGCTGGAAGAGGCAGAAATGACAGCATATGCACAGCGCGAACAGCCAAAGAAACTCATGAAGGACACTCAGCCGCCACCACATCAGAACAAAGGTTGGCAGCCGCGACAGAACAAGGGACCACAGCAACAACAGCATGGAATAAAGAGGCCCCTCATCCAGAATGATGACCAAGGAAAAGGAAAGAGACCTTTGGCACCCCTATGCCCCACTTGTCAGAAGAACCATCCTGGTGAGTGCAGGTTGCTTTCTGGCCGCTGTTTCAGGTGTGATAAGGCTGGACACCTAGTCAGAGACTGCTCCATGCCGCCAGACCCGAACCGTGCAAGAGTAGTACCCAGAGTTTATGCTATGCTGGAAAATGAGGATAAAGTGCCGCATACAGTCATAACAGGTACCATTATGATCTGTGGTTTTGCTGCTTACACGTTTATAGATACAGGAGCCACACACTCGTTTATATCAACCTCGTTTGTATGCAACCATAACATAAGATCTTTACCAGCTGAAAGGTCATTTAGTGTTATGTTACCATCGGGGAAATCACTACATTCCGAACAGATTGTTAAAGGTGATGTTGTGTCTTTAGGAAGTAAGAAACTATATGTAGAACTGATTATAATTGACATGAAAGGATATGAGGTGATATTGGGAATGGATTGGTTATTTAGGCATTATGCCACTATAAGTTGTAGGACCGGATTGGTTGACTTTCGACCCCCAAATGGTGATCATTATTCCTTCCAAGCTATTCCTAAGATAAGTAAAATACCGATTATATCCTCACTAGAAATCTACCGGTTACTAAAAAATGGTTGTGAGAGTTATTTAGCTAGCATATTGGATGTTCGGGTGAAGAATAAAATAGAGTTACAAGATATCCCCATAGTCAGAGAGTTCCCTGAGGCATTTTTGGATGACTTGCCAGGATTACCACCTGATAGAGAAGTAGAGTTTGTAATTGATACATATCCCGAGGCATTACCGGTATCTAAGAACCCTTACCGAATGGCACCTGTAGAACTAAAGGAGTTAAAGGTCCAACTACAGGAATTAGTAAACAAAGGATTTATACGCCCTAGCCGTTCCCCTTGGGGTGCACCTGTCTTATTTGTTAAGAAGAAGGATGGTTCCCTTAGAATGTGCATAGACTACAGAGAACTAAATAAGTTGACAATTAAGAATAAGTACCCCTTACCTCGGATTGATGATTTGTTTGACCAATTGCAAGGAGCTAAGGTGTTTTCGAAAATAGATTTACGTTCGGGTTATTACCAACTGAAGGTTAAGGAAGGAGATATACCAAAGACAGCCTTCAGAACCCGATATGGACACTATGAATTCTTGGTCATGTCATTTGGACTGACCAATGCACCTGCAGCCTTTATGGACTTAATGAATCGAGTGTTTCGGGAGTACTTGGACAAATTTGTAATTGTGTTTATAGACGATATCCTGATTTACTCACAGACTGAAGTTGACCATGCAGAACATTTAAGAGTAGTTTTGACAACATTGAAGGAGCACCAGCTTTATGCCAAATTGTCTAAGTGTGAATTTTGGTTGGACAAGGTCAATTTTCTTGGACATGTAGTTTCTGCTAATGGAATATCTGTGGACCAGATCAAAATTCAGGTAGTAGAAGATTGGCCACAACCAAGGAATGCCAGTGAAGTCCGCAGTTTCCTTGGATTGGCAGGCTATTACAGAAAGTTCATCAAAGGATTCTCTCTGATAGCTAAGCCCCTGACGAATTTGACAAAGAAGGACAATAAGTATTCTTGGACTGAAGCTTGTGAGGATAGTTTCCAGGCATTGAAGGTGAAGTTAACAACAGCCCCGATTTTGACCCTTCCAACCGAGGAAAGAAAGTTCAGCGTATACTGTGATGCATCTAAAGTTGGGTTGGGCTGTGTTTTGATGCAAGAAGGTAAAGTTGTAGCGTATGCCTCTAGGCAGCTAAAGAGTTACGAACAGAACTACCCCACCCATGATTTAGAATTAGCCGCTGTCGTTTTTGCTTTGAAGATATGGAGGCACTACTTATATGGACAGCAGTGTGAGGTGTTTTCTGACCATAAAAGTCTGAAGTACCTCTTTACACAAAAGGAATTGAACATGAGGCAGAGGCGTTGATTAGAATTTGTTAAGGATTATGACTTTGAGATCAAGTATCACCCGGGTAAGGCTAACTCTGTAGCTGACGCATTGAGCAGGATGTCAACAACAATGCAACCCGCCGTATCAACTATGTCTATACCTTTGAGGACAGAAGTTCAGAGGTTTAAGTTGAAGATAGTTCCAGAGTTATCAACCTTACTTGCTGATTTGACCATTCAACCGACGGTTATTGAGAGGATAAAAGAAGCACAACAGAGGGACTCTAAGGAGAATAACAGTATGATGAACAAGGTGAAGGACACCACCTCCGAGTTTAGTCTTTCCAAGGATGGGATTCTGAAGTTTAGAAATAGATAGTACGTCCCTAATGAAGAAGGATTACGTAAGCTAATCTTGGCTGAGGCGCATTCGTCTCCCTTTTCTGTGCATCCTGGAAGCACCAAGATGTACCGAGACCTGAAGTTACTCTATTGGTGGCCAAACTTAAAGAGAGATGTTGCTAAGTATGTAGAGTCGTGTTTGGTTTGCCAGCAGGTTAAAGCTGAGCACCAACGTCCAGGAGGTACCCTTCAACCTCTGCCCATCCCCGAGTGGAAGTGGGAACACATAGCTATGGATTTTGTAGTAGGATTACCTAAGACAACTAAGGGACATGATAGCATTTGGGTTGTGGTTGATAGACTGACGAAATCGGCCCATTTCTTACCAGTAAGGACAATCTACTCGATGGACCAGCTTGCTAATCTTTATGTACAAGAAGTTATTAGGTTGCATGGGATTCCTGCATCTATTGTCTCTGATCGTGATCCTAGATTCACCTCGAGGTTTTGGCAAAGCTTACAGGGCACATTAGGTACAAAATTATCCTTCAACACTGCTTTTCACCCACAGACAGATGGCCAATTAGAAAGGACTATTCGGATACTTGAGGATATGTTGAGAGCATGTGTGTTGGACTTTCAGATGACTTGGAACAGACATCTACCTCTGGTTGAGTT